>OY282470.1:24765124-25965124 GCA_958295575.1 Leucania comma | reverse complement strand
CTGCCATGCTCATTTAAGTCAAACAAATTGTAACCTAGTAAAAATGCTCCATGGGACTTCACATTCACAAAAAATTGATAAAAGTGCTTCTACATTATACAATGCTAATGGTTCCAAATAAGAAAAATAAACAAAATAAGAGCATTAAAAGGTCATAAGCTTCATTAAAGCAATATCATACCATTTCGAAAAAAACAACATACGGAAAGGGTAATAGCATCTCTTCCAATATTTATAAAACTATAAAAAAACAAAAAACTAATTAGTAGGCAAAAGTGTTAGTGGAGCAGGACCAGCATTTAGTCAAGCATTTTTATCGAGGATATAATCTTCCACTTTATAATATGCTTGTCTACATAGTGTGCGTTTAATGCATGTTTTAAATTTGGATTCATTCAATTGAATAATCTCAAGTGGTATCTTATTATAAAATTTTACACAGCACCCCATAAAAGAATTATATACTTTAGCCAATCTGAATCGAGGTTGATCTAGTTTGTGCCTATTCCTAGTATTAAAATTGTGCCTGTCACTTATCTTAGTAAAAAGATGAATATTTTTCCGAACGTACATAATATTTTCATAAATGTATTGACAAGGTACCGTCATGATGTTTATATCCTTAAACAGTTCCCTTAGAGAATCGCACCTGCGAAGATTGTATATGGCTCTGATAGCTCTTTTCTGCAGAATAAAAATAGACTCTATGTCTGCAGCCCGTCCCCATAGCAAAATACCGTAAGACATGATACTATGAAAGTAGCTAAAATAGACCAGCCTCGCGGTATGTACATCAGTAAATTGACGGATTTTTCTGACAGCATATGCTGCTGAACTAAGCCGTCCAGCTAGTGATGCTAAATGAGGACCCCATTGTAGCCTCGAGTCGAGCGTGATTCCCAAGAAAACTGTGTTTTCGACCAATTCAAGTTTCTCTTTGTTCAATACTATTTCCAAGTCATTACTTCTAACATTCGGTAACGCAAATCTTATGCACTTGGTTTTTTTCTCATTTAATACTAAATTATTAACAGTGAACCAGTTTTGGACTTGCTGTAGAGCGTTGTTTATGTCATCAATATTAGTGGAACGTCTATTGATCTTAAAAATTAAGGACGTATCGTCAGCAAACAATACTATATGTGGTTTTTTATTAAATAAATGTGGTAAATCATTAATATATACCAAAAAAAGGAAAGGACCCAATATTGAGCCTTGTGGTACACCCATTTTGACCTTTAAACCCCGTGAATTGACACCATTTATTTGAACCTGCTGCTGCCTGTCATTTAAATAAGATTTCAACAAGCTTAGTGCAAGTTTACCTAACCCGTAATGTTCTAGCTTCAAAAGCAAGGTTTCGTGATTAACACAATCAAATGCCTTTGAGAGGTCACAGAAAATTCCTATCGCATCTTGGGCCTCTTCCCACGCTGCAAATATGTGTTTTAATAAGGTGACACCAGCGTCAGTCGTACAACGCCCTTTGGTGAAACCATACTGCTGATCGTGTAAGATTTTATTAGTATTAAAATGAATAAGCATTTGATCGAGCATAACTTTTTCAAATACCTTACTGAAAACCGGCAACACGGATACAGGTCTATAATTATTGGTGTCATTGTGCTCACCAGATTTAAAAAGAGGTATAACTTTACTAAATTTCATTACATCTGGAAAAACTCCTTGGTCCACACACAAATTAAAAATTAAGGCTAAGTATGGTGCTACGGTTTCGATAATAGATGTACATACTTTAATAGACATTCCCCAAAGGTCTTCGGTTAATTTAATTTTGATTTGCCTGAAAACCTTTATAACTGTCATAGGGTTTATATGATTTAATTGAAATTCAGCTGGACAGCGTGGCAAGTTTTCTTTCAATAAAGCAATTGAGGCCTCGGGTGAGGAATTTAAAGCTTCCGTTGTCTTAAGGGGTATATCGGTGAAAAAATTCACAAACTCTTCGGCTACTTCGATATTAGAGTTTATGGGACCACGAGAAGTCTGCAATAAAAAATCAGTGTTCCGTACTTTATTCCTACCAGTTTCACTATTAATAACCTTCCAAACGGTCTTTATTTTATTTTCTGCCGATTTAATCTTATTGCTAATAAATAGGGCCTTCGCTACCTTGCAAATATTTCTAAAAAGTTTAGAGTATTTATTTACAAACTTGTTAAAGGTTTCGGAGTTGAAGAATGGCTTAAGGCCATAAAGTTCAAAGAGTCTTTCCCTGCTTATCCTTATACCCTTAGTCGCCCAGTCACTAAATACAAACTTAGGGAAAATATTTTTCGACTTCTTTTCAAAACTTGTATTAAATTCATTAAGTACTACTGAAAAGAAATTATCATAAAATTTATTAGCATCATATATATTATGGCCCAGAGCATTTAACTTATTTTGTAAGTTACTATTAAATTTTGTTAATTTGCCAAGTGTAATTGGCCTAAATTGAATTTGAGTTTTTTGTATGGCAGCTTTAAAGTTAAAAATTACCGTTTGTCCACTATGGTCGGACGGAAGATAATTTACTATTGTTTTATCTATATAATCACAATTGCAGAAAACGTTGTCAATGCAAGTTGCAGAGGTTGGAGTTACTCTGGTTGGTTCTGTAAAAACATTAGACAAATTAAATGATTTAAACAGGCTTAAAAATCTGCTGCTAATTATCATAACACTGTATTAAACGTATTTGAGCTATGTTTTCCCTAACTTCCAGATTCCCAACTACTCAACCGCAACGCATAGGACTCGAAACACATTCCAATATTACACCGAGCAAAATGAAAACTCCAACAAAGGCAGCAACGATGAGCGATCCTTCTGGCCCCGGGGGAAAGTCCTCGGAGGAACCGGCTCAATCAACGGAAATCTCCATATGAGAGGGAGTGCTGGAGACTACGAGCCTTGGCACCTCGAAGATAATGACGGCTGGGACTGGCCTACATTAAAAGAATACTTCAAAAAAAGCGAGAAAATGGTAGATCCGTTCATACTTAACAACCCAGAACTAAGAAAAGAACATGGAACAGAAGGAGAGTATGTTATAGATCAACTAAATTTTACCCATGCGGGAATAGCTGAGAAACTGACCGACGGTTACAAAGAGTTGGGATTAAAATACCTAGATGACTTGAACGGTCCTACACAGTTGGGTGTCGGAAAACTCAGAGGAGGAATCCACAAGGGCCGCAGAGTAAGCACAGCAACAGCATTCTTGAACCCTGTCAGGGAACGCAAAAACTTGAAAGTTATGAAGTACTCCTACGTAACTAAATTAGAAATTGATAAAAAGAATAAAACCGTTACCGGAGTTAAGCTTTCGCTTTTATATGGCGATGTGGAATCATATTTTGCATCCAAAGAGGTCATATTAAGTGCTGGAGCAGTGAATACTCCTAAACTACTTATGTTGTCAGGTATCGGGCCTCGAGCACATCTTAAAGAAAGGGAGATTGGGGTGGTCAGTGATTTAGATGTTGGGAAAAATCTCCAAGATCACGTACGCATACCTATTCCGGTAACAGTGGATACAGGAGCTGAAAGGAGGGGAGAAGAATTTTGGCAGAAAGCTGCTGCAGAGTACTTAGTAGATCAGACAGGACCACTCACTACAAATTACGATCAGCCTAATATAAATGCGTTCTTATCCGTCTCAGGTGACAAATCTCTACCGGACGTACAAATAGATCACAACTACTTTTTACCTAATACTTCATATGTGAATTCCACTTGCAAAGATTCCTGGTCGTTTAAAGACAGCATCTGTAAGCAGTTTACCGAGTTTAACAAAGAGAAGGAATTGTTTATATTCTTTGTTGCCCTCTGCCGGCCACACTCGAGAGGCTATATTGAGCTTCGCGGAAAAAATGCTATGGAACATCCCAAGATTTTTACAAATTATTTTAATGACACAACGGACATGGACACTTTTGTAAAAGGTGTCAAGAAAGTAATGGAAATCGTCAACACCCCGACATTCAAAAACATGAAAGCTGAAATAAAAAGGATTAATTTCGAAGGCTGCGATGACTTTGAGTTTGAAAGTGATGACTATTGGGAATGTATGGCTAGGACTGTAACATTCCACGTGTACCATCCTGTAGGCACGGCTAAGATGGGAAAAGACTCCACGGCAGTAGTCGATAGTAGACTAAAGGTGTATGGAGTAAAGAACCTGAGGGTAGTCGACGCTAGCGTGATGCCCACGATACCTAGTGTAAACACTAACGCAGCAACTATGATGATTGCTGAAAGGGCAGCAGACTTCATTAAAGAAGAATATCTTAAAGTGGATAACAAAAAAGACGAACTGTAGACTTACCTTCAGTTTTGCGCTCTAATTAATTAATAATAATAGATACGTATATTGATAAATTCTATGCTAGTCAATCCCAAGTCATGCTATTGCAGCGGTTTGTATAATCAGTTGTGTGACAAAAGCCAATTATGTGTATATTTATATATTTTTTATATTTAATAAAAAGTCCTCTGTTTATTTTTATACACCATTATTTTTTAATTAGTACAAATACTTAAAGAGCTTATTAGAAAAGGTCTTGTTATTATTTAAGTAAAGTCTCAATAAATAATATTCATAAATAGCAAAGTTATGAGCGTTTGTTTATATCCCAAAATCTCACTCAATTTATGGAAAAACTGTACAGGTCATTGTTTATGAATGAAAGAATGTCAATAAAAATGGAAAAACACTGCGCTTAGTATTTTCTACTAGTAGTTGTTATGAATGATGGTTTAATTATGAATTTACCAATAATGACAAATTTTCATGGACAATTTTGTGATTTAGTTTTTTTTACTTTTGACTAACAAATATGATCAGTAACGGTTACTGATTGAGCCCCATTTTTTTGTGCACTAATTAAAAATAGGGGTGTATTTTACTAACTGACCTGGCAAAGGTTGTTCTGCCAAATTTAAAAGGCGGGTGGGGGTAGGAGGGTAAAAAATAGTCTAAAATCTATCCATAGGCCTAGCAAATATACACAATATTCATACGACAATCAGTCAAGCCTTTTTCAAGGAGTTCGAAAACAAACAAACACTGCGACATGAGGTTTTTATATATGTATTAAGATTTTGTAACAAAACTTTTGTTTCAAAAGTCATTTGAATTTTTTTTTTTAAATATTTACAGAAACCTCTTCCTGCTTTGCGTCTTTTATTTCGTCAGTTTTGCTGTGTCATCAAGTAAAGAACTTTCTGAAGATGTTTCGGAAGTCTGACTCTCCGCATCTTGAAAATTGACATGATTACCAAGATCCAGCACTCTGTATCTCTTCTTTTGCTTTATTTCCTGATCGATTCTGTGGCAGATGTCCACCACACTTTCTCTCATTTCTACCGGCAGGTCCCGCACAATTACTTGTTTTAATAAATCGTTCGTCACATCTCTGTCAATTTTTGAATTCTTGTTCAATATCCCTTTATTCCTCTTCTTACCAGATCTCATTAAAGTTTGTTTTAGTTCTCCTGCTGACAGTTTCACGTAGCACCACACCGTGGTCTGGATGCAACAGACGAGCGCTAGTATTAGGCCACTTATAGCGATTACGTAAGCAATAATTGAGAGTATAGCATGCAAAAAACATGCTTTGTAGTCCGATGTGTCTCCATTTAGCACGCAAAGTTTTCCAAACATCATATCCTTAAGCATTTTCATATTTTCAGATATAGTTGAACAGTTCGATTTTAAAATTATTTTAAAATCATACATAGCTGATTTCATTGACTCAGTAACAACACCTAAGCCGGTGTTGATGGCATAAATATCCCCAATAGATATAGGATGGTCGAGGTCTCTACAAATATTACTTACAGGTACATATACAATGTCTGGAAGCTGCTTTATGATATCTGTCTCGCATACGGGAGCACTCACACATTTATCACGTGTATTTTCATAGTACGGTCTTCTGCCAGAATATTTTAAGTCACAATTAACTGGTTCACATTCACGCAGCGCGTCCTCGTCTAGAGAGACGCAGTCGCTGCCTTTCAGTTTAGCGTACTCTTTCAGACACGGTGCTTTCTTTCTATTTTCTAATTGTGTATCGAAAGGTATGTTAATAGCCAACTGTCTGGATCGCCTTGTGTGGCTACATCTGAAGTCGATGACAAAGTCACAGTACCCGACCTGATCGTAATGATACAGGGTAGGGTATACATGAATTAATGTTTTCCTGTGCTTTGGCTCAATAAATTCCACGATGTCACCATGAATGGTATCTAAACTACAATCTTTGTAATCCTCGTCAGCTAAACAACACATTTTTGGCCGCGAAGTTATTCTGCATGTGCCCATATGATGACTGTTTTCAATATCAATAAAAAATTGTATTCCTATTGATTCTCGTACTAGAGGAATTATACCTTGGTCTAACACTGTAATCAATGGTAGAGCTTCATGTATTATCGAGACCAATGTAACCAGATAGGTGTAAGCAAAAGAATGCATATTGTTTTGACATGATGCATTAGAAGCTTTTATCAGAGTCATAGACTGTGAAAAAAGAACAAATAATCCAAAAGGGAAATAATTTGTTTAAAAAGGTTTTACTGGGTTTAAAAAAATATCTCTTTTGTGCGGTTTTCCCATAAATATTTTACGAAAGCGTGTTCCATTACTCTACGCATATGTCACTGAGGTTTGGCTTTTTACATTATAGAGGTATGTAGAATAGGGTGACAAGTCCCTTAACCTCTATTGAAAAGGGAGGTATCCTCGGCAAAGAGGGGTATATAAGGGGGAATCCTCCGACTAAACAAGATAGTGGTGTTGTTACTCAAATCAGGCAAAAAAACTTTGAATGCGCAATGTAGGTTCAGTGTGACATCGGATCTATTTTTGTAGTTCATATGGCGGCTTGGATATTGCTACAACATGACATGCTATAGTCGTCATCATCACAGTATGTAAATCTGACACCAGCGCACGACGCAGGTGCTTACCGAACATGGAAAGTTCGCTAAGTACCTGTTCCGGATTGGTGCGGAGGATTCGCCCGGGTTTCGCCACTGAGCGGAACACCCGGAGGACACGGTGGAGCACACTGTAGAGGTGTGCCCCGCCTGGGCGGAGCATCGCCGTGTCCTCGTGGGGGAGATCGGAGGCAGCGATCTCTCTCGCCGGGACTTGGTTCAGGCCATGGTCCGTAGTGAGGAGGGATGGCAGGCGGTCGCCTCCTTCTGCGAAGCAGTAATGCTAGCAAAGGAGGAGGCCGACCGCATCAGGTATAGACATCGGGGCGCTCGCCCCAGCTGCCGCCGGGATTCCGATCGCGATTTCCGGCCACCGTAGGCGCGGGCTTGCGGACGGCGTGCAATGGGTAGCACGCTGTCCGATCGTCCGGTAACCGACCGGACCGAGCCCAAGTCGTCGACGGCGCGTTTTTTTCCCGCGCGCCTCAAGGAGCTGTCAGCACACCGAAGAGGCCCAGCCTGCTAAATGCAGGCAGGCAGGGTTGAAGCCTACCCCATGACCCAACATGGGTTAACTTCCGAAAGGAATGCCCGGCCCCGGCACGATAGGCTACGAAGAAACGGGGTAGGTTTTTAGTCAGTAAGAGTCTGACACTACTTCCCGCTCCGCCCAAGGGCGGGATTTGTCATTGGATAATTTTACCTACCATAAAAAAAAAACATCAGTTCTGTGAATGCCTAAAGAAGTATTAGGCTTCTATCAGGGGCTTCGCGCGTGTGCAATTACTAAATATATTCCTAAGAAAGTCAACGTCGATACTAATATTATAAAGAGGAAGGATTTGTATTTTTTGTAATTAATAAACTCGATTGTATAATCTCTCGATTTTAGGAATTCTTTCACCAAGCTTGCCGTCCAGTCGTCCGGTACCCGTCCAGACTGAGCCCAAGTCGCCGACGGCGATAAATATAGTAGGGACCGAACACGGTCGAAGCCTACTGGGGCCATGGGTCGTCCGTCCGTAAGCTGTTGATGTAATTGTTGATAATACCGTCAGACTAGTAGTTTATTAAGAGCCCATTTTCGTTAGCCTTGAATGAAATACTAAAATGCTACATCATCACTAAAAGATATAGGAACTTCTGCACAAAAATCACAAAGAAGCTAAGGAGAAGTTTTGACAAGAGAGAATTGAAAGAGGCTTCAAAAGACAATAAAAAGATTTGGAAGGTGATAAAGAGAGTAACTAATACAGACAAGCCAAACATACCCAATACTGATTTATTGGCTTATTCTACTTCACCTCAGCTCTCGGTGGACAAAGTAAACAAGTTCTTTTCCAACATCGGGAAGGAACTTGCTGATAACTTTTCTTGTCCACCTGGTAGTCATAAAATTCCACCAGACATTGCTTCCACATCTTCACCTTTACAATCATTCGTCATGTTAGACACCGACGAGATGGAGGTTGGAGAGGTACTAATGTCACTTAAGTCAGATTCTGCTATAGGCTGGGACAATATTTCAACAAAGTTTTTAAAACGCTATTCATTAATAATACTCCCATTGCTCACACATATTTTTAATATCTGTTTCCATACCGGCACTTTCCCCTTGTATTTTAAGAAAGCCATCATACACCCAATTCACAAAAGTGGGAGTAAAAAACTTGTAAATAATTATCGACCTATTGCAGTGCTACCGTCCATTTCTAAAGTTCTTGAACGCTTAATTAACAAAAGACTTGTGACTTACATGGAAGATAAAAAGTTGTTTTCTCCCAACCAATTCGGTTTTAGACGCAATAAATCTACCAGCAGTGCTGTGATTGACCTAATCGACTATGTTACTAAAGGTATTGACAGTAAAAAGAAAGTACTGTCAATTTTTTTGGACTTGAGAAAGGCTTTCGATACGGTTTCGATTTCTGACTTGATAATAAAGCTGGAGGAACTTGGGATTCGTGGCCAATCACTTAACATCTTTAGGGACTACCTTCAAAACCGAACTCAGAGTGTTAAAATACAAAATTATCTCAGTAGAGAGGAACCGGTGACATTCGGCGTTCCCCAAGGCAGTGTGCTTGGCCCCACCCTATTTCTAATTTACGTCAACCAACTATGTAATCTGAGTTTGGAAAGTGGAAGAATCGTGGCGTTTGCTGATGACACCGTCCTTACCTTTTCTGGCGACACTTGGGATGACACTTTCGATTCCGCACAAAAAGGACTAAATAGCGTTCTACATTGGCTCAAAAGACACATTCTCACAATAAATACTGACAAAACTAAAATTCTTACGTACAGCTTACGGAATTCCACTCAACCTCCAAATTCATACGCTTTAGTAGCGCATTCATGTTCACTATCTGGCACTGCAACATGTACATGTCCAGAATTAGAACGTTGTCGAACCATCAAATATCTCGGTGTGACTCTTGATGATTGCCTGAGTTTTGCACCTCATATAGAGTTACTGACGAAAAGAATCAGAAAGCTGATTTTTGTTTTTAGTACTCTTCGTCACATCGCAGAACCTCAAATTATTAGGTGTACATATTTTGCTCTCTGTCAGTCTCTCTTGACTTATTGTGTATGTGCTTGGGGTGGTGCACCCAAAACGATACTTTTGAAGTTAGAACGAGCTCAGAGAGCCGTCCTGAAAGTCAGTACCTTTAGGCCCATCCTCTTCCCAACTGAAGAACTGTATAGGAACTGTAAAGTTCTTACGGTCAGACAATTATTTGTACTGCACATTCTACTATACCAGCATCAAAAAACCTCCTACGAAATAATCATCACAAGACGCAAAGACAAAGTATGCCAACTGGTTGCGCCAATTTGCTATGATCCGCGACTTTGTTTTTTGTAATTTATTTTTTTGGCCTAGCAATCCTATCCCTACCGTTTCCGCTTCCACCCGCACGACCTCTAGAAATGATTTGACATTTGCCGTGTGTGCATCGATTGTGAATGTGACCGCACCGCTAACCGCGCCCGCTCGAAATTACAAGAAAATTGACTATTTTCGTGATCCAATCATTCAGAGACTCAACAATAGTGCAGTGTTAGTGCAATACAGGACCTGGCAGTGGTTAAATGTACGAAGTCGAGGTCCGCCGGCGGCGCCATGTGGAAACTTCGAGGTTAAAAGGTCAGTGTTCCTTTCCTAATACATTTATCCCATTAATAAACGCTAGACGCAGTACCTGCATATTGTTAACAAACCTTAGATCGCTTTTTCAAACATACAGTCCATTAAAACATCAAGCAAATTCGCGCAACCATTACTTTTTGGTCCATACGAGCAGGATCGTGAATCATTTTCTTGTAATTTCGCAATATAGTATTTGTTCCATAGGGAATAAACGCAACGCGCCTGTTTACCTAGATATAATAGTAGAAAACCCGCATCTAGGCATTTAGGCAACTATACGTTATTTCGCTCGTATAGTTAAAGAGCCATTGTTAATTACGGTACCTACGCCGTCAACCGCACCGCATAATTATAGTTAGCTACGTAAATATCAGCGTAGATATAAATCGATCGCATTCTTTTTCTTGACAAAATTCATTCGGAAGTCCTACAAATTGCATGTAGGTAGACGCATTTCAAAAATACCCGTTCATTGTTGAGTGAATATTTGTAGGAAACGGATAAACCATAGATTATATACGCATATGTTATTCCGTTCGTTCGCCGTTCACTTTGTTGTTTACAATATTACCATATGGTTATCTGTTAATTATCGCTTACTTAATAATTCGTTAAGTGTTTGTTTGAGTGTATAGTGTGAATATATCAAAACAAGATGTCTCTTAAGGGAACCAAGGTTAGTACTGATTTAAAGGTTCAGTTAAAGCTTTTATACGCTAAAAGGGACTCACAGTTTTCACGTGTTCAATCGATTTGTGATAAATCTTCGCAAACCTCGGATCTGGCGATTAGAGATGCTTTCTTGTGTTCGTTGGAAACTTTAGATAGTTTGCGCGCGGATTTTGAATCTACAATTAATAATATAAACATTTTAGAGTTGGAGTTAAATCCTGATTACTGTGTGAGTTATCAGGCATTGTCGTCCTTTGATGACTTGTATTGTCGTATCAAACGTATTGCTAGGAGTTTAGAGACTCCCCCCCCCGCGAGTGGTTTATCCAACCCTCCTCGCGAACGCCCACGATTGCCGCCAATTCAAATACCTGAATTTAATGGTGACATTCGAAATTGGAATTTATTTATAGATAGTTTCGAAAATATAATACATAGGAACACATCGCTGACAGATCACGAGAGATTGCATTATCTCGTAGAAAAATTGACCGGTAAGGCAAAGGCTGTCTGTGCTGGAATTACGTTTAGCGCTGAAAATTACACTTTAGTTTTGGACACTTTAAAAACAAAATACGAAGATAAGCGATTAGTAGCCACCGCATATTTAGATCAATTATTCGATTTGAAAAGTTTTTCCGTTTGTAACGATCATAATTTAGAAAAGTTTTTAAATATTTTCGCATCATCTGTTCGTGCAGTAAAGAACCTAAAGGTCAATGACCTCTGTGACTTTTTGTTTTTGTATATCGGTTTAAATAAATTAGATCCTGAAACTGTTCGTCTGTTTGAAACGACTCAGCGCGGTAACGAAATACCTAAGTTCGAAGATTTAGAATCTTTTATTCGCGATCATATTAAGGTATTGCAGCGCACGTCGGCACGTCATGAAGCCACGAATAGGACAGGTTCCGATCGCCGTATAGACGCGTCATCGAAGTCAGTCAAGACTGCACATACGCTAGTTAATACCGCCTCAACACCTGACTGTTCTCTGTGTAAGGGCAGCCATACACAGCTGTACAAGTGTTCGGGATTTCAGAGATTATCGCCTAGTGATCGTTACAAGTTTGTCCGCACTAATAATTTGTGTTTTAATTGTCTAAGTGACAAACATCTGGTTACGTCATGTAAAAGTGGTGTTAGCTGTCGTAAATGTCCAGCTAGACATCATACCTTCTTACATTTTGAGAGTAGTAGGCTGCCATCGCGGCCGCGGCCTGCGCGGACGCGTGACGCTTGTGACGCGCGGCCTGCTGCAAGTGCAAACGACGTAACATTGTGTTCGCTTTCCGCCGCTGGTACTCAAATTACTACCGTTTTACTTGCGACCGCGCAAGTTGTCATTGTAGATGCCTTTGGCAAACCGCACACCGTTCGAGCGCTACTAGATGGCGCTTCCCAGAGTAATTTTATTACTCGGGATTGTTGTCAACGCCTTGGTTTTAGTTTTAATAATTGGTCATCCCGCTCAGAAGTGAAAGGTTTTGGAGGTTTAAAGGCAACCATTCACGGTTCCATTAAAATAATATTTAGTTCACGTTTTAATCGTAATATTTCGTTTGAAATGGATTCGCTAGTCGCAGATAAGATTACGGAACGGTTGCCCACGGTACCGGTTGACACGTCCATGCTGACGGAGTTTAAGAACTTGCAGTTAGCCGACGGAAATTACGCTTTCCCTGGAGATATCGATCTATTGATCGGTGCTTCGATTCTCCCGCATCTCCAGTTATCACGTAAAATTCAAGGTCTTCCGATGTACCCCGCTCCGCACGCACTGGAAACAGTTCTCGGGTTTGTTATAGTTGGTTCCGCACCCGCTTGTTCAGTTAGTTACTCGACTGTGTCGCACTGTTGCACCGTCGAGCCGCCGCTTGAGTCTACCATCCGCAAGTTCTGGGAGATTGAAGAGGTCAATGTCCCGCCTATTCTCAGCCCTGAGGATCAGGTCACAGAGGAGATTTATACCCGCACGACTACTCGTGATAAAGATGGTCGTTATGTTGTCGCGCTCCCTTTCAAGGGTGATATTTTTTCGCTCGGTGGCTCCCGTGCCTCCGCAGAAAAACGCTTGTTTGCTATTGCGCTCTCTGCCGATATTCGGCAAATGTTTCTTAGTATTGGAATCAGAGAATGTAACCGTAGATTCCAACGCTTCTTGTATAGATTTTCTCCGCAGGAACCTTTGAAGGTTTACGAATTCAATCGTCGAATTCAATCGTCACCCCATCGATGGGGCACGTTTGTCGCAAATAGGGTGGCTAAGATTCAAGCTGAATTGTCACCGGAAAATATGTTCCATGTCGCTGGAACAGAAAACCCAGCTGATTGTCTCTCACGTGGTTTGCTTCCCGCGCAAATTTTAAATCATCCGCTTTGGTTTTGTGGCCCTCCATGGCTGCATACCACTCCTAACGAGTGGCCAAATGCTCCGTTTAACCCCGCTACTGTTTCAGAGCCACCCGAGGAGAAGAAACATACGCTTGTAGTATCAGTTCCGCGTGAAGAGTCAGTTGTTTTGTTGTTGTCTAATCGAGTCTCGTCTTGGTCGAGACTATTACGCTGTGTAGTTTATGTCCTAAGATTTTTGAGATTATTACCATCGCGTGGTTCTATAATCGCAGCTGATTTGGATAGAGCTGAATCAGTTGTACTTCGAGAGTTGCAGAAATTTTATTTTTCAATAGAATTTCGTAGTTTAAAATCACAAAAACCTTGTAGTCGCGCACTTCAACATTTGAAACCATTTTTGCAAGACGGACTCATTCGTGTCGGTGGCCGTCTGCGAAATGCTAAGTTAGAGTTTGAACAAATGCATCCAGTAGTTCTACCCCGCAAGGATCACGTTTTGGATTTGTTGGTGGATTATCACCATAAGGTGAATTGTCACGCTGGTCCCGATTTATTAATGTCCATTCTTCGACAGAAGTACTGGATACTTTCCGCTCGCAATTTGATACGCGCTAGAGTGCACAGATGTGTGCCCTGCTTTAAGCTCCGCCCGCGTTTCAACGCGCCGGAAATGGCCGACCATCGTTCTTGTCGTGTTGTACAGACGGTGAAACCTTTCATACATACTGGGACGGACTATGCTGGACCGTTTAAAGTCACTATTGCCCGTGGTCGTGGTATACGTTCCACAAAGGCATACATTTGCCTATTCGTTTGTATGACAACTCGTGCGGTTCACATAGAGTTAACCAGTGATTTGAGTGCGCAGGGTTTTATGTCTGCATTTAAACGATTTTTGTCTCGCCGTGGTCCCGTTAAGCGCTTATACTCTGACAACGGCACAAACTATGTTGGAGCGCGACGCAATATTTCGGAATTACACACATTCTTACGCTCCAAGTACTACCAAAGTGAATTCGCCCATGTCTTAGCTGAGAATCGCATTGATTGGTGTTTTAATACGCCAGCAGCTAGTCATTTTGGTGGCAATTGGGAGGCGAATATTAAAAGCCTTAAGTCGCACCTGTTTCGGGTCATAGGCGAACAGATTCTCTCGTACGAGGAGTTGAGCACTGTACTCGCTCAGGTAGAGGCGTTGATGAATACGCGTCCGTTGTGTCGGACTTTGTCTAGTGATCCATCGGAGCCACTAGCGTTGACGCCGGCTCACTTCTTGACGACTACTCCTCTTAAATATTTGCCCGCTTTAGACGTCGAGACTGACAAACTGCAGCTCCACCCGCGTCACGCTCTGCTAGATAGCTTAGTTCAGTCCTTTTGGAAGCGATGGAGGACAGATTATCTGCATACGCTGCAGTCGCGTCAAAAGTGGAACACTCCTTCAGATCCAGTCACAGTCGGTACTGTGGTGATACTGAAGACTGAGAGTGCGCCTCCTCTGCACTGGCCTCTTGGTGTAGTGGAAGAAGTTTTTCCGGGTTCGAACGGAATAACGCGAGTCGTAAAAGTTAAAACCGCAACTGGATCGTACCTGCGTCCGGTTATTCGCCTCTGCCCTCTGCCTAATCAGTAGTAGTGGCATAGTTAGTTATAAGTTGTTTCGCTACCTAGTATTGATAGTTTAGATTAGTAATAGGGTTTAGTTTCGCTTTGTTTTTTTTTCTTTTCTTTGAAGGTAACCCTTCAAACCCGGGGGGAATGGTTGCGCCAATTTGCTATGATCCGCGACTTTGTTTTTTGTAATTTATTTTTTTGGCCTAGCAATCCTATCCCTACCGTTTCCGCTTCCACCCGCACGACCTCTAGAAATGATTTGACATTTGACGTGTGTGCATCGATTGTGAATGTGACCGCACCGCTAACCGCGCCCGCTCGAAATTACAAGAAAATTGACTATTTTCGTGATCCAATCATTCAGAGACTCAACAATAGTGCAGTGTTAGTGCAATACAGGACCTGGCAGTGGTTAAATGTACGAAGTCGAGGTCCGCCGGCGGCGCCATGTGGAAACTTCGAGGTTAAAAGGTCAGTGTTCCTTTCCTAATACATTTATCCCATTAATAAACGCTAGACGCAGTACCTGCATATTGTTAACAAACCTTAGATCGCTTTTTCAAACATACAGTCCATTAAAACATCAAGCAAATTCGCGCAACCACCAACCCTTCCGGTGTAATTACTCTTTTACAAGAAGATTTCTCTGTTTTCAAGGTCCCCATCTCTACAATAGTCTTAACAAAATACTGGACTTTTACTCACTCCCTATATTATCATTTAAAAAGAAACTTAATGATTGGCTACAAACACTTAATTATAACAACACTGAAAGCTTATTATTGACTCAATACAGCTCTCGTTAAACCCCTTTCTTTCATCATTTTCTCATCGCTCGCTACCATTACTCACCAATATAGAACACATACATACATACATACATACATACATACATACATACATACATACATACATACATACATATACACACACACCCATCACACACCCCTTCACACACTACACGACTCCACTCATAATTATTTTTCGTTTTTAATTTATTTCCTTTTCTTAATAGTTTATTTGTCTGTTTACCTATATCACATAATTAATACAGTTGTCTAAATACAAAATGGCTTGTACCTAAATGAAATTATAAACATCCAATAAAGGGTCGGGCCCAGCATCTTTAACACAAGTTGTCTTGGCAACTTAGCAAGGGTGCTGGTGTCACCACATTTTTTGTATATTTACCTTAAACTGTATGTACTACCATGTATTTAATGTAAAATGTAAAACTTGATGCAAATAAATTATTATTATTTTTTTTTTTTTTTTTTTTATCACTTCTTCATTTGGAATCGATGGTAAACTCGCGAAACTGTGCGGGTCCAGCATGTGGCTACTTCGACTGCAGCATCAGTGGTCTGTATATACACATACTTTCAAGTGAATGAAGCCACTGGCAGAAGATGATTTATAGTAGTACTACATGAATATCTCGTGGCCAGATCATAGAATTGATCACTTCATGATATGGCCATATAAAACTAGCCAGATCGTTAAAACGTTAACATTTGATGATAATTATGTCAATTCTCGTTTGGCCATATCATTAATGTAGGATTTCATCACAATAAAAGGTCTAAAGAGAGTACGTGTAGGCTAACGAGTATTGAAATATCATGAAACTTTAACGTTTAAAACGATCTGGCTAGTTTTAGTTGGCCATATCATGAAGTGATCCATTTCTGTGGCTGGAAAGACCTCACGGCGTTCTCAACTTCCGCACGACGCAGGTGCTTACCGAACACGGAAAGTTCGCTAAGTACCTGTTCCGGATTCGTGCGGAGGATTCGCCCGGGTGTCGCCACTGTGCGGAACATCCGGAGGACACGGTGGAGCACACTGTAGAGGTGTGCCCCGCCTGGGCGGAGCATCGCCGTGTCCTCGTGGGGGCGATCGGCGGCAGCGATCTCTCTCGCCGGGCCTTGGTTCAGGCCATGGTCCGTAGTGAGGAGGGATGGCAGGCGGTCGCCTCCTTCTGCGAAGCAGTAATGCTAGCAAAGGAGGAGGCCGATCGCATCAGGCAGAGGCAACGGGGCGCTCGCCCCAGCCGCCGCCGGGATTCCGATCCCGATTTCCGGCCACCGTAGGCGCGGGCTTGCGGACGGCGTGCAATGGGTAGCACGCTGTCCGATCGTCCGGTAACCGACCGGACCGAGCCCAAGTCGTCGACGGCGCGTTCTGTTCCCGCGCGCCTCAAGGAGCTGTCAGCACACCGAAGAGGCCCAGCCTGCTAACTGCAGGCAGGCAGGGTCGAAGCCTACTGGGGTCATGGGTTAGTTCCGAAAGGAATGCTCGACCCTGGCACGATAGGCTACGAAGGAACGGGGTAGGTTTTTAGTCAGTAAGAGTCTGACACTACTTCCCGCTCCGCCCAAGGGCGGGATTTGTCATTGGATGATTTTACCTACCATAAAAAAAAAAAAGTGATCCATTTCTAAGATCCGGCCACTACATAAATATTAATCCAGAATTCCAGTAGGTCTATCAAATAGCAATCGCAATGATCAGCAAAACGGACAATCGAACGCTGTCGAAGTACTTAAGTGATAAGATTTTTGATTGAATCTCTTTTGTGAGTTATTTCGTAGGGACCCTTCAGCGGCAGACAATGACTCTTTGTCCACGGTTTCATTCGCATCTGCTGCGTTCCCGGAAAAGTTTAATTTACGTATTTCAATGGCATCACGTGAGGGTATTGTGTTCGCGAATGTTTCATTGTATTATTGTTTGTACAGTTTACTTGTTTCATTAACTAGTTTTGCGCGTTGTGAGTTATTTTCGGGACGTTCTTCTTCTGTTTATGCACGAGGGTGTTGAAATTCTTTTCCCAGTAATTTTTCTATTATTGTTATCATTCACAGTCCGACTTTACCTACTGCTGGGCCATAGACTTCTCTTGTCTTGTGCCATTCCCTACGCTTCTGAGCCACCATCATCCAAGTTCTGGCTACGATGGTTGTCTGTCATCTCACCGCTAATGCTAGAAGGATTGCTATATTAATTATTGATTCTTTACTTATACATATTTATATAGTATAAGGTTTATATAGTTATATATGTATTTATTACTTTAATTTTAGATTTCATAATCTCTTCTTTTCTTATTTCTACACACTATTGTCTACATTTCTTCTCATTTCTCCTTTCGCAGGTCTGCTGGAAGAAATTTCTTTTACAAATAAGCAGTACCTTTGTACGTTTTGTCTATGTGTGTACCTAAATTATTTATAAAAATAAATAAACAAAATATTTTGTAGGGTTCCGTACCCAAACGGTAAAATATAGACACTATTGCTAAGACTCCGCGGTCCATTTGTCTGTCACCAGGCTGTATTTCATGATAGCTAGACATTTGGAATTTTTGCAGATGATGTATTTCTGTTGCCGCTGTAACAAAAAATACTAAAAATAGAATTAAATAAATATTTAAGTGCTCCCATACAGCAAACGAGATTTTTTACTCCCTTTTTTGCTACGGACGATTTGGAACCCTTCGTGCCCGATTCGCACTTGGCCGGTTTTTATTTTTATGTTAGTTTCGTTTATTCAATGCCAAAGTGGTTTCGAAATTCCAAACTCCGAGGTACAAATTACACACAAACACACAACAAAGTCTAAACTATTACTGAAACTCCAGGAACCAAAATCGCAGCAGGAGTCGCGGTAAAAGCCAGTAAACATATTATATACATCACAGCTCCCAAAGGATACACAGTTAGCAAAGGCGTTTGATCTGTTTCAACGCAAATTGATGTGCGGTAACCCCTGAAGTCTGCCTCAGGGAGTCAGTGGCGTGAACCATGATCCATGAATTACCGTATTTTGTCACACCCGGGATTCGTGTGTTAAAATATAATTAAGTTTTAATTTTTTTTTGTACACAATTGTCATGTCTTCTTCTATTTTCTGAAGTAGACATCGTTATTTGTTTTTTAGGGTCCCATATCAAAAGGAAAAAACCGGAACCCTTATAGGATCACTTTGTTCTGCGTCTGTCTGTCTGCTGTCAGTCTGTCAAGACCGCTTATCTCGGGAAAACGTGGAGGTATCAAGTTAAAATTGTAAAGGTCCCTTGAAGCTGTGAAAATATCAAACTTCTAAGTTAATGGAAAAAAAATACTACGGTCGTTTATGTCGCAAAAAACGTAAATTTCGACACTCTCAGTAAGTTCGATAAATTTGGACGGAATGGTGTGCGGAGCTCCCGAGGTCGTGAAAGACTTTTACTGACTAAAACCCACTCCTATGTTTCTTCTTTACTTCGTTCCAGGACCCCGGCGTTCTCTTTCCCACAACGCATGGTCCCAGTAGGCTTTGACCCTGCTATGCCATCTCCTTGAGGCGCGCGTGGAGCATTACACGCCGTCTACGATTTGGGTTCAGTCCAAAAGGTTATCGGACGGTTGAACGGCGAGCTACCAATTGCTCAAGTAAGCCCACGTTTTGGTGATAGGAGTACAATAATAGATGACCTATAACAGTGACAAAGAAAATAAGTGACTTTACATGATTGTTTTTGAGAATTATGAAGTCGCAAATAAATTGATAACAAACTAAATGCTATCAAGATAGTTGGAACGCGTGCGTCCAACTCGGAATCTAGCGCTCAAATGAGATTGCAACGGTGGCGCCGGCGGAGGCAACCACAAACTTGATTTCCCGCGTTCTCCCCGATAATTATAGGAAATTGAGGGGAACGCCGCAGACACGCCTGCACTGCCGCATGTCATTATAACAGATCAAATTTAATTTACACAAGAGTCTATGAGGGCACAACAATGCATGTACAATGCACGGCATATAAGTTGAACCAAAATCTCGATCGATCTTGAATACGCAGTAACAGATTTTAGGGTCTTAATCGAAATGCGGCACAGCGGGGGCTGCGCGTCACCAAAGCAACGAAGGCCATTTTAGTTCAACTTATTTGCCACGTACTATATGTGTGTGAAACGATGCTCAATACATTAGACTTTAGACATTTTCTTTTTTACAAATATGCAGTATTTTATACTAGCTTGTACCTGTGGCTTTGCCTGCCTGAAAGTAGGTTTCTTCAAACAAACTTTGGACCCCTTTCATTCCTTTATCGAGTGAATTTTGGATAATCTTTTCTTATTCTTAGTATATGTTACCGGCAATCTGTATAGTCCGGTATTCTACACAATACCTAGGCCATGTATAGAATACCTAAAACGTGTAAATAATGTATGAAATATTACCTATTTATTTTATACTTTGCCTAGCTAGATATTCTGTATAATACCCAATGAGCTGCAGGTAATGTGTGTAAAAGACGGGAGCAGGGAATGAAGTGACATGATTTTAGGGCACACCGACACGGACAGTTTAGGTTAGAAGGCTAAGGCGGGAACGGAGCTTCTGCCATTGCCTTCGAGATCATTTAATTATAACCACCCACTGATAGGAGCCTCACCTTAAACCCAGCAGACACAAATAAGACCTGAGTACTGTACATTATATAATTAACATGATAATAAAAATTCTTCTGGCTATACGTAACATAGTGTAATTTTCTAACAAGTACTAATTTCTTTTTTCTGTCTGCGGGCTTATAGTAGGGTTTGTGAATTCCCGATAATTTCAAAGTCCCGGGACACGAGATAACCTACGAGTACAATCAAAGTCGCGGGAATTCCCCCACCCCGCTACCTAAAGATAAGAGAAGATATATTGTTTTCTTTATCTTTATACATTATACATTTTACATATTATACATTTTGAAGCCAATGCATCGAGAAATGCTTAATTGTTGTGGCATATTTTAGTAACACAAAACCTTTACAACTAAAGGAGATATTGTCACTTTTATTGTCCGAAGTTTATGGAATTACATAATTACATTTAAACATCCTTTCGTAGAAAAAGGACAATCGTGTTTCCGATTTCCATTGAAAATAGAAACCCATTTTACTTTGTTCGAATTAATTAATGAAAGCACTTAAGATTACTTATTTTTTATCGAGAATCGAGGATGAAAAAGCTAATTTCACTTAAGCTATTGAAAAAAAATTAAAAGTCCGCTCCATTTGTAGACTAAGTATACAATTCTTCGACGAAATTCTAAAAGTGAAAACGGAGTCTTAAAACTTGGTAATACGGCGTAACAATAATTTAAAACGGAGGGAATGCAAACTTTTTAATTACGCTTTCGGTGTTACTTTAAACAACACTTTGTTTATTAAACGGAAGTCTTGACTCTGTTGTGATGGCACAAATGCCCTTTTTGTTTACATTGAAACAGAAAGTATTTATTATTTCGTTTTAATTATAAAATTACTTCATGTTTGGCCTTGAAAAATCGCCAAACTTAAGTGACAGCATTCTCTGCCCAGGCCGGGCAGAGAATGCCTGGTGCTTAGAATTAGTGTGAGTTTGTTTTACGTTTGACACGTCTATGGCGTTCAGCGCTCCAATTGGTTTGCTCCAAGTTCTTAACCAATCAGAGAGCCGCAAACGCGGTAAACGTTCAATAGGCAAAAAGGTTCAGTACGCTTAGCCAAGTTGATAATATAATCTACAATCGTTAAAGTTAGTAGAAAAGTAATCAAATGATTGGGAATGTCATCATCGCAACAAAATTCGTAGCCAAGATAGAATGAAGTGTAAATGATTCTACAATGTTCATCGCTATATCCTGTAGTTTTATGGTAGAAATGGTACTTACGCTGAGGCGTTACCGATTGTAGAAAGAGATTAGACACATTAGACACGAAACGGTCGTAACTTGGCGAGGCCTGCTGGAGTGAAAGACGCAGCGCTGCCGTTGGGAGGCCTGAGAGGTCTCAGCCCCCCTGGCCAAGTCACGGCCATTTCGTTGAGCGTGAACTCTTGGAGTTAGCCACGCCCTCAATTCCTTTGTTTTGATGTCATCTCAGCGCTCAGCCACGTGGTCAGAACAAAGGAATTGGGAGCGTGGTCAACTCCAAGCGTTCACGCTTACCGAAACGATCGTAACTTGTTTGGGGGGGCAGGCGCATCCAACGGCACCAGGCACCAGCTGGTGAAGGTTGTAGATATCCGATGAATGCGAGACGCGCAGGATCGGACGTTGTGCAGACGCTTGGGAGGCGTCTCCCTTATCCGCCTATATACTTTGAGTTGCATGAAGATTAAATAAATAAATTAATAGGAGTATATAGGATGACTGATAATTAGTGACCGATACCTAAACACATGATTGTAGTCAAGATAACGACAGGTCGACCGTCTAACTGAGTCCTCGCGTGCGCGGTACAGGGGCGCGGGGGTATGACGACCAAGGGGACTGAGACAGGTGCGGGCGGTGGGGGCGCTTAGTAAGATACATACGAGATGAAATGCGCCAAGATAGTTCCTAAGATATAATAATAATAATAATCGTGTTTTATATTTTTAAATTTTTTTTTTTGTGATTTTTTTAAAAATATTTAGAAATACAATTTATATGTATATTAAATGAATAAAGAGAATAATCGTTTAATAATAATAATCGTTTATTAGGAACAATAAAACAAAATATGGTAAAAACAATGATAAACGATGATGACTGCAAAAGTTGATACTGTGGCGCAGCCATCAGCGCCCAACTCCAGAGAGAGGGATGGTTGTTCCAGACTAATCAATATAAATAAGTGTTTACAACAGATAATTTATACAAAAATAATGAGAGTAAGTGAGTGTGAAGTGGGTGAGTGAATGCGTGTGAGTATCTAATGTGGTGTAGGAGAGTGGATGTATGTATGTGTTTGTTTTGCATGTTATTTCATTTATTAATTAAACTTCCACAAGTTTCTCTGTAGCATCATAGGAAAGTGATTTTAACCAAGTAAAGAGTTTTTTCTTGCATTTAATCCTGGTCATTGAGTAGATACTTAAAACTTTATTAATCTTATTATACAATTTTGAGCTCAAGTGGGCAAAATGGCGACGCGTAGCTGCAGTAGAACGCAGCTTTATTTCACAAACCCGATCAAGACGGCGTCTGCCAGCACTTTTGTCAGGATCGTAGGTTAGCGGATTATGTTTACGATGCACTATTTGAGAAATGAACAACTGTCTGACAGTTAGGACTGGGCACAGAGAGTACAAAGACGCAGTAGGAAAACGAATTGGTTTTTTCAAAATGACTTTTAAAACCGCCCTCTCGAGCTCTTTCAATCCTTAACATCGCTGTTTTGTGGGCTCTACCCCAGACCGACAGACAGTATCCCAACAGAGACTGAGCAAGTGCAAAATATATATTTATCATGGTTTTAAAGCAGCCGAACCTCTCAGTTTCTTAAAAATGTATAAAAGTTTTCTCAGGCGGGCTACGATGTGACGTCATAGGAAAGAAATAATGATTTATTTCATGAAAAATAATTAATTAATGAAGATACAAAATTTTAATGAACTTAGGTACGTAAATAAAATATTTGGTAATAAACTATTGTACTATTTATTATATAGAATAATCATGAAAATAAATCAATCTGACAGGTCCATATCAATGTCGGTGGAACTTGATTCTTCACTTTCGACGGAGTCATCATCGGATTCATCAGAGTCGCCCTGAGTGTTAATAATAAAATCAACAGCATCATCCCGAATTCCATCATGTTTGCAGTCCTCATCCTCGATATTAATAACATGATTAACACAATGCTCCCCTTTCTGTACGGAATATTCAGCAAATAATCCCTCTAACGTAGTTTTTTTTTTTGGTCTAGATTAGAGTCCACACTTTTTAGTGATAATTGTCCCTTAATGTCACCCCAGACCCACTTAATAGGGTTCAGGTCTGGGTGGTATGGAGGCAAACGCAACACTTCATGTCTGTTTCTTTTCAATAACTCGTCAATTTTATAAATATCTTCAGTGTCTGTCCTTTTAATCAATTTAAATAAATCGTCCTTTCTAAGCTTACTATCAAAAACCACGTCATGTCTTCGTAACCATGTTTGCATTACTGTCTTGGTAGAAGCCATAGTCGGCTTTTTTTCTTCTCGAACCGAATGGTAAGGTGCGTTATCCATCACGATGATGAAATTTGGTGGTATATTAGGCATTAGCTTTTCGTTAATCCATTTACTAAAATTCTCGAAATTCATAGAATCGTGATAATCACCCGTCTTACATTTGGATTTAAATATCACAAGTGCTCCGTCTACAAATCCAGTTTGACCTCCACAATGTACGATGATAAAACGCTTCCCTTTTCCGATGTGAGATAGCACGCCATGTACTAATGAAGACAAAAGTGCATGGAGAGCCTTAGGTCGACTTTTGACTGTGAGGTTTTGCATTACATTTCGTGAGACGACTAGATGGCGCTGTTCAAAAATGAAAATAACACTGCAAAGCTTAAAAACCTTATTATGCAGAGTCCCATAATAAGGTTTATAATACCTCAAATAAGTAGTTACTAAGAAATAAACATAAATTATGGTTGCGCCAATTTGCTATGATCCGCGATTTTGTTTTTTTTGTAATTTATTTTTTGGCCTAGCAATCCTATCCCTTCCGTTTCCCTCCCCCGCACGACCTCAAGAAATGGATGACATGACGTGCTTGTGCATCGATTGTGAATGTGACCGCTCCGCTAACATCGCCCGCTCGAAATTACAAGAAAATTGACTATTTCGTGATCCAACCATTCAAAGACTCAACAATAGTGCAGTGTAGTGCAATACAGGACCTGGCAGTGGTTAAATGTGCGAAGTCGAGGTTCGCCGGCCGGCGCCACGTGGAACCTTCGAGGTCAAAAGGTCAGTGTTCCTTCCTAATACTTCATCCCATCAATAAACGCCAGGCACAGTACCTGCATATTGTTAACAAACCTTAGATCGCTTTTTCAAACTTACAGTCCACACCAAGCTTATTTGCGCAACCATTACTTTTTGGTCCTACGAGCAGGATCGTGAATCATTTTCTTGTAATTTCGCAATATAGTATTTGTTCCATAGGGAATAAACGCAACGCGCCTGTTTACCTAGATATAATAGTAGAAAACCCGCATCTAGGCATTTAGGCAACTAATCGTTATTTCGCTCGTATAGTTAAAGAGCCATTGATAATTACGGTACCTACGCCGTCAACCGCACCGCATAATTATAGTTAGCTACGTAGATATCAGCGTAGATATAAATCGATCGCATTCTTTTTCTTGACAAAATTCATTCGGAAGTCCTACAAATTGCATGTAGGTAGACGCATTTCAAAAATACCCGTTCATTGTTGAGTGAATATTTGTAGGAAACGGATAAACCATAGATTATATACGCATATGAACGACGTGAATGATTTAATCGAGAAATTGGGTAATATTCACTCATTGATTCAGGTTATTCCGTTCGTTCGCCGTTCACTTTGTTGTTTACAATATTACCATATTGTTATCTGATAATTATCGCTTATTTAATAATTCGTTAAGTGTTTGTTTGAGTGTATAGTGTGAATATATCAAAACAAGATGTCTCTTAAGGGAACCAAGGTTAGTACTGATTTAAAGGTTCAGTTAAAGCTTTTATACGCTGAAAGGGACTCACAGTTTTCACGTGTTCAATCAATTTGTGATAAATCTTTGCAAATCTCGGATCTGACGATTAGAGATGCTTTCTTGTGTTCGTTGGAAACTTTAGATAGTTTGCGCGCGGATTTTAAATCTACAATTAAGAATATAAACATTTTAGAGTTGGAGTTAAATCCTGATTACTGTGTGAGTTATCAGGCATTGTCGTCCTTTGATGACTTGTATTGTCGTATCAAACGTATTGCTAGGAGTTTAGAGACTCCCCCCCCCGCGAGTGGTTTATCCAACCCTCCTCGCGAACGCCCACGATTGCCGCCAATTCAAATACCTGAATTTAATGGTGACATTCGAAATTGGAATTTATTTATAGATAGTTTCGAAAATATAATACATAGGAACACATCGCTGACAGATCACGAGAGATTGCATTATCTCGTAGAAAAATTGACCGGTAAGGCAAAGGCTGTCTGTGCTGGAATTACGTTTAGCGCTGAAAATTACAATTTAGTTTTGAACACTTTAAAAACAAAATACGAAGATAAGCGATTAGTAGCCACCGCATATTTAGATCAATTATTCGATTTGAAAAGTTTTTCCGTTTGTAACGATCATAATTTAGAGAAGTTTTTAAATATTTTCGCATCATCTGTTCGTGCAGTAAAGAACCTAAAGGTCAATGACCTCTGTGACTTTTTGTTTTTGTATATCGGTTTACAGAAATTAGATCCTGAAACTGTTCGTCTGTTTGAAACGACTCGGCGCGGTAACGAAATACCTAAGTTCGAAGATTTAGAATCTTTTATTCGCGACCATATTAAGGTATTGCAGCGCACGTCGGCACGTCATGAAGTCACGAATAGGACAGGTTCCGATCGCCGTATAGACGCGTCATCGAAGTCAGTCAAGACTGCACATACGCTAGTTAATACCGCCTCAACACCTGACTGTTCTCTGTGTAAGGGTAGCCATACACAGCTGTACAAGTGTTCGGAATTTCAGAGATTATCGCCTAGTGATCGTTACAAGTTTGTCCGCACTAATAATTTGTGTTTTAATTGTCTAAGTGACAAACATCTGGTTACGTCATGTAACAGTGGTGTTAGCTGTCGTAAATGTCTAGCTAGACATCATACCTTCTTACATTTTGAGAGTAGTAAGCTGCCATCGCAGCCGCAGCCTGCGCAGACGCGCGACGCTTGTGACGCGCGGCCTGCTGCAAGTGCAAACGACGTAACATTGTGTTCGCTTTCCGCCGCTGGTACTCAAATCACTACCGTTTTACTTGCGACCGCGCAAGTTGTCATTGTAGATGCCTTTGGCAAACCGCACACCGTTCGAGCGCTACTAGATGGCGATGGATGGAATTTTATTACTCGGGATTGTTGTCAACGCCTTGGTTTTAGTTTTAATAATTGGTCATCCCGCTCAGAAGTGAAAGGTTTTGGAGGTTTAAAGGCAACCATTCACGGTTCCATTAAAATAATATTTAGTTCACGTTTTAATCGTAATATTTCGTTTGAAATGGATTCGCTAGTCGCAGATAAGATTACGGAACGGTTGCCCACGGTACCGGTTGGCACGTCCATGCCGACGGAGTTTAAGAACTTGCAGTTAGCCGACGGAAATTACGCTTTCCCTGGAGATATCGATCTATTGATCGGTGCTTCGATTCTCCCGCATCTCCAGTTATCACGTAAAATTCAAGGTCTTCCGATGTACCCCGCTCTGCACGCACTGGAAACAGTTCTCGGGTTTGTTATAGTTGGTTCCGCACCCGCTTGTTTAGATAGTTACTCGACTGTGTCGCACTGTTGCACCGTCGAGCCGCCGCTTGAGTCTACCATCCGCAAGTTCTGGGAGATTGAAGAGGTCAATGTCCCGCCTATTCTCAGCCCTGAGGATCAGGTCACTGAGGAGATTTATACCCGCACGACTACTCGTGATAAAGATGGTCGTTATGTTGTCGCGCTCCCTTTCAAGGGTGATATTTTTTCGCTCGGTGGCTCCCGTGCCTCCGCAGAAAAACGCTTTCTATGCTTGGAACGTAAGATGCAGGCGTCTCCTAAGTTGAAGCAAGCCTATGATGATGTGCTGATCGAATATTTAGATAAAGGTTATATCTCATCAGCGCCTGCCGAGACTGAGGAGACACGTGATTACCCGTTTTGCATCATCCCGCACCATGGAGTTGTTAGAGAAGACAAGCTTACAACTAAACTGCGTGTGGTTATGGATGGTAGCGCTAAAACTAGTACTGGCATATCGCTTAACGATATCTTGTATTGTGGTCAGAACCTCCAGGGTAACTTATTTGAAATAATAGTAAATTTTCGCTTGTTTGCTATTGCGCTCTCTGCTGATATTCGGCAAATGTTTCTTAGTATTGGAATCAGAGAATGTGACCGTAGATTCCGGCGCTTCTTGTATAGATTTTCTCCGCAGGAGCCTTTGAAGGTTTACGAATTCAATCGTGTTTGTTTTGGGCTTGGGTCTAGTCCCTTTCACGCTCTTCGCACTATCAAGCAGTTGGCCGCTGACGAGGGTGATACATACCCGAAAGCAAGGGCCACTATTGAAACCGGATTGTACATGGACGATTTTGTGTACAGTGTACCTAGTGAAGCAGAGGCTATAGAGACCGCTGCTCAAGTAATCAGCCTCATGAAGTCCGGTCAATTTGATCTGGTGAAATGGACAAGCAACTCGCAAGCTACATTAGAGTCGATTCCACCGTCACACCGGTTGACTTCGGTAAAGGAATTCGATGATAGTGATTCGCATAAGATCCTTGGTTTAAGTTGGTCACCCGCAACTGATATGTTCAGTCTTAAAATTAGCTCGACTCCGCCAACTTGTACCAAACGCGTTATCCTAGCATGTGTAGCTCGGATATGGGATATAATGGGTTTTGTAGCTCCTGTCGTTTTGTATGCAAAGCTGCTTATAAAAGAGCTTTGGCTTTCCAACTGTGATTGGGACGACACCGCTCCTGACAGTGTTGCTAAGTTGTGGGCTCGCTATAGGAAAGAGCTTCCAATGCTCGATCAGATACAGATTCCTCGCCATGTTGGTATAGTACCAGACACTGTTGTTAATGTGGTAGGTTTCGCAGACGCCAGTGAGAGGGCTTACGGGGGAGTGGTTTACTTTCAGGTCCAAAATGGCGATAACATTTCAGTTTTCCTCATTAGCGCAAAATCAAAGGTATCTCCTCGTAAGGTTGTCTCTCTTGCTCGTCTCGAACTCTGCGCTATTCTTATGTTGGTTCAATTGATTACATCTATAGTCAAAACTTGTCGTCCTCGCATTAATATAGAGAGAATTGTAGCGTTTTCAGACTCAACCGTTGCTCTATGTTGGGCCCACTCTTCACCCCATCGATGGGGCACGTTTGTCGCAAATAGGGTGGCTAAGATTCAAGCTGAATTGTCACCGGAAAATATATTCCATGTCGCTGGAACAGAAAACCCAGCTGATTGTCTCTCACGTGGTTTGCTTCCTGCGCAAATTTTAAATCATCCGCTTTGGTTTTGTGGCCCTCCCTGGCTTCATACCACTCCTAACGAGTGGCCAAGTGCTCCGTTTAACCCCGCTACTGTTTCAGAGCCACCCGAGGAGAAGAAACATACGCTTGTAGTATCAGTTCCGCGTGAAGAGTCAGTTGTTTTGTTGTTGTCTAATCGAGTCTCGTCTTGGTCGAGACTATTACGCTGTGTAGTTTACGTCCTAAGATTTTTGAGATTATTACCATCGCGTGGTTCTATAATCGCAGCTGATTCGGATAGAGCTGAATCAGTTGTACTTCGAGAGTTGCAGAAATTTTATTTTTCAATAGAATTTCGTAGTTTAGAATCACGTAAACCTTGTAGTCGCGCACTTCAACATTTGAAACCATTTTTGCAAGACGGACTCATTCGTGTCGGTGGCCGTCTGCGAAATGCTAAGTTAGAGTTTGAACAAATGCATCCAGTAGTTCTACCACGCAAGGATCACGTTTTGGATTTGTTGGTGGATTATCACCATAAGGTGAATTGTCACGCTGGTCCCGATTTATTAATGTCCATTCTTCGACAGAAGTACTGGATACTTTCCGCTCGCAATTTGATACGCGCTAGAGTGCACAGATGTGTGCCCTGCTTTAAGCTCCGCCCGCGTTTCAACGCGCCGGAAATGGCCGACCATCGTTCTTGTCGTGTTGTACAGACGGTGAAACCTTTCATACATACTGGGACGGACTATGCTGGACCGTTTAAAGTCACTATTGCCCGTGGTCGTGGTATACGTTCCACAAAGGCATACATTTGCCTATTCGTTTGTATGACAACTCGTGCAGTTCACATAGAGTTAACCAGTGATTTGAGTACGCAGGGTTTTATGTCTGCATTTAAACGATTTTTATCTCGCCGTTGTCCCGTTAAGCGCTTATACTCTGACAACGGCACAAATTATGTTGGAGCGCGACGCAATATTTCGGAATTACATACATTCTTACGCTCCAAGTACTACCAAAGTGAATTCGCCCATGTCTTAGCTGAGAATCGCATTGATTGGTGTTTTAATACGCCAGCGGCTAGTCATTTTGGTGGCAATTGGGAGGCGAATATTAAAAGCCTTAAGTCGCACCTGTTTCGGGTCATAGGCGAACAGATTCTCTCGTACGAGGAGTTGAGCACCGTACTCGCTCAGGTAGAGGCGTTGATGAATACGCGTTGTGTCGGACTTTGTCTAGTGATCCATCGGAGCCACTAGCGTTGACGCCGGCTCACTTCTTGACGACGACTCCTCTTAAATATTTGCCCGCTTTAAATGTCGAGACTGACAAACTGCAGCTTCACCCGCGTCACGCTCTGCTGGATAGCTTAGTTCAGTCCTTTTGGAAGCGATGGAGGACAGATTATCTGCATACGCTGCAGTCGCGTCAAAAGTGGAACACTCCTTCAGATCCAGTCACAGTCGGTACTGTGGTGATACTGAAGACTGAGAGTGCGCCTCCTCTGCACTGGCCTCTTGGTGTAGTGGAAGAAGTTTTTCCGGGTTCGAACGGAATAACGCGAGTCGTAAAGGTTAAAACCGCAACTGGATCGTACCTGCGTCCGGTTATTCACCTCTGCCCTCTGCCTAATCAGCAGTAGTGGCATAGTTAGTTATAAGTTGTTTCGCTACCTAGTATTGATAGTCTAGATATAGTAATAGGGTTTAGTTTCGCTTTGTTTTCTCCTTTTCTTTGAAGGTAACCCTTCAAACCCGGGGGGAATGGTTGCGCCAATTTGCTATGATCCGCGATTTTGTTTTTTTTTTGTAATTTATTTTTTGGCCTAGCAATCCTATCCCTTCTGTTTCCCTCCCCCGCACGACCTCAAGAAATGGATGACATGACGTGCTTGTGCATCGATTGTGAATGTGACCGCTCCACTAACATCGCCCGCTCGAAATTACAAGAAAATTGACTATTTCGGAGATCCAATTATTTAAAGACTCAACAATAGTGCAGTGTAGTGCAATACAGGACCTGGCAGTGATTAAAGGTGCGAAGTCAGGGTTCGCCGGCCGGCGCCACGTGGAACCTTCGAGGTCAAAAGGTCAGTGTTCCTCCCTAAATCAATCCATCCATCCATCAATAAAGGCCAGGCACAGTACCTGCATATTGTTAACAAACCTTAGATCGCTTTTTCAAACATACAGTCCATTAAGCTTATTCGCGCAACCAAATTATTTTATTTTCTTATTTCCGAGTACTTAATACAGCGCCATCTAAACCAAACCAAATAAACCGGTATATAAGTTAATTCGACTACAGATGGCGTATATCATAAATAATAAAGAATCCCTACATTCACAAGTAGCTCTCATTTTCGCATTCTCTAATAGTTAGATCGGTAGCTCAAATGGATAAGCATGTCAGAATAACTTACCCCCGATTTCTGATTTAAGTATTTGAAGTTGAGAATTACTCAAACTCTACTTTACCCTATAAACTTGGCATTTAAGTATGGTTTGAGACGTTCTTAACTCAAAATACTCAATTCAGAAACCCGCCTATAGTTCGTTCCACAGGGCGCCGGTTCGATACCCAGTTCTCAGTCAACTTTTTTAAATTTAATTTAATATAATTTATATTCTATTTTTTATATTTTTAAACGTTTTTTATTTTATTTTTTGTTATAAATAATATAAAAAATATGAGGTATAAGATGTATAAATGAATAAAGGCATAATATACAAGTATACTTATACTACTATAAATAACATTATTTATATATATATATATAACTATATATAATTTCTATATATATATACTTTCATAATTGTTGGTAAGTATTAGGTAAAAGAAACATTAATGTAAGAAGATCTAGATATATTTTTCTTACAGATTAAGATTTACTAAGTTTGTTTCTCGTAAAGGATAAGAAATAAAACTATTTTAGTGATATTATAGTTTAAGACTTTTAATTCTCAAAGAATACAATTTATTTCTTTCTTATACAGTGTATAACCTAATCTAACAGCTTTACACCCAATTGACAATTATTTAATTCACTTGTTATGAGAAATACAAATAAAATTTATAACTTAAACATTACAAAATGGAAGACATTAACAAAGTAAAACTGTTTAATAGATATTAATAAGTATTCTAAATCAAAACTGTGTTGTGCTATTCTTCTATTATTTAGTTTTATTTCTATAGATGCAACCTTAGTTCTGTAAATATTTTACTTAATCATAAATTATAAAAATATTACGTTTTGCATAATTATGGTTAGTGGGTATTGACTTTATTGATTGATTTGTGCATTATATTATGACTAAGGTTCATAGCTTAAGTATTCGTTCCAGAACGAGGAAGAAATTGAAGCTATACCTCAAAATATTATATAAGAAATTAAAATCATTAGTGTAATAACATTTTGTTGTTATACTCGTAAATTAGTGAATAAATTTATCCCACTACACCAAGTTTGAACACTGTAATTTATCAAATAAATTATAGCTACCCCGGTCTATGTTATTAGTCAATCCAATAGTCAACACCTTATATTTTTTTTAATAACTCGTGTATCCACCATTTTGATCGATTACAGCTTGCAAGCGCGAACCCATAGAGCTTATTAATTTTTCACATAAATTTTGACCCCGTATAGAATCCCATACCTGCATGCAGTGAGTACTCAGTTTCTCCTTAGTCCTTTCGTTCCTATTGTCCCACCTTTGAACCATAACGCCCCATAAATTTTCAATGGGGTTTAAATCTGGCGATCTTGCAGGCCAAGGAATAATCCGTATGTCCGATTGCTGGCTAAACCACTCTTGCACAATTATGGAACGGTGTATAGGACAATTGTCCTGCACGAACGTTATCACTGGCATGTCTTCTACAGGAAAAACATTCCGCACGGTGGGCAACATGACGTCATTCAGCACATCTATGTAGTTTACACTATTTGCACGACTGGGTATTACAGTAAGTTCTCCTGGTCCTGCAGCACTCATCCATCCCCACATGTTCACTGTTATACGACCGGATTCACAGTTAGGCACAACGTGATCACTATCATAACGCGTATTATTCCTACGCCACAACATAACTCGGCCGTGCTGGCTAGACTTGAAAGTCTTTTCATCACTGAAGATGACGTTGCTCCAGTCGAACTTTCTGTATTTCAAAGCGAACTCCAATCGTGCTCTTTTATTAGCTTCGGTAAGCAATGGCTTAATAGCATGTCGACGATAATGCAGACCTTCACTATGAAGAGCACGATACACCGTCCGCAAAGATGTATCAAACAACTCAGCGTAATATCTTGTTGGTGTAAAGCCATTTTCCTCATAACCTTGCACCATAAGTTGATGCTGGTCTGAGTCAATATGGCGTCTTCTGCCAGATCTACTACGGTGTTCCAACGAACCCTCTTCTTGAAACCGCTTTATCCATAAAGTGACAGTCTTTACCTGTAAGGGAAATATATTATTTATTATTTTCGTGTATTGATAACAATGGATAATAAAATTAATAACGAACACTGATTTTGAAACATTACTTACGTTTAAGCCAGTTTCTCTCGGAATTTCAGAATAATTTAAGCCTTGATTTGGCAATGCTACTATTTGGGCTCTCGTAGCGATATCAATATTTGAACGCGAACTCATGTTAAACGCAATCGTAACTGAACTCACTCTAAAGGTAGTAAAGAACGTTATGATTGAACAAAAAGATTTAATTTTTATACAGTCAATATTAAACTACCCTCAATTCTTTTGAGATTTATGATACGGGTTAAAGTCGCTAAACAACTGCAATATATTAAAGAGTAGGATAATTTCAACTCATTGCGTAATGACGCAATGGTCCAGTGGCTAATGGTATCGGTAAATTTTATGCTACCGAGTTCGAATCCTAGTTATTACGTGCTTTGCTTTATAAGGTTTGTAATGTCGTAGGAGAATTTGTGTTAAAATTAAGTGCGCATCCTTGGATTGGCAGCATTTTGGAACATTATGAGACTCATTTACATAAGTTTCGTCAAGATATAAAATATGTCTTCCTTCTCTACGATATTTTTTTACAGTCCTTAAGTATTTCCACCTCCACGATGGATTTTTTCGGTGATTTGAAGCTAGTTATAGACTTTTAAGTCGGGCCCTCAGTTCTCACATAGAGGATTGAGAGCCCACCTGTACCGGATAAACTACGGACTCCACGAAAAAACTCTTTGTGCTAAAATCTAAGCTGATGCCAAACAAAATTTATGGAAACAAGATATTATCGCAAAACACTCACCTACTTTATATATCCTTGTTCAAAACGGGCCCTCAATTCTCACTGACGTAAATGTTTACTACGCAAATAAAATGAAACCATTAATTTATAGCTGCTGTTTGAAGTCCTATAAGCTAATAGATAAATTGTGTAAATTGGTGGAAGCAAGATCAGGTCTTCTTGTAGTATGACAGTTATGACTGACAAAATTTTTGGGCCCTCAGTTCTCAATTTTTTCATGTTTTCATATGAGCAACAAATTCGGTAGAAGAAAGAAATTAAAAGACAGGAAAATACCCTTTGTTGTAAAATGGCAGTCTTGATAACTACTAGACAACCTTTTGATGGACTATACATGTGTAATAGGTAAGAGAAGTGCTTATCAAGGTACCACCAGGTGAAAATAAAGTCCTAAATAGACAAATCTTTCCCATTGTCATACCCTATACATCAGTCAGGAAATCAGTCACTGATACTGACTAAACAGTACTAAGAAAAGCTTAAAGATATCATAAAATACAAAAAAAAAAAACTAAAATTCCAAAATAAGTAATGGTTTTATAGAAACAAAAACAGTTTTATAAAAAAAAAAGAATACCAAAATAGTTCAAGTACAACATCTGTTTACTGCACCGGATTGTAAGGCGTCTTTCAATCGACCTGGAAATAGAAGGCATTTAAAGAAATATTCTACCGTTATTCGACGCCGAGTTGCTAGCCTGTCGGTTTTCTACAGGTTACATTTCGGGGAGTGTGCGTCGGAATTGCATAGCCTAATTCCGCCTAGCCCATTCCATCATCGGACTACCAGACGTACGGCGTTGCGCCACCGGTACATGGTGGACATCCCACCTATACGCACAAAGCGTTTTGGGAACACTTTTATTATGCGTACAGCTAAAGAGTGGAATTCCCTGCCGGAGTCTGTGTTTCCTGATGGCTACAACCCGGGAATCTTTAAGTCAAGAGTGAATAGGTTTCTTCTAGGTAAGCGCGATCCATCGTCGACCGTATCGTCGCTTTCCATCAGGTGAGATAGCGGTCAAGCGCGAACCTATCACTAATAAAAAAAAAAAAAAACAGCTGTTTTTGAAGGATTTGCCAGCGAAGTCTCCTGTTGTAGAACTACAACACTATCATAAATAGGTACTTTTACTCAAAGTTTTAGTGGCTGATAGAGGCAGAATTTATTTATGTAATACTTCTTGCATATAAAGGTACAGAGGCGGACTTAATAGAGATAGTGATCCATCTTATTAATGTTTCTAATGCTGAGATTTAGGCTTTCTGTTTATGAGAAAGAATAGGCCGTAATCCACCTCATGGGCCCCAGTGCGGTTTGGTGGATGTTAATCTGAGAGCAGTGCTGATGAAATAAATTACACAAAGTAAAGCGCATATCAGGATCTGAACCTGCGCTGTAAAAACCATAAATCTGAGGCGATACCTCAGGACTATCACTTGACTGCTCACAGGATCATCATCATCATCATTTCAGCCGAAGGACCTCCATTGTTGGACATAGGCTTCTCTCAAGTGTCGTCAACGAACGGTCCTGTGCGTTTCGACTCTTACCAAGTCATCGGTCCAGCTTGTGGAGGTCTTCCAACGCTGCGTTGCTCACAAGATAAATAAAATATAATAAAGTCACTATAGACATGTTACTAAAAGAATATACATGTGGATGGATGTAAAGAGGAACGGAGGCCAAAGAAAGACGGAGAGGTGAGGAGTGATATGAAAGAAAGGGGAGTCAGCCACTGATCTCTACTATTTACCACTGGACAGGCTGTTCCGTATGTTTGACAGCTATTTTTTGTGCCTATTTGAAGCGCCACTCGCGAGTGTCCAGAGAACTAATTTTGACATATAATACCTGCAGAAAAATATACAGTACCTACTGCGAAGTATTTTTGTATTTTGAATTAATTTCGTTTGAATTCCGTGTTATTTTTGCTTCAAGGAATTATATAAAACCTATGAAAAATGAGGTGCGACAGTACTAGTTTTAGTACCATAGACACTGGTTACAGTAATTCACGGCCAACAGTGCCAACATGGCGAATATCAAACGGTCACAAAAGCACTTTGACAGTCTCCAGTCCAGTGTGATCAAGGATCTACTAGAGGTCAGTGGAGTCAGTGATAGCGTGACTGCTGACAGGACATGGGAAAAGATCATAAACATCGTCAATTATTTACCTGTTTTGTTATGTTTTCTTGCCAGATGTATACCTGGTATATTACTGTTACTTTCTACTACTATTACTGGAGGGGCAGGATCTCTTGGCAAATCTATCAGTTGTCGCTTCGATGGTCCTGCTTCCTGGGGCTGGAAAAATAAAAAAATAAATAATGTTTTTTTATGTGTTTCTTTATGTTCGTCAGCAATTAAACTTGAGAGAAGCCACATTTCATGAGCCAGGGGTCATTATAACACGTTATGGTAAGGTCATGACATATTAAAATGTCAGTAAAGAGGGATGGATCCATACATAGGCTCCATCCTGCTTTGACAGTTCAGTTTAGGTCGTAAAATTGATCGCGTTAAAAGTCCTACCACGAGTAGGGTTTCAGTTACTTCATATAGTAATCTGTCTCATCTCTGAATTAACCTCCTATGAGCTCGTTTGAATCTGAAATTATTTATTGAGTTTTATCTAACTCTGTTTCGTTCCTCACGTCCACCTGAAACATATTTTGCGCTGCACCATCATTCACCCATCTAGCCACCCACTAACTAGAACTATTTAGCCAATTTCCATAAGTAGTCATTTGTTCATGATATGCCTCATATTTGGCGCAAATAAACTCTTAATTTCTTTTTCTTTCCATAATTATACTTACTGACTCCACCATCATGCCATCTGTTCCTGTCCTAGTCTTGGAAGATTGCCAGAAATCCTGGTACCTCTCCTGTGTTTTAGGCATATCTCCTCTGCCAGGAGCGACGTCTATCACCATGTGCTGTGGCTTCAACGGGTCCCCGGACCGGCTAGGGTGTAGACCCTGACCCTCGGTCGGGAACCTTCGATAGCCCTGATGAATAAGAGGAGTTGCCAGAATTAGTAATATTAGCATTTTTTCGAAGTGGTCCCGTTTAGTGATGATTAACTTCCGAGATGGACAGTGGAACTCTTCAATAAATGATAGTAGATCTTCCGAGATTTCTGTAATTGCATATCTGTTTAATGTAGACACAATTTTATACACAACATCACGCGTGGTGGTACACCCTAGTTTCACCATGTGTGCAGAAATTCCATATTTTAGGGTAACATTACTTTAAACCGGTGAATTTGATTTTGTTTCCTTGGTCTTATTCCTTGTTTGTTGATTAAGGAGTCATATAAATTATTTGTTGCAACATACAATACAAAACTTGCCACTCGTTAAGACATTATTAGCATCATTTCATCCGGCCTTCCCAAGTGCAGCCATAATGATCAGTACTGTGTGTCTTACATTCACCGGATACCCTCGGATTAGGACAAAGATTACTTGTTTTTTCGGTATTAAGTTCCATTCGCGAATCCTTAGGCAGAAGCTTTTTTAAAATAAATATCTAAATTCACCTCAAAAACCTGTATAGACGGCTTGGTCTCCACAGACGTAGAGCTGGATAGCGGCATGGCGTCACTGCACTGGCAGCACAGCATGGACAGCGCGAAGGTTATCACATCCGACACCACCTGCACATATCGCCAGAGCCTCACGAACCGCTGGATCAGAGGGTGGAACGCGTAACAGCTTACCGTTAACATATAGACGGCATTGAAGCAACCAGGGAACGAGGAGTTACTGAAGTTACAGGTCCCTGGTTGCAACGGGAGGAAAGGGGGAAGGATAAAAAAACTACAGCAGTCACTTCATGGGAATACAAGTAACATTGTCAATAAAAGATAACTGACAGAGAAGATGACAGAAATGAGCTGTAACTAGTCTTTGGAATGGGCTGCGAAAACGTTATTACAAAAGAGGTTTGTGATTGCTGAAAAGTTTTCTGAAATTTTGGCTTGGTTTTGGTCATTACGCGAATAGACAGCTGTTTCTTAAGCTGTCTATCCACCGGAGCGGAACGAGGTTGCAGGGCGGAGTGAGGCAGTAATGTGGAGCGGAGTTGCGGACTAAGTCCGCAACTCGTTAGAAAGGGCTGGACTCGTAGATTTTCAAAATATTATTCAAATGTAAACTAACGCCCCCAAGCGGACAAAAAGTTATGTGTTAAAAAAATCTTAAGATAAATACACCGTGTTTGATATCATTTGATATGGCTTCACTTGTGCTTATCAAAAATATTATCATCAAAATTTAATGTGGTGTCCCTCAAGCAATCAAAAAATTCAATGTCAAAGACAGTGTAGAAGCACAGTGTTTTAACACCAAAATAGTTTTAATAAAAAAAAAGTAAAAAAATTAAAACCCGACTACGACAAAATATAACGCTAAAAAAGTATGAAAGAAAAGTCGTAGTCACACGTTATTAAATGTTATTGTTGGTACCTATACCTCTATAAGGTGTGACTACGGCTTTTCTTATTGTTTTGTTCTTGTTTCTCCAGTAACCTTGTTTATTTCAGTATCCCAAAAATCTTGTTTCATACTTTTTTAGCGTTTTTGTCGTAGTCGAGTTTTAGTTTTTTACTTTTTTTATTTTATTTTAAAAGTCCATTCAAGCTCCACTCTGCTCCACTTCCACTAATGCGTAAACACCGTGCACGTTAAGTCTGCACGCGGCCAAAATTGAAACGAATTTTTACTTTTATACAGTACTAGCTTTTGCCCGCGGCTTCGCTCCCGCTCTACCCTACTCTACCCTACTCTACCCTACTCTACCCTACTCTACCCTACTCTACCCTACTCTACCCTACTCTACCCTACTCTACCCTACTCTACCCTACTCTACCCTACTCTACCCTACTCTACCCTACTCTACCCTACTCTACCCTACTCTACCCTACTCTACCCTACTCTACCCTACTCTACCCTACTCTACCCTACTCTACCCTACTCTACCCTACTCTACCCTACTCTACCCTACTCTACCCTACTCTACCCTACTCTACCCTACTCTACCCTACTCTACCCTACTCTACCCTACTCTACCCTACTCTACCCTACTCTACCCTACTCTACCCTACTCTACCCTACTCTACCCTACTCTACCCTACTCTACCCTACTCTACCCTACTCTACCCTACTCTACCCTACTCTACCCTACTCTACCCTACTCTACCCTACTCTACCCTACTCTACCCTACTCTACCCTACTCTACCCTACTCTACCCTACTCTATTTTTCTCGCCGTAAAAACCATCCTTGAACTTCAACGAACATTTTAAAAAAAGATTTGGCCAAATTGGTCCAGGCGTTGTTGAGTTATGCGCTTACCAACACATTTTGCGATTCATTTTTATATTATAGATTATTAATTTCCGGGCTCTAGTACAATTTGGAGCGCAGTGACTGGCTGTCCACTCCTCTCCACTACGCCCTGCTTTGTGTAAATACAGTCAACTGACCTCAAAAAAGCGCCGCCACCTAACTTCTTTTAAACTATGATTTTTTATTAGATCAAGTGACAGCAGTGGACAATGCCCAACTGTCAAAAAACCATTGTTATAGCTGTCACTTTACTTCATTTAATAAAAAATCATAGTATAGTGGCGGCCTTTTGGGGTCCGTATGCGGCGATACTTAAAGTTTTGTTTCTATTCATCCCTGAGTTTTTATTCACCTTGTTTTACGGTAGCCCCCCTTAACTTCATCTCTTGGTGTTCCTAATAAGGACATATTTAAAAAAATAAAACTCGAACGTACTTAACAAAACGGTATAATCAATGAAAATACACAATCTAAGACTTATAAATACCTACAAAAAATAAATATAAATAATATATGCTGATACGAATAGCTACATATTAGACATTACGTTTGTTAGATCGAATTGAGTCTAAAGGCGCCGGGAACATCTGTCTCTGAATGAGGCAGTGTTGCAGGGTCGGAGGATGACCAGGCGGGTCCATAGACCTGAGGACAAGGGCAAAACGTTCATCATATATATAATGACTCTGGAAAGGTATAATCGCTGAACCGCCACTTTGATTACATTAAAAAAAAAACTGAAACTTCAGTACGCGAGTAGACTCGCGCCGACGCGTCGGACTCGCGTACTCAGATTTCCATGAAGAAGTTATTTTTTGTGACGTATCTTCAAATTTGCAGTGAGTTTGTTCCTGTTCTAAAGAAAAAAAATAAAGAAAGATAAAACGTTTATTCTGCTTAAAATACTCGTACTATGAGACCTTGCTTCATGCCAAATTTCAGGATTCTAGGTCAGCGGAAATTTTGATTCCCTTGAACGTGTCGTAATATACATACGTTTTTTCACAGCTTCAAGGGACCGCAGACCTGAATATGTGGTTAATTTCAACTCGATACCTCCACGCGTTCCCGAGTTAAAGGGCCTTGACAGACAGACAGAAGGATAACAAAGTGATCCTATAAGGGTCCCGCGTATTTTCTTTTTAAGGTACGGAACTCATTTCATTTCCTATACGGAGAGTAAACATGAAAAATAAAATGTATTCGTGAAAATATAATAATCCTTTAATTCAAAGGTTATGTAGAAACTTTATTTTCCAAATTAGATGTCGGTTAACCGAGTTACACCAGTTGGGATCGCAGTCAAGTACTACTTTTATATAAATAAATTACAAATAAAAAAACTTTTTTAAAAACAAGCTTTCAATTAAATGGGCTAAAAAGAAGAAAATAAACTTTTCCTTTATAACTTTTACTATCAATTTATAACGACATTACACAATTTATATGATACAAAAGCTTGTCGCGAGATTTTGAAAATATTAAAATCAATAGATGAAGTTATTTAACTTATTTAATTAATGAAGTTATTTAGCTGTGTATTTACACAGTTAAATCTCGCGACAAGCTTTTATATCATATAAATTGTGTAATGTCGTTATAAATTGATAGTAAAAGTTATAAAGGAAAAGTTTATTTTCTTCTTTTTAGCCCATTTAATTGAAAGCTTGTTTTTAAAAAAGTTTTTTTATTTGTAATTTATTTTTTACTTTTTAGTTATACCTTATTTAAATCACATTTGTATTCTCAGCAAATCCTCACATTTGCTACCCATATCATAGGAAAGCATAAGAAACTTAGTCTGCTATCTTTAAATGTCTGCCAGGTTTTTTTTATGTTGGGTAAAATCATCCAATGACATCCCCCGCCCTTCGGCTTGGTTCGGTCTGTTACCAGACGGACAGCGAGCTACCCATTGCCTGCCGTCCGCAAGCCCGCGCCTACAGTGGCAAGAAATCGGGATCGGAATTACGGCGGCGGCTGCGGCGTACCTAAGCGCTGTTGCCTGATGCAGTCGGCCTCCTCCTTGGCTAGCATTACTGCTTCGCAGAAGGAGGCGACCACGTGAGAAGTCTACCAGGTTGGATTTATGAAACCAAAATGATGGTGGTGGATCGTAAGACTAACAATCAACCTAACTTACATGAAATAGCCAATTGCGAAGTTGTCCAGAGTTTATATACCTGGGATCCAAAATCACAAATCCTAGGAAATGCGGAGAAGATTCATGCACCGTAAAACGATTGACGCTCTTGAAATGTGACGCTGGAGGCGTTTACTGAGGATAAAGCAGACTGCTCAACGCACTAAAGGTTCCATTCCTAAAGAGCTTTGCATCAAAACAAAAACTTTCGTCGATTGTGCAACAGCGAATTTTTAAGCTGTTTGGATATATCATACGCAATGAAAGCTCTTTGGAACGTTTAGTGGTACAGGAAAGAGTAGATGGTCTACGTTCTCGCGGCCAATCGCCTACCAGACCTCACTAAATCATCTTCAGAGTGTTCCCTCATTGAATGTACACGAAATGCCATGAATAGAGAGGGATAGAGAAGTCTCGCAAAAGCCGCATCCAACCTACTAGCAGACCACTACCACCCCACCAAGAGTATGACTGACAGAAAGGAGAATATTGGATTTAGAGTTATGTCACTTTATTTTTCAAGTTACTCTCTGCAAGCCCTTTCAATTGGTATTTTGTAGGAGTGTATTAAAACAAACTAGCTATTTACTTATGTAAATTTGTACGGAACCGTCCGAGCGCGAGTCCAAGTCGCTGATGACCGGTTAGAACTTATTTTATTCGATCCGAAACTCGATGGGATTGTGTCGTTTTATTGCGGAACTCCTATGGCCACCTTCCAGCTCCATCATCAGATCCCGACTGCCATATTGATCAAAGTACTCGTGATTACAAATCTAACAAGACCAAAGACAAGAGGGCTGTGTCGTTTAATTGCGGAGTTCGTGTAGCCAACTTCCAGCTCCATCATCAGACCCTGGTTACCATATAGGATTCAAGTACTCATCAATACAAATCAAAATCATTGTGTCGATTTCTTACGAAGTTCCTATGGTTTTTTTTTATAGTTGGTAAAATCATCCAATGACAAATCCCGCCCTAGTACACGGCGATGCTCTTCCCAAGCGGGGCACACCTCGACTGTGTGCTCCACCGTGTCTTCCGGGCGCTCCGCATAGTGGCGACACCCGGCCATCGTCTCCGCACGAATCTTGTACAGGTACTTCGCGAACTTGCCGTGTTCGGTTAGTAACTTAAGTTCCTATGGTAACCTTCCAGCTCCATCATCAGACCCTGGTTACCATATAAGATCCAAGTACTCATCAATAAAAATCAGATGAGCCCAAACTCGATGGGATTGTGTCGATTTCTTACGAAGTTCCTATGGTAACCTTCCAGCTCCATCATCAAAATCTGGTTACCATATAGGATCCAAGCACTCGTCAATACAAATCAAACGAGCCCAAATTCGATGGGGTTGTGTCGTTTAACTGCGGAGTTCCTATGACCACCTTCCGACTCCATCATCAGACCCTGGCTACCATACATGATCAAAGTACTCGTTATTACAAATCAAATGAGCCTAAAGTCGATGGGGTTATATCTTTTAATTGCGTAGTTCCTATGGCAACCTTCCAACTCCATCATCAGACCCTGGTTACCATATAGGATCCAAGTACTCGTCAATACGAATCAAAAGACCCCAAATTCGATGGGGTTGTATCGTTTAACTGCGGAGTTCCTATGAACACCTTCCGACTCCATCATCAGACCCTGGCTACCATACATGATCAAACTACTCGTCAATACTAATCAAATGAGCTCAAACTCGATGGGGTCGTATCGTTTAACTGCGGAGTTCCTATGAACACCTTTCGGCTCCATCATCAGACCCTGGCTACCATATAGGATGAAAGTACTCGTCAATACAAACTAAACGAGCCCAAATTCGATGGGTTTTGTCGTTTAAGTGCGGAGTTCCTGTGACCACCTTCCACCTAAATCATCAGACCTTGGTTACCATATAGGATGAAAGTACTCGTCAATACGAATCAAACGAGCCCAAATTCGATGGGGTTGTATCGTTTAACTGCGGAGTTCCTATGACCACCTTCCGGCTCCATCATCAGACCCTGGCTATCATACAGAATCAAAGTACTCATAAATACTAATCAAGCGAGCCCAAACTCGATGGCATTGTATTGTTTTATTGCTAAGTTCCTATGGCTACCTTCCAGCTCCATCATCAAATCAGCTCCATGTTATCATAATGTTGCATTGTCACCCGATTTACACATGCATGTAAAATTTCAGCTCAATCGGTTGAAGATATCTGCTTCAAAATTGAGTTGCAAGATTTGAGCCGAACATACATAGTTACATACAGTGCAAGCTAATAGAAAGCTTGTAAAAAGAGATTAAAGTGAAATTTAAGTAATACGCGTATTGGGTTTGAACCCGCGACCTACAACTCGTAAGTCGGGGCCATTACGACTCGGTCACCACTGCTCGCTTCCACCTCACCACAACTAAGCTTACACAGAATGAATGTCTGGCATCTACAGCCCAGGTCCTGCATATTCAATGTTTCCATTGCTCCCTTCCAGGTGAGAGAATAGTCCGTAATCGACTTCCATCTGTATTGATTTACTATCTTACTTGGGGTGTTTGGCGTCCCACTCGTTCATCTTCCGGCTGAGTGCCCTGAGTGGTGACAGCTCCTCACTGGAGACGTTGGAAGCCCTCTTATTACGACAACTTGGGTTCCGGCAGGGTATGCACTTGCAAACTGAAATTAGGATTATATATAAAAGGTAGTCAAAGTCACATTGACTCATTAACGCTTAGTAAAAACTCTTGCGACCTAGAACGCTGAAATGCTCTGAAGTTCCTTTTATGATGTACGTATACAAACGAAGAAGGAAGGATAATCCAAAAGGAGATCATTTATTTTGGTCCAAATTCAAAAGTGCCGGCCAAGAAAAAAAAATATAGCAATCTGTTAGAGCTTGACCCCTTGAGCATTTTTTATTACTGCACCAAAACTGTAGGACCGTTGCCCTGGGTTTTATTTAAGTTTAAAAAAATCATTTTCCGTACATTTTTGGTAACATGGAATGTTAAAAACAAAGAGTTAGAGCTAGAATAGAAACTTCCAGGTAGCTGCCGTTTACCATCACACAATGTGGTGACTTCCCCTCCCCTAGCCATTGAACGCTCGCCCCACCTCGAATATCTTATCTGTTACTTTAGTAGGTACCTGAAGCAACGCGTATGATATTGTATCACTCCCGTCCCAATTGATCATGGATGGGAAGACCAAAATCTACCATATCGAATCAGTTAGATTCTATCCCCGATTTCTTGAGTCTCAGTCGCTGACACGACAGCAGCGTTCGATTCACATATGGACCACGAACGATCCGTCCTGAATGATTTTTCAGGGGCGATCACAGTGACTGATGACCATCGCTTGAAACTCCTGGGCGATGTATGTGGTCTGAAAACCGAAAAGAATGCAGCTCCCGGCGTAATAAACAAAACTCAAGCAACAGAGCAGCGTGCCGCGCTCTGGGATAAAATGTGAGCTAGAACCCGCTCACCTCGCCTTCTAGCACCTTCAGAGGAAGTAGAGGCTTCTGTCTATTCTTATTCGCCCCGATAAGAGTATCGCTTTCGATAACTGTGACAAAGCGAAATGCTGTATTTTCTACAGTTACAATAACAGCCTACAGTTCCATTGTTTCTCTAGCCCTCAACCAATAGACAAAACTCACCTTGATATAAGAGACGCTAAAGTTGAACGTAGAGCTTCCCTAGCACTCATCAAAGATCCTAATGATCATTTGTCCCTCTTTATCTCAGAGGAGGTGGGGAATACCATCAAAAAGCTTTAGCCCCGGAAAGACCTCGGCTCTGACGGTGTCATCAACAAGGTGTTTAAACTCTTCCCATCCCAACTCATAATACTAATGAGCGTCGTCTTCAAAGGTGCATTAAGGAATAACATGTTCCCCCAAGCGTGGAAAAAGGTCACTAATATCGGTATTCCTAAACTATGCAAGTCCAAGTCAAGTCTGCCCCTCCAGCTACCTTTTCATCAGTCCATTCAATGTCCTCGATAAAATCTACGAGAGGCTTATTTACAAGCAGCGCAGAGATTATGCTGAAGTTAAGAGTGTTATTCCCAACGGTAGTTTGGTTTACGAATCGAACAAGTCCAGCGAATCGTTGAACACCAATGCGCTGGTTTCCATCAGAACGCGATGATGGACGTCTAGTTTTTTGACTCAACGAAAGCTTTTGACAAAGTGTAACATAATGGTTTATCATTTAAGCTATATCAACTCGGTGTGCAAGATTGTCTAGTACTCGTCTTGCGAAACTTTTTATTGAATCGTACCTTCCACTATAGCTATTTAGCAAACGGGATTTGTCAAGGGTAGAGGAACAAGAGAGCAGATACTAATTCTTCGACAAATCATCGAAAAGTCTAGAGAGTTTAACATCCCACTCTATATCTGCTTCGTCGACTTCCGCAAGGCCTTCGATACCGTTAAAATTGCATATTCTATGGGACGTGCTAATTCAAATGGGAGTACCGCTCCACCTAGTTAGTCTCATACGCCGACTTTATGAGGACGGAACTGCGACTGTTCGTATAGACGACGTTGACTCAAAAAGCTTTACACCCACGCTGGCGTTCGACAGGGTTGTATATTGTCTCCACTCCTGTTCAACATTTATACAAAGTACATAATGAGAATCGTGTTGGCACAGTGGGACAAAGGGATCTCAGTGGGAGGTAGAAAGGTGTCTAACTTGAGATATGCTGATGACACTACCCTTCTAGCACAATCGAAGGAAGATATGGAACACCTGCCACTTCTAGAGACAACAAGCCTCTCCTTCGGTCTTACGCTCAACAGAGACAAAACCAAGATGATAATAGTGGATCGAGCTGTACTGAATCATCCTGATATCACTGTGATTGCCAACTGTGAAGTTGTTCAATCCTATGTATATCTTGGTTCCACCGTCACAAACACTGGAGGATGTGAAGATGAGATTCGAAGGAGATGTGCTATCACACAATCTGCTGTTGACAGGCTGAAAAGGATCTGGTGCAACCGTAACATCCCTAAAGCCACAAAAGTCCGCCTCATGAGAAGCTTGGTCTTCCCAATATTTCTTTATGGCGCAGAAACGTGGACGGTTCGCCTCAAAGACCGACACAAAATCGATGCACTCGAGATGTGGTGCTGGCGGCGACTGCTGCGGATCCCTTGGACAGCGCGGAGGACAACGTCTCGATCCTGGAGGAGTTAAAAATCAAACAGAGATTATCGTTGACTGTGCAAGTACGAATCCTTAAATATTTCGGTCACATTGTTCGAAACGAAGATTCCATGAAGCGACTCGTATTCCAGGGACAAGTGGAAGGGAAGCGGTCACGCGGGCGCCGTTAGCCGGGATAAGTGGAGATGCATCGCGGGGGCCTCAATCGCCAACGAAAATGCAACATCGTCAACCACGACCACTCTGTCAAGAGTGAGCGACCTCCTCACCTCCCATACGAGCAGGATTTCTTCAAGGGTCTCCCTCTGATCACCACATACCTATACCAATCCGATCCCTTGGGAGAAGCAAGCTCGGTGTGATCCTAGATCAGCATTTGACCTTAGCTGAGTACATAAAGCAAACTTGTACGTATGCGTGCCGCTTTCGCACAAAGCAGGCTCAACTAAAGTCTGCCAAACCGTGGGTATGGTCGCATTTTTAATACGCTTACTCCGTCTTTGCACATGCAAAGCCCCGCCATCTCCATATAAGGCAAATACTTCAAAAGCGATTCCTAAAAATCCGCGGAGCCTATCATGTCTAAAATGAGAGATCTTTTTGACCACAAAAGGGGATTTTTAGGGGAGATCATAAAATCTCCATCATCTAGCATTTCATGAAACGCTTTCCAAGCGTTTTCTTTACACTACTATTAGACACCGCAACCCCACCTTCTGATATTGACCGCCCACTCATTTTTGAAATTCGCCGTCATATGCTTTTTTTAATTATGATTTTGGGTTTAGAAAATATTACTATCGTTCTAAAAGATAACTATATGGGTACTTGTTATGACTTTTCTAAACAATTAAAGCATTGAGCATTACATATACCGGTATTTTTATTCTTCGAAAATCTCAACAAATATAATTTTTTTTTTAAATAACGCAATAAAGACACAACTATAAACTGGCTGTTTTTTTTTGTTGCATTTTTTTTAAGTATTGTCATGTATATATATATGTCAGGATATTTAATTTTTTGAGAGCAATTTCCTTTGAAAACCAATCATTTTTGAACTTAAATAATACCGAGGCTAATGATCCCACAGCATTCTTGCCATAATAAAAAATGTTCGTAAGAACAAGTTCTAACAGAATATTGTATTTTTTTTCTTTGGCCGGCACTTTTAAATTTGGACCAAAAATGTATGGGCCGTGGGTGATGTCCTTTACCCCCAAAGTGGATTAAAAAGGTTCCAAATTTATGAAGAAGTCTACTTTCCTGTAGGCGAAGCTGCTAGAAGCTAGAAGTTTCTTAATATCAAACATTTTGATCCCAAATAAGTATTACTTAGTTCAAAAGAATTCTTATACCATATATATATGTATAGTACAGGAATTCTGGACCAGGGTACTACCCTTATCTGCCGACGAGTTACATTATTATTGGTTTTGGACAGAGTGGAAAGACGTGTCAGACTTTTACTGACTAAGGGCGCCTTCACATTAACCGCAAAATGCCGCGCGACAGCAGCTCGGCTGCAGCGCAGCAGTCTGGTTGAATAGTCACAATGGAACGTTGATAAAATAAAGTCTGATTTACATTGATACAGTAGCTAGCGCCAGCATCACTGAATTCCGGCACTGGTTCAGCGCTGTATTAATGTAAACATGTTTCAATCCAGTGATGCTGGCGCCAGCTACTGTATCAATGTAAATAAGCCTTAAGTGTTACATGAAATAACAAGATCTTTGCTACAAGGAAATCGATCTAATGATGTGGCGTCTACTGCCTTTTCCATATCAGAGCTTGAAGAGTATTATGCCCAAATGTTACCATGCTTCTTCTTTTCCTTCTTCTTCGGCTGTGGAACGACCTCGCTCAGTTGGTACTCGCGTGACCCCAGGGAGCACATGGACTGCGGCAACTTGGCCTCGAACAAGGTGTTTATCAGGTCTGAGGAGTAAAAGAATGAAACTAAAGTAGACCGCTTTTATTTATCGCTCCATCGTCTACTTTTATGCTGGTGGGAATTCATCAAATTAACTCCTCTCACTCTGGTGTAGTGAAAGGAAACGTCAGACTTTTACTGAAACCCACCCGTGGCCCTCCAATTGCTGATAGCCTTCAACTCTTTCGAACAAGTCGGGCCTAGAAGGCCCCGCCCTTTAGTCTGAAATGTCTTTGAAGCGCGCGGTCGACTCGCGCCTGGTTCTTATCGGACGGGTTGGTCGGTATCTCCGTAATCAATACGATCCTTCAAACAGGAGCAGTGTGTGGTGGCATGAATACGCCGACTACGTTACGTGTATAGTTAAATAAGTTTTGATTTTATAATATGTATTAGTTTATATATAGGCCCCCGGGCCGGTGGCATGCCCGACAGATGTCAACCGTACCGTCCTGCATATTATTATTCTTATTGTAAATAGGTATGGTGGCGTGAACACGAGTTTCGGTGTCCATTCAGTTGCTTTTTGCGTTTCACAGCCCCTCCATCGTCAACCTTATCATTGCTTACCCTCAGGTGAGATAGTGGTCAAACGCGAGTGAAACATTAGTTTAAAAATTGTCTCACTCCTGATGCTGCCAAACTCCTGGACGAAGGCTTTGCCAAAACTATTTAATTACTCTCAGTTCAGCGCTTCATCTCATCAATTTTCGAGAAACACATTTTTTTGTATAGGTGGGAAATCTTCCAATGACTTATCACGCTCTAGCGCGGAGCGAGAGGGCGTGTCAGACTTTTACTGACTGAGACCCACTCCTCTGCTCCTTTTTTGCCTTCGTTTAGGGCCCCGGGGTTCTCTTTCGCACTAACTATGGCCTCGACCCTGCTGGACTCCTACGGTTTTGCTGATATCTCTGAGGCCCGCGTGGAATACTTCACGCCGTTGATGACTCGAGTTCGGTCGGGATGGTAACCGAACGGTGAGTTACCCATTGCATGCCGTCTGCAAGCCCACGCCTACGGTGGGAGAAACATTTAATAGGACTACTTATTGTGATATTAAAATGAATAATTTGTACTTTTGTCTTCGGCGAACCGCAGCATGTGTGCGGCCTGGCCCAGGCCACGGCCCACAACGCTGCTTTCCTCATATCCATCATCTATGTCAGATTTGACCGACTCCGGAGCGACTTCAGTCTTGGAATCTCCAGTGAACACGTTTTTTTCCTGTTGAAATCGAAAAGTTAGGCTGATGGGGTGTTCAAAACATTACAATTGAACAGCAGCTCTGTATTTTAATTATTAGTCTATTCTAACTCAAACCTGACTAAAACCAATTAAAATCATCTTTTACATTAAATCGATTTAGTCTTATGTATTTAGTTTTTTAAACCATTACATAAAATCATAATTATTATTTAACAAAATTAATTAAGTACATGTCAAAATATTGACAAATCCAGAAAGTTGGTATCAACCTGACAAATATCAAATTACAACGAAGTGAATGATAAACATACGAGCCTATACCGAGGTTTTAAAAAATGTCGGTTTTACTCGCGGCTCGTTGGTGCTGATTGACACTAACGACTGAAATAGAACGACGGGACAGAAAATAAAGCAAACACGAGCCAGGTCCGTCGTTCGTATTGCAATGACACACGGGCAAGCTTTATCGACAAGCCACAAGACACGGATTTAATCGCCCATCGATCAGGGCCTTAAGAAAAAGGAGATGCGTAAGTAGGGTAGCAAATCTAAACGCCGAAAAAAATCCGCAACACATCACTCGAAAATGCTGTTAAAACGTACCGGTTGCACTTTTAGGTTCTGTATATCTGGAATATTGTTGATAAACTTCCAGAAAGAACAGACTTTCTTTTGGATGCATTCCTTGTCTTCGGCATTTGGAGTAAAGTCTATGACCACGTGTTGTGCCGACAAGGGCTCACCGCAAGCCTCCTCGCCGAACACGCTAAAAGTCTCCAAAGGTTTCGGGTTACTGGTGCCACCTGATGATAGCTTTCGAGTAGTATAATGATTACTGTGCTGGTACAAGCGGGAAGTAGCATCGTCGTTCATTTAAAAAAAATAAAGTAAAATTGTATTAAGAAAATATAGCGTCTTAAAGACTATAAAATTTTCTATTGAACCAGTGATACTGTCAATCACAGTTGTCACAAGTTGAATGACAGTTGTAATAGAACACTATCGTTTGTTTTGTAATGGCTTTGTACTAGCCAGTGTCAGATTAAAAAAAAAAAAAACGATAATAAAGTTCCGACTTTATTGTTACCGTGCATCCACACCGTAGTTGCTTTTTGTAGATCAACGTTTCAAAGTGTTACTGAGCAACATCCGACAGCAAAAAGTTATTTATTGTTAATATGTGTTGCCGTGTTAGTATAAGTCAAGCAACGTTGCTCTACAATCGATAACATTATTGGATAATGTTACCTCAACAATGCAACACAAAATAGTATCGACGCGTAAGTAACAATCAGCAAATAGTAACAAGGAGCCACATAAGTCACAGAAACAATGTCTGGGTGTCACTTTGTGTGGACCGCCCGAAGTATAAAGCATATTTTATGGTGTAGTAACTCATTAAAATACCTAAAAACAAATTGATCTCTTATATTTTGAGAATTAGTGGTTGTTCACAATTCTAACCTAACCTATTTCACCCGGACCAAAATTATTTATTTTTAATACCTCACCTATTTATTTCTTTGGCCCTGTTTAATATATTTGCTATCTTATAGTATCTTTATAGATCCTTGCCTTTTGTAGCTCATATAATATGATTGTGCTAACAATATTTAATCGCTACCAAGTTATTTTTTTGTAACCAAGAAGTTAGTCGCCTAATAAGTTGTTATGCGACTTTTGTCCATTTGTACTTGTTTTCTAGGGTAAGACATATTTTTGGGTTAAGCTAGCTTTATCCATATTTTAAAATTCTATATTTTTCTACTCCGAGGAAGTCACTGGACAGACTTTAGTATGTGTGTGGATCAAGTCCACCGGGCTTTGCTTCTCAAGTCTAGCTGTCTAAGTGATTGAAAAGTCCGTCTAGTGCATTCCCCGCTTAAGAATACTGTTTTTAAGTTCAACTAAACGTACCGGCTTCACCATTAAATTCTTTATCTCAGGAGTGTTGTTGATAAATTTCCAAAAATCGCAGATCTTCTTCTGTGATATTTCGTTGTCGATTTCAGCATCAGGCGTGAAGTCAAGTACCAGATGCTGTGAAAATGCCGGTTCTCCACAAGATCCATCGCCAAACTCGCTTAGCACTTCCGTTGGCTTAGACCCACCAGAGCTATTCGAAGACTTCGTATTGCTGAAGCCTTCAAGGAATTTACTGGACGACATTGAAAAAATTAAACTATCCACTTAAATAATTAAGTTTTCCTAGCGAGTATTAGCGTATTTTCAATTGATATCTAAGACTACTAAATTCTTCAATATTATTATTAAAACTTACAACTTTTGCATTGATTGTCGTTGAGATTATGAATAATATTTAGTTTTCTGTCAAAAATTTGTCAATGAGATAATTTCCTGCCAGTACCAGCATTGCTAAATGTCAATACAGGAGGAATCAATCTTTTAGTAAACCTCTTTAGATGTTTCATTCATTTCAGAAGACGTCCATTGTTGGACACAGGCCTCCCCAAGTGACGCCAAAATGAACTGTTGTGTGCGTCATGCGTCTAACGGATGCCCACGAGCCTCACCAGCTCATAGAGAAATCTTCCAACGCTGCGTTTATCTGTAGGTACGGCTCGCCACTCTAGTACCACCCTTTCGGCCTCATTGACCACTTGTTCAACGAGCGATGTGCCCTGCCAACTACCACATAAGTTTTGGTGGTTTAGATATCTATTTGGGCTGATAAATCATTATATTGTGTATACGACTCTGGGCCCAGAGCATTGATTTGTATTGTAAACAAGTTATACAGTGTTTCCAAGTTTTTTGTTTAAAAATCATTGGTCTTATGTAGTTTTTTTATTATTGGTCTTTTTTTATAATTTTAGGAAAATAATAAACAAAAGTTAGCCCCGGCCCTGCTGGGTCTGGTCTTTCATGTGCGCGTGGAAAACTAAGCACAGTCGAAGATACGGGCTCAGTATGAACGGCTACCGGATAGTCGGTCAGCGAGCTACCCATTGCTCGTCATCCACAAGCACACGCCAACGATAGTTGGAAGTCGAGGTCGAGGCATGACTAATTGAGACGTCTGTTTGCGCGTGCGGCCGTCTGAGGAGTCTTCTGCGAAGGTGCTAGCATTACTGCTTCGCAGAAGGAAACGACCGCCACCCATTTCACCTAGCTCCGAAACATGGCCTGGGCCTGGTGTGAGAGATCGCTGCTACTGATCATTCCTACGAGGACAGGCGGACAAGCGGGGCAAACCTGCATCGTATGCTCCACCAATTCAATCCTCAGATTGTTTTTTTTTTTTTAAGAAAAGGTTTTAAACGAGGCGCCGTTCTAATTTACCTATTAGTTAGGCCTAGCACAGCCTCATTATCGTGAAAAAAAGAAATCCTTTGAACTCGTAACTTTACTGTAGAATTTGTACGTAGCTATTTTTTTTACAGATAACTAAACAAAATTTTAGAATTTCTTTTTTTTTTGTATTATGCGAATCCTAAGTCGGAATTCGAAAGGAACGTAATCTGAAAGATGAAACGTTGATTTTTTACTGATCCTTATCATTAATTATAGGTACTACTGCGAAATTCAAATAGTGCATTTTCCATGTCACAGTGCCACCCGGACCTGCAATTTGCACTATTTGAATTTAAAAAACTATAGAAAAAATGAATTCGGGCTACCTTTAAGCATTCCCTTTAAAATAAAATAATTAAAATATCCTAATGCTGCGAATCCCGCGGGATCCACTGGTTTGCTAACTTCAATGCCGCAGCCCCCCTAGCCAAGATACAATCGTTTCGTTAAGCGTGAATGCTCGGAGTTGGCCACGCCCCCAAAATGAGATGACGTGGTAACAAAGGAATGATAAATGATATTTATTTTGCAAATAGGTTTTTAAAAACACTTCTAGACGTCAATTTTTTTTCGTCAGTTTCAACTAGATGAGGCCAGTGTTTCCTAGCTGATTACCCTGAGAAAAAACACCGACACAAACTCAGGGAATTGGAGGCGTGACCAACTCCAAGCGTTTACGTTTAACGAAACGATCATAGCTTGGCTAAGGAGGTTGGCTTGCGTGATCATCAATATAAAATAATATGCCAAAAGACGATTCTGACTGTGAATTTTCTGCTATGTGATATGAAATTTATGCCTAAAGATGATTCTGACAAACAAAATTATGAGTTTTGAATGTATGGCAAATGAGTGTATGCGAAACGATTTTCTGCGAGATGAAATTTATGCTATCCGTTGTTATGCAAAATAAGGTTATGACATAAAAAGTTCTGCTATAAAAGGTAGTTGAGAGCAGTGGTGGCCGAGTGGTAACGGCCCTGACTTACGAGTTGTAGGTCGCGGGTTCAATCCCGGCATTACTTTGTGTAATTTATTTCACCACCACTGCTCTTAAAACGGTGAACGAAAACATCGTGAGGAAACCGGCATGTCCTAGAACGAAAAATTCGAAGACATGTGACATTCACCAACCCGCACTGGGCCAGCGTGGTGGATTACGGCCCATTCCCTCTCTTAGAGAGTAGGCATGTGTCCCAGCAGTGGGAACATTAAAAGGCTGATGATGATGATGATAAAAGGTAGATCCGTTATATACATGGCCGGCTATGCAAAGGACATTTTCGGAACACGGTGTAAAGTGCCGCAAACTTCCGTTGCAAAAGAAAGGTAATTCTGACCAGACCAGACAGATATTTGTCTGACCTGGGCAACGGCCTGAGAGATGATTTCAGGCTATTGGTTGTTGTTTTCTTGCAGATTATTATTGAAATATATGAGTTTTGATCGAATCAAAGATTTATTATTATTCTGTTTATTTAACTTATAAATTATATTTAATATATATATATATATTAATAGAGAGTAAAAAATATTTAAAAATATAAAAAATAATTATCCCACCGGTATCGGTAACAGGTTTTAGAAGGACCAAACCTGAATTCGCGAAAAAAATTTGCTTTTCAGTATTTGAATAAATGGTCAAAAGGTACTGAACTTGACTGACTTTTTCGTGATTTCAGGTTCGGTTCCATAGTGAAATTTGTTTTTTATCATGACTGCAATCACGTGTTTAAGTATCGGTCACTAATTACCAGTCACCCTATATATTTGTTTCTTATTATTATAAATGTTCAAATCGCGCGGAGAACTTTAATTGCGTGACGCAAGATTTCGTAGTTTAGTTCATATGTCGCGTCATAGATGTCGCTACTTACGAAACCGACCGTGTACTAATCCGTTCATGTATGCAAAATCAATAAAAATCTCTCAACATGCCTATGACTACGTGACTGGTGTACGTGGCAGCTTTCTTTATGAAAACCACCTAACCACCGAAAACGGTTCGAAGAATTTTCGACTCTAAAATTTTACAAGCAAGGTCGATTTCAGCTAGTGTTCTGGCCGGAATGTAGGACAGCTGAAATAGGTCTATACTGAAAGGCAACGGTTAATGGTATTTAAAATATGCACGGCTCATCTTGGAGACTGCACTCTGCGGCCGGGCGCTTAGAATTCAGAATAGTGGATGTGAATCGTAGAAGATTGTTTATATAGTTTTTTGCAAACTTCCTAGATTATGTTGTATTTATATTTTGGCTCCTCCGACAATAATATGGTATCTATGTATTGGTAATGCCAACCTTCTCTGTTAAAGCGAGTTTAATTGGAAGGCCAAAGATATATACTTCTTATATCGTTATAAGTCTTTAGACCTCAATTCTTAATTATTTTTTTTAATAAATCTTTTCCCCACACTAGGACTGACGACTCAATTGTAGGTGCGTTTACGAACATGTAAACTCACTAAAACAAGACACCCAGATCCAGAACAAAAAATTGTAGGCCATACAAATATTTGTTCCGTACGGGAATCGAAACCGTGACCCGCAGCGCAGCAGCCCATCGGTCAACCACTGCGCCAACCGTGCCGTCGATTTTATTTAGGATTAGAATTTAATATGTTATTTTACCAGCAGTCTGTTTGAACCGTTATTCTCAGGCGTTTTGTGAAATGGCTAAAAGATTCTTGCAATGTATAAAATATTATTAACTCTATTCTTTTACTACTATTTATAGGGACTCGATGGTAGTAAGTAAGATAAACCGATGGAGCCTTGCTAAAGGAACTGGGGAGTCCTAAGTTCCCGAACTCGCTTCGCTCATTCTGAAGGTACTGAGCACACATGGGCCACGTACGCCGATCTGGGCGCGTCGGTCTCCATACTATTCTGCAACATTCTAGTGACTACGACATATGATGTCTTATCCCGCCTTGATAAATCCAAGAGTTTCCTCGTCAATAGAGACAGTTATGAAATGGTTGAGGGTCGGAAGCGAGACTCTTGATTACTGACAAACTGGGCTACCATGATAATGTAAGGGCTTGTTTACGGAGACGCGGTGCGTTGAGCGGCGCGTTGGGCGAGCTACTTATCGCTCAGCCGTCTGGTAACCGTCCGGACCGAGCCCGAGCCGTCGACGGCACGTACCTAGTGTTCCACGCACGCCTCAAGGATATGTCAGCACAACTACGGGCCCAGCAGTGTCGAAGTCTACAGGGGATAGCCCCTGTAGACTTCGACACTGCTGGGTCCGTAGGGGCCCATAGGGGTTGTGCGGCAGTGAACCTCGGAGCCAGGAACAAAGGCAAACAAGGAACAGCAGCGAGTTTTAGTCAGTAAAAGGTTGTCACGCCCGGGTTATGCCTTGAGGGCTTTAATCCTTGAGGGCCACGTACCGAGAGCACCCGATTTGTTTTTACTCGTATCTTGATAAACTCAAATAAAAATCAGTTTAGCTTAAAAGTACCGTCAAAAAACTTGTAAAACGGAAACTTTGCCAGAAGGCTTTTTATACTGTAAAAGAGTATCTCGAGGACAAAACGGCTTGGGATTGACCTGCTCCAGTACTCACTATATTTGTTGTTATTTCACTTTTTTTTTTCTAAGATGCCCTTTTCTTCTTTATTATTTGTTTTATTTATTATATTTAATTTGACGATTATTGTTATTTTATAATTAGGTATGACATTGTTAATTTTTTTATTATTATTTTTTTTTCTTATTTATACAATTATGACATTGTTTATTTTTTAAATTTGACATTAAATTACTTTTATAATTTTTTTATTTTATTTTATAATTTGCAATATTAACTCTGTAAAATTACATTTTTGTATATTTATTATTGTGAATTTTGGGGACTACGTGGATTTTTTTTTTCTCGTTTTCTCTAATTTTAATTAATGTCTGACAGTTCTGAGTACTTTTTGCGGCCTACCCAAATGTCCTTTCTTTGGTATTGTTCGTCAAGTCGTTGAGCTCCTTAGTAGTCCTGAGTTGAGCTTTACGAATACTGACAAATGCTTGCACTGACTGGACAGGTCCACTCAGAACTGTGTGGTTCTTTCTTCAAAAGACCATCCCAGACACTAATCTGCATGGTTCTCATATGTTTTGACCATTACTTGTTTGCTGTATGGACTTTAAAAGAGACTTTGACCCCTGAGTTTGTTTCGGTGTTTCTTCTCAGGGTAGTCAGCTAGGAAACACTGGCCTCATCTAGTTAAAATTGACGAAAAAAATAATAATTGACGTGTAAAAGTGTTTTTGAGAACCTATTTGCAAAATAAAATATCATTTATCATTAATCATTTGTCAGCCGAAGAAGTCAAACTAAATTTTTAGTACAAGTTTTCTAAAATTAACTAAACTTTAAGAATTAGGAAAACATTATAGTCTTGCTGGATTAAGGTAAATATTTTAAATAGCGAATACAAAATAGACTCTCGTAGAGCAATCACAAGTTTTAATTATTATCACAACAGTTCCTTTTTCAATACAGAAAATCAAAATACCTAGAAACAAAAGACTTAGAATAATTCTTTAACGTATTTTTTTTTAATGTAGCTTACTAAAATCAACTACTTTCATCCTATGTACTTAAAACTCATACATTTAAGTACTTTTATGCAGATTGAAAACAACAGAAAAAATAAATGTAATTCGGGGTCCTCGGGTACGTGGTTCTCAGGGATCGGGGCCCTCAAGGAATAACCCACACGCCCTCCCTCTCCGCCCAAGAGCGGAAGAAGTCATTGGATGATTTTTCACCTAAAAATAGAATCAACTAAAGGCTTTCATGACGGAGAAACCTTGACACCTTGACTCAACATAACAGATATTGTAAAAAAACAATGTCGAAAATGCATTTGGTTTAGTAAATCAAATCTTTTTGAGCATAAAATATTTATTAAGAAAATAAAAAATGAAATAAATTCCAATACAAAGAAGTGATTTCAAAATATTTCTCGACGTTACTCGTAGTTTGACTACAGTCATGCACCACATTCAGTAAGACGATGCTTATATAATTTGTTAGGTGCATTAATTTTACATGGCGCCGGTTTGAGCGCCTATTATAAAACATAGTGCCTTATGGTATTTTTAATATCGTGCGTATTTCATTACGCATGGGGATTTGCTCCGCATGCGTAACCACCGCAAATGTTCTTTTCATACAAGTATTTATTGTAATGCGTGCAAAACGCACGCGGTACGCGTTTTTTTGTCTTTTGAAATTTTACCGCATGCGGGATGAAATTCGCACGATATTAAAAACACCCTAAAAACAATATTCACTAAAATTATCTAAAGGTATTTTTCTTTTTTTGTTGTTAATAATGTTTAAATATTCTATTAGGCATTTGTTTAGAGTTACAAATAATTATGCACCGGCAGTGAGTGTGAGTCTGGTTGACGGATCACCAGGCTATCCACCATCTATATGACTCCAGTCTCTCATAAAAGGGTTGTATATGTGTTTTGTTATTATCTAACTAGTTTCGTATCTTATGTGAAAACTAAGACATTAATTGTATACCTTTCTGAAGAGTGAAATAAATGATTATTATTATTCAATTAATCTACTGTTTTATTACATTGTTGTTTGAAACAGGTAAATTGCCAAATAATTTATCTCGACCTTAATATGGCACGGTTTCGTACTGAATCGATGTTGGAGACTTCTCACAAATGAACATAGCTTTGAACTCCGCGTCGACGTCATCTAAAGCGCCTTCTTTCACAAAAGTTGCTCGATCCTGGTTATCTCTAAGATTATTAGGCTGGCCTTCATTCCATTTGTTGAACACATCTTCGAAACTCTCGCCTGAAAGAATTTAGGTACATTTTTATTTATGTAATTAACATCAGGGAGCAGTGGTAATGGCCTCGACTTGCAAGTTGTAGGTCTTGAGTTCAAACCCAGCCAGGCATATTGGTTGGTGTAATTTATTTTATCACCACTGCTCTCAAAACGGTGAAGGAAAACATTGTAAGGAAACCGGCGCGTCTTAGAACCAAAAATTTGAAGACACTTCTTCAACTCGCACTGGTCCCGCGTGGTCGATTATAATAAATAAATAAAATAATAAATAATAATCATTTTATTTTCAGGCATAGGAAGGAGGCCCAGAGAAAAAAATACTTTTTACGAAAAAAAAAAAATTTACTAAATAAAACCACTAAAATGGTCAAAATAACTTGAATTTCCGAAATCGGTGTTTCTCGGTACCTATTATTTTTTTCTTATTTATTTTTATTTATTTATTTAAACTTCTCGCACATTATGTACAGAGGCGGACTTAATGCCTTAGGCATTTTCTGCCAGTCAACCTTTGGGTGATGCAGAGAAAATAGAGGCAGGTGCAATAAAAAACAGAAAAGAAAAGAGTGATCAATGAATTATAAATAAAATGCAACAATATAATAGATACCCAAATACAATAATATAATATATACCCAATTTAATAAACTAAATACATACATACTCAACATTGTCCAAATCGACAAAGAGAGAAACACTAACGTAGTGATGATACTACTGCCAACTTCTTACGAATATGCTCGCGAACCTCAATTTTGAATTTTAAACGGTTTGTGACTATCCTGATCTCCTGGGGGAGCGCATTCCACAGAGAAATGGCCTGAACAAAGAAGGAACAGTGAACGAAGTCAGTGCGATGAGTAGGACATAGAAGAAGACGGTTATGAGATGAACGTAGATTTTTATTGTGGTTGGCGCAAATATATTGAAAGTGAGGGGCTAAATAACTAGGGAAATTGGAAGAATTGAGAAATGAAAACAAGGTAGTAAGCGCCCTTTGCTCTCTGCGTTGACTTATGGGCAACCACTTTAGAAGCGATCGATGTGCAGAGACATGATCATATTTGCGCAGATTGAAAACAAATCGAATGCAGTAATTTAGAAGACGGTCAAGTTTATTGAGGAGATCTGCATTCAGGTCATAGTAGCACACATCACCATAATCGATGATAGGAAAAATTAGGGTCTGTACAAGCATTGCCTTCGTTTTCGATGGTAAAAAGTTTTTAAAACGATACAGAGCCCGTAGTGTTCCCGTAGCCCTCTGACTAACACTAGCGATTTGAGTACGTCAGTTTAGGGTACTATCGATCCGCAAACCCAAATCCTTTACGTCAAAACTAAAAGGAACTGTCGTACACTTGAACAAAACAGGTGGCAAAGTTGCAGCATCCACTTTAGCAATGCTTCTAGAGCTCCCAATGATGATCGCTTGACATTTATTGGGGTTCACTGCAACGCCAAATCTCTCAGACCAGGTTTCAATAGCTATCAAGTCCCTATTAATCTTTTCGATGGCTTCAGATATTTCGCCGACCCCCCCTTGGCAGTACAACTGCAGGTCATCAGCGTATAGATGATACGAACACTGAAGTACGGAAGTAATGAGATTAATAAAAATAGAAAATAGAAGAGGAGAAAGAATGCCGCCTTGTGGAACGCCGGTTTCCAGATCACACCAGCGAGAAGAAGATTCCCCGGCGTGAACCGACTGTTGACGTTCCTGAAGGTAGGAGGAGAACCATTCCAGTGTTTCAGGAGAGACCATCACATGGGACAGAATGGCTAACAGGATGTCGTGACTGACGGTATTGAAGGCATTCGAGAAATCGACCAACACTAGTACAGTAACTTTGGTGTCTTCCAGTCCCTCCCGTATATCGCCAGTCACTTTAAGGAGAGCGGAAATAGTGCTGTGCCCCGGCCTGAACCCAGACTGTAGAGGGCTAATCAGTGAATTACGGTGCGTGAAGTTAGAGAGTTGTTTGTGGGCACAGGCCTCAAGCACTTTGGAAAGGAAGGGAAGGATAGAAATTGGGCGGAAGTGAATTGGAAGAGTGGGATTTGGAATTTTGGGTAGTAGACGAACATAGGCTTTTCGCCACAAGGAGGGGAATACACCGGAGTGCAAGGAGTAGTTTACAATATGGGTAATCGCGGGTAGTAGTTCATCCAGAATGGTAATGATCATATCACGAGTGATATTATCACATCCCACTGCTTTGGATTTAATGGGTAGGATGGACTTTTTGATCTCACCTGGTTCAACTGGAACGAAACGAAAAGGACTAATATGAGGACGCGTCAGAACAGAGATTAAAGACAGAGTTTGCTGTTTAGTTAGACGATCCATGGTAGGCACAGTTGAGAAATGACGGTTAAGATCATCTAAATCGATAGAATTAGGAAGGTCTAAATGTCGCGATCTGCCGATACCAAGTGTTCCAAGGAACTTCCAAATATCGGCAGATGAGGAAGAAGAAATATTTTCTAGAATATGGCGGCGTTTAGCATTGCGTATCTTCTGGTTGCATTTATTCCTTAATGCCTTAAAAAGTGTCCAGTTTTCATCAGTACGATCCCCCCTAAATCTACGGAACGCACGGTCCCTCCGTCGCATGGCCATCTGTATTGCCTTTGTCATCCAGGGCGCAGGAGGACGTTTAATTTGCACTTTTTTTTATGGGAGCATGTATGTTGTACAAGCTGATCACAACATCATTGAAGATTGCAACCTTGTCGTCAACTGAAGTGGCCTCCGTCATATTTTTCCAATCCACCACAGATGCATCATTCTTAAGTCTGTCAACATCCATCCTCGCAAAGCATCGCCTGTACAGAACCCTGGGCTTAGGTTTAGGAGGTTTAAGGATATAGGAAAGGAAAATCATATCATGATGAGAAAAACCAGGAGCGTCATGTTGACCATGGGAAGAGACGAGGGAAGGATTTGAGGTGAGGATTAGGTCGAGCCAGGTGTCATCGCCTGCAACGTTATGATGCGTGGGTTGGAGTGGCAACAAATGCAGACTAGCAGACTCAATAAGAAGGAGTAGTATTCGGGATCGAGTGGAATTTTGGGCTAGGAGGTTTGTGTTGAAATCACCCATAATGATGTGGTGTGCATACTCTGAACCCAAAGATTCTAGAACCGATTCGAATTCGGTGAAGTAATCGACAGTGGGGGGACAGTAGACAACACCAATGATGGTTTTGGCTCCTTTGACGCAAACTTCAAGGAAAATAAATTCAGCAGAGGCAGAATAGTGCGAAGAGGAAGAAGCAAGTATTTTATACGGAAAATCACTGCGAAGGTATATAGCCACACCACCCCCGCCCTTACCAATCCGATCATTTCGTATAAGTACGAAACCAGTGAGAGGGTAAGTGGTGGACAGAAGATGTGGTTTGAGCCAAGTTTCAGAGATCAGGATAGCGTGAACGTTGCTGTTATTGAACGTGTCATACAGCTCACTGTAATGACTGGGAATGCTCTGGGCGTTGATATGGCAGACGTTCAATAACCGACTAGACTCGCCATTAAAGTTACGCTGCAAAAAGTCACCAAGAGTGTCGCTGAGCGAACAAAAACTTAGGTCGCTTGAAGAGGCAGTAGATTCATTAGCCGAAAAGTAAGAGTCATTGTCTAACATAAATGAATATTTAACACCGACTTCGTTATTTTGATCATTTTAGTGGTTTTTTTTTAGTGAAGTCGGTTATTTTTTTTTGTAAAAAGTTTTTAATTCCACACTTTTTAGTTGCGATGCACTTATAATCAGAGTGCCTATTTTTCATGACAATTCCAATTAACCCAAACACTGCTAGGATACATCATTTTATTTATTATGAAGTTCCTGTGTCTACCTTCCACCTTTGACCTTCCGGCTCCATCATCAGATCAGTTCGACAGTACAATAGAGCCAAAGTGCTTCTCATGACAATTCTAATGAGCCCAAACACGGCTAGGATACATTGATTCATTACGGAGTTCCGGTGCCTACCATCCAGCTCCATCATCATCATCAGATCATTTTGATGTACCATTTTCAACATAACTATTCAAAACCATTTATTTATTTATATTGTCATAGTCGACTAACTATCTTTATTGTAACATCTATGTGAGTATGAAGTTTCGTTGGCCATTTCTGGTCTTCGTCATCAGTTCCACTTCATCAAATGTTAGTTTTTAACTGTAAATGTTTAAGTTCTCGATGAAAATACCAAAATCACCATATTGTTGTCTATAATATTTTCCCTCGATTCCTCATAGATCCCATCATCAAAACTGGATTTTAGAAAAAATGGGACCTATCTGGAAGTATAATTTTTAAGGGGAAATTTTTTTGTAAATCAGTCCATAAATGACGGAGTTCTGAGTTAATAAACATAAAACAAAAAAAAAAAATTGAAAACATCCTCCTTTTTTTGGAAATCGGTTAAAAAAACAAAACGTAACTTATTTAACTAAACACGTAACGTAGTCGGCTCGTGCCCATGTGTGGTGTGTGGCGGCGTATGGCCTATTCCCACATATAGAGGTCGGTAAGGCCCCTCTTTGAGGCGTGGCAAAGAAAGGCCTCACGGCGTCATAACCTTCCGCATGGCGCAGGTACTAACCGAACATGGCAAGTTCGGGCCGTACCTGTACAAGATCCGTGCGGAGGTGACGCCCGGGTGTCGTCACTGTGCGGAACGCCCGGTGGACACGGTGGAGCACACGGTAGAGGTGTGCCCCGCTTGGGAAGAGCATCGCCGTGTCCTCGTGGGGGCAATCGGAGGCGATCTCTCGCGCCGGGGCTTGGTTCAAGCCATGCTCCGGAGCGAGGAGGAGTGGCAGGCGGTCGCCTCCTTCTGCGAAGCAGTAATGCTAGCAAAGGAGGAGGCTGACCGTATCAGGCAACGGCGCTCACGCCGCAGCCGCCGCCGTAACTCCGATCCAAATTTCCGGCCACCGTAGACGCGGGCTTGCGGACGGCGGGCAATGGGTAGCTCGCTGTCCGTTTGTCCGGTAACAGACCGGACCGAGCCCAAGTCGTTTACGGCGCGCACTGTTCCCGTGCGCCTCAAGGAGTTGTCAGCAAACCGTAGGGGCCCAGTAGGGTCGAGGCCTAGTCTGGGGCTCTGGGAAGGTATGAAAATGCATACCAGGGCCCTGGAACCAAGGCAGGGAAGGAACAGGGTAGGTTTTTAGTCTGTAAGAGTCTGACACTATTTCCCGCTCCGCCTAAGGGCGCGATTTGTCATTGGATGATTTTACCTACCGTAAAAAAAAAAAAACATATAGAGGTGGCCTGAGTCCTAGCAACTTAATAAAGCTTATCATATTTCATTGCTGTAGGTAATTATGTAAAAAACTATTTAAAAAAAGGCACCATTTTTCATATTTTTTTTGAGTTGTGCAAACATAAACTAACGAAGTAAGTAGTTTTTTTTCTTCATTTCAGTGTTGTCAAATTTCAATGTCATTTCATTTCCAACCTATTTAAATACCAAACAGTACTGATGCCCTAATTACATTATATAAAGGTAGGAAGTAATTAAAAAATCTAATGGATTGTAGTACCGTGAATGGTTGTCCAGATACGGTCTTTACTCCAGGCTCTTAGGCCTACGTGAAAACGATACCAAAATGCATGGGTATTAATGGCTGGAAACATATCCAGGACTACGCGCGCCTCATCTGCGTCATTCAGAATGACCAGGTGAGCCCCTTCAGACGAACATATTCCGTACGCCCTGGTCCAAGTCTGTACCTTCTGATGGACCTTGTAACAGCTGCCAGTACACTGCCGAAGTTGATAATCTGCAATAAAATAAAATTGTCATCAATATTTCCTTCTTATTTTCATTTTTAAAGTATAAATAATAAATGATATTTATTTTGCAATTTTTTTTTAATACTTTGTCACGTCAATTTTTTCGTCAGTTTAAACTAGATGAGGCCGGTGTTTCCTAGCTGATTACCCTGAAAAGAAACACCGAAACAAACTCAAGGGTCAAAGTTTCTTTTAAAAGTCCATACAGCAAACACGTAATGGTCAAATCATATTTTTTTTTATTGGTTATAAACTAGTGCTTGATTGCAATCCCACCTGATGGTAAGCAGTGATGCAATCGTTGATGGTAAGTCGCACTAGTTTTTTAAGAGCACTCTAGCCTTGAAGACACCCAAATTATAATCGGAGCAGGCAAATTGTTCCAGTCCCTCGACATACGCGGTATGAATGACGAGGCGAAACGCCTAGTCCGGACCGTAGATGTTTCAACAATGTAAGGGTGGATACTCGCCGTACGTCGAGTTGTCCTATTGCAGAATTGAGATGGTTGAATCAAGTCATGCAATTCCCGCGCACACTCTCCAAAATGCAACCTGTAAAATACCGAAAGGCTGGCTACCTTACGCCTGTGCTCAAGGCTTTGAAGATTGGACTCAACCAAATCTCGGTCACCAATTAGCCTCTTCGCACGCCTTTCCACCGAGTCCAAAGCTGCTAGGTGGAATTTTGCAGCACCAGCCCATATGTGGCTGCAGTACTTCACACATGATCGGACCTGTGCTTTGTATAAAAATATGAGAACCATGCAGATTCGTGTCTGAGATGGTCTTTTGAGGAACGGACCACACAGATTTGAGTAGATCAGTCCAGTCAGTGCAATCTTTTGTCAGTATTTGTATAGCTCAACTCAGGACTACTAAGAAGCTCAACTTAAGGTTCCATAACTCAAAAAGAACTTCGTTGTCCGTCTGTCAAGAAATTAATATCAAATACTTATATTTGTTGCCTCTTAGAGCTGTGAAACCATCTAGCTTCTAAGTCAACACAATAAAAAAATATTTTGACACTCGCAAGAAAATCAAATCCTTTTTCCCCAGTATCATTAAATCTGAAAAGAAGTTCTAGTGCCTGGGAGTTTTTACCTCGGACTTTTTTACTGTGTATGATATTTAAAAAGATTATGTGTAGCTAATAATATGTAGAACAAAGATTACCTATTAAAAATTGGTGACCTTAATTTAAAAAAAAAAGAATATTACTATAGTTCAACTACTATCTCGGGACCTACTAGTTCGTATTGCATTTATGAAGGAAGTTATATAATAGTACATTATTATTTAAGTGTGTAATGTAGGAGGTTACCGTCGAGGCGGTATTAAGACTGGAGCCTTGGTGAGGGTCTTAAGAGAGCCAAGAACGGTAACCACTCATTACTCACGTGTATCATACGACGTTTTTCAATACACTTGTGAAGAAAAATGATTTAGCTAACTAATATTACAACGATAAAACTAGTAAAATTTTTCATAACATGACGGTAAAAAATTAAATCTGTTTTCATCATGATTTCATAAACACGCGGTAGGCTATGGCTATATGGTCTTTTGATCATATTGCCTAGTCGTCGTTTGTTTTCTTGTGTGAAAACTTTTTACGTTGATGTCATTCGTAGTAACAATCCATACTCCATACTAATATTATAAATGCGAAAGTAAATCTGTCTGTCTGTCTGTCTGTTAGGCGATCACGCTTAAACCACCTAACCGATTGTAATGAGATTTAGCACGAAGCAAGCTTGAACTCCAAGGATGAACATAGGCCATATATTATAACGCTATTTGCTGTGGAGGGTGAGTAATATTACATTTTATCGGTAAAGTGTCTGCGCGCGACCAAAATTGGAACTAATCGTTTGCTGCCATTTTGACATTTACGTCAGGTGTCAGGAGAATGTCTTGTGTTCTGTGTTTTTAATCGTTTCCAAATTAAATAATCGTCATCATTATACCGAAAGTGATTATAAGTGCTGACAGGGATCTTGAAAATCAAACGTGCTTAATAAGAGGAATGAGAAAATATCGGACCTAAGCTACGGTTCCATTTTCCAAAGTTGACAAATAAATTTTCGGGTGACCATAACAATAAAATTTCCCTATTTAATCGTACACGAGGGGTCAGGCACCCCTTGTGTACGATTAAATAGGGAAAACATAATTTGTTGATAATGGACTGCTACTATGTATTTGAATTTTTTATCAACTGACTATCATGACAGATCAAAAATAATGAAGGATCAGAAATCAGAAATACAAAAGCAAAGAAGAAGAAGAAGGCAATACAAAAGCTCATACTGAAATAACCTCAATCACTAAAGCGGCATTTAACACTGTAACACGAGAAGAATGACTGAATGTCGTCTACATGTTATCAAAATAGAAGACAAATATTTTGAATCGGATATCGAAATTAACAATAGACTCATTCAACTCTTCTGATAGTATTGGAGATTGATTCTTAAAGTTGTTGATGCTAAAAGTGTTGTTAGATATTAATTTAATAAACGATTTACAAAGTTCTCATGACTTTTTTATAATTATCATCATCTTCCTGCCCTTTTCCCATATTATTTGGAGTCGGCGCAACACGTTTCTTCTTCCATTCTGCCCTGTCACCCGTTAGGCTATCACTAACTTCCTTCTCATTCATATAACTCTTCACACAATCCATCCATCTTTTCTTTGGCCTCCCTCTCCCTCTCCATTCATCCACATGTATACTCATAACCCTTTTAGTAACATGTGTATCATCCCTCCTCTTTACATGATCATACCAAGACAAACGATTCCTCTTCAACTTTTCTGAAACTGGCGCCACTTTCAAACTCCCTCTAATATACTCATTCCTCACTTTATCCTTTTTTGTCACACCACACATCCATGTCAACATTTACGACTTTTTTATAATATTTACCCTAATAAAATAATCTGTAATGCAATCTATTTGTTTACTTTCCTTAGGTAAACTAAACGTATCATTAAGTTTTCGCGCGCGCGACGTACCGAGTTCGAATCTGCTCCGTGACTAAATTAACTAAAAAATAATAAAACTGACTTTTTGTTGACTTTTATTAGCTAAAGTTGTTTATATAGTAACCATCAATAAGTGAAAGTGTTATCTCGAAAAATAAACGTTTATATCCATTGTTATAAGCAAAGACATAAAACTGTCGATAAACAAAGAAAAATCAAAATAGCAATAATAACAATCATTGAAAACAAAGTGCAGTGACTTATAAAACAGGAATCTTTAATATTAAGTGAACAAATAATCCCAAATTATTACATCTAAAACAAAAACAATTGACTTAAATAAAATAGAAAGTGAAAAAAAAAGTGGATTAAACCATGATTAATATTGGTGTCATCATCAACAGTGCTTTAAACTAATTAAAAAAAATCACTAATAAACAAAAAACATAAAAAAGGTCGAAAAGTGTGTAATTTCAAAACTTTTGAAACAAAGACAAAGTGTTCGACATTGCAAAAAATTCCAAGTGAATGAGTCATTTCTAACCGTTCTCGCTCATTTAAATATTATAACTGCTGAATGCAATGCTCAATTTCGCATCAATTAGCTAAGCACATTTGGTCGAGTGGCGGGAGCTGCAGCGACATATTATCAGTCAATCAGACGCAAGTTCGAACCCCACAATTGATGATTCTTTTTGAGAACTCTAAAATATTTCTACACAATATTATGATCCATAATTTCTGCTAAGTCATATAACAAAATCAGTGTGTGTTAAAAACATAATTTAATTGGGCCTTGTGAACGCAGATTACTATATATATGACGTACACACTACTTAACAGCAGTGGTCACTCTTGCTCTCAACAATAAAGATTAAACGTAACGTCATATGACAACACAATGAATACATCAGAGCTAGAAAACGTGACTTTTAGAAAACCACAAAAGTCTAGTTCACTAGACAATCTCTATTATAATAATTCAAACTTACTGGATACTACTATGATGATTGTACCGAATACATCACTAAACGAAAGCGACACTATTATGAATCTAAATGATACCATCAACAAGTTAACCGCAGAATTACAAACAGCACACATGGAAATTGAGAACTTAAATAGCGAAAATTTCAGATTAAAGATGGATCTAGGTAAATGCCTAAACACTATTAATGCATATAAAAAAGTAACAGTATCCAATAGAAAGAGCATGACACCAAGATGTCGAAGGAATAACCTACCGAATAACAGTTTCTCGAGCCCAACGAAATTAAAGGATTCACAGCCACACGTCATAGCTCAAAGGGATAATTTTCAAGAACCACAGACTACTGATGAAAAATCTGACAATTCAACAATAACTGACAAACTTATATCACTTGAATCTTATGATAATTATGAAATAGGATCTGCTACCGGCCGCACTTCTGAAGTCCTTTTCATACCAAATTTGACCCCCAAAAAAAATGAAGATAAAACTGGAAAGAATGATTACGATACAATAAAAGCACCTAGCGCCTGCATTACTACACTGAGCAATAATACTCATAGTGAAGATTTTTATGCATCGACCTTGAGCCCCAGAAGGGTTAATGAGGTTAGATATTGTGATGAGGTTGTAAATAATGTGGTCCTGGATGTGCACCCTGGGCATGAAATACAGCAACAAATTATTCAATGTAGTGACAACTTAGTGAGATTGCAACAAAACTATACGGAAAATTGCAGGAAGAGGCACAGAGTAACAATTTTTGCAGATCAAACTGGATATGGGTTTAGAAAATTGCTACAGGATTACTTGGGAGACTCCTTTTTGGTTACTTCATATATAAAATCGTTTGCCACAATGGATGAAGTACTGAAATCGTGTATATCTACGTGCCGGGACTACACAAAATCTGACTTCGTACTAATACTTGCTGGTTCCAATGATAAAAATCCCTTAATAGTTCAGACATACTTGCACTATACTTTGGGTCAATTACTGAGAACAAACATAATAGTAGGCAAAACTTATAATAATGATTACGTAAATGTGAACGCCTTAAATAACACTCTTAAATTTATATGTAGTAATTGTAAAAATTCAACCTTTATTTCTTTAGATTTAAATTATCATAAGAGACTGAATAAATTGCATGCATGTAGACTAATTCACAGACAAATTTTACAGACAAATTATACAGTTAATTACCAAAATTACGTGAACAAATTAACACATTACAACAAATCAAGTAGTATTAAGTATTGTAAACATGTAGCCACCCAAACGAATTGTATTGTCACATCTACTGAAAACAGTAACCCCCCCCAAATTGTAAGTATTGAGACACAGACTGAAGATAAAATACAACAGTCAGAATTTTTTCGTGAATAATTTAGCTAAAACAATACCATTACGTAATGCTGTAAATCCAAACTCACAGTCTAAAATATGTATTTGCCATCAGAATGTATGTGGAATTGCCAATAAGAAAAATGATTTCGAAGTTTATTTACAAACGCTTGATAGGAAAATAGATTATTTATGTTTAAGTGAGCATTTTTTGAACGATCAAACAGCACCTTTACTTAAATTAGAGAATTATAATCTGGTATCCTATAATACTAGAAAAAAAAGGACAAGAGGCGGAAGTTTAATTTTAGGATGCACAGGCCGAAATATTGAGAATGTTGATGTTATAAATAATCTCTATAGGGTGAATAGTTTTGAAATTTGTTGTATAAAGGACCTTAGTACTAATCTCTATCTGTGTTGTTGTTACCGAGTTCCTAATGATAAGAATTTAGATATTTTCCTAAGCAGCTTCGAAAAGCTATTAGAACTTTTATTTAATAAGAAGTGTATTATTTGTGGAGACTTCAACATTGACTTACTTGCAGAGAGCAAAAAACGAACAGAGTTTATTAGCCTGTTGGCATGCTATAACTTTAGACACCTGATTGATACTCACACTTTTATTCGCAATAACTCTTTTTCTTGTATAGATAATATTTTAACAAATTTGCCTGATGACTGTGTAGAGCGATGTGAGGTAGATCACAATGGTTTGGCGGATGGACACGGGGCTCTATTGGGCGAGTTTTTAATGGAAAATGTTATTGATAATTTTAATGATAATAATGTAATAACTATAAATAGGAGAGTTTTTAATAGTAGAAATGGTGTAACTTTTAAGCAAAGAATACTTGAACATAACTGGAATGATATGGGAATTAACACTTTTTTGAAGACTTTCGACAAGATTTTTCATCATAGTTTTAAGAAACGGGACAAAAAAAATAATTTAAAAAAAAAGTTTTCAATTAAAGTGGGTCACAAAAGGTGTGAAAACTGCGAGTAAAATGAAACGACTATTATGTACAGGTGGAAATAAAATTGACACTAGTATACTTAACTACAGAAATAAATACGTCAGAATTTATAGAAGAGTTATTTTGAAGGCAAAAAAACTTGTTATTAGTGAAAACATTTGTAAATCGAGAAATTCAAGTAGGGAAATTTGTAAAATAATAAGCAAGAGTACGAACAGGGTTAGAGCTAGGAAAACAGAAATTAGACTTAAGGTAAACAGCCACATCGTAGATAATCCGCAGGAAGTGGCTGACATTTTAGTGAAACAATTTGATCACAAAATTACAACTAATAACCATAGCCAAGATGCTGTAATTTTTCTTCAGCAAAGTACGGAAAGAGTGAATAATGACATGAATATTAAACTTACTACTCCTATTGAAATTTCAAAAATCGTTACCAGTATGCAAAATAAGAAATCTTGTGGCTACGATGAAATTCCGATTTCTGTAATTAAAGACAATTTGCAAATTTTAGCAGAGCCACTTTCTAATTTTTATAATAAGTGCATACTGGATGGCATATTTCCGGAACAACTAAAAGTAGCTAAGATCATCCCTATCCACAAAAAAGGCCCGAAAACGGATGCAAGAAACTACAGGCCCATATCTTTACTACCCACGCTTTCAAAAATTTTTGAAAACGTCTTAAAAGATCGCTTAAGTAATCATCTTAATTTAAACAAAGTGATACATGATAGGCAATTTGGATACCAGAAGAATGTTGGCACAGTAGATGCTATTTATGCGTTAATAAATGATGTAGTGGACAAAATTAATCGTAAAATGAAAGTAGCTGGTATTTTTCTAGATTTAAGCTCTGCTTTTGATACTATTGACTTTGAACTACTCATCAAAAAGCTTGAGCATTATGGAGTAAGAGGTAAAGCTTTACAACTCTTCTCTTCATATTTAAAGAATAGAAAAATGTTTGTCGAAGTCGAAAAATTGCAATTGAATGGGTATAAAAAAAGTTACAAGTCATCCATGCTCAATATTACAGCCGGTGTACCACAAGGATCAATCTTGGGACCTTTATTGTTTATTCTATTCACTAACGATCTCATAAATTATTTCAATAAAATATTACCTGACATCAAAATAATAGTTTTTGCATATGACACAAATGCAATAGTATCAGCGAATGACATTCGAACACTAAACGATGCCGTTAATGCGGCTCTAGCTATCTTTCATTCATGGTTTACTGCGAATAAACTTAAAATAAACGCGAATAAAACAAATGTAATGTTGTTCAAAACTACTGCTCGTAATAAAGATAATATGGACATTGAACTAAATAAGGCTAAAATTGAGCTTGTCAGGGAAGTAAAGTTTCTGGGAATGCATATAGATGATTTATTAAATTGGAAAAAAGAATTAGTAGCACTTGATTCAACTATATCTTCGGCGTGCTATGCTTTAAGAATTCTTAGGGATGAAGTTAGTTTGGAAGCACTAAAAATGGTATACTACGCGCTAATAGAGTCAAGATTACGGTACAGTATACAATTTTGGGGTAACAGCTACAACTATAATTTTCAAAGGGCGTTCATTCTCCAGAAAAGAGCGATTAGAACCATTGTTCGTGTTTCCCAACAAGATAGCTGTCGACCCTATTTTAAAGAACTTGCCATCCTCACAGTACCTGGACTTTACGTACTGGTACTTTTAACCACCTTGAAGAAATATATCTATCACTTTGAAACTGATGATGACAGACTTTTAAGGGAAAAAACACGTAGAAAAGATTTAGATAGCAAACTCATTCCAATACTTAACATTGTTAAACACAGTCCACTGTACCAGGCCGTTAAAATATTTAATAGATTGCCAGTTGAATTAAAAAGCACTTTGTATACAAGCTCGTTCAAAGCAAGGCTCAAGGCATTCCTGTTGGAGAAATGCCTCTACTCAATGGATGATTTGTAAAATACAGAATTAAATTTTTAATATTGTTATTTAATTTGTTGTTGTTTTTTTTTTTTCTATTGACATTGTAATTAACTTTTTTTTTTCTCACTTTTTTATTTATTGACATTCTTAATCAATTTAATTTTCAATTGACATTGGTAGTAATTTTTTTTTTTTATGTATTGATGTGGTTAGTAAATTTTATGTTTAATTATTGACATTCTTAATGGTAACCAAATTTAATCTGTTTGTTTGTTTTATTTATTATTGTTTATTTTTTAATGTAACTTTTTTTTTCGTCATTAGTTTCTGCTACTTGTGTTCCTAGTTTGTAAGCTTTTATATTCACACACAATGTAAATTGTTTTTGAAATAAATAAATCAAATCAAATCAAATATAACTAAATAAATTCTTTAAATTACAATTTGAGTTAATAAAAATTATTTTTAATATGAGGGAAAATAGATTAGTTATGCTGGCAACATTGAACATGCCCCTAGCAACGCGCATGCTCTATGACTAATATTGTATTTTATCGGTATTATACGATTTGTCGCGAGTTCAAACCCCAGCGACAGTTAATATTTTTGTGATTATTTTATCTTCTTTTTTGCCGATAATATACAATGATACGTCGAATAAATCAATAAAATTGTTGTTTACATATTTTAAACATAGTATAGACATTTTTATTCCCAAGTGTTTTGTAAAAAGTAATCAAAACATAAAAAAAATCGTGTCTGCGAAAAAAAAAATCCATTTAAGATAAAAATCATCACGCTATCATTGACAAGGTTTGACGTTTATAACAAGAACGCCTATTTTGAAAGGAAATTATCTAAGAATTTAGCACAGGGTTTCGCCAAATTTCATTTGAAAGTTGGAGACTCAGAGCTGTTGTGGCTGTTTCGAGTAGTTTCTATTTCGTAGTCGGCCGGAAGTACAGATATTACCATTTTGCGAATCGTCCGGAGGACACGGTCGAGCGTGCGATGGATGTGTATCCCGGTTGGGTGGAGCACCGCCGTATCCTCGTGGAAGCGATCGGCGGCGGCGACTACAGCACTGCGTTTGGCCATCAATATGCGAGTTCAATTGGGCGGAGGAAACACGCGGCTCAAGATTTCGCGGAAATTACTTTAAAATTTGGAGACTCTTCCTAGGGTAGTTCCTTTTATGGAAAATAATTCGTCTGATATATGAAGACGTGAATGAACGAGTAATTTAAACGCCCAAAGCAATCAAGCTGCAATAATCAATGCAAACATGCTTTTGCAAATCCATACTAATCTACAGCGACTGCTGAGGCGTGAAGATGTCCTATTCATCATTGTTTCAAACACCTCCTTCGATCGCATTATTGCTTCACTGAAGGAAATGACTGGTTGACATTTTCTCTAACGATCGCCTTCACGACGACACAGCAATGCAGACTTCAACCGTAAGCTCCATTTTAATCTCCGAGCGATCCGTACAATGTTGAGAATCGAGAGTTTCATTCATCTAAATTCAATAGAGATGTCTCCCGAAACGCCCACATCCAGTGAGTCGTGCACAAAGACAGGACGCCGTAATGCCTCTGTCTGTATCCACTCCTCAAAGAAAGTAAAAACCACTGCGATTGTAGCATGCTTACTGCAACCCTGAAACGCAAAGGGTAACTGTAGGGAAACAGGTGGGTTTTAGTCATTAAAAGTCTGACACTCTTTCTCGCTGCACCCAGACCGGGAGAAGATATTTGATAATTTACCTACGTTAAGAAGAAGGTACAGAATTGCAAACTCTAAAAGCTGAAGATGCCGAGCTCAGGCTCAACTCCATTGGTCACTTTTTTATAACCTACATTTAAAAAGATTTTTTTAGTGTTACTAAAAACATACTGCGTGTTAATATGCATTTTTCTGACGCACAAATCATTTAAAAAAAACATACAACGTTGTTTTACAAGAACATAAACCAGAAACATACATAAACTTATGCTTTTCTTTTGGGTTAGGGAGAAACAACCATTAATACAACCCTTACATACTCTTTCCAAGTGTCACCACAATGAACGGTCCTGTGCATCTCGCATCGCATCCATCGGATTCCCGCAGTCAGAGTGGGCGCTACATGGCTGTTTATCATGATTTTGGTTTTGTCCATGTTCATTTTAAGACCCACTCTTTCAGAAGCTTTGACGTTCATATGTACATAATACATATGTACGAGTACATAACACATGTTTCCTGAAGGTAATTTGCGTTTTTACCTTTAGCCGTTTAATGTGAAGGTAAAACAAATAATTTCAATGCAACAAATGTTCTACGAAATTAATGCGGACGAAGTTGCGGGTAACAGCTAGTAGAATATGTATGTAACATTTTTTTCGACACACTTGCTCAGAAAGTGGCTGTAATTGCACTGCACTTAGGTATATAATGGGGTTCATAATCAAACTGTGACATTTTGATTACCATTACGCACTAGTGCGGTAATGTAGTTAAAACCTCTTTGTTCTCAAAAATAGTTTTAATAAAAAAAAAAATAACATTACGTAGTTGCGTTTAATAGCCTAAATAAGTCTTATTTATTTCACGCAATTTCGTGTTTAAATAAATTATTTTAAGTTTTAAAAATAAATCTTTCATTCAATAAATTATTATTGGTTTTTCTTTGTTTGAAAGCAACCTCATTGGACTATCTTTTTAAAGCAAGAGCTAGAGTTGCTAGTCTATGGCCGCCATTTTAGAAGAGCGCGTAGAAAAAAAAATTAGAATGTGTTGCATCCGCATTCTAATGGTACTAATGAACTATCTATTCATACTAAGACATGGCTTAAAAGATTTGGTATCCAAGTCAAAAATATTAACAAAAAAAATACGTGCATAATATTTTCTTTTTGCCGCCATAATACAAAAAGTTCAATTTTACGGTTTAATTATTTTACATTACAAAAATGTCTTCAGTTATTTTTCTTCACAAGTGTGTCGAAAACCGTCGTATGATACACGTGAGTATTGGTGATTACCGTCTTTGGCTCCCTTAAGATCCTCGCCTTCGGCTCGGATCTCAATATCACCTCAACGGTAATCACCAACATTACACACTTGTATCATAATGTACTAATAATGTTTTTTTAAGTATTTAATTTAATTTAATTAATACAGCCCATGAACTTCACTCAACAAAATCACTCCAAAAACCGCGCGCATCTTAAAATGGCGGCCATAGACAATGTTTTCTTTTATTTTTTCGTATTCAAAATTAGAATCGCAAACAAAGAGTTTGAACTAAAAGGTTATAGCTACATTACAGCACTAGTGCGTAATGGTAATCAAAATGTCACAGTTTGGTAACAGGTGCCATTATATTATATACCTTAGTGTAGTGCAATTAGAGCCACGTTCTGAGCAAGTTTATTGAAAAAAAACATTTCCCTACGATTGATAGGAGTGGAATACAGCGAGTACTGACAAGGCAACTACTTTGGAATCATCATCATCATTTCAGCCGAAAGACGTCCACTGTTGGACATCGGCGTTGGGCATAGGCTGTTGGACTTTGTAATAATAAAATAAAAAGTTTGATTCTTACAGACTTTGCTAATTTCTTTAAGCCCGCGTATCTTCTTGAAAGTCGAAAAATAACTCGTTAATTTTGAAATAACTATAAAATTAAAAATATTAAGTTATCAGTTATTGAGTAGCTAGATAGTTTACTCACCATTATCAAAGGTACCACATTCGTTCATCGTTTGATTGTCGAATTTCCTGTAACATATGAAGGGTAATTGATCCTGGCATGAGAAGCTATGTATGTAATCTATGTCTCCGTCGACAGACATAGTGAGGCAGTCTCCGTTGTTTGCTCTTGAATCAAAAAATCGCCATTCTATTTCCATGTCCGACAGTGGCACTCCTGGAAAGTAAACGCTTACTTAAAATGAAAAGCAATGAAATCATAAATCATCTACATATATCACTGGAACAACGTAGACTAAGGGTTTTTTTTACTAAGGTGTAGGCTTATTGAGACTTATAAAATGCTCACAGAATACTTTTGAAGCAATTTCTATCTAACCGAGTTGTAACAGCATGGAAAAGGCTCCTGGAAAGTATTGTGAAAGCTCCCACATTGAACTGCTTTAAAAATCGGTTGGACAGACTACATATCTCCAAACTATATAAAACACGCATCAGCTAATAGTTGCTAGTGTGTCTTACCAAATAATAATAATCTTCGTATTGAGTATTGAGGACGCTGAGTCGAGTGGAAGAAATACTAAGAATGCATGGCATGTGTCCGCCGTTCGGCAATTTAAAGGTTGTATGAGATTTTTTTATTTTTTATTTCAGTTTGAAAGTGGCGCCAGTAACTGAAAAGTTCAAAGGAAATCGTTTGTCTTGGTATAGTCATGTAAAGAGGTGGGATGAAACGCATTTTACTAAAAGAGTTATGAGTTTACATGTGGGTGGATGGAAAGGAAGGCCAAAGAAGGGATAGATGGATTGTGTGTGGAGTGATATGAAAGAAAAGTGAGTTAATTATAGCGTGACGAGTGACAGGACAGAATGGAAGAAAAAAACGTGTTGCGCCGACCCCAAATAAAACGGGACAAGGGCAGGAAGATGATGATGATGATATAAACTAGTGCTTGACTGACGATCCCACCTGATGGTAAGCAGTGATGCAATAGTGAAGGTGAGGTGCACTAGTTTGTCAAGAGCCTATTCACTCTAGCCTTGAAGATACCTAAATTATAATCGGGCGGGAAGACCGCAGCAGGCAAATTGTTCCAGTCCTTCGATGTACGCGGTGTACAACGAGGCCAACGCTTAGTCCAGACCGCAGAGGTTTCAACAACGTAGGGATCGATACTCGCCGTACGTTGGGTTGTCTGATGATAGAAATGAGCTGGCGGAATCAAGTCATGCAAGTCCCGCGCACTCTTCAAAATGCATCCTGTAAAATACCGAAACGCTGGCTACCCTACGCCTGTGCTCAAGGCTTTGTAGATTGGACTTAACTAAATCTGGACACCAATAAACCTCTTCGCACGCCATTCCACCGAGTCCAAAGTTGCTAGATGGCGTTTTGCAATGGCGCTCGTTCAGACGTTTCAGTCGCTTACAGTACCCACCAAATATAGTGCTCAGCGAGCTTATATAAGTTTCCTCTTATATAAAATGACTAATGTCACATATACTCGTATGACACGTTTTCTCAGGCAACGGAGACCCATAGATAAAATACATACAATAATCTTATATAATAATAAATATCAAAAAACTTATTTAACTATAATTATACACGAATGTAGTCGGCGTCGTGTTGTGCTGCGTGGTGTCATGTAACCGTCCTCAGAAATGTCGATATACGACACCTTTAGGCAGTCTTCTTTTATTGTGTGTAGATGATAATTATCTACTTACTATCACGCACCTATTTTGGGGTAGGAATTTATCAAATAAATTCTACTGTTCTGGGTAGACCAAGAGGCAGAAATAATATCAATAAACAAGTAAAATTATATTGAGAAACGCCGAGAATTTTAAAGTTTGTAACACACGTCAAGATATGGGACGTGTCGCTAATGCTATAAGGATTTGACTGACCTTCTACAGAGGCAAAGTGTCCATTGGAATACAAATCATGGACACCCAGAAAAATACGACCCTCAAAGTGAGCCAGCCATGAGTGAAGAGCTTTAGCTAGCTGCTTGTTGATTGGAGACGCCAACACTGCACCTGTAATTGAGGTACACTATGAGATAATGTGTCATCTCGGTGACAATGAAAGTCAGTTTCAATGTCAACTTCAACTTTTCAAGACACTCCAGTTTTGTCAATCAGCTATTAAATGCTGGAGAATATTATTAGCGAGTAAATCCGTAATAGGGGCCATTCAAGTATTACGTAACCACTAAGGTGGGTTGGAGGGGCATTTGCTTTGTTTATTTTTGATGACATGGGGGGTCTTAATGGTGATTCAGACGTCAACAGCACCTATATATATATATATTTTTTAAGAGCAGCAAACATCCAATGTCATTTAAAAATTTATGGATTCGTATGGCCTGGTAATTTAAATTATTATCCCAAAATAAAAGTTGACTTTTAGTTTCTCAATTTTAAGCCTATTCCTTATTTTTAGACTTGCAACTTTTGCTCATTACATTAAATAATTACGAAACCGGTACATTGAAAAATGCATATGGGTACCAATGTTTACGTAAGCATGGAGAGCGGGGGTCGGAGTTTTGCTTACTATTGCTGACGAGGGGGAGGGGGTGTTAATAATAGCTAAAAATCTGCTTACGTAATACTTGAACGGCCCCCTAACAGTAATTTTATTAAAGTTAAAAATAGAAGAATTTCGTCACTGACATAATGACTACATGAGAGAAACTCGTAATAGTGAACACAGAGAAATGAAAGCTCAGTTCAAACAGTTACAAATAAAATAAAATAATACACAATTATATACGAGTACATTACACAAAAACACTTACTAATTAATATATCCACTAAAGGCTACTCCTAACTAAAATATGGCGTAACTTATTATCATTAATTGAAAGTCAATGTTACATGGCATCTGTTTTTCAATTATTTTTAAATGATGTCAGTTTAAAAAACTCTCCACAAGCTTCATAAAAAAATATTTTCCATAGCATAGAAAAACAAATGAACATTTCCAAAATGTAATTTTATTGTTTTTAGTTTTATTTTTAAAGGGTACACTTTACAATTCTTCGTGACCACCGTTTCCAGATTTCTCGGACGTTTTTTTTTTTTTTTTTTTTTTTTTTGTGGTAGGTAAAATCATCCAATGACAAATCCCGCCCTTGGGCGGAGCGGGAAGTAGTGTCAGACTCTTACTGACTAAAAACCTACCCAGTTCCTTCGTTGCCTATAGTGCCGGGGCTGAGCCTTCCTCTCAGAAAACGGCCCTTGACCCCAGCAGGCTTCGACCCTGCCTGCCTGCAGTTAGCAGGCTGGGCCTCTTCGGTTTGCTGACAGTTCCTTGAGGCGCACGGGAACAGAACGCGCCGTCGACGACTTGGGCTCGGTCCGGCTGGTTACCGGACGATCGGACAGCGTGCTACCCATTGCACGCCGTCCGCAAGCCCGCGCCTACGGTGGCCGGAAATCGGGATCGGAATCCCGGCGGCGGCTGGGGCGAGCGCCCCGTTGCCTCTGTCTGATGCGGTCGGCCTCCTCCTTTGCTAGCATTACTGCTTCGCAGAAGGAGGCGACCGCCTGCCATCCCTCCTCACTACGGACCATGGCCTGAACCAAGGCCCGGCGAGAGAGATCGCTGCCGCCGATCGCCCCCACGAGGACACGGCGATGCTCCGCCCAGGCGGGGCACACCTCTACAGTGTGCTCCACCGTGTCCTCCGGGTGTTCCGCGCAGTGGCGACACCCGGGCGAATCCTCCGCACGAATCCGGAACAGGTACTTAGCGAACTTTCCGTGTTCGGTAAGCACCTGCGTCGTGCGGAAGTTGAGAGCGCCGTGAGGTCTTTCCAGCCACGCCTCAAAGATGGGCCTTATCGCCCCAATTGTGGCGCGCCCCGAACGAGGTTGCGATAGTCGCTGACGCCATTTCGCCATGAGATCCCGCCGGAGCTCTGTCCGCCATGCCTCGACTTGTTGTGGCAGCGGAATTTCGCCCCGGCGTTGCATCTCCATGCGCTTATCGTGCATGTGTGCAAGGACTGTTGCCTCCAGATCCCATGGCGGTTGGCCAGCAAGGAGGGTCGCCGCCTCGCGGGAAATCGTTCGGTACCCTCGCACCATGCGTATTGCCATGACCCTCTGGCACGCATTCAGCTGGGCCCTCGGTTGCTGTTGCAACGTCGGTGCCCACACCGGAGCCCCGTAAAGGGCCATGGACCGAACGATTCCCGCGTAGAGCTTCCGGCAGGAGGCGTCTGGTCCCCTGAGGTTGGGCAGGAGCCGCCCGAGAGCAGCCCCAGTCCGATTCAGTTTGGGAGCCAGACGTCGGAAGTGCTCCTTGAAGTTCCACCAGCTGTCGAGGACGAGTCCCAGGTACTTCATCGTCGACCCGACGCCGATGTGAACCCCTCCTACCGTTAGCTGGGAACCCGGTGGTGGCGCACCCCGAGGGCCGTGAAAGCACATGGCCTCGGACTTGTGCAGTGCCACCTCGAGTCCCAACTGCTGGATCCTTTCAACGACTATCGCAACCCCGCGTGTCGCTAGTTCGACCGCCGTCCGGTACGACTCTCCCCGCGCTAGGACCAACGTGTCGTCCGCGTAGCAGACCACGCTGACCCCGTCGGGGAAGTCGCCTCGCAGCACGTAGTCGTATCCGATGTTCCACAAGGGTGGCCCTAGTACCGATCCCTGCGGAACACCGCACGACATCTCTCGACGTTTCCACTCTCCCTGGTGACCGGGATAGATAATATACCTCTCCGAAAGGTAGGCCTCGATCACACGACAGAGGTAGTCGGGCACCCGGTGGTACCGGAGTGCCGTTCCAATGCTACTCCAGGGCAGGGAATTAAAGGCGTTGGCAATGTCCAAAGACACTGCCACGACACACCTGCCCTGGGACACCGCATCCCCCGTCGTGAGGGCTCGCACGCGCATGATGGCATCCACCGTGGAGCGCATCCTGCGAAAGCCGAACTGTCCGTCCGAAAGGTCCGGCCCCACCCGTGCTAGGCGCGCGACGAGGCGGTTTGCAATGACTCTTTCAAAGAGCTTGCCCACCTCGTCGAGCAGCACAATGGGCCGGTACGCGGACGGAGAGTCCGCAGGGCGCCCCGGCTTCGCTATGAGGACCAGTTTTCCCGTCTTCCAGCGAAGTGGGAACTGGCCCCTCTCCAAGCATGCGCTAAAGAGCCCCCTTAATCGAGGCCCGAGAGCCTCCATGGCCAGGACCCAGGCTTTTCCAGGCAAGCCGTCGGGTCCTGGGGCGGTATTCTTGGCACTCAGCCGTTGTACCGCCACTCTCATCTCTACCTCGGTCACCTCTGGAACATCGTCGTCGTCGTGGTCCGCGTCAGGTACTGCCGGTGGTGGCGGAGCCATGGGCGGGGGGGAGTGTACCCCCCGCGAAGGGAACAGAGTGCCGACCACAGCCTCCACGAGCTCGGGCCGGAGACTCTGAGTCAGCGGGGGAGCCCAAGGGCGGAGTTTCTCCCGCACCATCTTGTATGGGCGTCCCCACGGGTCTGCATTCAGAGACCCCAGCCAGACGTTGCGGGCCTCCAGTTTGGCCCGCTTAATCTCCGCTCGGAGGGTGCGCTTCGCCACCCTGTAACCCTCGTATAGCTCCGCCTCTATAGCATCCGCATCCGGCGGGCGGTTGCGGCGCTTGCAGTACCTGGCGTACCGGCGCCGCGCGTGATTGCATGCGTTGCGCAATGCCGCAATCTCCGGCGACCACCAGTACACCTGGCGCTTGGCACGTCCTGGACGGACTCGGGGCATTGCCGCGTCGCAAATTTGCGACATGCCCTCCCGGAACCACTCTGCCTCGACGTCGATGTCGACAGGCCTGTCCGGTGCTTGCACCCAGGCCTGTACCGCCGCGGCTTCCAGGAGGAACTCCCGGTCCATCTGCCTCAGCGACCACCGCGGACCACAAGGGCTCTGCCGGACCGGCGCGGTCGAGGTTTGGGCGGAGACGTCAAACCGGATGTACCGGTGGTCTGAGAACGTCTCCACCCCCTCCATAACGCGCCAGTCAACGACACGTGGCGCCAGATTGGGGCTGGCGAACGATAGGTCTACCACTGATTCGCCCCGCATCCGCACACACGTGGAGACAGAGCCCCGGTTTAGGACGACCAGGCCGGACTCCTCAGCCCAGGCCTCTACCGACCGACCCCGCCCGTTCGTGTAGCGGGAACCCCAAGCCTCGTTCCAGGCATTGAAGTCCCCGCAAACGACCACGGGGAGGTCCCTAAACCCAACGACGACGTTTTTCAGCTCCATCAGGGAGATTTCGAGATCGCCGAGAGATCTGTTCGGGGACAGGTAGACGCCTACCACTGCAATGTCCCCGAACCGTGCTGCCACGCAACCCCGGCCCCTCGTGACGCGCTCGAGGGGCGGGGTACCGGCGGCGGTCGACGAGATTAAAGTCACCGAGCCGTCCAGGTCCTGAACCCAGTCTCCACTGGGCAGGACGTAATACGGCTCGGAGACTACGGCGATGTTGATCGACCACTGCGCCATGCTCTGGAGCAACAGATCCTGAGCAGGGGCGCAGTGGTTGATGTTCGCCTGGAGGAGACGTAATGGTGCCGGTACTGACAGTCCATTACAGTCTCCTCCGGAGCCCTCCTTGGGGCACTGCCGCGGCGGTTGAGGCGGCAATAGCGGCGGCGGCCACAGAGGTGGCTGCGACGGTGAGGACATTCCCGGGGATGGGCCGGACCCTGGCCTTGACCTTGGTGGGGGGGTCGCAGGATCTGCTCCCAGCCTGATGGTCAGCCGACTTGCCGGCCGCCGCACATGCGTAGCAATGCGGCTTTTCGCGGCATTCGACGGCCCTGTGCCCAGGCTGACCGCACTGGAAGCAGCGGTCACTGCGGTCCACCTCCGCGGCGCAACATGCCCCGGCGTGGTGTCCCACGCGGCAGCGGTAGCACCGCAGAGGTCTGGGCTCCAGCAGTTTTACCTGCGCGGAGACCCAGCCCACCAAAAGCCTTCGGCCCTCCCCCGTTATAGTTTTGGCCGCCGTCACGGGGCAGCTAACCGTAACGGCTTGCATGCCCGTGCCGTCAGTGCGGATGGTGCCTGCCCGGACCTGGTCGGTCGTGCACCCTCCCGCCCTGACGATGGCGGCCACTACTTCGTCCACCCCGACGGAGTCGTCCAAGCCCATGATGCGCATGTCTATGCACTTCGTGGGCCTGGACACTCGAGCCTCCTCCACGTCCAGGGACTCCCTGAGCCTCTTGGCCAGGGCGTCTGCCGCTGGGCCACTGGACGCGCCAGGGACCTCCAGCATTTGGGCACCCGTAACGGTGCGCCTCATGCGGAAGCCCTCGGTGGCTCCGAGCTCCTCGAGGTGGGGCAACACCGCCCGCCTCGCCTTGTCCATGACGGACTTATAGGTCACGCCCCTCTTTTCCGCTTCAGGCTGTAGTGTGATCACTACAGCCTCGGATTTAGGGGCGCGAAGCCTGGCCGCCATGGCGCGCTTCCTGCGCTCTCGCCGCCTCAAGTTCTTCTTGGCCGCCCTAGCCGCCCCGCCCGCCTTCTTCTTGGCGCCGACAACCGTCCAGTCGGCGCCAGCCGAAGGTTCTTCGGGCGCAGGCGGCAGGCGCGGCCTGTTCGCCGCCACTACAGGAGGTCCTGCTTGTTTAGCGGCATGAGCCGCCCTTCCCTTCGTGGAAGATTTCTCGGACGTGGTGGAGGTTTGCCCCGCTTGGGCGGAGCACCACCGTGTCATAGTGCAGACACTAATCTGCGTAGTTTTTTATTTAAACTTCATTTACAATAGCGATACATAGGTGGCCAATCTTTGGGTTAAAAAAAGCCAACACTGTGGTAGGTGTGCACAATAAATAAATTAACATATAATATGTATTTCAAATTGAATGTAGTATCATTAAATTAAGTTACTTATATTGTTATTTATTTATTGTTTTTAATTCATCATCATTTCAGCCTTATAATGTTCCCACTGCTGGGACTCAGGCCTCCTCTCCAGGAGAAGGAATGGGCCGTAATCCACCCCGTGGGCCCAGTGCGGGTTGGTGGATGTCACATGTCTTCGAATATTTAGATCTAGGACATGCCGGTTTCCTCACGATGTTTTCCTTCACCGTTTTGAGAGCAGTGGTGATGAAATAAATTACACAATGTAATGCAACTGCCTGGGTTCGAACCCGCAACCTACAACTCGTAAGTCTGGGCCGTTACCACTCGGCAACCACTGCTATCACTGCTTTCTGTTTTTAATTATATGTAAAAAAAAAACGGATGATGACTGTATAATGTTATAATAGTAGTTATTGTTGTGTAACATAATAGGTTCTTTCATTACGTTATCTTGATAAATATACAACGTGTATACTTGTTGACCTTTGATAATTATAATCGGTGTCACGAGTTTGCATATCACTACATAGTATATAGCTGTGTATATAGTTAAGTCCCGCTTCCCGCTGTCTGTTCCTATGTATGATTAGATCTTTAAAACTCGGCAACGGATTTTAATGCGGTTTTTTTAATAGATACAGTGATTCAAGAGGAGGGTTTATATGTATAATACATGCTTAATACATTTAATATCATCACTGCACCCGTGCGAAGCTGTGGCAGGTCGCTAGTAGACTATACACCGTTAAATATTGGTCGTTTTAATCCCGCGGAGGGTCGATTCGGTACATAAAATACTATCGATTTATAAAGATAAAATTAAAAAAAAAAATTACAAAAAAAAACAAGCGGACATACCCACAAGTCAGTTTAACACACAAAATAAATTCCATTACTTTACGTATTACCGTTTTTTGTCAAAGTTGCAGCACACAATGATAACACACAATCATAAAAATAAAAACCGGCCAAGTGCGGTCGGGGTGGAGTACGTTTATTGTGTGGGAATTTAACAGTTTTATTTCGATTATGACTGGCCTATTTGCCTAGTGGTTAGTGGCCCTGACTGCTACCCCGTAGGTCGTGGGTTTGATTCCCACCGAAGATAAATGTTTGTGTGATGATTACAATCATTTGTTTTGTGATAAATTACACCCCAGATGGTGTAATTTATCTAATAATACGTATGTATTCAGAAATATATAAGTATGTATATCAGTTGTTTACTATCATAACACAAGCTCTGCTTAGTTTGGGACTAGACGGCGTTGCGTGAAGAAGAACAATATGTGACAGCGCAGCGGATACTATGGGTATTAGACTAATATTAAGAGGATTACGGTGCCTAAAACGCGGTAACTCTCGCACTGCATAAAGAATACAGAGGGTCCAAAGACACAATGCTTGCATTTTAGCGGTTTACTAAAAATCTACAGAATTGATAATAAAATTAAAAGTCTTGTTTATAAAATAATTTGAAAAACTGTCAGAAGGATTGCTTGCTTATCAATGCGGTTATTAATTGATAAAAGTAATTTTTAAAGGCATTTTCATGATATTCAGGATTCCTTACTCAAAGGGTAAAAACGGGACCCTATTACTAAAACTTCGTTGTCTGTCTGTCCGTCTGTCTATCTGTCCATCTTTCCATTTGTTCGTCTGTGTGTTTGTCCGTCTCTCTGTCACCAGGCTGTATCTCAAGAACTGCGATAGCTAGACAGTTGAAATGTTCACAAATTATGTATTTCTGTTGCTATAACAACAAATACTAGAAACAAAATAAAATAAATATTTAAGGGGGGCTCCCATACAACAAACGCGATTTTTTTCCCTTTTTTTGCTTGATATCAAGAATGGCAACAGATAGGCACTTGAAATATTCACAAAATACTCACTTGTATTTTCACTTTGATAATAAATAATAAAATTAAATTAAAATAAATATTTATTTTCTATCGTACTGCTAATCGCTGTATTATGTTTTAATAGTCTATTTAGCATTTATCGTGAAGAATATCATATTCTATTCTGATTGTGTTTCCTGCGGTGGGTACTTTTGGGCGTTATAAAATTCGCGATTGGACTCTGTGGTCATGCATGCATGGCATAATTATGACGGTTAGTCCCCTCTGTCAGGAGTGGCTGGAAAGTCCTTACGGCGTCCTCACCTTCCGCATGACGCAGGTTTTCACCGAACATGGCCAGGTCGGGAGGTTCCTGCATCGGATTCGTATGAAAGTGACGCCCGGCTGTCACCACTGTGTGGACCGCCCTGAGGACACGGTGGAGCACACGGTATAGATGTGCCCCCCTTGGGCAGAGCACCGCCGTGGCCTCGTGGAGGCAATCGGCGGCAGCAATCTCTCGTGGAAGGATACAGGCCATGGTCCGAAGCGAGGAGGAGTGGCAACGGTCGCCTCCTTCTGCGAAGCAGTCGTGTTAGCAAAGGAGGAGGCCGCACGTGCACGTGAGATGGAGCATCCCTCACGCCCCAGTCGCCGCCGGGATTCCGAGCCCGGTTTCCTTCCACCGTAGGCGCGGGCTAGCGGGTTTCCATACGCCTCAACGAGATATCAGCAAACCGTAGGGGCCCAGCGGGGTCGAAGCTTACTAAGGTCACAGGTTGTGCGAAATTGAACCCAGGGGCCCCGGAACGAAGGCAAAGAAGGAACCGAAGTGGGTTTTTAGTCTATAAAATTTTGACACACTCCTGCTCCGTTCGAAGGCGGGAAATGATATTGGATGGCTCGTCTCAAACACGTGTGTAACATTCACTATAATATTTCTTTATTCTCCTTTATCAATTTTATATTTGATATTTATTACTACATATTCTAATTGATTTTATAGTTATATATTGACGCTTCAAAGGCAAAAAATACTAAAGGCGGGTTTCTGAATTGAGTATTTTGAGTTAAGAACGTCTCAAACTATACACACTAGGCACACTTCCAGTCGACAGCGATGTGGAGGAGTTTTTTTGGCGCCATATTTTAGTTAGGAGTAGCCTTTAGTGTATATATTAATTAGTTAGTGTTTTTGTGTAATGTATATAATTGTGTATTTATGGAGTGTAAATAAGTAATATAACAGTAAGTTTGGTTCTTACCTTCATGGTGACATCTCAGGAAGGCTTCCTCCCATGTGGCGGGCATTAAGTGCAGCTTGAGCCAGCCACCGGCTTCATCACTGAACAGGTAGTCAGGCTTGCATCGCACAACATCTGTATAACAAAGATCATGAACTTCGTAAATACACTACAGGCTTTCATACCTCTCGGTACCGGACTTATTAGGCTGAATGGCTTCCTTTTAAACAGAGTGTTAATGTTTAATTATCTTGGACATTTCATCACAACTACTTTAAGGACATCTAGAGCGAGCTTAGGGCATTGGCAGTCGGAGATAACATGTTAGTCCGTAGCTCGGAGCTCTGACCAGGTCAAAATTACCCTTTCAAGGGTCAAATACATTAAAAGATCGCTAGATTTCTTACGTATTCACAATACTTTCAGTATGTTGTTCCAACTATCCCGTTTCTGTAGCACCTAGGAAATGCTTGCCGTGTCCCACACAGCCGGCTTTCCAGCCATAATTCGTAAAAGATGGTTTTGCTGCTATCAGTGGCGTGCCTGATACCTTTATAGGGGGCAAGCCGAGGAAACCTTGACTAATCTTTACCTAATATTCCGAATAAAAAAAAAAAACTCGAGCTAAAATCCGCCGTCATGTATCATCAGTGCAAAATTTCTTGCTGCTGTAATCCCGATTTTTAAGTGAATGTATTAATTGTACGACAGGAACGACTATTCCCGACGTGATCTCAATACCAAGGATAAAAAAAGAAATAAAAACGTTAACAGTATAAATAATATTGACGGAAAATCTTAACACCGCGATGTAGGAAGTACATCTTAATCAACAACGCCATCTAGTTGTAAAATTGGAACTAATTCTTAAAACAAGCTTTCTTTGTACAAATTGATTGTGAACATTTTCATTTGTTGACATTATGATAGAAATTAATTATGTAAACATCATACCTATATCATAAATGACTTAAACGTAGCAATCTATCGATATTTTTGGGCAATTCTTGTCCGCTCTCGATTCTGATCAATGAAAAACGAAATTTCTTTTAATTATTTAGAAATTTCGTCACTTATTGTCAAAAGAGAAAAGTTTCTATTCACATTTTACCAAAACTACAGAACGAAATAACATCACTCAATTGCTTTTGAGAATTCTGATGTATTTTCATGGCACCAGCGTAGTTATTTATGTCATTATAACCTGATGTAGGTATTCCAAGTAGGTATTCTTATCGTTTGAGAAAAAATAAGCAACACCAAATATCAGGGGTAGGTTTAAAGGTGAAGTTACGAGCTCATATTTATCGTATTACTTATACTATACCTATATACATTATAATGACTTACTTGGCCAAGTATCGCCCACACATTTTAATCCATCATAAGAAAAAGTTATTGTATGTTTCCGAATTCATTTCAAAGATACTTTAATCACTTCATATCTAAGTAAAACTACAATAACTAATCACATAACACAACAATAATTAATCATAAATCTTTAAACTCTAAATGGCATAAAGAGAAAACTAAAAAAATCTAATAATACAATTAGGTGCGTACAAAACGATACCTAACTGCTCAAAGCAGTTTGCACAACTTTTTACGCATCATAGGGGGCGCCTCGTAATTTGCGTAAAAAAAACATCCATTCATACTTTTCGAGAAGCCGTGCTTTTTATCCATAATAAATATTCAATGAGTACTTGCACACAGTGTCAAATTTTACCCACACAGACACAATTTTTTGTGTTTTTATAGGGAATAATGAAATGACAGATAACCCGAATGGAGAAGCCTGTGACGACAGAAAGAGACGACAAAACACTAGTGTTCATCTCTTTTTTTGTTACGTGTTAGAGCGAGATCGCAGTTTGCTGGGTGCTGCATTATCTTATGAATGAACTTAAGTCACCCGCGTTCCGAAGCGATAGCGCGAAACCGTCCGAAATAGTGACATTGCGCGTTGGTTGAATTCGTGTTAGAATCACTTTTGATGCAATTCGGAACGGGGGGTTCGCGCGACGTAAGACGCGCGAAGTTTGAAGTTTGAGTTTTTATTTTATTTATTTAATTATTATAGATGCATGCAAATTATTATTTTATTAGGTGGGGTGATGGCGGTGGTGGTAGGTAAAAGCCGGGCTTATTGGCTTCTATGGTGCGCACGTCCCTGGCTGCTATCCAGAGTACGGAGTAGTCGCAACTATATCCTGAATCCTGAGGGCGGTGGTGGAGAGCTATTACTCCAAATATTAGCCACTTTGTGCGGAGGGTGATTAGGAAGGAAACATATTTTTCAAGGAAGACATTTAAGTGGTCCCGCCATCTCTTTCTTGGTCTGCCGCGACCCTGTCGTGCAATATCAGGGCACCAACTCTGTTTTACTAGCCCATCGCTCGGTCGGTATGCGGCAGACATATCCAGCCCAGTTCCACCAAAGCTGCGCCGCCTTCGGAGTCACGTCAACGATTTGCTGTTTCGAATGTGATCCGTTATTTTAACACCTAGTAGACTGCGCTCTATAGTACGCTAGAAAAAAAATATAAATTTTTGAGTTTTCCAGATCCTTTTAAAAAACAACCTTTATTTTTTTATGTAATTTCCAAATATTTCCGTGGCGTAATCTCGTAGTAAAGTTTAAAATCATAAGTTAGGGTCAGATGCGTTATTTTTTTTTACCAAGCCAACTAATTTATATCTTGTTTTGAATTTTACTCAGTGGTTGAGCATATGGACAATTTAAAAAAAAATTGATTTTGTTATGATTTTCTCTATTATAGGTATTTGTGGATTTCCAGAGGTCCAAAAAAGTTCAAAATTAGTGCCATCTTGCCATAAGTAAATCGTAAAGTGTAAATCAAAGACCAAGTCTGTGCACCATAGGTAACTAAAAGTGTGATTTAAAATTAAACATAAAGTAAAATAGACTTACCGGACGCTATCAACAAGTAGCTGCAACATTTTTTTGTACTGTGCAGTTTCACTGACGAAGTTGTAATGAACGTATCCCAATGAAGATATGTACACTACTTACCTAAATGAAGTTAGCAAACTATTAAAATTGAAACTTCACTATGGTTGAGATTATAGAATTGTCCTATAGGCTATGTCTGTCGAGTTAAGAGCGGTCAACCCGAGGTACATTTTCATACAACCGCTCTTACGTGATTATGATGTTATTACACATCTTTCTTCAGATATTTTGGATACACAGGTATCTTGTGGATATTATCTAGGCTTCTATAGAAATCAAAACATGAACTTGTGTAAAACTAATCCAGCAAAGACCTCTGAAAAACTGCTATCTTACGTGAATTTTAACTCTCCATAATGTACACATATATTGAAAATATAAAAAAAGAACGTCTATAGAAACTTTGCACATTTAATAGAGATTCTAAATGAAGACAAGTTTTCCCAAAACCTTTAAAGGGTTTAAAAAAACCTCATTTTTCTTGGAAAAAGTTTTGAGATATATTCGAGGAAATCACAGAACTCCCAAATGCCAATAGAGTTTTTGGGCGTTATCTCTCTTTTTTCGCGTTAACTCTCCATTGAACATCACGTTGGATTACTTTAGATGAAGCAACAAGTTTTTAAACCATGCTCGACGTTGACGATAAGCAAGTGGCGAAGGGCACCGGTTGCATTTCGGTGCCATGTTCCATCATCGGACCATCAGGAGTACGGTGATGCGGCATCGGCACGTGGTGGACATTCTACCCATACGCATAAGACGTTTTGGAATTATTGTGCATACAGTTAAGGAGTGAAATTCTCTCTCGGTCTGTGTTTCATGATAGCTGCAACCAACAGGTCTTTAAGTCAAGAGTGAACTGGTTACTTCTATGAAAGTGTGCTCCATCGTCGCTCTCTATCGGTGGATGGTGGTTAAGCTCCAGCCTGTCAATAGTAACAAGCTAGGCAAATGTGAACAGACTAACACTTAGGGAGAGAACTCATGAACTCACGAGGCGGTTGATTCGTCGCCGCCGCCAATTTTTGAACCGCAAGCCATTTTCAAACTAACTTATGTAGTAAATAGTTTAATTCCTGAATCTAATCTCGAAAAGTTTTGTTTAGTGCATGCATGGACCACTATTCGCTGTCGACGATTAGGGCTCAGTCCTTACTAGATGGCCAGACGGCGAGTTACCCATTGTTGGTCGTCTACAAGCCAGCGCCTACGGTGACAGCGGATGGCCCTGCTATTGCCGACCCCCGAGGCGTCTCCTGTCGCGGCGGCTGGAGAGCGAAGAATTCCGTTCTCTCACGGTTGCAGTTATCTCCCGCGCTAGTATTACTGCTTTGCAGAAGCTGGCAACGGCATCCCATTCTATATTGCCCCGGACCATGGCTTGGACTAGAAGCCAATGAGAGAGGTCATAAGTGTCTTAGCTAATTAGCAACACTAATATCTTTTTATCTCATTACTATGGCCGTTTTGTGACATTCAATCTTTGTAAGTCATTAATAGTAATTACGTATACTGTACACACATAGACAAATATCGATTATGCTCTAATAGGCTAAAAATAAAGTGAACAGTTTTTAAACAACTGGTTATAACTTTATGACCACACTAGCGAGCCGACACTCCCGTTGTCTTCCTGCCTTGAAAGCTGGCTTTTCGTCAGAAAAAAAAGAACCCCCCCTTTCCCCTCTGCTCGATTGGGATGGGACCTCTCAGGGACTCAAATATATACACAAGTTTCATCCAAATCGGTTAAGCCATTTAGGAAGAGTTAGAAGGGGTGCTTTTAATATCGTGCGGGTTTCATCACGCATGCGTAGCCTTCGCAAATGTCAGTTTCATACAAGTATTTATTGTAATGCGTGGAATACGCAGGCGAGATGCGGGGCGTATTATCGGGCTGCAGCCCCGCATGTGGAGCAATTCCGCATGCGTGATGAAATCCGCACGATATTAAAAACACCCATATGATTCTTCTATACGTGTGTTTGTCTCACAGAGGTACAGAAGATTTATATATAACTAACTTTTGCGCGCGGTTTCGCTCCCGCTGCACCCTACCCTACTCTACCTTCTACGCTACCCTACCCTACTTTACCCTACTCTACCCTACTTTACCCTACTCTACCCTACTCTACCAATAAATGGGCAGATTTTGATTTTTTTTTAACTTATCAGGAAAAAAAATATCCTATGTCCTTCTCCTGGATCTATCCATTCCACGAATTTTCAGTCAAATCGGTTCTGCCATTCTTGAGTTATTAATAGTGTAACACACGACTTTCTTTTATATATATAGATACTCGTATATTCCCGGAAAATTTCAAACGCCGCAAGATTGTAAAATTCCGCAAAATTGAATTTCGCGGGTTATCCTGGTACTTTTATCTTAAATAAACACACATAGATCACATAAAGAGAATTGAAACGCATTTAAGAACACGTTTGATTCATGATAACTCAGAAAATACCTACAGAGATAAAACATACGTAATATGTTCCTATTTAAAAAGCATAGTGTAGACATTAGATAGTATCACGATGTACTTATATATTCATCATCATTTCAGCCGAAAGATGTCCACGGTTGGACAACAATGTTTGTACGAAAAGGTCACTATGTCTATGTGCGAAGCAGGGAGCCGTCATTTCTCTGAAACTGTTAACGACTGCGATGGAGGATGTCTATTTCAGCACTTCGATATGCCGATAGTGAATCTGGCACCGTTGGAGAGACTGCAGCACAGCCCAAGTCTCTATCCAATCAAAGGCTTTCTCATAGTCCACAAACGCTAGGCAGAGAGGCTTATTATACTTTTCGGCCGTCTGTATAACCTGCTGTAGCGTATACATGTGGTCTATAGTACACGGAATCCGGCTTGTTCGGGAGGCTGGAAGTCATTGAACCTGTGCGTGAGACGGTTCGTGATGACTCTGAAAAACAGCATATAGATATGACTCAGAAAATCATATATATTACTCAGTATATATTACTTGTTATCTTCGGTTCAAGACATTAAAATCTCCGGCTGCGAAACGACACAGACCTGTGCAAAATGTTGAGGATAATATTACTTTTTTCCTTATCGTATTTGGTAATCGCAACTGGTGAGTTTTACTTCATTATTATATTGAATTGAAGATATTGCCTTGATTTAAGACAAAAAATATACTGCTACTCTATTTTTAACGCTTCATTTTCCTTTTTTTTTAAATTTACTCTACTAATTGCTCCTGTATCGTTGATGGGTTCACAAACATGTAAATTCGCATATACAAGACTTCCCGACCTGATAGAATTATCTGTAGGTCGTACAAATATTTGTTCTATACTAGAATCGATTACTACAACTGCCCCCCTAGTTAAGTTACAATCGTTTCGTTTAGCGTGAACGGTTGGAGTTTGCCACGCCCCCAATTCCTTTCTTCTGATGTCAGAACAAAGGAGTTGAGAGCGTGCCCAACTCCAAGCGTTCACGCTAAACGAAACGATTGTAACTTGGCTAGGGGGGCTCTTCTATTAATTTATTGCGCTTACTAATATGTGTCTTCTTTATCTAGATGTTGTTCGATGCACGCCTGATTACTGCTTCAACTTCGACGCAGGTGGCTGGGTCAAACTGCACACGACACCCCAGCCATGGGAAGAAGCATTTGTTCGCTGTCACGATGAAGGTAAAGCACTGTTTTTTTATTACTTTGAATCCATGAGTTTGTGTAAGTTTAGTATTAAACTTTAGTACGAGTATTATCATTTCCTATTTTGGTTTTATAAATTGTATGAACTCCAAATCATGATGTGGCTTCTTGAATTTAAGGAGTACACTAGTTTCAAACTTAAATGTAATAAACATTTACTATATTTGGAATTTTATTAAATAAAATACATAAATAACTGTTTAAATTATATCTACACACACATTTACTTGTGTGTGCATCCTTTGATGGAGGTTAGGTTAACTATTTTCTACAATTAGGATAACTATTTAAGAAAATAATTATCCTAATTGTAGGCAAATAATATCTACGCTCATTCTTACGAACACTTTCTTCTTCTTCTTTTCAAATCGATGTAAACTCGTTAAATTGTTAACGAACACTTTAGTGACTTGATTTATCAAGAATTTATGAATAAAAGTAATTTTGTTTTAACCTAAACTTTAAGATAAAAAAAAAACATTTAAAAAACATTTCAAATCGATTCAATAAATAATCAAGTATCGATATACGTTTTTAATTGTAAACCATAATATATAGGGTGACTGGATTAGTGACCGATACTTAAACACGTGATTGTAGTCATGATAACCAAAAACTTTTACTACTGGACCAAACCAGAAACCGCAAAAAAAATTTAGCAAGTTCAGTACATTTATGTTCACCTAACTGGTCAAAATGTGGTTTGCTCTCATGACTACAATCACGTGTTTAAGTATCGGTCACTAATTACCAGTAACCCTATACACCGTTAAATTTTGGTCGTTTTAATCCCGTGGAGGACCGATTCGTTACATGAAACCCTATCGATTTGTAAAGATAAAAATGAAAAATAAAGTACTTTTTTCTAAACTCGAATTAATTTACGCATGAACGAAATTGATTTCTTTAAGTAAACGTAAACGTACTTAAAGAAATTAATTTCGTACATGCGTAATTTATTTTTAAATTAATTTTTTAATTTTATCTTTATAAATCGATGGGTGTTTCATGTACCGAATCGATCCTCCACGGGATTAAAAGAACCAAAATTTAACGGTTTATATTAATGTGGCTTACATTTTCTATGAAGGATCAGCATCGGTTCTCGTCCAGCCTGCTTAGCTAACACTACTAGAACTGTCCAAATCACCCAACTTGTCTTGAGAGTAGGGTGCCCCTTACACCGTTAGTTTCACTCTCTTTTGTACAAATCTCAATGTGTTATGTTACAGGTGCGGTGCTGGCGTCTCCACTGAACAAAGGACTAGCTGGTGCTCTCCACGCCCAGCTGACACGGTTACCAGCAAATAGTCAGATTTTCTTAGGAATCCATGATTATTACTCTCAAGGCGAATACGTGTCTGTAGAAGGTGACTGACACACTCTTGATATTTATAGGGTTCCGTACCCAAAGGGTAAAAAAGGGACCCTATTACTAAGAATTCGCTGTCTATCCGTCTGTCTATCACCAGGCTGTACCTATCTCAAGAACCGCGATAGCTAGACAGTTGAAATTTTCACAAATTATGTATTTCTGTTGCCACTATATACTAAAAACAAAATAAAGTAAATATTTAAGGCGTTTTTAACTAAAAATAAAATAAAAATGGCGTTTTTTTTATGAGAGACCCTCTCATACAAAAAACGCCATTTTTTGCCTATTTGGTACGGAACCCTAAGCGCGAGTCCGCCTCGCACTTGACCGGCTTTTATTGTTGACGTTGGTTCTGCTCATGTTCCAGGATTCCCAGTGTGTGATATGGAGATAAAATGGGGTGCACAAGGTAACGGGACGGGCACCGGAGACTGCCTCACCATGTCTGTCGATGGAAGCGCGCATTACTCGTCATGCACGGACCCACTACCCTTTGTATGTTACAGGAAACTCGACAATCAGACGATGACCGAATGTGGCACCTTTGATAAAGGTACGTTTGATAATCTTTTAGCAACTTGAACTGGAATGGAGTACGTCTAAAATTCTCTCTAAAACCACTATACATTTTTTATACGATATCACCGAATTTGTTTGTGAACATTTGGAAGGTAGAGGCAAACAACGGGTAATATTCATTTGGGACTTCACCTGCGTAGAATAAAAAAAATTGTAAGCAATGTTATTCAGCTGATCGAGTGCAATGACCTGTAGGTAGTTAGTACGCAACGATCGACAACTACCTACAGGTCATTGCACTCTATTACTTAAAGAAATTAATTTCGTACATGCGTATATTAATTCGAGTTTTAGAATAAAAGTACTTTATTTTTTAATTTTATCTTTACAAATCGATAGTGTTTCATGTACCACATCGACCTTCCACGGTATTAAAACGATTAAAATGTAACGGTGTATGTTGAGCACTCATCAAGACCACTCCAAAAAGTTCAAACACGAAAGGGTTTTTTTAATTTTTATTGTAGTTAAAATCATCCAATGACAAAACCCGCCCTTGGGCGGAGCGGGAAATAGTGTCAGACTACACGATAGGGTTATCTTATTGCGCTTATTACCGAGTTTCTATGGCCATTTTCCAGTTCCATCATCAGACCCTGGTACCGGGTACCATCTAGCACCTAAATACTCGTCAAGACAAATGACACGAGCCCAAACTCGATAGGGTTGTGTCGTTTACAACCGAGTTCCTATTGTCACCTTCCGGATGGCTCCATGTCATAATTATTCTGCGATGTACATGTATGTAAGATTTTAGATCAATCGGTCACCGGGAAGTGGATTAAATTTAATTTACAAGATTTGATCAGAGACATACATCAAGACAGGTGAAGCTAAACACAAGCTTGTAATAAAAATATAAGTCTTTATTTAGTTTATAATAATAATAATAATAAACATTTATTTCGTTATTTAGTAAATATACTTGATTTACAAATCAAGTATATTGACTTGACTCGCGAGGTTGTCGACATGTGGGAAGTGGATTCGGCGATCATACCGATAGTCGTGTCGGGTAATGGCTTAATAGCCAAGAGCCTCGACCAACACCTTAGGAGGCTCTCGTTAGGCGGCTGGATCAAGGGCTTGATTCAGAAAGCGGTACTCCTGGATACGGCTCGTATTGTTAGGAGGTTCCTTTCTCTGGAGCCCTGACCGCCGGTAGCTTGGACCTTGTTCCCGATACCGGTGGGACACTATTTTTTATATTTTTAAATGTTTTTTTTTTAATGTGTTTGTTTTAAAGAAATATTTAAAAATATAATTTATATGTATATTAATGAATAAAGAGAATAATAACATTTATTTCAGGTAAAATACTCATAGGTTGACAGATACAAATATATAGAAACACACAAAGCACAAAAAAGAACAAACTAATTACATTCTTTAATTACCTACAATTAGAAATAACAATTATAATTATTATACATTATAATATAACAACAACAACATACATTACATTACAATTATAATTATTTTTGCTTACAATTATGGCAATAGGCGTAGCCCTTTCACGAAGTTTGAGTTTAGTTGTCACTGAAATCCTGTGTACAAAGATTTTATTCTTTACAATATTTCAGAATATCATCTCAATCAGCAAACAGGTAGCTGTTACAAGGTCCATCAGGAAAAAGTGTCTTGGAGCCGTGCGTACAGGACGTGTTCATCAGAGGGGGGTTACCTGGTCATCCTGAATGACGCAGAGGAGGCCCGCATCATCACGGCCATGTTCCCTCGGCCGGATAAGTCGGACCAGTGGGAAAGATTTTACATAGGGCTGGGAGCATGGGGCAAGGACCGGGTCTGGACCACCATTCACGGTATGACACCAGTTTTATTTGTTTTATTTATTATTCGATTATATTTATTATAGAGGGACTGGCTTGTTGGTCTAGTGGTTAGTGCCCCTGACTGCTATGCCGGAGGTCGTGAGTACGATTTTCATCCAGGCCAAATGTTTGATCATTTGTTTTTTATAATTCATCTACAATTATGACATATAGATAAATTACATATCTGTAATACATTGTATTTAAAAATGTATAAGTATGCTTATCAGTTGTCTATTACTCATAACACAAGCTCCCCAAACGGAACCTTTATGGATTCGTCATGTCCGTCGGTCCGTCCGCATGTCACAGCCACTTGTTTTCCCAAACTATAAGAGCTACACTGTTGAAACTTGGTTAGTAGATGTTATCTGTGAATCGCATTACGATCTTACTACTGATACTTAAAACTGAAACTCAAAAAAATTTTTTTCGTCAGATCCATACGTGTGAAGTATCTATAGATAGATCTTCAAAAATGGTATTGAGGTTTCTAATATCATTTTTTTCTTAACTGAATAGTTTGCGCAAGGGACACTTCCAAAGTGATAAAATGTGCCCGTGTAACTTCTAAAATAAGAGAATGATAAAACTAAAAAAAAATGTGCAAACTTCCACCGAAAATTGGTTTGAACGAGATTTAGTAGGTAGTTTTTTTTTGAATACGTCGTAAATCGTAAACCACAATTTACCAAGTTTGTACGGAATGGAACCTTCAGAGCGCGAATCCGACTCGTACTTGCCCGGTTTTTTGTCACTGCTGGTAATATTTTTGCATTTTTCAGGTGAGAGACTAGAAAATGTGTTCAATAAATGGAATCCTGGACAGCCTGACAACTATGACGGCATCCAAAATCGAGGAGCTTTGATTTGGAACGGTAATTTGGATGACGTCAGCGTGGATGGAGTGAAGCTTATGTTCGTGTGCGAAAAATCCCCAAAATCGAAACGGTATGCGGACTTACCGACGTGCTCGGAAAAAATAATACGATTGTGTAGTCTTTGCGATGAATCACAGTTCTAAATAAAGCACATCCTGTATGCTTATTTGTCGAAACAATAAAAAAAAACTTGGAATGTGTGATGAAATCTTGTTTACTTTGTCTGCAGACCATCGATGAATTCTTAAAGTTAAAAAACAGTTTTTTACATAAATTATCATATATATTACAAGTTTTTTGTTAACTTGCAATGCACTTATATGTGTATGTTACTTCAATGATGTTCGAAGGAGATCGCATGAGGAGCTTGTGGACTGGCTTGATAGATGTTTTGAAGGATATTGGCAGTTCTAGAATAGGTTTGAATTTTTTTTAAGAAAAAAAATGGTAATTTAAAAAACTAATAAATTATAAATAAAAAAACATTTTTAAAAACAAGCTTTCAATTAGATGGCCTAAAAAGAAGTAAATAATATTTTCTTTTATAACTTTTACTATCAATTTAGAACGGCATTACACAATTTATATGATACAAAAGCTTGTCGCGAGATTTTGAAAATATTAAAATCAATAGATAAAGTTATTTAACTTATTTAATTAATGAAGTTATTTAGCTATGTATTTACACAGTTCAATCTCGCGACAAGCTTTTATATCATATAAATTGTGTAATGCCGTTCTAAATTGATAGTAAAAGTTATAAAAGAAAATATTATTTACTTCTTTTTAGGCCATCTAATTGAAAGCTTGTTTTTAAAAATGTTTTTTTATTTATAATTTATTTTTTACTTTTTAGTTATACCTTATTTAAATCGCATTTGTATTCTCAGCAAATCCATTTAATAGTTACCCATATTATAGGAAAGCATAAGAAACTTAATCTTCTATCTTTAGAAGTCTGCCGGGTTTTTTTTTACTTTAATTATGGTAGGTAAAATCATCCAATGACATCCCCCGCCCTTGGTCTTGGTCCCGTTTGTTGCCGGACGGACGGACAGCGAGCTACCTATTGCCTGCCGTCCGCAAGCCCGCGCCTACGGTGGCCGGAAATCGGGATCGGAATTACGGTGGCGGCTGCGACGTGAGAGCCGTTGCCTGATGCGGTCCGCCTCCTCTTTTGCTAGCATTACTTCTTCGCAGAAGGAGGCAACCACCCGAAAAGTCTAGGTTGGATTTATGAAACAAAAATGATGGTGGTGGATTGTAAGACTAACAATCAATCTAACATGAAATAGCCAATTGCAAAGTTGTCCAGAGTTTATCTACCTTGGATCCATAATCACAAATACTGAGAAATGCGGAAAAGATTCAAGCACCGTAAAAAGATTGATGCTCTTGAAATGTGACGCTGGAGGCGTCAGTCAACTGAGGATAAAACAGACTGCTCATCACACTAACGTTCCGATTCTTAAAGAGCTTTGCATCAAACAAAAACTTTCGTCGATTGTGCAACAGCGAATTTTTAAGACGTTTGGATAAATCATACGCAATGAAAGCTTTTTGGAACGTTTAGTGGTACAGGGAAAAGTAGAGGACCTACATTCTCGCGGCCAATCGCCTACCAGATGGACAGACCTCACTAAATCATCTTCGAAGTGTTCCCTCATTGAATGTACACGAACTGCCATGAATAGAGAGAGATTAAGAAATCTCGCAAAAGCCGCAACCAATCTGCCAGACAATCCATGACCACTACCACTTTACCAAAAGTATGACTAAGAAAAAGAAGAATATTGGATTTAGAGTAATGCCACTTTATTTTTCAAGTTACTCTCTGCAAGACCTTTCAATTGGTACCTATTTTTAACTTCCGGCGAAAAAGAGGGATGTTATCAGTTTGACCTGTCTGTCTATGTGTCTGTCCGTGGCATCGTAGCGCCCAAACGAATGGACCGATTTTGATGCGGTTTTTTTTGTTTGAAAGCTGGCTTAATCAAGATGGTTCTTAGCTACAATTTATGAAGATCTATGCAGGTGTTAAAGGTCATCAGCTCGTTTGTTAACTGTAGTAGGCATTTTAGACAGTAAATGGGTGTTTACTTTATTTTAAACATATGTGTGACCTAATATTTGAAATACTCGTGTACAATCTGGTGCCATTTAGCTGGTCTGATGATGGAGCTCGAAGATAAGAACCCTGGATTGCATTAACATAGTAAACTTATCTAGTTTGCGCTCATTAGATTCGCCTTAAGTAGTACCATATATTTCTCATGATGACAAGGACTGTCGGGGGTCTTTTAAATTTTTAATTTTATAATTATGTAGGAGTGTACGAGTATTAAAAATAACTAGTTCAAATTCTTAAATGTTCCGCCATATTTTATTATTTTTATAATTGATTTTGAATTTTAATTGACTTCATATAGTTAACCATGCATTGTCATCACAATTAAATGTGTATCACAATTTCAGCTTAAGGTTGAAGATATCTGCTTCAAAATTGAATTGCAAGATTTCACCAGAACAAACATTCATACATATATACATTGCAAGTCAAATAAAAGCTTATAAAAAATGAAACTTTTAAGAAAACGCAATCTAAAGATAAGGTCGTTTATGCTCTGTTTAGGCACATATTTTAAAACCAACAGTAACTAGGCAATCTAAACCTTATAACCAGTTGACTGAGCTCCATCATCAGACCTTGGTTATCATATAGGATCCAAGTGCTCATCAATACAAATCAAATGAGCCCGAACTCGATGGGATTGTGTCGATTTCTTACGAAGTTCCTATGGTAACCTTCCAGCTCCATTATTAGAATCTGGTTACTACAGGATCTAAGCACTCGTCAGTACAAATCAAACGAGCCCAAATTCGATGGGTTTGTGTCGTTTAACTGCGGAGTTTCAATGACCACGATCCTGCTCCATCATCAGACCCTGGTTACCGTATAGGATCCAAATACTCGTCATTACAAACCAAATGGGCTGTAAGTCGATGGGGTTATATCGCTTAATTGCTGACTTCATATGGCAACCTTCCAGCTCTATCATCAGACCCTGGTTACATGTAAGATCCAAGTACTTATCAGTACAAATCCAATGAGCCCAAACTCGACGGGATTTCTTACGAAATTCCTATGGTAACCTTCCAGCTCCATCATCAAAACCTGGTTACCATATAGGATCCAACTAGGTACTCATCAATACGAATCAAAAGATTTCAAATTCGATGGGGTGTGTCCTTTAACTGCGGAGTTCCCATGACCACCTTCCGGCTTCATCATCAGACCTTGGCTACTACACATGATCAAAGTACTCGTCAATACTAATTAAACGAGCCCAAATTCGATGGGGTTGTGTTGATTTGCTGCGGAGTTCCTATGACCACCTTCCGGCTCCATCATCAGACCCTAGCTACCATACATGATCAAAGTACTCGTCAATACTAATCAAACTAGCCCAAACTCGATGGGGTTGTGTCGTTTAACTGCGGAGTTCCTATGACCACCTTCCGGCTCCATCATCAGATCCTGGCTACCATAGAGGATGAAAGTACTCGTCAATACTAGTCAAACAAGCCCAAACTCGATGGGGTTGTGTCGTTTAACTGCGGAGTTCCTATGACCACCTTCCGGCTCCATCATCAGACCCTGGCTACCATACAGGATGAAAGTACTCATCAATACTAATCAAACTAGCCCAAACTCGATGGGGGTGTACGTTTAACTGCGGAGTTCCTATGACCACCTCCCGGCTCCATCATCAGACCCTGGCTACCATACAGGGTGAAAGTACTCGTCAATACTAATCAAACTAGCCCAAACTCGATGGGGTTGTGTCGTTTAACTGCGGAGTTCCTATGACCACCTTCCGGCTCCATCATCAGACCCTGGCTACCATACAGGATGAAAGTACTCGTCAATACAAACTAAACGAGCCTAAATTCGATGGGTTTGTATCGTATAACTGCGGAGTTCCTATGATCACCTTCCGGCTCCATAATCAGACCCTGGCTGTCATACAGGATCAAAGTACTCGTCAATAGTAATCAAGCGAGCCCAAACTCGATGGGGTTGTATTGTTTTATTGCTGAGTTCCTATGGCAACCTTCCAGCTCCATCATCAGATCAGCTCCATGTCATCATAATGTTGCATTGTCACCCGACTTACACATGCATGTAAAATTTCAGCTCAATCGGTTGAAGATATCTGCTTCAAAATTGAGTTGCAAGATTTGAGCCGAACATACATAGTTACATACAGTGCAAGCTAATAGAAAGCTTGTAAAAAACCCGACTGCTTTTCTGAGTACTCATGAAAAAGCCCTAAAACAAGAAAGTCGTTGTAGCAGTCGGGACCCATTACATCATAGATCTACTGACTAGACGGCTGACTTTCTAGAATGGGTCCCGACTGCTACAACGACTTTCTTGTTTTAGGGCTTTTTCATGAGTACTCAGAAAAGCAGTCGGGTTTTTTAGTTTTTTAAATTACCATTTTTTATTTTTTACTTTTTTAGTTTTATTTTTTTACGATATCACTTTCACAGTAATTACAAATCTAACGACACCTCTCAAGCTAAAATCCATCGAGCCGTTTAGGCTGCAGAGCGTGCCAAACAATTATACATACATACATACATACATACATACATACATACATACATACATACATACATACTCTCGAAAAACATAACCCTCCTTCTGGCGCAGTCGGGTAAAAAATAGTTATCGTTGGCCCTGACTTAAGCTTGCTCTCCAGAGACGTACGCCGTAAAATAAATTTCATCCATACCTAGGTAGAAAAATCTGTGTTAGAATTAACACACACACATCTGTGTTAATTCACATAAAAAAAAAATAGTTTTTTTTTTTTCATTATTGATAGGCTCGCGTATGACCACTATCTCACCTAATGGTAAGCGATGATGTGGCCGACGATGAAGCACGCTTGCTAGAAGTAACCTATTCACTCTTGACTTAAACTCCCCTAGGTTGTAGCTATCAGGAAATACAGACTCCGGCGGGGAATTCCACTATAAATCCAATATAAATTCTGATTGCCTCCACATTTCTATTCATGTGGGCGTAGCTCATGTGATGTTCGAAGGAGATCGCATGAGGTGCTTGCCTATTAGTTAACGGACTGGGTTGATAGATGTTTTGAAGGATGGCAGTCGGGAGTTCGTGTCAGTTCTAGAATAGGTTTGAAAATTTGAAAGGAAATAAATTATAAATAAAAAAACATTTTTAAAAACAAGCTTTCAATTAGATGGCCTAAAAAGAAGTAAATAATATTTTCTTTTATAACTTTTACTATCAATTTAGAACGGCATTACACAATTTATATGATACAAAAGCTTGTCGCGAGATTTTGAAAATATTAAAATCAATAGATAAAGTTATTTAACTTATTTAATTAATGAAGTTATTTAGCTATGTATTTACACAGTTCAATCTCGCGACAAGCTTTTATATCATATAAATTGTGTAATGCCGTTCTAAATTGATAGTAAAAGTTATAAAAGAAAATATTATTTACTTCTTTTTAGGCCATCTAATTGAAAGCTTGTTTTTAAAAATGTTTTTTTATTTATAATTTATTTTTTACTTTTTAGTTATACCTTATTTAAATCGCATTTGTATTCTCAGCAAATCCATTTAATAGTTACCCATATTATAGGAAAGCATAAGAAACTTAATCTTCTATCTTTAGAAGTCTGCCGGGTTTTTTTTTACTTTAATTATGGTAGGTAAAATCATCCAATGACATCCCCCGCCCTTGGTCTTGGTCCCGTTTGTTGCCGGACGGACGGACAGCGAGCTACCTATTGCCTGCCGTCCGCAAGCCCGCGCCTACGGTGGCCGGAAATCGGGATCGGAATTACGGTGGCGGCTGCGACGTGAGAGCCGTTGCCTGATGCGGTCCGCCTCCTCTTTTGCTAGCATTACTTCTTCGCAGAAGGAGGCAACCACCCGAAAAGTCTAGGTTGGATTTATGAAACAAAAATGATGGTGGTGGATTGTAAGACTAACAATCAATCTAACATGAAATAGCCAATTGCAAAGTTGTCCAGAGTTTATCTACCTTGGATCCATAATCACAAATACTGAGAAATGCGGAAAAGATTCAAGCACCGTAAAAAGATTGATGCTCTTGAAATGTGACGCTGGAGGCGTCAGTCAACTGAGGATAAAACAGACTGCTCATCACACTAACGTTCCGATTCTTAAAGAGCTTTGCATCAAACAAAAACTTTCGTCGATTGTGCAACAGCGAATTTTTAAGACGTTTGGATAAATCATACGCAATGAAAGCTTTTTGGAACGTTTAGTGGTACAGGGAAAAGTAGAGGACCTACATTCTCGCGGCCAATCGCCTACCAGATGGACAGACCTCACTAAATCATCTTCGAAGTGTTCCCTCATTGAATGTACACGAACTGCCATGAATAGAGAGAGATTAAGAAATCTCGCAAAAGCCGCAACCAATCTGCCAGACAATCCATGACCACTACCACTTTACCAAAAGTATGACTAAGAAAAAGAAGAATATTGGATTTAGAGTAATGCCACTTTATTTTTCAAGTTACTCTCTGCAAGACCTTTCAATTGGTACCTATTTTTAACTTCCGGCGAAAAAGAGGGATGTTATCAGTTTGACCTGTCTGTCTATGTGTCTGTCCGTGGCATCGTAGCGCCCAAACGAATGGACCGATTTTGATGCGGTTTTTTTTGTTTGAAAGCTGGCTTAATCAAGATGGTTCTTAGCTACAATTTATGAAGATCTATGCAGGTGTTAAAGGTCATCAGCTCGTTTGTTAACTGTAGTAGGCATTTTAGACAGTAAATGGGTGTTTACTTTATTTTAAACATATGTGTGACCTAATATTTGAAATACTCGTGTACAATCTGGTGCCATTTAGCTGGTCTGATGATGGAGCTCGAAGATAAGAACCCTGGATTGCATTAACATAGTAAACTTATCTAGTTTGCGCTCATTAGATTCGCCTTAAGTAGTACCATATATTTCTCATGATGACAAGGACTGTCGGGGGTCTTTTAAATTTTTAATTTTATAATTATGTAGGAGTGTACGAGTATTAAAAATAACTAGTTCAAATTCTTAAATGTTCCGCCATATTTTATTATTTTTATAATTGATTTTGAATTTTAATTGACTTCATATAGTTAACCATGCATTGTCATCACAATTAAATGTGTATCACAATTTCAGCTTAAGGTTGAAGATATCTGCTTCAAAATTGAATTGCAAGATTTCACCAGAACAAACATTCATACATATATACATTGCAAGTCAAATAAAAGCTTATAAAAAATGAAACTTTTAAGAAAACGCAATCTAAAGATAAGGTCGTTTATGCTCTGTTTAGGCACATATTTTAAAACCAACAGTAACTAGGCAATCTAAACCTTATAACCAGTTGACTGAGCTCCATCATCAGACCTTGGTTATCATATAGGATCCAAGTGCTCATCAATACAAATCAAATGAGCCCGAACTCGATGGGATTGTGTCGATTTCTTACGAAGTTCCTATGGTAACCTTCCAGCTCCATTATTAGAATCTGGTTACTACAGGATCTAAGCACTCGTCAGTACAAATCAAACGAGCCCAAATTCGATGGGTTTGTGTCGTTTAACTGCGGAGTTTCAATGACCACGATCCTGCTCCATCATCAGACCCTGGTTACCGTATAGGATCCAAATACTCGTCATTACAAACCAAATGGGCTGTAAGTCGATGGGGTTATATCGCTTAATTGCTGACTTCATATGGCAACCTTCCAGCTCTATCATCAGACCCTGGTTACATGTAAGATCCAAGTACTTATCAGTACAAATCCAATGAGCCCAAACTCGACGGGATTTCTTACGAAATTCCTATGGTAACCTTCCAGCTCCATCATCAAAACCTGGTTACCATATAGGATCCAACTAGGTACTCATCAATACGAATCAAAAGATTTCAAATTCGATGGGGTGTGTCCTTTAACTGCGGAGTTCCCATGACCACCTTCCGGCTTCATCATCAGACCTTGGCTACTACACATGATCAAAGTACTCGTCAATACTAATTAAACGAGCCCAAATTCGATGGGGTTGTGTTGATTTGCTGCGGAGTTCCTATGACCACCTTCCGGCTCCATCATCAGACCCTAGCTACCATACATGATCAAAGTACTCGTCAATACTAATCAAACTAGCCCAAACTCGATGGGGTTGTGTCGTTTAACTGCGGAGTTCCTATGACCACCTTCCGGCTCCATCATCAGATCCTGGCTACCATAGAGGATGAAAGTACTCGTCAATACTAGTCAAACAAGCCCAAACTCGATGGGGTTGTGTCGTTTAACTGCGGAGTTCCTATGACCACCTTCCGGCTCCATCATCAGACCCTGGCTACCATACAGGATGAAAGTACTCATCAATACTAATCAAACTAGCCCAAACTCGATGGGGGTGTACGTTTAACTGCGGAGTTCCTATGACCACCTCCCGGCTCCATCATCAGACCCTGGCTACCATACAGGGTGAAAGTACTCGTCAATACTAATCAAACTAGCCCAAACTCGATGGGGTTGTGTCGTTTAACTGCGGAGTTCCTATGACCACCTTCCGGCTCCATCATCAGACCCTGGCTACCATACAGGATGAAAGTACTCGTCAATACAAACTAAACGAGCCTAAATTCGATGGGTTTGTATCGTATAACTGCGGAGTTCCTATGATCACCTTCCGGCTCCATAATCAGACCCTGGCTGTCATACAGGATCAAAGTACTCGTCAATAGTAATCAAGCGAGCCCAAACTCGATGGGGTTGTATTGTTTTATTGCTGAGTTCCTATGGCAACCTTCCAGCTCCATCATCAGATCAGCTCCATGTCATCATAATGTTGCATTGTCACCCGACTTACACATGCATGTAAAATTTCAGCTCAATCGGTTGAAGATATCTGCTTCAAAATTGAGTTGCAAGATTTGAGCCGAACATACATAGTTACATACAGTGCAAGCTAATAGAAAGCTTGTAAAAATAGTTTGTTGTTTCGGCAGTTTGTTTGTGATCCTTGAAGTGTAATAAAGTGATCAATATAACTATATCCCCGTAGCCGTAAATTGTTTTTTATTCATACTGCAATCCTGGAATCGAGGCCTGCCAGGGCGGGGTCTCGACAATATGTTCCTATTTATTATTTATTTATCAATTGCTTGCTATACTTACAGTATTCACCAAAGCGCCAACAAGCCAACAATCTACGAACTAAAAAAAATATATTATTTTTCTTTTTCTATGTTCGGGTCAAAAGGCCATTGGACAAATTACAGCAGAGTTATTGCATATACTAAAGGTTTCTATTTGTACTTAAATATTGTTACTATTTTCATCATCATCATCAGCCTTTTAATGTTCCCACTGCTGGGACACAGGCCTCCTCTCTAAGAGAGGGAATTGGCCGTAATCCACCACGCGGGCCCAGTGCGGGTTGGTGAATGTCACAATATGTCTTCGAATGTTAATATTTTACTTAAAGTTATTCACCTAAATAGGTTTTATAGGAAAAGATCACCAATTCCTTGATGCTTGATGGATTGATTTTGAATTATATGTTTGATAGGATATGCTCTCAAATTGGTCCCATAGATATATTGACCATCATTTGATGATTACCTTCAGAAGTATAGAACGGAACTCCTCAGCAAAAGCAATAGCAAAACTGTCGTAACAAGTAAAGTTGCTTTTTTGATGTATGTAGTCGATGGCTGACTAATGGAAGAGAAGGAGTGTGTGCATCGAAATGTTTTGATGATGAAGTCTGAAGGTAGCCACCGGAACTCTGTCATAAATCAATGTATCCTAGCCGTGTTTAGTCTTATTAGAATCGTCATGAGATTCACTTGGGCTATAAGGTGCCAATGAACGATGTGATGATGGAGCTGGAAAGTTAAGCAAGGTAACTCTGTAATCAAACAATGTATCCTTGCCATTATTTGCTTATTAGAATTACCATACAATACAATCAAGATATGTTCGAGCTTGTTCATATTAAATATAGGTATATTCTAAACAACAGAAATGATGTAGGTCCAGGATGCCATCGCTGAATATAACTGCTTGTATCTAGTAAGTAGATATTCTGTAGCAATCAGGTGGACCCAGTAAAAACAGACTTATCTCAGAAACGTCCATCCTCTGTAAGAGTATGGAATGGGGTGTCCATTTCGACTGCTCGGACAAAGTGTCGTAGCAGAATAATGACTACGACAGCATTACGAAGATGATAGTCGCAAATTTGTAGATTCAATATTCAGAAAGTTATAAAGAAGGAAGGCGCAGCGTTGAAAGGCCTCCCAGAAGGTGGACCGAAGACCCTGGTGAGGGTCATGGGAATCCGATGGATGCGAGACGCACGTGATCGGTCATTAAGACGACATTTGGGGAGGCCTATGTCCAACAGAGGACTTTTTTCGGCTGAAGATGATAAGGAGTAATGGCTGGTCATCTAGGCTATTGGCTTTTAATGCCGAAGCTAAGGGCTTTCAGTAGGTACTCTCAGTAAAATGGATCTTACTTCACATTCCATGACCTTTAGGTGAGCAGACGAACTAAATGTTGCTGAGAAATATGTATGTGTTCGACGGGCGAGCGAGGTTTGAATTTGTTAAATACACGGCATATAAGCTGAACTAAAATGGCTACCGACCTGGTCTCAATGACGACCATTTTGGTTTTACTTATTTGTAGCATACTATTACAGCTCCGCTCCTGTTGCTCGTAACGTGAATTTTCCAATTCGAACCATTGGTTCCTGAGTTAAGACAAACACGTTAGCAGCAAATAAACTATTCAGCTTTATAATATTACTAACTGCCCGCCACGGCTTCGCCCGGGTGTTATTTTTCATTTTTTTTTTGCAGTGTGGAGGATGGCATATATGGCCGAAGAAGGTTGAAATGCGCGACAACACTGTGGATGATAAATAAGTAAATAGCCTTACTTGAGACTAACCAGTAAGAACAGATTTTGGAACCATGACATAAATAGAGAACACGAAATTCATGGAGTATTAAAGCTTAACCGTTTAAAAGACCGGTTCTTCAGTAAAAATTACTCGTTTTCGTCTAAAAACTTTGATGAATTAGTATTGAATATCTAAGCGCTCGGCTCTCGTTCGTACAACTGCAACGATTTCGCTTTTTGTTTAAATTTAGAATTGTGCATTGGGCGTCAAACTCCTGTGCGTGCGCTTGCGATTTTCGAATTATCTCTGTAATCATATTTAGAAATTATTTCAATTAAAAAGCAAAAACACATATATTTAGTCTTTATGCCGATAAACCTGGTGGATATCCCACCCATATGTACAAAGCGTTTTGGGAGTACATTTATTGTGCGCACAGCTAAAGAATGGAATTCCCTGCCGGAGTCTGTGTTTCCTGATAGCTGCAACTTAGGAGTCTTTAAGTCAAGAGTGAATAGGTTACTTCTAGGAAAGCGTGCTTCATCGTCGGCCACGTCATCGCTTACCATTAGGTGAGATAGTGGTCAAACGTGAGCTTATAAATAATAAAAACAAAAAACCCCCTTATTATTGTAAGGATGAATAAATACATTGTTGATAGTGTGACCAGATAATCATCAATTATCTAACGCTTTAAATTATTTTACAATACATTGTTTAAATTGTGATATTTCCCGAATAGATTGTCCTATTGCAATATACAGGCAATAAATTAGTCTTGAATATAAATTTGATCAGAATTATTACCAAGGTACAAATAAAGTGTCATTTCTTGTGCTTAAGTTCAGTCTTTAAATAAATAAAAACTATTATTGTGGCTCAACTATAACAGTTAGACATATGTTATGAATTTTTTTTGTACATAAAGATGTGTTCTACCAACCTTTAGTATATTATTTTGTTCTAACATCAATAGTTTTCGCAGCGCACGCAAAATAATAAGTTATAGGCAACATTTTCATATCTTGGGTTATGTTGTTCCAATTTTGGTAAGGATCTCAATTTTTATTGAAAACATGATATACTTAGCTTATGTTACTCAGTGGAAATGTAGATTTCTAATGGAGAAAGAATTGTTAAAATCAGTCAAGCAGTTTTTGAAACAAAAACGAAAAAAGAAATGAATCTTTCCTCTTTATAATAACAGTTTCAAAGTGTAGTTATGCATAAGATTATTTATCGCTAAAAGGTTTCCCCACAAAAAACCCACGATAGCTTACGGGTCAAACTGTGTTTATAATAATATTAAATGTAATCATATTTGCAAAAAACAGTTGACGATAATATAATTTTATCTCTGTACAAATAATATGTATTGTACAAAATATAAATAAAATATATGTGCATTAAATTCGATCCAGTTGTCACCAACTAAACCAGCTACTTCTTTTTAGGGTTTTGTACCTCCAAAGGAACCCTTATAGGATCGCTTTGTTGTCCGTCCGTCTGTCTGTCAAGACCCTTTATATCAGGAACACGTGGAGGTATCGAGTTGAAATTAAAAACTAAGAAAAGAAAGAAAGAAAAGAAAGAAAGAAAAGAAAGAAAAGAAAGAAAGAAAAGAAAGAAAGAAAAGAAAGAAAGAAAAGAAAGAAAGAAAAGAAAGAAAGAAAAGAAAGAAAGAAAAGAAAGAAAGAAAAGAAAGAAAGAAAAGAAAGAAAGAAAAGAAAGAAAAATATTTTATTGGGCATAGAAACACACAATGCTGAAACTACATAAAGACACTTGGACAGACACATACACATCATATACTCAGACCTGCGGTCCCTTGAAGCTGTGCAAAAATCAAACTACTAAGTTAACGAAAACAAAAAGATACAGCCGTTTATATCGCAAAAAACTTTCCTTCTTATGTTATATCACATTTTTCACGTACGAGGAGCCGAAACCAACTCGTAGAAACCCTTTAGATATTTTAATGGAACATGATGAAAACTGACGATTACCCCTGCACGCGCTATGCTAGTGCACCCAAGGACAACCCCCGGTTGGTGAAAAACTATTGAAACATATGGAAAACATAGATAATAGGGCTATAATTTTTGGAGTCTTAAGTGGACTGGTAACCTGAAACTATGTTGAGACTATGGCCCCTGCCTAAACAATTCTTAATTCTTTATTGTACACTATAACACCTTAAAAAATAAATGGAAAATAGAGGCAACGATAAAAGGCAGGGGCTGACTTGAACCCTCAATAAATGGGCCCCTAAAAACAAGAGGGCAACATATCCTGAGGTACTTGTGGAGTGGAGAGGTCCGAGTTGGAGAAGGACCATCCCGGAAGTACGTTTAAGATACCTACCAGCACCTTACTTTTTTTTTTTTTTTGGTAGGTAAAATCATCCAATGACAAATCCCGCCCTTGGGTGGGGCGGGAAATAGTGTCAGACTTTTACTGACTAAAAACCTACCTTTCCGTTCCTTGCCTTTGTCCCGGGGCCCGTGGTGACACTCTAGCATAACCTTTGGCCCCAGTAGGCTTCGGCCCTGCTGGACCCCTACAGTTTGCTGACAACTCCTTGAGGCGCGCGGGAACAGTGCGCGCCGTAGACGACCTGAGCTCGGACTGGTCTGTTACCGGACGGACGGACAGCGAGCTACCCATTGCCCACCGTTCGCGAGCCCGCGCCTACGGTGGCCGGAAATCGGGATCAGAAACCCGGTGGCGGCGGCGGCGTGTGCGCCTTTGCCTAATGCGGTCGGCCTCCTCCTTTGCTAGCATTACTGCTTCGCAAAAGGAGGAGACCGCCTGTCATTCCTCTTCGCTCCGGAGCATGGCTTGGACCAAGCCCCGGCGCGAGAGATCGCCGCCGATCGCCCCCACGAGGACACGGCGATGCTCTTCCCAAGCGGGGCACACCTCGACTGTGTGCTCCACCGTGTCCACCGGGCGGTCCGCACAGTGGCGACACCCGGGCGTCGTCTCCGCACGAATCTTGTACAGGTACGGACCGAACTTGCCGTGTTCGGTCAGCACCTGCGCCAAACGGAAGGTGACGACGCCGTGGGGCCTTTCCAGCCACACCAGCACCTTACTGGATTATACATCCTTCTCCCGAGCATGTTTGCTCTTGCGAATCTGCAATCAAGCCAGGCAATAAAGGCAAAAGAGAGGTTCCCACCTCTCTTTTGCCTTTATTGCCTGGCTGTTTTGCTCTTCGTCAGTGTTCACTACGGTCGGGCAATATTATTATTATTTGTATACGTGTCAATATATCACAGGACCCTGAAGTCCTGGTCCTTTTGAAGGCGTAGGAGGAGCCAACACCAACTCGCAGAGGCCCGTTAGATACTTTAATGGAACGTGATGCCAACCGACGATTATCCCTGTACGCGCAATGCTAGTGCATCCAACGACAACCCCCGGTTGGTGAAAACTGTTGTGACATATGGAAAACGAAGACAATCCCGGAAATACGGTTAAATACCTTACTGGATTATACAAATTTTTCCCGAGCCCGTTTATTTTTACGAGTCTCTACTCAAACCAGCCAATAAAGGCAAGACAGAGGTGGGAGCTCTGTTCCTCGTAGTGTTCACTACGGCCGGCCAATAAAGGCAAGCTGGAGATGAAGAACGGGAATTCTCCCAGGAGATCGGGTCTGTGGGGTCACTAATGTGCAAGAGTTCGCCACAAATGCCATGCGGATTGTGTCTCTCTTAGTCTGGCCTCTTACCCTAGGCATGTTACGACCTAGGGTTTATTGGAGCACGCAAGCCCAACCACAACGTCAACGTAGATATACGCCGAGGGGATATTATTATTAAAATATTATTAACCTTTTGAATACCGTAATTAGAGACACAATAGAAAGACAATAGGTGGCGGACACCGGTGTCCTCTTGGGGCTTCACAGTTATGCAGGAAAGCAAATCCTTTTTGGAGAACGTGTCACTAAGGATATAAATAAAATAATATGGTTATGATCACGACGTGCTGCCAAAGAAGGCTTTGTAATTTAATAATAAAAAAACTTTGAATTTATTAATGCTTATTTAGGTATTATTAAACCTAAGTAAAAACTAGTGTGAATCGGAATCAGAATCAGAATAGTTTATTTCAAATCGACTAAGTACAGGCACTTTTGAATTGTCAAAATGTCGGCCAGTCCATAAAAAAAAGTGAAGCTAAATTGCACGTTCTAAAGCGTAGATCTCTATGGAGAAGAACGTGCAAGAAACTCCATGGACACTCTTTTTAACCGACTTCGAAAAGGAGGAGGTTCTATGATCGGCTGTATGTATTTTTTTTTTATGTATGTTCACCGATATCTCGGTCAATTGTGGACCGATTTCGAATTTTTTTATTTTGATTGAAAGATTATGCTTCTGAATTGGTCCCATAAAAATATATTTTTGATCTGATGATAAACTTCGAAGATATAGGACGAAACTCTTCAAAAATTCATGTCAGAACTGTCGTTTGTATGTGTTTGTTCGCCGATATCTCGGTCAATTGTGGACCGATTTTGAAAATTTTTGTTTTGATTGAAAGACTATACTCTCGGGTTGGTCCTATAGAAATATTGTTTTGATCTGATGATGAACTACGAAGATATAGAACGGAACTCTTCAAAAAACCTTAGCAGAACTGTCGTAACAAGTAAAATTGCTTTGTTTATACATGTAGTCGGTGGCTGACTAAAAGAAAAAGGGAAGGGGGTACTTAAAACTGATCTGATGATGAAGACAGAAGGTAGGTAAGAGATGGAACTTTGTAATAAATCAGTGTATCCTAGCCGTGTTTGGTATTATTAGAATTGTCATGATGATTTGATGATGAAACCGAATGGCGGAAGGTACCTTTCTATTTAAGTTTGGCTGAGAGGGGTACTACTACTAAAAAGTGTGAAATAAAAAACTTTTTACAAAAAAAATACAACCGACTTCAAAAACCACCAAAAAGTGCAAAATAACTTTCAATTTCGGAAGTCGGTGTTAAATAACGAAGAGACCAAAATATTAAAGAAACACCGACTTCCGAAATTGAAAGTTATTTTGCACTTTTTGGTGGTTTTTAAATCATATTATGAGTTAAATAAATCTTGGTTACATTTTTCTTGTCGTTTCTATTATGTGAGCACAATGCAGATAAGTAGTGAAAAAATAAAACGAACTAATTAAAAAATAGAAAATGAATTAAGCTACGGGCAGCTAAGAGATGACCAGTCCCAACTGACGGCGCCCGTTCACGAGCATGACGCGTGCCTCAGGCTCACTCAGCTCAACCATTTTGAAGGGAACTGAAGACCCAATAACAAGTGCCACCATCAGCGAGACATTTGAGTGAGCATGACAAATTCTCAACTACCAAGCTTTTAATGTCAAACAAGTTGTAACCTAATAAAATAAAAATGCTCCATGGTACAAAAAATGCTCCATGGTACATGCTCCATGGTGATTACTGTTGTATCAAATCACATAAACATAATATGTAGTTCGGTGCCAAAATTACTTTGCCGCGTGCCCCCACTGGCTCGCGTGCCATACGTTCGCCACCCCTGACTGAATGTATTGTTTTCAAACGTTTATCTCAAAAACTGATGAACTCGAGTAGGTACCTGATGTATAATGTATTTAACGGACCGTTTCCTTTAGTTCAAGATTATATTACTGGTGTAGGAGAACGATAGGTACAGACAGAAATATGTTGAAAACATTTTGTTTTGTTTGTTTACCCGTCTTGTTGATTTTAACTGGTGAGTGCGCTTCTATCTATTTGAGCATGGTTTTTGCACTTAGTCCTATGCGGACCATTGTACGTGGGCCATGGCGGCCTTTGGTGGCCTTATTCCAACCAGCCCATCTCTCTCCAAAAACTGATTATGCCTCTCAGGTCTTTCAGGGCGTCAATAGGGTGTTCGGGGATCCTAAGGTTCGTGTGCGTAAGTCAGTGATACCTGTGCAGTCCATGAGCGCATGCGCGATTCTCTCCTCCCCCTCCTAGCATGTTCTGAAACAGGGGACTATCTGTGATGCCTATTGTGTGAAGGTGCTTATTCAGTGTGCAGTGTCGAGTGATGGTCGCCGCCATTAGGCGCAGGCTGCCTGTCTCTGTCAGGGCTTTGTTAAGTAGTGGCATGGCCTCATTGGCCTGCCTGCATCCTGGTGTCGAGGGCCACCAGCGCTCTGCTTGTGTATGTGTGTGTTCACGTAGCCAACTGCGCAGCAGACTAAAGGCAATCGGCACAGTGGATTCGGGCCAGAACACCACCGCACTAGATCTTCTCCGTGTGCTTTACATTATATTAAAAAAAAACCAGGCAAGTGGGAGTCGGACTCGTGAATTGAGGGTTCAGTACACACTTATTTATAAAACCAGTTCAATTCCCGAAACCAGTTCAATTTCCAATTTGCGACATAAATGACATTTTTTTTTCTTTTTTAACACTAAAATAACTTTTAAAAACATTTTTTTCTAAGACTGGCTCACCGCTTAGGCACGCAATAAAGTATATTTTGCAATAGTGCGGAAAAATGCCCCACGAACCCCAAGACTTTTTATATACATTATACATAAGGTTGGTCGCCGAGCAGACCTCACATTGGTCGGTTGTTGGGCAGCTTCACGAAAATTGTTGTTGTCACTCCGATAATAATCCGTGAACTCACAATAATTTATTATTATCTAAATAGTATCTAAGTTTATGATTGTGATTTTCGGGGTTCGGTAAGACCGCCCATTGTACGGGTACGTATCAAAATCCCGAATTTTAATAGACCGAATTTTAAAATACCGATAGACGAAATCCCGATAATTGAAACGCCGAATGGTTGTTTGGTCGAAAGTTTTAAATCCCGAAAGTTCATTTGCCCGAAAGTTTAAAATCCCGAAGTTTAAAATCCCGAAGTACAAAATCCCGAAATTGCCACCGTTTCCGAGAAAAACGATTTTTTATAAACCAGGTTAGGTCAAAACACTTAAAAGTTGCCAAAAAAGCGTAGTCGGAGCCTACTGAAGTACTAGGGCTCTAGGGCTTACAAAAAAAATAACCACGAAGGGTGTGGCGGAGTCTGTGTTCGCTCGCTTCGCTCGCTTACTAGACTCCGCCACACCCTTCTAACCTAACCTGTCCGTGTCGGAGTGCCTTAAGGTCCCGAGATCGCTTCACTCGCTGATCCAAAGACTAAAATCTCTAAGACAATGACAAAAAAGGAGCTTAACATAATAGGTATATATCATAAGTTAAAACAAAAGTTTAGGGCGGAATTTTAGGGCACCCCGACTCGGATAGATTTAGGTTAGAAGGAGGTGGCGGGGTCGTAGTGAGCGAGCGAAGCGAGCGAACACAGACTCCGCCACCTCCTTCAAGGTTATTTTTTTTTTATACCACCCAGAAGTAGGAGCCCCGCGTAGCGGGGCTCCGTCGAGCTATCTTAGCAAGTATAGTAGGTAGTGTTGCGAAAAATATCCTAACCTAACCTCAAAATTTTAACCATTTCATCCATCGGTATTTCGTCCATTCGGGATTTCGTCCATTCGGGATTTCGTCCTTTCGGGCATTTGAACATCGGTATTTTGTGTTTCGATATAACGACTATCGGCATTTAAAACTTTCGGTATTTTGAATTTCGGTGTTTTGGACGTCGGTATTTCAATCATAGGTATTATGAACTTTCGGGATTTTGATACGTACCCCATTGTACACTTAGTAAATGTTTATCCTGTCCATATTATGAGGTGTACAATAAAGTATATAATAAACTAGCGACCCGCCCCTGCTTCGCACGGGTGCAAAGTTGATATTAAATAATTATGTATATTATGCATGTATCATACATACAAACCTTTCTCTAACGATTTTTTTGTGGCCAAATTCTTTTGAACATGCAGAATCCTATAAGGGAAGGTAAGCAGTTCCTCCCAAGCACTTAGTGTATTCTCCTGGGTTGCAAGACGGACGCATCGCGCTAGACGATTTGTTTTGTCATAGTTTATCTCGAAATAAACTATGACAAAACAAAATTAATAATCTTTCATCCTCGGCAAAAAACACAACTAAACATAAATTTTACATTTAAGCAACATAAATTAGAGACAGTTAACGATTTCACTCTCTTAGGTTTAACAATAGACACACATTTAAACTGGAAAACACATATACAGATAGTCAAAACAAAAATTTCAAAGTTTTCATATGCCCTTACCGAAATTAAAAAGACCACAAACCTACAAACCGCGCTAGTCACGTACTACGCTTATGCTCACGCTTGGTTTAACTACGGCATTATCTTATGGGGAAATAGCACAGACGCTCCTTCACTATTTACCTTACAAAAAAAGCTGATACGAATTATATGCAATATAGAACCAACAGACAGTTGTAAATCTTATTTTCAGAAACATAAAATTCTCACCTTAGCTGGTATTTATATTTTTGAATTATGCAAACTTGTCCGCAAATATCCAGATTGTTATAAAACGCGCGAAGATATACAGACAAAATATTCATTGCGCCATAAAAAAAGGCTCAACTTACCTCCCTCCCGCCTTAAATTGCACTCTTCTGGTCCATATTCAATGTCGGTAAAGATTTATAACAAATTACCGGAAATCATAAAACAAGAAAATAAAACTAATATATTTTTAAGTAAGCTAAAACTATTCCTAATTGACAAAACTTATTACACCATCGACGAATATTTGTCGCAATAAAAATTTGGGTTTGGATTTTGGAATGTCTACATCCAAGGATTTTAATTTGGCATTTGTTATGATTTTTTTTTTTTTTTTAAATGGAATTTTTTATTAATTATCTTTGACATCTGTGACGAGTTATGCTTTTTTTTTGACATTTGTAATTTTTATTTTTTCGACATTTATAATGAATTTATTTTTGACATCTGAAGAATATATTTTGACATTTAATTAATTTGTTTCGAGATCACCAATTTTATTGACGTTTGTATTTTTGTTTTAATTTGTTTTGTATAACGGGTCAAATTTTATTTTCTATTTCTTTAATTTTAACTTTGTATTTCATTTGTAATTAACCCCTACCTGTATGAAATTGCTGTGCCCGACAGGGTCCATGTGCGCTTATATACTAACTTACTTTTAAGATCCTATAGAACACCATGTGATATAGCAATAAATTGAATTGAATTGAATTGAATAGACTCAGCGCAACGGACCGCCTCGCGCCCCGGGGAACTCTCTTCAGGATGGGTGTTGAATTTTTTAATTTTGATAGGTTTTTCCAGAGTGATTCCGAATATGTGGATGTTTGGGATGTGGCGGGGGGGCACAAAGGTACACTATGTGGTTTGTGAACCTTACCATAGTGAATCTTCAGCCCCCGTTCGCCTTTAAAATAACGTGCTTGGGAGCAATGGGGGCATCTCACTAAACCTTTCTCTTGAATCACTTTATCTATTAAAAAAAAATGCATCAAAATCCGTTGCGCAGTTTTAAAGATCTAAGCATAAATAGGGACAGACAGCGGGAAGCGACTTTGTTTTATACTATGTAGTGATAAAGAAAAGGATCCCTTGTCACTTTGTTGTCCGTTTGTCTGTCTGTTTACGGTCCCTTGAAGCTATAAAAAAAAAAACAAACTTCTAAGGGCTGATTTCATCATTCAACATAAAAACTTAGTTCAACTAAACTGAGCTCAGCGTAATCTAGTTTAAAGACCCGTGTCGTAAACATGGGCGACAACAAAATAATTGAAACTGAGTTTAGCGTAAACTAGGTTCAATTCATCCCGGTGCAACGCAAAATGAAGCTATAATCTCGATTAGTCGCTCAAACTGCGTTTACATTTTGACTCTCTCAAGGCAATCAAAATTCATAGGGTACTTCCCGTTAACCCAGAATCCTGAAATTTGGCATAAAGCAAGGTTGTTTAGCACAAATATAGGAAAAAATCAGAAAACAGTAAATTTGTTGTTGACCTACGTCACAAAAAATAAAACTTTTATTGCGATTTGAAAATATCTTCGACACTTCATTCGGAAATTGAAATATTTGTATAGGTCAGTTTGTACGGAATCCTCAGAGCGCGAATCTGACTCGCACTTGCTCAGTTTTTTTTTAGTAAGTGTATTGAAAAACGTCGTCTAAGACACGTGGTGGCCTTCGGCTCGGGGCTGCCCCTTGCGTGGGCCTCTTAATTCTGTCTGCGGGGTTTAAAGTAACCTAACACGTTTACAATTCAAGGCATAGCATAGCATGATCAATTGATCAGACTTATTAAGTTCCAATTACTAGGACTCAGGCCTCCTCTGTACAAGAGGGAATGTGCCACGCGGGTTCAGTGTGGATTGGTAGATCTACCTCACTTGCCTTCGAAGTTTTTGGTTCTAGGTTTCGCACAAAGTTTTCGTTTCACCATTTTAAGAGCTTGTTTGATGTGGTGATGAAATAAATATAAAAAATAATGCGCCTGGCTATACTCACATAAGCTCTATACACATTTGCTCTATTGGATTCGACCCTGTAAGGTTTAATTACATAGAATAATAATAAAAAAATATGATCCATTCAGATTATGCACGGTGCGATCCTGACTACGTATTCAACATTGAAGCGGGTTGCTGGCTCAAACTGTACACGACGCCTGTAGCTTGGGAGGAAGCCTTCGTAACGTGTCACCAGAACGGTAAGAATCACTCTTATATTTAGTTTACTAGTAGAGCATGCTGTAGCTTCAATAAGCGACAAGCTGCCTGCTGGGTGCGTGCCCTGCCATATACAGATCTCGATGTGTCATGTTACAGGCGCGGTGCTGGCGTCGCCGCTAACTAAAGGACTAGCTCATGCTCTCCAGCTGCAGATGGAGCAGTTTGGTGTGAGTGGTAACATTTTCCTCGGAATCCATGATTTGTACTCTAAAGGACATTACGTCTCTGTAGAAGGTCAGTGGAATTGTTAACGTTTTCAAATTGATTAAATCAATTAAACGACCAGGTTTCATGGTTAATGTTTGCTGTGTGCATGTTCCAGGAGTGTCCCTGTCTGATCTGGATATACAATGGGGCTCACATGCTCGTGGCCATCGAGCGGGCGCCGGAGACTGCCTCACCATGTCTGTCGATGGAAGCGCGCATTACTCGTCATGCACGGCCCCACTACCCTTCATATGTTACAGGAAACCCGACAGTCAAACGATGAACGAATGTGGTACCTATGATAGCGGTGAGTATCAGCAACCTGTTATGAAATACAACAATAAAAGAATCGTTATTGAACTCTACGGCTGCACCACTGCTTACTATCAGGTGGGATTGCAGTTAACCACAAGTTTATAACAAATAAAAAAAAAATGTGATAGATGTTGTTGTACTTGATACAGTTTCTACGGTGCTAAAATCCTTGATTTCATGTGCGGAAGTTACCATTTAATTTTCAGAATTCATGTTGTGTTAGTCTAAAATTCAGATACATACGAGGAAAATTAATTTTTTTATCTCCAAATTTTTCAGAATACCACCTCAATGAGCAAACAGGCAGCTGCTACAAAATCCATCTCAATAAGCAGACTTGGACCCGTGCGTACAGCATATGTGCATCTGAAGGGGGTTACCTGGTCATCCTGAATGACGCAGAAGAGGCTCGCATCGTTAAAGACTTGTTCCCTCCTCCTCCAAGTTCGAATCCTCCGTGGGAAGGATTTTACATAGGTCTTGCAGCCTGGGGCCAGGAGCGCATCTGGACTACCATTCACGGTATGAAATCAGTTTATAGAGGGTGGGTTTAAAGCCCAATATTGCTTCATAGTAGTATATAATATATATATCGGTGTCAGGAGTGGCTGAGCGATACGGCCGTCATCGTCCTTGTTCAGTGGTACTTGGTTAATACCGAAAGGATTTCAAATAACTATGCACTTGATTATCAATTAATTATAATGTCACTTTCACAGTTCACACTATTGTTCTAAGTAGCAAACATAGGTAGCAATATTAAGTAATAACGAATGTATGGGCAACCGACAGTTTCGTATCAGAGGTGTGACACGCGAGCCCGCGCAAAAGTTTCTGCCTTGCGCTTTCGGGGTCCCAGCCCTTCAATGCCAACTCTGACCACTTGACGCCATAATAAGTGATGTCAAGGCGTCACCCTACTTACTCACAACATAAAGTCATAATAACTAGAGTTCGGTTTCCACGACATATATTATACTTACTCGTTATAACTACGAGTATCATGTAGATTGTTCGCCTCGACTACTATTTCAAAATGGGGCAAATAATGGTGCTTGAGGCGTGGAGAGGTATACCACAGCGATCAGGACAATCTCAGAAGTACGGTCAATACCAGCATCATACTTGATTGGACATTCTCCTCCCGAGCACGTTTGCTCTTGCAAATGACCACTCAAGCCAGCCAATAAAGGGAAGAGAGGTGGCAGCTCAGATCTTCGTCAGTGTTCACTACAGCCGGCCAATAAAGGCAAGCCGGAGATGAAGAACAAGAACTCTCCCGGGAGATCGGGTCCGTGGGGTCGCTAATGTCCAACAGTTCACCACAAAACTGCCCTGTGGATTGTAACTTTTTTAGTCTGGCCTCTCACTCTAAGCATGTTATGGCAAAGCAAACGCTACTAACGCAGACCTAGGGTTTATTGGAGCGCGCAAGTCCCACCACTACGTCAACGTAGAGATACGGTGATGTGGTGATTATTATTATTGTTATAGTTAATCCCTTTGGTAGGGGATTAAAACCGATCGTTCTTCATCCCTTTGCCGCCCGCGGTCCCTTAATAAAGAAGATCATTTTTTACTAAATTTTAAAGCTCTTAACTAAAAGAGAAAAGTATAGTTAATATCTAAACTAATCTAATTATTTTTGTAATTTTTAGGTGAGAAATTTGAAGATGTGTACAACAAATGGGATGCTGGTGAGCCTAACAATTATAAAGGGATTGAGGATCGTGGGCAGTGTCTTTGGAATGGCAATTTAGACGACACCCCTAAAGATGACTCTAAAAGTACGCGCGTGTTTGCATGTGAGAAGCCTGTCCAATATTGAAGACTTACCGCAATGACTGACAACTGAAAATATGAGGTGCGTGTGCACCGTCTGTGATGAAACCCAGTAAATCACGAATTCAAGGTCCTTGTTTCACTGAAATGTATTATTGATACTAATTTTAAGGTTATTACAGTATCAAAAAGACTACTGGCTTTCTTTCTTCCAAACCTTTTAGGCTGTCATAAATGTGTTTCTGAAAAGTGTATATTTTATGCAAGTTTGATTATGTACTTATCTTATCATTCCTATGGATTTCTTCTATTTGTGAGAATCTTAATGCTCCGGGAGAATGCTCTGGTTCCATAGAAAAAGAGTCAGTTTCGGTGGAAAAGAGATTAATGATGAAAACTATGGATATTAAAAAGTAATAAAATAATAACTGGTTATGATCGTCATTCTTATTGGCAGTCTTGTGAAAAGTAGTGTCAGACTCTTACTGACTAAAAACCTACCCCATTCCTTCGTTGCCTATCGTGCTGGGGCCGGGTATTCCTTTCGGAAGCTGACCCATGACCCTAGCAGGCTTCGACCCTGCCTGCCTGCAGCTAGCAGGCTGGGCCGCTACGGTTTGCTGACAGTTCCTTGAGGCGTACGGGAACAGTACGCGCCGTCGACGACTTGGGCTCGGTCCGGTCGGTTACCGGACGATCGGACAGCGTGCTACCCATTGCACGCCGTCCGCAAGCCCGCAATTATGATTCAGTGTGTGTAATTTCTGCTTTAATTCAAATCAAATTCATTTCTAAAGTATTTTTTTTTTCCACATCCTGCATGGGTACTTATCAAAGACATTAAATATAGTTAATCTCTTTGGTACTTATAAAACGCAAGTAGCTAGTGCACGGCTTCAATTGGTCGTTTCCCATGGAGAAGAACCGGCAAGTAACTCCTTCTGAGATTTTTGCATCGTCAGGCAGGGTCGAAGCCTACTGGGGTCATGGGTTAACTTCTGAAAGGAATGCCCGGCCCCGGCACGATAGGCTACGAAGGAACGGGGTAGGTTTTTAGTCAGTAAGAGTCTGACACTAATTCCCGCTCCGCCCAAGGGCGGAATTTGTCCTATCAATGACGATGATTTTACCTACCAAAAAAACCATCAATACAAACGATTATGAACGGTTTGATTAAGTTTTTAAGAGACCAAACTATTATAGAATCACCGACTTCCAAAATTAAAGTTATTTTGCGCTTTTTGGTGTTTTTTTGAAGTCGGTTGTATTTTTTTAGTAAAAAGTTTTTTTTTTATGTATGTTATCTCAGAACTCTGTTTATAGACCAATTTGCAAAAAATATTTCTCCTTTAAGGATATGCTTCCAGATTGGTCTATTTTTTTTTCAAAATCCAGTTCTGATGATTTTTTTTTCTTTTTCTGGTAGGTAAAATCATCCAATGACAAATACCGCCCTTGGGTGGGGCGGGAAATAGTGTCAGATTCTTACTGACTAAAAACCTACCAACCTTCCTTCATTGCCTTCGGCCCAGGGGTTGACTTTCACACAACCCTTGGCCCCAGCAGGCTTCGACCCTGCTGGGAACCGTACCGTTTGCTAACAACTCCTTGAGGCGCGCGGGAACAGTGCGCGCCGTTGACGAACCGGGCTTGGTCCGGACTGTCACCGGACGGACGGACAGCGAGCTACCGATTGCCCACCGTCCGCGAGCCCGCGCCTACGGTGGCCGGAAATAGAGATCGGAATCCTGGCGGCGGTGGCGGCGGCGTGTGCGCTGTTGCCTGATGCGGTCGTCTTCCTTCTTTGCTAGCATTACTGTTTCGCAGAAGGAGGCGACCGCCTGCCACACCTCCTCGCTCCGGACTATGGCCTGTACCGGGGCCCGGCGATGCTCTTCCCAACTGTTCTGATGATGGGATCCATGAGAAATCGAGAGAATTCGTCAAATGTTGGTCTGAAATAAACGTGTTGACGATCGCACTTGCCCGGTTTTTTTACGAAAGATATTGGTAATTATATTGGACGATAATGTAATCTTATCTCTGTAAAATAAAAACCTAATCGCTACTCATATACCTAAAGCTAATGCCGAGAGCCGAGACATACAAGAGCCGGTGTTTCTGATAATGTTTCTTTGTTATTTAACACCGACTTGCGAAGTTTTTTTTTTTTATTTATTTATTGGAACATAAACAAGTTTTACAATTTATAGTGCTCGTTAATAGCTACATTAGTTTTACAAATAAAACTGTGTCGCAGCCATTAGCGCCCACCTCCTAAAGGAAAGACTTCGGCGTTCCAGCATAATAAATTAATACAAGTTATACAAAGAAAATTAAATAAAAAAGTATCTTAAAAGGTTCAACAACCATTATGACCACAAGATAGTATTAGAATTAGTAAATTTCCAGTTCTTCTATCGTGGTGTGTGAATGTGTGTGGGTGATATTACGGTGTGCATTTGAATGATGTTAGATTAAGTATGTGACTAATTACGGAAGGTATAGGGATTCGAGGAAAAATATATTTAAAGGTAGTTTTTGGGTTTTAGTTTTAATTAGGTTCTCCAACTCAACATAAGTTAAGCTATGGAACCATTTAACTGTGAGTACTCTACACTCCCATGAAGTAAGTTGATAAATATTCAATATTTTATTATGTAGGATAGGGCAAAAAATGTGATACTGTCGTCTTACCAATAACATACCGAAGGATTCCGTCCGACAGACTCTATTCGACCTGTGACTTTGTAAACTATTATCGGGAACGAATTCAAGTTCTGAGTGTTTGTGTAGTACTGTATTGAGGATAAGGCTTTACTGTAGGAAATTTGCAAAGAGCGTAGAGTTCATGTGTATGGAAACGAATTGGTTTATGCGCCATGACTTTGAGTACAGATGCTTTTTTTAGCCTAAGCAGTAAAGTCTTTCCAGAGCTTCCCCATACAGTTTATTTACCAATAGGTTAAAATAGAGTGCACCAGTGCAGAGTACATAATTTTTAGTGTAGCAAAATTGGCAAAAGATCTCAAATTTTTAAACACAAATATTATTTTTTTAACCCGTGACACTAGCGAACCGATTTGTTCTTGCCATGACATTGTACTATCGATAATGACACCAAGATATTTTATGTTGTTTGTTCGTGTTACAACATTACGTACGGCATTCGTGTGCAGTAAGGTGGAAGGGTGAAGTAGCTTGGGTTGCTTAATTGGGTGAAAAAGTTATAAACTTAGTTTTTTCTAGGTTTAGGGTAAGGAGATTGCTGGTAAGCCATTCCATAAAAACTCGTAAAGCTGTTTCTGCATAGGAACAAGTTTGGTGCCAGTCATTACTACTGTGTCATCTGCATATATTATAAAATTTGAGTTCATCAAAGACAATTTACAAAGATCATTTATATAGATTAAGAATAGGGTAGGTCCATGGACACTACCCTGAGGGACTCCGTAGGAAACGTCTCTTCTTTACTTGTGTCGTTACCTATTTACACAGTTTGAGTGTGATCAGTCAAATAACTCCTATAAATATCAAGAGTCAGCCCTCTAATGTCAATTTTTTTACAATTTGAAAAAAATTGAAAGTATCAAAAGCTTTAGAAAGATCATGTAAGATCGCTAAGGTTTTAAGTTTGTGTTTTAAGTTTTTAGCAACAGTACCAGTTAATTCCAGAACAGCGTCTTCTGTGCTTTTTCCTGATCTGAAACCATATTGATTCTTGGCTATAATATTTTGAGAGTTAAGGTACTTCAGAAGTCTCTTGATACGGGTTTTTTCCAGAATCTATGATAGAGTTGTTAAAACAGCGATAGGTCTATAGTTATTGACACTCCCACTGTTATTATTAGTTATTTTGATCGTTTTAGAGTTTTTTCAACAAACAACCGTCTGTCCGTCAAGACCTTTTATCTCGAGAACGCTTAGAAGTATCGAGTTGAAATTCAAACCATATACTCAAGTCTACGGTCCCTTGAAGCTATGAAAAATTCAAATTTTTACATTAACGAAAAAGATACGGTCTTTTGTGTCGGAAAAATCGTATATTTTTATACTCTCAGGGGAATCAACATTCATAGGGTAGGTGCTTGCCAGAATCCTGAAAATCAGTTTTTTTTTTAAGAAGTTTTTTATTTTACACTTTTTAGTTGTGATACACTTTTAATAATAGCCACAGTACCTATTTCTCAAGATAATTCCAATTTACCCAGACTAAAGGCCAATGTAGACGGCGCGAGTCGAACGTTATGATTCTCGCCACAGTGGACGAGCGAGAGGTATGACTTACCTCCCGTGCGTCCACTCTGGCAAGAATGTTTGTTTCAAGAAACACGCACCGTCTAAATGGGCTTAAGGCGATAAGATGACCTCAGTAGAGCTTCTGAAAGAGTGAGACTTAAAATGAACATGGACAAAACCAAAGTCATGGTAAACAGCCATGTAGCACCCACTACGATCAAGATCGGAGACTCCACACTCGAAGTTGTTGTCGAGGTCTAGCTGTTTTGGCAAAGGATAAATAGCTAGGGCCCGATTTAACTTACATAAATTTGAACCCTGGAATTAGAAAAACCGATGTGCAAACTTAGTTTTGTATGACGATGCAACGCAGACCTGATATTTACAACGTTTGATTCTGATTGGTCCTGGTTCAAATGTTGTTAGATGTTCTTCCTAAGTGCTTAAACATACGTATGTCGTGTTCGGAAGTTGATTTGTTGGCAACAAAACGAAGCACGTTATCTAGTGGCAACTAGAAGAACCAGAGTTAGCGCGCTTTGGCGGAGTCGGTTTCCTTTTTGCTTCAGAAGGCGGCAAAAAGTAGACTCGAGTTTTTTTTTTATTATTTTGTTTAGGTTTGCGTTTGCTTGCTTATTTACAAGACTCGAGACTGTACAAGGCTGAGGAGGATCCGCCAGGACCGACACTCTTAACCTGGCCTTCTTAGAGTAAAGACACACCGGAACTATCCTTCGTTTTTTTGTTTATACTTTACCTATTACTAACTCACTGTATTGAATTGTACTGAGAAATAAAGTGATTAAGTTCTTAGCCATTCTTATTTATTGCACGATACCCTCATAGACCCGCCTGATGGCTGGTCGTAGCAAGAGTACTGATTCGAAAACTTTGCTGAATATGTATAGAACAGTAATTAGTTTGTTATATTTTGGGTCGGATTTATATATCGCTGCTTTAATTTGATAGTGGCACATCACAAAATGTGTCATTATTTTGATAATGTTACCATTCAATACAGATTAATCTATAATATCATGTGAATAAAACTCACATTCCTATGTATACATTTGACTAGGTTTTATGACTGAATGACGTTATCTGATTGGTCGAAATCGACCGCAATTTTGTCGGTATATCGACACAATGCCAGTTGCTTTGAATTTTCGCAAGGTGACATACGCATTTTCTCTTGAAAAAAGACATAAAATAAAATAGTTCGTTCTTATTGGTGGAATATTCTTTTATATAAGGTTTTTTTTTGTATTGTGACAATATACAAAAAATTTGAGTGTCATAGTTGTGTTTCGATTCATTTAAATAACGTGGTATTTGGTGTTGCGACAGTATCAAAACAAATGAGTAGAGAAACTAAATAGCGTATTTCAAAATGGGTTAGTATTCAATTCTTTGTTTTTGGTAATTAATAGAACTAATACAAAATAAGTCTATTTCATTCTTAAAAGTCCTAATTTTTACGATTATTCTTTGCAAAATATAACGCTTTTTTGTGCTATTGTTGAATGATTTTTAAATATATGCCATTGTTCTAAATAACTGCTATTAAATATTTTTTTAATATGACATAAGCATGGTGTGGAAGTAAGACATTAAATACTGAAAATAATTTCTTTAATTAAGATTTAATGTAATTATTTTTACCCTTACAGTGTATTATCGAAAAAACATCAATTCAGAAGATTCATTGCAGATTTCTGTAGCCGATGGTACTAAAAAATACCAAGATAGGAATGGATTATCACCTTTGCTGATTGAAAATAGCATAGAATAGCATAGCATCAGCGTTATAATGTTCTCACTACTGGGACTCAGGCCTCCTCTTTAGGAGAGGGAATTGGCCGTAACCCATCATGCGGGCCCAGTGCGGGTTGGTGGATGTCACATGTCTTCGAATTTTTGGTTCTAGGATTGGTTTCCTCATGATGTTTTCCTTCACCGTTTTGAAAGCAGTGGTGATGAAAAAAATAACACAAAGTAATTCCCCTGGCTGGGTTTGAACCCGCGACGTGGCAAACGGCGATCATACTATAGATCCAGTCATTAAAAAGGGTGTCAGGAAACAGAAAATACCGAAAATTTACACTATTGCCACTATTGTCGAAATGTAAAATTAATAGATAGGTATTGTAATGTTATGCGTAGAAGCAAAAGACACATAATATTACTCATATTGTTATAAAAAATCATATAATAATAATATCTAAAATATAGGAAAGCCAAGAAGTAGAAGCGTTTGTAATAAAAATATTTCACTGAAGAAAATTTATAAAAGAAAAAAAAAGAAAAAAGGCCTATATACTAAATAAAAAACTTATAATAAATATATAAGATTTTATGCCCAATTTTTCGAAAATCTATAAAGGATTTTTCATAGGATAACGAAGAGTTGTAGACGGCAAACTAAATTGAACCATATACTGTGGTTGCGCGCGACCCCCGCTTCGATTGGGACCCGAAAATCGGTTACTGCACAATCACATACCATCATGATGGTTCAACTTGTGTGACAAGGATTATAACCGATTTTCGGGTCTAGGTTGGATAGGGGGCTTTGTGTAGCTCTGGCGGATAGTTCAATTTATTTGCCGCGTACTCTTTGTTATCTTACGAGCAATCCTTGATAGATTTTCAAAAAATGGGGCGTAAAATATTAAGTACCAGTAGTAGTTTTTTGCCATTTGAAAAACATTGTAACAACTTTTTTACTACTTTAACATTTTTATGTATAAATTTGATTTTTGAAACTTTGTGTTGTTTGAATCGATTTTGGTGTATGGTCATGTGAAGAGGAGGGATGAAACGCATATTACTAAAAGAGTTTGGAGTGTACATGTGGATGGATGGAGAGGGAGAGGGAGGCCAAAGAAGAGATGGATGGATTGTTTGAGGAGTGATATGAAAAAAAGGAGTTAGTGATAGCGTAACGAGTGACAGGACAGAATGGAAGAAAAAAACGTGTTGCGCTGACCCCAAATAAAACGAGGTAAGGGCAGGAAAATGATGATGATGAGTAAAAGAAAATTACTGTTTTAGAAACAGATAATGCTTTATTTTTGTTAAAGTGGGCAAGTCGAAGTCATAACTATGTGTAAGCTCGTTAATAAATATATTTTTAATAACCTCCTAACAAAAGTAATTTTGTTAGGAGGTTATTTATTATTTCACTGTTTCTTTAATATAAATACTAGCTATATTTGCAATTTTGAGAGTAGCGCGTGTTTTGTGAAGGTAAGTTTTACATAATTAGTATTATTTTTGATCTCTATAACGATAAAGACTGATAGAAAGTTAGTTAAACAAAACAAAAAATGCCATTGTATAGTAAAAATACATTGGTTTTGTATTACACTTTCCTTAGAATAGTAATGTAATTGTAAAAGTGACATTATTTGTAAAAATTCACTAACAAAAAAAATGCATCAAAAATAAATAAGCCGTTGTACAAAAATTACTTTACTGAACTATTTGTTTTATTAAGAATAGTGTCACTGTTCACGAAATAATGTTGTCAAATTAAAGGTCGTACTATAATTTATGCCAATGTTAAAAATAATTAAACTAAAAACTGTTTGGCGTATGTCTGAAGCATGTTGTTTTTTATAAGTTTATGTGTTGATTTTGTATTGAAAGGGCTAAATAACTTATTAATAATAAAAATATGATAGATTATACGTCGATTCAGGCAATTTTCAAAGGGTTCTCTTTATTAAAATAAAAGATGGAAACAATTAAATTTCTTGTTTTATTTAAACTGCTCTCCTGAAAAAAGTGCATTTTTGAGATCTGTCGTTATCAAATTAAAGCAGCGATATGTTACCGGCAATCTGTATCAATCAGATAATCTATACAATACCTAGGCAATGTATAGAATATCTGGGGCGTCCGGACAATGTGTGAAATATTATTGTCCATTACATACTTCGTCTAACGTATACAATTCCTAAGGATTGTATAGAGTACTTGCTGGTCCACCAGCAATGTGTAAAATAAATAGATTTTGGTTTGTATTGATCAATGTTAACCGACCTACTCGTACGTATAGAGTGGCCGGAGGACACGGTGGAGCACACGGTTGAAGTGTGCCCCGCGGCAGAGCATCGCCGTGTTCTCGTGAGGGCGGTCGGCAGCGGCGATCTCTCGCGCCGGGCCCTGGTACGGGCCATGGTCCGAAGCGAGGAGGGATGGCAGGTGTCGCCTCCTTCTGCGAAGCAGTAATGCTAGCAATGGAGGAGCCCGCCAGCGAGATGCAACGGCCCTCACGCCCTAGCCGCTGCGGGAATTCGGATTGCGATCCTGATTTCCAGCCAACGTAGGCGCGGGCTTGCGGACGGCGAGCTATGGGTAGCTCGCTGTCCGACCGTCTGGTAACCATCCGGACCAAGCCCAGGTCGTCGACGGCGTGCACTGTTCCCGCCCGCCTCAAGGAGTTGTTAGCAAACCGTAGAGGCTCAGCCTACTAGCTGCAGGCAGGCAGGATCGAAGCCTACTGGGGCCAAGGGTCTGCTTCTGAAAAGAAGGCTCGGCCCTGGTATGAGAGGCAACAAAGGAACGGGGTGGGTTTTTAGTCAGTAAGAGTCTGACACTATCTCCCGCTCCGCCCAAGGGCGTGAAATGTCATTGGATTTTCAATTAGATTGTCATTTCAAATCTGTCCGTGTCGGGGTGCCCTAAAATTACACCACCTTCTTCATTACTCTCGTCTTTTATACTGATTACCGGCTGCGCATTTGGTATTATATAGAATAGGTACCTAGGCAAAGTATAAAATAAATAATATTTTATGCATTACCTACACGTTTTAGGTACCTATTTTACACATTGCCTTGGTATTGCATAGAATATACAGATTGCCGGTAACATAGTGATATTTTATCACACACATATTTTAAAAATAATTTTGGTTTCTTGTAATTTGGAAGAGTAATCTAAAATGTTCTGATTAAATATTTTAAAGTGTATTGCTGTCCCTTACGTTTTGTTCATTTTATTTAAAAGATCAAATGATACATTTTTGTTATAACTAATAATAAACTTGTTATCTGGAAGAACTTCATCTATCGTCTTGCAGTTCCACAGCTACAATTGAATTATCTGAAATGCCCGCATGAGTTGATCAGTACGGAAATACCAAGGATTCACCTATGATATCAACATGTTTGTAGGCCACACTTTTAACATTAGAAGCGCGGGCGTCCCAAATTTGACCCAAATTTGAATTCGTTCGATAGATATTATGCGCGCCGCTACATTATTGGGTGAAAAAAAAACAGGTTATTATATCTTATTATGCAATGGTTTTATTCGTAACAAAAAATGTGCTAAAATCTCATTTCAGTGACCCTAGAAATTTGAATTCGTTTTAAAACCGTGTTTTATCACGGAAGCTTCACATTCTTCTCGTTTCTTCTGTACTTTGCGTTAAATCATCAAACCTTTAAAGATGCGGGGGTTTTTCACATACAAATTTCTTTGGATACATGTCATGAGGGTAGTCGTTTAATGTGCCGTAAGGATAACACGTTCCTCGAATTTCATTCATATTCTGAGCATTGTTTGGCTCACCGTCAGCCCATTCGTTGTACTCATCTTCTATTCGCTGACCTGAAAACGACAAAAAAAAAATAGGTTAGTTGCGGCAATATCATAAAATACTAAAAGATCTTTACATTTAGTACCATTTAGGTTCTTTATAGAAACAGAGCAGGCGGCCTTGGAATGAAGGTCGTTTGGTTTGCACCTTATACAAGGATCCATCATCTTCCTGCCCTTATCCCGTTTTATTTGGGGTCGGCGCAACATGGTTTTTTTTTCCATTCTGTCCTGTCACTCGTCACGATATCACTAACTCCCTTTTCTTTCATTCACACACACTCCTCACACAATCCATCCATCTCTTCTTTGGCCTCCCTCTCCCTCTCCATCCATCCACATGTGAACTCATAACTCTTTTAGTAACATGCGTTTCATCCCTCTTCTTCACATGACCATACCAAGACAAACGATTTCCTTTCAACTTTTCAGTTACAAACTTCCTCTAATATACCCATTTCTCACTTTATCCATTCTCGTTACACCACACATCCATCTCAACATTCTTATCTCCGCTACGTACAATCTTTTTTCTTCCGTCTTTTTTATAGCACAACATTCTGATCCGTACAGTATGACAGGCCTTATCACGGACTCCATCAACCCTGGGACAAGGATCAATTATAAAAATATGTCCTCCATCGAATAGTGCCCAGGACGGGCAATTTGTAACCACTGTAGAAATTGGCTGTCTTGATCATTATTCAATAAAGCACGTATAAACATACAAAAATTCAAAGATAGGGTCTGTCCTTAATAAATAGGTCTCATACCGTGAATGGTAAACCAGGAGCGGTCCTTGCCCCAAGCTACAAGACCTATGTGAAATCCTTCCGACGTGATGTTCATTATTTTATCAGAAGGGAACATGTTTTTGACGATGCGGGCCTCTTCTGCGTTATTCAGAATGACCAGGTAACCCCCCTCAGATGCACATATACTGTACGCACGGGTCCAAGTCTGCTTATCGAGATGGATCTTGTAACAACTGCCTGTTTGCGCATTGTAGTGATATTCTGGAACAGTTAAAGGATAGGAGATTAAATCTAAAAGAGTAAAAGAATAAAAACAAAATCCAGTCAAGGACTCGGTGGAAGGGCGTGCGAAGAGGCTCATTGGTGATCCAGATTTGGTTAAGTCCAATCTACAAAGCCTTGAGCACAGGCGTAGAGTAGCCAGCCTTTCGGTGTTTTACAGGATGCATTTTGGAGAGTGTGCGCGGGAATTACATGACTTGATTCCGCCATCTCAGTATTACCATCGGACAACCCGACGTACGGTGAATGTCCACACTTATGTTGTTGAAACTTTTACGGTGGGGACTAAGCGTTTTGCCTCGTCGTTTATACCGCGTACATCCAGGGACTAGTACAGTTTGCCTGCTGCGGTCTTCTCATCCGATTATAATTTAGATGTCTTCAAGGCTCGAGTGAATAGGCTCTTAACTAGTGTGCCTCACCATCATCGATTGCATCACTGCTTAACATCAGGTGAGATTGCAGTCAAGCACTAGTTTATATCAATTAAAAAAAAAAAGTGTAAGTTGGACTCGCGTATCGAGCTGAGTGTTCCGTACAAATTTTTCTATACAAATTCGCAAAGATTTTTCCGAATCAAAAAAAGTATCTATTTTGGGATGCAATTACAACTTTTCAGTTCTGATTTCCTTGTGAGTGTCAGGAATAGCTTTGTCTTTATATAGCGTTGTTCTAAGTCAACACAATCTAAAGATAAAGCCATTTATTCTTCGTCCGACTTGATTTTTCAGTACTCCAAAGAGTAGCAAACCTAAATATATGATATTAATATCAACTTAATACTTCTACGCGTTCCTGAGAAAAAGGATCTTCACAGACGGACAGGCGGTCAACCAAGTTATCCTATAAGGGTTCCGTTTTTGCCCGCTAAGGTTACGGAACCCTAGTTGTTACCATACATGACATCAAGTATATGTATAGCACTACAGGAACTGAGGCTGGCTGGAGGCTGGGACTCACGCTTCCTCTCTAGGAAAGGGAATGGAATGCAATTCACCACGTAGGCTCAATGCAGATTGACGGATGTCATGGCGGACGGAGTTCCGGCGGGATCTCGTGGTGAAATAGCGACAGCGACTATCGCAACCCACTGCTGGGCCTCTTTGAGGAGTGGCTGAAAAGATCTCACGGCGCCCTCATCTTTCACATGGCGCAGGTTCTCACCTAACACGATCAGTTCAGGAAGTTCCTTCACCGGATTTGTGCGGAAGAAACGCCCGGGTGTCATCACTCTGTGGATCACCCGGAGGACACGGAGGAGAACACCTTTAGCAGAGCACCGCCGTGTCCACGTGGAGACGATCGGCGGCAACGAGCTCTCCTGCCGGGCCCCGGTACAGGCCGTGGTCCGGAGAGAGGAGGAATAGTAGCTGCGGTCGCCTCCTTCTATGAAGCAGTAATGCTTGCGAATGAGGCGGCAGCTTGCGCGAGGCAACGGTTTTCATGCGCCAGCCGCTGGGATTTGATCCCAATTTCCAGCCACCGTAGGCATGGGCTTGCAGGCGGCGAGTAAGAGGTAGCTGACAATCTAGCCGTCTGGTAACTATCTGAACTGAGCCCAAGTCGTCGACGGCGCGTAGTGTTCCACGCCTCAATGAGAGGTCAGTAAAACCGTAGGGGCCCAACAGGGTCGAAACCTACTGGGCCATGGGTTCGCTTCTGAAAGAAAAACCCGGGGCTCTGGAATACAAGAGAAAGAAGCTTTGCTCTGCTCACGCGGGGCACACTTCTACCATATGCTTCACCGTGTCCTCTGGGTGATCCACACAATTGTGACACCCGGGCGTTTCTTTCACACGAATCAGGTGCAGGAACCTTCCGAAGTTACGACGTCCAGTGAGGACCTGTGTCATCTGAGGAAGCTGTGACGTCTTTCCAGTCACTCCTCAAAGTGGGGACTTACCGCTATAATTACGGCTTACTCTACACTGGGGAAGAAGTCGTTTTTGGAGCGGTATGTTTTGACATTCAGTATTCGTACCACCTCTCTTATCTCTTCCTCGGTCACCTCCTGACTATCGTCATCGTCGTCACCGTTGTGGTTTGCGTCGGACACGGAAGGCGGAACCATGGACGGGGGAGAGAGTTCCCCTCGCATTGGGAACAGAGTGCTTACCCTCCACAAGCTGGAAGCTCTGCGTCAACGGGAGAGTGGTGGATCTTATTTCACACCACCTGGTAAGGCCGTCACCACAGACCTCTGTTTAGAGTTTCTGGATCAGGCCACCTTTGCTCTCATAACAGGTTGCTGATAGGTAATTGTTAAAATAGTAGTTATCAATTTTATTATTATTATTTTTTTTTGAACCGTGACTTTGCGTATCATTAGTAACTTACTTACCGTAATCAAAGGTACTACATTCGCTCAACGTTTGATTTTTGGGTTTCCTGAAACATACGAAAGGTAGTGGGTCCGTGCATGACGAGTAATACACGTTTCCATCGACAGACATGGTGAGGCAGTCTCCGGTGCCCGTTCCGTTACTTTGTGCGCCCCAATTTATCTCCATCATACACAGATTCATTCCTGGAACACATATATAAAAGAAATTAATGTGTGCTTTCGCATTACGTCCGATCAGAACCAGTGAAAGTATGGTCCTTGGTAGCCATAGAACTATTTTATTACAATAAAATTGTGACGGGGGCGAGCACGCGCAATTTTATGCACTAGTGCGGAGAAATGTCGATTGCGTGCCTAAAAGCGGTGGGATAAGATCGGACTTAGTGAGAAACCTCAAATCAGTAATTTTATCGATTTGACAGTTTGAAAATGTTAACAAACTTTGACTAACCTTCTACAGAGACGAAATGTCCTTTAGAGAACAAATCATGGATTCCGAGGTAAATGTGACCACTTATACCAAACTGCAACATCTGCAGCTGGAGAGCATGAGCTAGTCCTTTGTTCAGCGGCGACGCCAGCACCGCGCCTGTAACATGACGCATCGAGTTCTGTACATAACATGACATGCATCCAGCAGGCAGTTTGCCACTCGTTGAAGCTATAGCATGGTTACTTCTGAACTGAAGATAACGTTAAACAAAAAACTGTTTAAAACCACGTTTTAAAATAATTTACCGCCATATTGGATTTATTGTTATTCCTTTTTTTTTTACGAACTCCTTTCAACAAACCTTTTTTAATTGATACTCATATCGTGGGGGTAAAAAAAATAAATAGTCCGCCATCATCAGCTAGATATTAAATCTAGTACGACGTCTATATTACTCCATCAGTTTAGGTACTTAACTAAATGTAAACTAATTTAAAATGTCTTTTTATTGTTTTTTAATTCGTATAAAGACATAAAAAGATTATTAAAATTTAGTTAATTACCTAACATCGGTTTGGATAAATAAATAATTGTAAACATTTTTAGATTAAATTTTTAAATAAAAGACATGTCAATATTGTTACGTTTAGTTAGGTACCTAGACAAAAAGAGTATTAATGATGTCGTAGTCAATCCAATATCTAATCCTGGTAAGCATGCATTGTCATCTAAACGAAACATGTCTGCAAAATTTCAGTTTAATTGGACAGGGGCTGGCTATTTTTAATTCATTTTCAAGAATACTCATTACATACAAACACTGCAAGTTTATAAGCTTACTTGTAATAAAAGGACTATCTTACCGTCATTTTGACATTTCAGGAAGGCTTCCTCCCAAGTTTCAGGCGTCTTGTACAGCTTGAGCCAGCCACCCGCTTCAAGGTTAAATACGTAGTCAGACTCGCACCGTGCATGCTCTGGATTGGGAGCATTACGCCTTAATGAGCTCCGACACGATTCCGCGTCTATTATATAAATAAAATAAAAAAAATCAAAACAAAAATTAAAATACCAAAAAAAAAAACTAAACCTTATCCCTCCTCCTCCCCTCCTCCTTCCTAGTCCTTCTCTTTTTACCTTATCTAAACAATATTAATTGTAAAGTAAACAAATAATTCTGTTATTAAAAAAATAATTGTACCAAAACGCGGCATGGCGGGCAGAGTTCCGGATCTCATCATCAGGTGGAGCAGCATTTGGTGCCTGGCTCACCGTCAGATAACCCCAAGAGGTTAGCCTCGCGGCTGGTCTCCTCAAGGGTCGATCCTGATTGGTGAGTCCTCTCCCCCCTCCCGCATTTCGACCCGCTTCCCTTCCCCCCCCGAATTTTGCACGCCGAAGGCCTCAGCTCATCGTCGCCGGAAAATCGCCCCCCGCCGTCGCCTGACTTGGGACGCTTGAGGAATTCGTTCCTCCTGAAGGTGATCTCCACCACCTCCATGTGCCTATGGTCAGGGTGTCAGGGTCCGACATCTCATCCGAGCTCACCTCCCTCAGGCCGAAGTGCCTGATTGAAGTGTGGTGATTGCCCACCCCCCCGCAGAATACGTGGGGCAGTCCGAGCTCAGCTCGGGGAGGGATTCTTCTGCGTGCAGGTATCCTCCTGGGGTAGTAGTAATTCTTGATCAGATGTACTCATGATTTTGCTGGACTCGGCTTCACCTTTTTGGCAATGGCGTGGGGTCCCCAATAGACTCGTTTGCCATAAAGGTCATGTCTGGTGGGCAGACACGTCGAAGCCTCTGCGGCAGTCCAGTTTTCCTGGACTCCGCCCTGTGTGTGTTTCTCTTGGTGTGTCCTCACTTGAGGCCTTCCGGTGAGTAGCTCTACCGGCAAAGCCCTCAAGATCATTGAGATACACAAGCCCCACCACGACGACAACGTGGAAACACAGTCGGTGGGGCAACTACACTAGCTAAGTTAAGCCCCTCCTGCCTACCCAGCACCCCTTCGCACATCCTTTGCGAGTATTGTCTTGTGTTGTTGTCGTTGAGTGAATGTGGAACAATCTATTGAAATTTTAAAACAATTTCCTATACTATGGCATAAACAGTCGAAGGATTATCACAACTTAAATAAAGCTTAGCTTTCGTTTGGTTCTTGGTGTGACGGGTCATATTTTTAGTTTATCTTAGTTCAGCTTAGATAAGCTGCCTTTTTTAGCGTCGGAATAGCTTAGTTGTTGGTCTGCAACCGGCATAATACATTTGTGTCGATATCGGCTACGGCGTAGCAATGTCACGTACCATGTAGGCAATGACTTAGGCGCAGCGTAGCACTCGTAGTACATTAATTTGTAGATCACTCGTAGCGGTATTATGCGGTTGTCGGTATGGGCTATGCCCCGCGCCTATCGCCGAAGGAGATAGTATTTTTTGAGTTACTTGCACGGTGGCGCAGCGGTAAAAAAAACCGACGTCCCACGTAGCACGTCTCAGGTTCAAATCCCAACAGTCTCCGGTCAATCGTAAGCATTTTATCAAGTTGAATACTGTTGTCCTGGTCACAGACCACCCACTTGAGGAAGTAGTCTTTATAAACTCAACAAGAGTGACAAGAAATTAAAATTCTATTTCAAGAATCAGAATTTAGTACACTTCTAGCGTCTGACACGACCAAAGGCGGAATCCCAAGTTTTATTTCCTCTACTTTTCGCACTTTTTATAAATGCTATCACTCAATGACTATCTTCTTTATGCTACCTGTATGCTGATGATCTCCAAATTTATCTATCGGAAAGTTATCTGAGGCCATTGATACTATCAACATAGGGGAACACCCAAATACTCCGAAATATTTTTATCCGAATTTCGATATTCCGATTTTCAAAAGTCTTAATTTCATAATACCTAAGAATTATAATGTCTATTAAATGCGATTTTTTAGTTTTACGATTTTCATACGTTCGAAGAATCAAATGCTCGAAGGGTTTTCGGTCCAAAAAACGACATTCCGATTTTCAATACTTCGAATAAACTAAAAGTCAACATGTTGTGCTACAAAATTTAGTGACAAACGAATCGCTGCAAAACCGACTTCACGCAGTCTTGTCTGCCCTACCCCTAGAGTGTAATTTAAGTCCACGTAGGCGCGGAGGGGCAAGACGATGCTGCGGTGGTGAGCGTTAAATCCATCTGCGACGATAAGCTCGCGTGGGGCCGCCCAAACCTTGCAGTGCCGGAGCCGTGACAGAAACAATGCTTGCTGCATGTTGCATCCCTGCTTGCATGTTGCATCGCTGCTTGCATGTTGCATGCCCGCTTGCATGCTGCATGCGTGCTTGCATGTTGCATCCCTGCTTGCATGTTGCATGCCCGCTTGCATGCTGCATGCGTGCTTGCATGTTGCATCCCTGCTTGCAAGTTGCATACCTGCTTGCATGTTGCATATATGCTTGCACACTTATGTGTTTTCAGGCTCATGAAGAGCTCGGTAAAAGAGCCCGTGGAGCTCCTTGTCTTTACTTCCTTGCGGTCTTCAGTAGTTAGTACTATAGGTTTGCGCCAGTCCTCTTAAGACATGGATAACGGGGTGAGTCCCTTGTCCACTGCGACCACATCGCATCGGTTTTGCATCGACCTCCACACTTCCGTGGGATGTACAGTTTCATTATCGATGATCGCGGGTGATGCATCCGGTTCACGGTCAGCAATGTACAGCAGACCCGCCTATCCAGAGCGTCTAGTTTGGTCTGAGTCCATTTGAGTATACCAAAAGGGTACATTAAAAGCGGGATGACCCAATCGTTGAAGGCGAGCTAATTATTTCCGCCCGATAGAAGGCTATTTAATACCTTCTTCAGGCGGCTAAAGAAACGCTACTTCCGCGATTGCTTCATGTCAGCATTGTTATTGTCTAACACCACATACTTTCACATTATACCTATACCTAAATTCTTCATCGAGATTAGGTAAGGGATCTGAGCTTAATTTTTCTGGCGATTTTAAGTTGACTGGACGTGTTAGATATAGTTGAAGGGATTATGGTGACTTAGTATCAATAAACTAATATGTATTAAGAACAAAACATGTCAAAAAATATAACATTGAAATATAGTGCTGAAAGTAAGTAGCAATACAATAGTAACAATTAATACAATTAAAACTGAAAAAACAAAAAAAAAAATTAAAATGCACTTACCAGTTATAATTAACAAGAATGTTAAACAAACACTATAATATGTCTTAAACATTTTGCGTCTGCTTCGGTCCACAGCTGAAGCTGTAGTGTCGTGAACTGGAGATGACGGACCTTTTTATACGTTATACGGCGCGGGCGCAGCGCTGTCAGTTGACTTGGGCAAGTTTCAGTTTTTGAGATTAAGTTTATAAAAAAAATTGATTCGTGAAAATAAATTTAAATAAAAACTAAAAAAATACGTTTAGTCCACTATTATAGAAAGTAGTTTAATTACACTGGTCGGCAAAAAAAGTCCGAGAGCAAAAAGTTTTCTACGAGATTTCCATTGACTTTGGTTTGTTGAGTCCAAATCCCGTGCTCTTGGGCGGGCGAGAGACAATGTCAGACTTTTACTGACTTAAAACCCACTCCTTTTCCTTCGTTGCCTTTCATGCCGGGGCCGGATCTTCGTTTCTTTTTTCCTACGGTTTGCTGACAATTCCTTGAGGCGCGTTTGAAACGATACGCGCCGTCGTCGTCTTGGGCTCGGTTCGGACGATTACCGGATGGTCAGACGGCGAGCTACTCGTTGCTCATCGTCCGCAACTCTTCGCCTACGGTGGCTGAAAATCTGGATCGGAATCCCGGCGGAGGCTTTAGTGTTCGTTGATGTAAAGGCTATTACAAAATTACCACAAACGTAATAAATAATTGTTCGGCGAATTTTTGGAAATATTTAATATTTGGCTTTAGGAAAACAATTCTAGTATAAACAATAAAGGCTATTGCGTCGAAGTTAGACGTGCCAGGCGAATTTTAACTACATATTTAGATTCACCGTATCCATTGTACTACGTGCTATTAAAGACACTTCCGCCTGATCACCGCTAAGTTCATTTTTGCTTGCACTCGAAACGAAGACTGCAAAGGATTTTTTTATGCTAGGTAAAATCATCCAATGACAGATCCCGCCCTTGGGCGGAGCGAGAAATAGTGTTTGACTCTTACTGACTAAAAACCTACCCCGTTCCTTCGTTGCCTATCGTACCGGGGCTGAGCCTTCCTTTCAGAAAACAGCCCTTGACCCCAGTAGGCATCGACTCTGACTGCCTGCAGCTAGCAGCAACTCTGCGGTGGAAAAGAATACGAGTTTTAATTAAAAAAGTAACACGGTAGAGATACATTTATTTTGGTTTGGCATAGCTGTTTTTGGCTGGCCTGTTGGTCTAGTAGTTAGTGGCCCTGACTGCTATGCCGGAGGTCATGGGTTCGATTCCCACCCAGGACAAATGTTTGTGTGATGAGCACGATCATTTGTTCTGTGGCTGGGTGCAATTTATCTATAGTATTTATAAATATATAAGTATGTTTATCAGTTGTCTGGTACCAATAACACAAGCTCTGCTTAGCTTGGGACTAAACGACGATGTGTGATAGCCCCGCAGGATTCAAGCGAACATTTTTTTTAAGTGATCAGGCAGAAATGAGTGCGATAGTACAGACATATATTTCCTTGCTCTCATTTTGTTGCTGACCAGTGTTACTAGAACATTAAAATAATTTCATATAATCGATGCACGCTTATTAAATTATAACAAATATTAAATTGTTATAAGAAATACTAACTGACAACAGTCGGGACCCATATTGGATAGAATGATTTTAGTGTAGATTATTTAATTTGTTCCTTATTAAAATTAATGATTTGCTTTATTCATGTGTATATTGATTATGAAATTATTCTAATGCTGTAGTAATTAAATTGCTTTCTACACCAGTTAACTGAACTAGTTTTTTCTTTTCAGATTATACTTAGTGTTACTTTTTATGCTGGCGCGTTTCATTTTATTTTTTATTTATTATAATGTAATAACCGTCTTTTTTTAAATTCTGTTTTAGGCACACATTTAACACTTTAAACTTCATCTAACGCCACATACTTTCACATTATATCCATACCTAAATACTTCGTCGAGATTAGGTCGAGGGAAGGGATCTGAGTTTAATTTTTTGGCGTTTTTAAGTTAAGTTGGCTTGTTAAATATAGGAACGTGTTAAATATAGATGAAGCGATGATGGTGACTTAGTATCAATAAACTAATATGTATTAAGAACAAAACATGTCAAAAAATATAACATTGAAATATAGTGCTGAAAATATATATAAATATAGGTCTGTTTTAGGCACACATTTAACACTTTAAACTTCATCTAAGGAACCTGTCAAATTTTAAGTAGGTGTTATTGTTTTATGAGATTTCATGATTAATCAGTGAGTGGCAGTTTTGCCTTTATGCACGGTTAAATATTGATCGTTTTAATCTCGTGGAGGGATTTGTAAAGATAGAAAATAATGTACAAATAAATAAAAACTGTGTTAAAAGCACGTCTAGATACCAAAAACTGGGTAGACGAATTGGCAACGGTCATGTGGGTTATGGTTATGTGCCCAAGAAAAAACTGAATCCTAACTTTTTAAAATATGCATGGGTAGATTCGCCCGGAAAAAAACATTATCGTAATTGAGGTCAAATATTCGCATATTGAATATAATATATATTTTTTTTAAGTCAATACATATTAGACACTACTCGAGAAGGTACTTTGTTGTAAAATCGAATTATTTAGAAAATTACTTCCTTTCAGATAATGTAAACGAGAATTTGACAAAGGTAGCAAAGGTGGAGATCAAATTAAATATTATTGGTATCATAATGATAGTAATGATAACATTGTTGGCCATGTTTATAATCTATACAGGAAAAGGAAAGTCCATTAAAGGTGTAGGAAAATGGTTCAAGAAGAAAATGGTTGCCAGCTTCATAGCCTTACCAAGTATCAATGGTGGAATCTTTGCAACCACTGCGTATATCACCTAATCTTAAAGTTGATAACTAAAACAACCTGCTCAGAAAACATGAGTTATATAAAATATGAGTTATATTAAAAGTGAACCTGAACTGAAATGACACAGGACCGGAGAGGCCGCCGAAATCGCAAAACAAGTATTCGGTTTTCGTTCTGCTCAATTTTAGGCCAACACTCTCCAGTCTGTATTGCAGAGTAGGTTGTCATAATTATATTTTTAAAAATTACATGTATAAACTTCTAAGAGCTGTGGTGGCCGAGTGGTAACGGCCCTGACTTACGAATTGTAGGTCACGGGTTCAAATCCAGCCAGGCGCATTACTTTGTGTAATTTATATCATCACCACTGCTCTCAAAACGGTGAAGGAAAACATCGTGAGAAAACCGGCATGTCCTAGAACCAAAAAATTTGAAAACATGTGACATCCACCAATCCGCACTGAGCCCGCGTGGGGAATTACGGCCCATTCCCTCACCAATAGAGGAGGCCTGAGTCCCAGCAGTGGTAATATTAAAAAGGCTGATGATGATGATGACGATGTATAAACTTCAAGACGGTACCTTGCCGAAAAGGTAACCGCATCATTGTGAAATAAAGGCGAGAAGTTCACATAGAATAAGGTTTTAGAATAAGAATTTATTTTGAGTCATTTATATTGTACGCAAACCACATCATATTATTGTAATTTCAATCTAGAAATAAGCGACAACATTTTATCAATGGATTGTTTAATAATCTAAAAATATACGCTTCCGACGCCCTTTTGTAATTACAGCGTGATAATACAACTATTAATATAACGTTATAACATTGTTTAAAGAGTTAATTGTAAGTCACGCAGGTGTGCACAGATATCTGAGAACAAGATATTTTATAGAACCCACCATAGAACCTAAATGATGTATAAGCAAATTCATTGTAACTTGGAGTACAGTTAGCCAGAAAAATATGTGCTCATGCTAATGTTAGATTCAAATACAAATGATTTACTTTGTGAAAATAGTTAAATAAAGGTGTTTATATACAAAATATGTCGATTGTACACTTAAAGGCCATGTCCCGCCGATAGGCATACACAATTAGGTCAAATACAGAATGAACTAAAGGTTATTAATTGTATATAATAATTTAACAATGTAAAAAAAAATAAAAAAATGTGCATGTCATATTCATAAACAAAATAAAATTGTCCCAATAAAATAAAATAAACATATAAAATGTTAGTAAATCGCATTGCACACAAAAAAAAATACTTTAAAAATATATATAAAGTTATGAAACATATTTTGTCATCCAGATATTCTTAGTTGAATAATAAACTTTGTCATTGAGAAGATTATAGAGTTTGTTTTTGAATTCTTTAATATTTTTGCTAAGCTTGAAAAGATAGTTTCTTATACAGCTTTCGACCTATTGCATAGATACTTTTGTAAGCGAAAGTAGTTCGGAATAGTATGTTTAAGTTATCTGAGCGATTTTGACTTTCAACATGACCAAACAAGTGCAGATTGGATTTTACGAACATCGAAACCTCAAAGACATACAGTGCCTGTTTTTTTTTTCTGGTTCCAGGGCCCTGGTATGCATTTTCATACCTCCCCAAAGCCCTTAGACTAGGCCTCGACCCTACTGGGTCCCTACGGATACAGTGACGGTACTTTTGAAATTTTTAAGTCCCTGAAGTGTGGTTTACAAGTATCCGTTGTTTTTAGTGTTTTTTTTTTATGGTAGGTAAAAGTGTTGCAGATGGCTCGAACGCATCTTTTTTGTGCCAATAATACGGCAGATATATGAGTCCATACTTTAATGTGGAGCCTACATATCCGTGGTATTGCTGTAAGTTTTATTTATTTTTACCTAGCATGTACAGGGCGTAAGAAAATCGATAGTCTCAAATAAACATCGTCACTTTGGGTTTTCCATGACATATCATTATCGATGTGCAATCCTAAAAACTTAGTCGTATTCGTTTCCAGTTCTGTATCTCCTTTGTATTGGATTTGGTACTGTGTTTGTTTTCTTTGTCTGAGTTTGAAGTCCATTATTTTGGTTTTTAGTCAAATTAATTTTGAGGTTGTTTGGAAAAATAAGAAGCCAAGTAAATGTTTGTCTTCTTGATTTTTGTTTTAAATTACCCTAGTCGAAAACAATTGCGCTATCAGATGATAGCAAAACAACTACTCATTAGATGTGCTTATTTACAGTAAATAAGCACATCTAATGAGTAAAGTTGTAAATAGGCACATCTAATGAGTAGTTACTTAGGGAAATCGTTTATGTAACAGATAAAAAGGAATGGACCTAGCATAGACCCTTGTGGCACAGCATACAAAAAATTTCTTGCTTTTTGAGGAGTATGCATTTTCAGTTTTCTATTTGAAATTTACTTGTCTGATTTGAGTGAACTGTTCTTCTGCCTTCTAAATACGATCGTATAAGCTCAAGGACATTGTCTCTAATACTATAACTGTAGAGGATTTTTTAATATTTTTTTATGCTCAATGTAATCAAATGCTCTCGTCAAGTTTTCTATTGTCCATGTTGTGGTGTGTCTTTCTAAGAAAATTGTACACTGCCATATTAATCATTTTGTTTTGTCTAAATCCCATTTGTTCCTTACAAAATACATAATTCCTTAAAAATTATTCGGTAAAAAACCATTTGCTTTTTTAAAAAAAAAGGGGAAGAATAGTGTAGGGGCTCTGACGCAGCATTTTCACACTCTCCAAAATGCAACCTGTAAAATACCGAAATGCTGGCTACCCTACGCCTGTGCTCAAGTTTTGTAGATTGGTACTAACCAAATCTGGTTCACCAATAAGCCTCTTCGCACGTCTCTCCACAGAGTCCAAAGTTGCTAGATTGCGTTTTGCAATCACACACTAGTCGAAAGTTTATGTGTTTCATCTGCACTTGTTTAACTATTTTTAAGATCTTATCTAGCACATGTGATATAGCAATAAAAAATTGAATTGAATTAAATACATACACGCACACAAAACTACGGTACGGTACTACGGTTTGGAAGATATGAGGCAATAAAGAATGTTACGTACATAGTATGCAAGATACGCGCGGAAAACATAACTTTTCTTGGCAGTCGGGTATTAAAATAGTAAGAGGTTTAGGAGGTAAAATACAAATAAATAACCCATCTTGCTGTCGAGAAAAATATTAGCCGTGCATTTCTTTGTCATATAACAAGAATCTTGGACTATACATTTGATTGAGCACGCCACAAGCCCCCAGTAGCGGTAAGCCCCCTCTTTGAGAAGTGGTTGGAAAGACAACACGGCATCCTCACCGTCCGCTTGACGCAGGTTCTTACCGGACATAAAAATTTCGTGGTAGGTAGAGGTGTACCCCGCTTGGGCAGAGTACCGCTGTGTTCTCGTGGGGGCCAATCGGCGGCAACGACCTGTCGCGCCGGACTCTGGTACTTACCATGGTCCGGAGCGAGGAAAAATGGCCGCCTCTTTTTGCGAAGCAGTAATCTTAGTGAAGAAGGCGGCCGCAAGCGCGAGGGACGGCCCTCACGCTCCAGCTTGATGATGATATGATGTATGGAAATCAGGATCTCGATCCTGATTTCCATACATCATACATGCGGGCTTGCGAACGGCGAGCAATGGTTAGCTTGCCATCCGGCTGTCCAGTAATTGTCCGTACCGACTCCTAATCGTCAATGGTGCGTAGTGTTCCACACGCGCCTCATTAAAAACAATAGGGCGAAGCAAAACCTTAGGGGCCCAGCTGGAACGCCATAGGTTCATTGCTTCTGAAAGGAAAACCCGGGGCCCTGGAATGCAAGACAACGAAAGGAATATAGGAATGGATTTTAATCAGTAAAAGTCTGATACGCTCTCCCACTTCACCCTAAAGCGGGAGATGTTATAAGACGATTCCCCACCTAAAAAAACAATAACCTATACATTTGATATTTGATGAGTGCTCTTGTACTCTGAAGTATTATCAGAAGGAAATCTTGAATTTAAATCAAAACTTAGTTTAGTTTATTTATTTATATATGTATACATTTAATTATGTATAGGTTTTATTTATTGTATATAGTATGTTCCGATCTTGATAGGGTGCTACATGGCTGTTTAATATGACTTTGGTTTTGTTCATGTTTTTTTAAGACCCACTTTTTCGGAAGCTCTGAGGTTATTGAGCATTGTGCTGAGCTCTTCCGTAGTCTCAGCCAAGACTACTAGTCTTCGGCAAACCGAAGGTGAGTGATGTACTCGCCATTGACATTAATGCCTAGTCCACTCCATTCCAGAACCTTGAAGACATCCTCCATTGCGGCCGTGAACAGTTTAGGAAAAATGACGTCTCCCTGTCTCACACCCCGCTGCAGGAGAATAGGTTTCGAGGTCTGGTTTTGAAGTCGGATTGACATAGTGTCGTTTTCGTACAAATACTTCAGCACTTCGATGTACCGATAGTCAATCTGGCACCGTTGGAGAGACTGCAGCACAGCCCAAGTCTCGATCGAATCAAAGGCTTTCTCGTAGTCCACAAACGCTAGGCAGAGAGGCAAATTATACTCCTCTCTTCCGCACACATTAAGGGCTAGCTCCTCATTGGAGGTCTTCAGGAAGTATAGGTTTTATTTATTATAATATATAGAATGTTTACACGTATTGTGTGCTGTGCACGTATTTCTGTAGTCTATTTTAGTTCCAAGTGTGATCTGATTTATGTTAACTTAGGTTTTTGTTATGCCTTTGTTTGAGTTATCCAATCAATCAATCTTATTTAATTTCTCTTACAAATATATGATTAAGGCTTATATTAAGGTATATTGTTAAGCTTGCCTTTATATATCAGCTGTCCAATTTTTTATTTATTGTAAAATTATGTACAGTAAAGAATATAAGGAGTGTCTGAAATGCTCTCATGTGTTGTTCAGTACAGAGATAACAAGGATGTTCTTATTTTAGTACCTACGATCTCAACATCCTTGTAGGACACATCTTCGGACAACTGAAAACGAGAGGAGTGTACGTACACACTTGTACTTAAGGTTTAACACTAGATGGGCGTCCCAAATTTGACCAATTTCAACTGCTCTAGTATAGTGCAGATATGTGTGTGTGTGTGTGTGTGTGTGTGTGTGTGTGGCGTGTGTAGTCTAGTGTAGTGTAGTGCTGTAGTCTAATGTAGTGTGTAGTATTTATTATGCGTAGAATCCCATTTTCTGTAGCATTTTAATAATAATAATCATCACAATTTCATGAAAAAGTCATAAAAACTTGTGATTTATAGAATATCGAAATGGGAGTGTGTAGTGTAAGTTGCGGCGACTAGATTTCGTTCGTTACACAATATGCACGCTGTCACAAAGTGGGATTAAAAAAAACAAGTTATTATTTCGTATTACGCAATGGTTTTATTAGTAATAAAAAATGTGATAGAATAAAATCCCATTTTAAAGAAACTAGAAATTGAGTTTATAATTAACTGCGTTTCGTCACGGAAGCCATTCTTCGAACCCTTAAGATTGGGGCGATTTTTCACATACAAATATTAGTGGAAACATGTCTTGACTGTAGTCATTTAATTTGCCGTTACTAAGACAGGTTCCTCGAATTTCAGTCCTATTTTTAAAATTGTTAGGCTCTCCAGTGTTCCATTTATCGTACACATCTTCTATTTTGTCACCTGAAAATATTAAAAAAATAACTAAGTGCGTTGGTTCGTTGCAGGAATATTATAATATACCTACTGAAATAAATTTACATTTATTACCAATTCTTTATTGAAAGAGAAGTTCTTTTTTTATTGTATTTATTTATTTCTTAAAATTATAATATTATAATTATAATTTTAAGAAAGCGGACAAAGAATAAGTGTGCTTAATCTTAAAATCAACTTTTAATATTAGTCATTTAAGGTTTTCACCAAAATATTCACTAGTTAGATATTTCTTGAAAAATTTAAAGGTAGTGTTTTTTTACGTGGGAAATCAATCACGAATCAATCACTAACGACATCCCTCGCCCTTGGGTGGAGCGGGAGGGCGTTAGACTTTTACTGACTAAACCCACTCGTTTGTTCCTTCTTTGCCTGGCGTTTTAGGGCCGCGGAGGTTTAATTTAACTTAACCCATGGCCTCAGTAGGCTTCGACCCTGCTCTGGGCCCCTACGTTTTGCTGACTCCTTGAGGCTCGCGTAGAACGACGACTTGTGCTCAGTCCGGACGGTTACTGGAAGACCGGACGGCGTGCTACACATTGCTCGCCGTCCGCAAGCCTACGCCTACGGTGGCAGTCCACCCTTGAAAACGGATAAAATGAATCTCATACCGTGAATGGTATACCAGGTGCGCTCGTTGCCCCAGGCTACAAGACCAATTTAAAATTGATCGAAAGGAGTTTGGATCATATTTATGACGATGCGGGCCTCTTCTGCGTCATTTAGGATGACCAGGTAACCCCCCTCAGATGCACATACACTGTACGCACGGGCCCAAGTCTGCTTATTGAGTGGACCTTGTAACAGCTGCGTGTTTGCTCATTGAGGTGATATTCTGAAACATTTAAAGAGTAGCAAATATATATTTTTATTTATTTGTAAGGTACAGTTACAATGTTTCATTCTGAAACAAAAAAAAATACCGGTCAACGACCCGAGCACGGAGGCGAAGGCTCCGTATAAAACCTATTAAATAGTTCAATCCCGATTATTTTGTTAACTTTTAAGGCTTTTTATATCTTATGCTATAGTTCTGTAGCTTTCAAATTACTTGTGAGTGTCAAAATACAGAACGGAGCAGACATTGTTTTACCTTTATAATAATAATAATAATCGTTTATTTCAGGCATTAAGCCCATAGTAACAACCAATATTACCCTTACATCACATTATAATAAACAGATTAAAAATAAATAAATACATTGCAATAATACATTAAAATTATTGAGTAACAAAATTAATTACAAAATTAAGATAATATAAAAATAAAAAATAAAAATTCATAATTCATAAATGAATAAATGAATAAATGAATAAATAAATAAATGATTCATAAATGCCAACGTCTCAGCAGGTACACACCCTGGAACACTCCAGACACAACCTTATTCCCACATCGCGTCAGTCGAGACAGGAAAGATGCCCTGAGTCTTCTCAACAGCCCATGAAAATCAGTAACTCTGTTCTCAGCGAACATGCCAGTCGCACTACACCGCCACGGCAGCTTAAGTAAGGCTCTAAAGGCGTTATTATATTGTACACGAAGAGTGTTATACGCACTCTTCGTGTACCTGTACCAGAGTTGACTAGTGTAGAACGACTGACAGTAAGCCTTGAACAGAGTTATTTTAACTAGTTTGGAGCAATGAAAAAAGCGTCTGGCCAACATATTACTCCGACACGCGATATTACGCCTCTGTCGTTCCAAATCAGCATCATCTGCCAAATCATCCTTGATTATGTGGCCTAGATATTTGAACTTATTAACAATTTGTAGGGCAGATCCACACAAATTGATCGGTAAAATTTGTGCAGGACCCTTACTGTATCTAAATATCATAACCTGCGATTTTTCACATTATATGTGAGATAGTGCTCAGCGGCATATTTCTCGCAGATAGCCACAAGTTTCCTTAAGCCATTGGCTGAGGGACTAAGCAGCACCATATCATCTGCATAGCTAAGATTGTTTAAACATGCCTCACCAATATGACAACCGACTCGGGTGCTGCTTAGTTCCTCAATCAACTCGTTAATATATATATTAAATAAAATCGGCGACGTAAGCCCACCCTGCCGTACGCCACACGACAACCTATATGTTTCCGACAGGGCATTCCACTTCACTTGATTGCATTGATTGGCATACCAGTATTCCAAGATGTCTACAATTTTTGATGGTACTTTAGATTTCCTTAACTTATTCCACAATATTTCATAATTTAGACTGTCAAAAGCACGGCTCAAATCTAGGAAACATGCATATACACTAGTATTTCTTTCAACATATTTATATACTGTATTCTTCAAGGCAAAGATTGCTAAGTCAGTAGACAGGCCCTTCCGGAAACCAAATTGTGCGTTATTTATTGGAAAATTCCTATCACTTAAATGAATAGTAATTATTTGTTCAAAAACTTTAGACAAAATAGTCGCCATGTCGCATTATATTACTATGTCTTAGAAGCTTTGATTTTCAGTTTTAGGCTTTTTACTTTGTTTGTGCTATAAAAGCCTTGCTTTATAATCTTGAGCAAGGCCTCCCCTTGACCAGAAATTGTGAAAACATTTCAGGATTCTTTCTCAGCATCAGCCTTTTGATGTTCCCACTGCTGGGACTCAGGACTTATCTCTAGGAGAGGGAATGGGCCGTAATCCACCACGCGGGTTGGTTTATGTCACATGTCTTCTAATTCTTGGTTTCAGGACATGCCGGTTTTTTTTTACGATGTTTTCCTTCACCGTTTTGAGAGCAGGATTCTTTCTATAGTTTTCAATTTCCTTGGTGCACCTGAACGGAGCATAAATATTGCTTTATCGTTACATTTTTTATTTTATTTTTATAAACTAGTGCGTGACTGCAATCCTACATAATGGTAAGCAGTGATGCAATCGTTGATGGTAAAGCGCACTAGTTTATTAAGGGCCTATATTTTGATTTAGAAAACTTCATTTTTTTACTGTTCCAAGGTGTACTAAACCTGAGTATTTAATATTAAATTCAGTTTCAAACTTCTATGCATTCCTGAGAAAAAGGATCTTCACAGACGGACAGGATGACAAAAAAGTAATCCGTTTTGTCGACCGCGGTTACGGAACCCTAAAACTGGCTGTTACTATACATGAAATCAAATATAATTAGCACTACAGAAACTGACATACGTAAAGTATTAAAAACTACGTCGTTTACGAGTACACTGGCGTTCTATTTAATATTGTTTTACTTCATAACAGGTAGTATATCATAATCAGCCTTATAATGTTACCACTGCTGGAACTCAGGCCTCTTCTATAGAAAAGTAAAAGAGTCGTAACTCACCACGGCCCAGTGCGGATTGGTCGATGTCACATCTCTTCGAAGTTTTGGTTTTAGGACATGTCGATGTTTTCTCACTATATTTTCTTTCACCGTTTTAAGAGCAGTGGTGATGAAGTAAATTACACAAAGTAATGCCTGGGTTTCAACCTGCGATTTACTACTCGTAAGTCGGGGGCTCTTTCCACCGGACTACTACTGCTCTCACAACAGGTTGCTGATAGGTAATTTACTCACCATTGTCCAAGTGCCACATTCGTTTAACATTTGATTTTCGGGTTTTCTGTAACATATGAAGGGAAGTGGGTCCGTGCATGACGAGTAATAATAATAATAATAATAATCGTTTATTTCAGGCATTAAGCCCATAGTAACAACCAATATTACCCTTACATAAATAAATACATTGCAATTATAATAAACTAAATTCTAATTAAAATTATTGAGTAACATGCAAAATTAATTACAAAATTAAGATAAGATAAAAATAAAAAAAATTAAAATTCATAATTCAAAATTCATAAATGCCAACGTCTCAGCAGGTACACACCCTGGAACACTCCAGACACAACCTTAATGCACGCTTCCATCGACAGACATGGTGAGGCAGTTTCCATTACCTTGTGCAGCATATTTTATGTGCATATCTGACAGTGGCACTCCTGGAACACATACATAACAAACATAAATACTATAAATTAGTCATTATCCTAAAACTAACTAAAAGTGATCTAAAGTAAGGCGTCAAAAACTCTTCCGCATCGCTGTTGACTGGTAAAGCACCCAAAAGGATAGCAGCATTAGTAATTTTATCGACTTCATCAAATTGAATAAGTTAACAAACTTTGGCTGACCTTCCGCAGAGATGTAATGTCCTTTAGAGAACAAATCATGGGTTCCGAGGTAAATGTTACCACTCACACCAAACTGCAACATCTGCAGCTGGAGATGGTTTGTGCTGGTATGTTTATACGTTAATGTGATTGTAATAACGTTGTTGTACAATAAACGAAAAAAAAAAAAAAAAAAAAGAGCATGAGCTAGTTCTTTGTTCAGCGGCGACGCCAGCACCGCGCCTGTAACATGACGCATCGAGTTCTGTACATGACGCGGCATATTTTAAATACTGGCAGTCGGGACCCATTCTAGAATTGAGAGCACATACCTATATTACATTGCAGATTACTCCAATCTATTGACTAGACGGGTGACTTTCTAGAATGGGTCCCGACTGCCAGTATTTAAAATATTACATAGATAAGTGCAATCGGGTACAACAACTTTCTTGTTTTAGGGCTTTTTCATGAATGCTCAGAAAAGCAGTCGGGATTTTTACTTTTTTAAATTACCGTTTTTTTTAGAACATATGGGCTGACTAGGACCGGTTGCCAGTTCACAGTCGATTTATTGGACACATATTTTTTTTTTTGCGAATTCTGCTCAACAAACCCTTTTAATTGATACCCATAACATGGCAGTGAAAATTACAAATAAAAAAACTTTTTTAAAAACAAGCTTTCAATTAAATGGGCTAAAAAGAAGAAAATAAACTTTTCCTTTATAACTTTTACTATCAATTTATAACGACATTACACAATTTATATGATTTAAAAGCTTGTCGCGAGATTTAACTGTGTAAATACACAGCTAAATAACTTCATTAATTAAATAAGTTAAATAACTTCATCTATTGTTTTTAATATTTTCAAAATCTCGCGACAAGCTTTTGTATCATATAAATTGTGTAATGTCGTTATAAATTGATAGTAAAAGTTATAAAGGAAAAGTTTATTTTCTTCTTTTTAGCCCATTTAATTGAAAGCTTGTTTTTAAAAAAGTTTTTTTATTTGTAATTTATTTTTTACTTTTTAGTTATACCTTATTTAAATCACATTTGTATTGTCAGCAAATCCTTACATTTGCTAGCCATATCATAGGAAAGCATAAGAAACTTAGTCTGATATCTTTAGAAGTCTGCCAGGTTTTTTTTTATGTTGGGTAAAATCATCCAATGACATCCCCCGCCCTTCGGCTTGGTTCGGTCTGTTACCGGACGGACAGCGAGCTACCCATTGCCTGCCGTCCACAAGCCCGCGCCTACAGTGGCAAGAAATCGGGATCGGAATTACGGCGGCGGCTGCGGCATAAGCGCTGTTGCCTGATGCAGTCGGCCTCCTCCTTGGCTAGCATTACTGCTTCGCAGAAGGAGGCGACCACGTGAGAAGTCTACCAGGTTGGATTTATGAAACCAAAATGATGGTGGTGGATCGTAAGACTAACAATCAACCTAACTTACATGAAATAGCCAATTGCGAAGTTGTCCAGAGTTTATCTACCTGGGATCCAAAATACAAATCCTAGGAAATGCGGCGAAGATTCATGCACCGTAAAACGATTGACGCTCTTGAAATGTGACGCTGGAGGCGTTTACTGAGGATAAAGCAGACTGCTCAACGCACTAAAGGTTCCATTCCTAAAGAGCTTTGCATCAAAACAAAAACTTTCGTCGATTGTGCAACAGCGAATTTTTAAGCTGATTGGATATATCATACGCAATGAAAGCTCTTTGGAACGTTTAGTGGTACAGGAAAGAGTATATGGCCTACGTTCTCGCGGCCAATCGCCTACCAGACCTCACTAAATCATCTTCAGAGTGTTCCCTCATTGAATATACACGAAATGCCACGAATAGAGAGGGATAGAGAAGTCTCGCAAAAGCCGCAACCAACCTACTACCACTCCACAAAGAGTATGACTGACAAAAAGGAGAATATTGGATTTAGAGTTATGTCACTTTATTTTTCAAGTTACTCTCTGCAAGCCCTTTCAATTGGTATTTTGTAGGAGTGTATTAAAACAAACTAGCTATATACTTATGTAAATTTGTACGGAAGCCTCCGTGCGCGAGTCCAAGTCGATTATGACCAGTTAGAACTTATTTTATTCGATCCGAAACTTGATGGGATTTTGTCGTTTTATTGCGGAACTCCTATGGCCACCTTCCAGCTCCATCATCAGATCCCGACTGCCATATTGATCAAAGTACTCGTGATTACAAATCTAACGAGACCATAGACGAGAGGGCTGTGTCGCTTAATTGCGGAGTTCGTATAGCCACCTTCCAGCTCCATCATCAGACCCTGGTTACCATATAGGATCCAAGTACTCAACAATACAATTATCGATTTCTTACGATGTTCCTATGGTTTTTTTTTATAGTTGGTAAAATCATCCAATGACAAATCCCGCCCTTGGGTGGGGCGGGAAATAGTGTCAGACTCTTACTGATTAAAAATCTACCCTGTTCCATTCATTGCCTTCGTCCCAGGGCCCCGGGTGACATTTTCACATAACTTTTGGCTCCAGTAGGCTTCGGCCCTGCTGGGTCCCTACAGTTTGCTGACTACTCCTTGAGGCGCGTGGGAACAGTGCACGCCGTAAACGACTTGCGCCGTTACCGGACGAACGGACAGCGAGTTACCCATTGCCCGCCGTTCGCGAGCCCGCGCCTACTGTGGCCGGAAATCGGGATCGGAATCCAGGCGGTGGCGGCGGCGTGTGCACCGTTGCCTATTGTGGTCGGCCTCCTCGTTTGCTAGCATTACTGCTGCGCAGAAGGAGGCGACCACCTGCCACCCCTCCTCGCTCCGGAGCATGGCCTGAACCAAGTCCCTGCACGAGAGATCGCCGACACCGATCGCCCCCACAAGTACACGGCGATGCTCTTCCCAAGCGGGGCACACCTCGACTGTGTGCTCCACCGTGTCTTCCGGGCGATCCGCATAGTGGCGACACCCGGGCGTCGTCTCCGCACGAATCTTGTACAGGTACTTCGCGAACTTGCCGTGTTCGGTTAGTAACTTAAGTTCCTATGGTAACCTTCCAGCTCCATCATCAGAACCTGGTTACCATATAGGATCCAAGCACTCGTTGATACAAATCAAACGAATTCAAATTCGATGGGGTTGTGTCGTTTAACTGCGGAGTTATATCGTTTAATTGCGGAGCTCTTATGGCAACCTTCCAGCTCCATCATCATACCCTGGGTACCATATAAGATCCAAGTACTCATCATTAAAAATCAAATGAGCCCAAACTCAATGGGATTGTGTCGATTTCTTACGAAGTTCCTATGGTAACCTTCCAGCTCCATCATCAAAATCTGGTTACCATATAGGATCCAAGCACTCGTCAATACAAATCAAACGAGCCCAAATTCGATGGCGTTGTGTCGTTTAACTGCGGAGTTCCTATGACCACCTTCCGACTCCATCATCAGACCCTGGCTACCATACATGATCAAAGTACTCGTTATTACAAATCAAATGAGCCTAAAGTCGATGGGGTTGTATCGTTTAACTGAGGAGTTCCTATGAACACCTTCCGACTCCATCATCAGACCCTGGCTACCATACATGATCAAACTACTCGTCAATACTAATCAAATGAGCTCAAACTCGATGAGGTCGTATCGTTTAACTGCGGAGTTCCTATGAACACCTTCCGGCTCCATCACCAGACCCTGGCTACCATATAGGATGAAAGTACTCGTCAATACAAACTAAACGAGCCCAAATTCGATGGGTTTTGTCGTTTAAGTGCGGAGTTCCTGTGACCACCTTCCACCTAAATCATCAGACCTTGGTTACCATATAGGATGAAAGTACTCATCAATACGAATTAAACGAGCCCAAATTCGATGGGGTTGTATCGTTTAACTGCGGAGTTCCTATGACCACCTTCCGGCTCCATCATCAGACCCTGGCTATCATACAGAATCAAAGAACTCGTCAATACTAATCAAGCGAGCCAAAACTCGATGCCATTGTTTTGTTTTATTGCTAAGTTCCTGTGGCTACCTTCCAGCTCCATCATCAGATCAGCTCCATGTTATCATAATGTTGCATTGTCACCCGATTTACACATGCATGTAAAATTTCAGCTCAATCGGTTGAAGATATCTGCTTCAAAATTGAGTTGCAAGATTTGAGCCGAACATACATAGTTACATACAGTGCAAGCTAATAGAAAGCTTGTAAAAATAACCAGTCCGTCATCATCAGTTGGATATTGGATTAAAAAAGACGTCATTTAACTATGCATGTATTGTCATCCCAACGAGTTTTCAGTCTGATCGGACAGGGGTAAACTATTTTAAATTAATTTGCAAAATTTTACGAACATACATACGAGTATTTTTAACAAGTTTTGATAGTAATGAGCGGAGTGAATCTTACCGTCATTTTGAAATTTTAGGAAGGTTTTATCCCAAGCTTCGGGCGTCGTGTACAGCTTAACCAGCCATCCGATTCATGGCTGAATATGTAGTCAGACTCGCACCGTGCATACTCTGGATTAACATGTTATTAAAATAATTAATTAATTAATATAGAAAATGTACATTTTTTTGTAACTCCCTCGAAAAGTAGCTCTTATTGTCCCAACTATTAGTATCCAGCGCCTCATGATCGGAGAGTCCCACCTGTCAGCCAGCATTGTTGGGGTTAGTGCGTACTCGGGCATAGCAATGACTCACACTTTTTGAACATAATCAGCGAAAAAATGACGTCATTTATTAGGGCGACAAACATGTCGGACGTATTACAAACAGGCGCAAGCTCCAGCAACACCAGGTACGTGTTATTATGTAGGTCGCTGTACGCCTTCTGCGTAAAGTTAGCTCAAAAGCTACAAGTTTAAAAAGCTTGGCAGTAAGTTATAAACGCGATAAGGCCGCCCATTGTATGTATGTGTTTTAGTTTAGTTTTCTTTTTTGATGTGTAATGAAGGATATAATAATAATAATAACCCCATTGCCGTATCTGTACGTTGACGTCGTGGTGGGGATTGCGCGCTCCAATAAACTCTAGGTCTGTATCGGTAGCGTTTGCTTCGCCGTAACATGCCTAGGGTGAGGGGCCAGACAAAGAGAGATACAATCCGTACTTACGACCCTACGGACGCGATGTACCGGGAGAATTCTTGTTCCTCATCTGCGGCTTGCCTTTATTGGACGGCCGTAGTGAATACTGACGAGGAACTGAGCTCCCACCTCTCTCTTGCCGCTGTTGGCTGGCTTGAGTGGAGATTCGCAAGAGCAAACGTGCTCGGGAGAAGGATGAATAATTCAGTAAGGTGCTGGTAGGGATCTTGACCGTACTACCGGGATTGTCCTGATAGCTTTGGTATACCTCTCCACTCCTCAAGCACCTCAGGATATGTAGCCCCCTTTTTGCTACGGCGCTTCGTGCTGGCGGCCGTTTTTGGGGGCCTATTTATTGAGTGTGCAAGACACCGCCTGCCTGTTTACTGATGAATAATAATAACATTGTTTAAGCAGGGGCCTCAGCCTTCGTACTGCCACTCTCATCTCTACCTCGGTCACCTCTGGAACATCGTCGTCGTCGTTGTAGTCCACGTCAGGTACTACCGGTGTTGGCGGAGCCATAGATGAGGGGGAGTGTACCCCCCGCGTAGGGAACAGAGTGCTGACCACACCCTCCACGAGCTCGGGCCGGAGACTCTGAGTCAGTGGGGGAGCCCATGGACGGAGTTTCTCCCGTACCATCTTGTATGAGCGTCGCCACGGGTCTGCATTCAGAGACCCCAGCCAGACGTTGCGGGCCTCCAGTTTGGCCCGCTTAATCTCCGCCCGGAGGGTGCGCTTCGCTACCCTGTATCCCTCATACAGCTCCGCCTCAATAGCCTCCGCATCCGGCGTACCGGCGTCGCGCGTGGTTGCACGCATTGCGCAATGCCGCAATCTCCGGCGAAGCTTGACCACCGGTCGCTTTCGTAGCGTAGTACCCGTAATGTAATTAATATTTATCACCCTCCTGTATTCATTTTTAAAATTTTGTTGAGTTATTTTAACTTTCTATTTAATAACATCAAAGAAGATGCAAAAATAGCGACCGGTCTATTGTAATACAGTAGTGGTGGAGTGGCCAAGTAGAATAATAAATTAGAAAAAAACGAGATGAGGTTCCCTCCATAAACAATACGCTGGGGACTCTTTGTCTAGGAACGAGGACCGTGATTTCTTTGGAGTTTTTTAGTTTAGTTAGATGGACGCTGTGGTACAGTCGAAGGGATGGCGGTAGCTCAAAATATAATATAGCGGCTTAAACAACTAGAAAGGCAAATCAAAGTTAAAAAGTTATTTTGGTCCTGAAAGTAATAGTAACAATCGTAATGAAAACTTACATATTTTGTGTTTGTGGGATTGTACTATTTTTAATAATAATTAAAAATGCACTCACCAGTTAAAATTAACAAGAATGATAAAGAAACAAAATAATATGTCTTCAACATTTTTGCGTCTGTTCCAGTTCACAGCTGACGTTGTAGCGTCGTGAACTGGAGATGACGGACCTACAAATATGCCGCGACAAGTTAGCTAGCTAACGTATGAAGACGTTCTTGTAGCTCGCTGCCCGTGAACTTAGGCAAGTTTATCAGTTATTGAGATTAGAATTATAAAAAAAGTAATAGGTTCAGAAGTTAAAACTGTACTGTATTATTAAAAACAAATTTAATAATTGATCAAAATCTAGTCTAAACGACTAATAAGCAATTTAACTCTAACTTATTATTATACATTATACTCGTAGATGATCTTAAAACTAAGAACTGCTTTTGCATTTTCACACAAACCTATAGCACGTTATTAGAGTCAGGTCTAGATAAAAAAAATTGTGTCTTTATGTGTACAGCATTTATCACTGCCTATAGAATAATTAGATAATCTATTTAAGTCGTCTTGTAACTTCTCACAATCGGTTTTGTTTCCAATACTCATAAAAATCTTGGTGTTGTCGGCATACATCAGAAATCTACCATTAAGAACATGTGCTCCTATGTCATCATAGGTAGACAGAGTATAACAGAGGAGCCAAAATTGAGCCCTGTGGCACACCAGATAGTATGGTTACACAGTTTGACCGCACCCCGCCCAATATAACAATTCGAATTCGTTCCTGAGGTAAGACTCAAACCATCTGAACAAATTTCCGCGAATTCCAAGCTCTTGCAACCTACGCAGGAGGATGACATGATCCACACTGTCAAAAGCTTTTTCAAAATCCGTGTAGACCAAGTAAACCTGTCCCCCACCATCCATATCACGGACAACATTTTTTCAAGAAACACTGCTAAATTGGTGTTAGTAGAGCGACCTTTATTAAACCTGTGCTGTTGTTGGGGAATCAATTTAGAAATGGTAGGATAAACGAAATTGTGGACTATTCTTTCCATCATTTTTCCCAAGACATTCAAAATTGATTAGGGACGATAATTTTCTATTAAATTCTTGCAACCTTTTTTATGAAGAGGAACAATGTGCGCAGTTTTCCATATAGTTGGACAGTATCCCTCACGAAAACACCTATTAAAAATATAAGTGATTGGTGAAGAGAGCGATTTAGCACACTTAACAAAGAAGAGGGGTGGTATACTGTCACTTCCTGGACCTTTTGACATATCCAGATTCTGCAGGAGTTTCAGGATACTCGCAATGGTCAGGTTGAACAGTGTGTCGCCATATGTTTCGCGGTCAGTCGACAATGGAGTGTAAGTTCCTAGCCTACTGCCAAAATTATTGTAGAAAAAATCGTTAAAAGCAATACATATTTCGGTCTCACTAGTTAACTGATTATTTTCATACGCCATATATTTGTGTGCATCTGGATTGAGGGCCCATTTTTTAAATCCTTACGAAACGAAATAAAATTTACAGGGAATTTAGTTAAAAATTAGTAAAACGTAAAGCAATGACTCATAAATTTCTTAAACGTAAATTAAAAATGTTATGATTAAATAACGTGGGCCCTCAATCCAGACGCTTGCATAATGACGCATAGTCTAAATCTCGGAAAGTTCTATGTCTGGGTAAATAATTTTTATTTAGGAATTTAGTTAAGAATTTCTTAAATATTTTAAGAAATTCTCAAATCTGTAGAATATCACATTACAGATTTATGGCGATTTATCTTGGGCCCTCAATTCAGCAATGTCATTTTTAAAGAATCTGCAAAAACTTAATTTATTTGACGAAATCCATCATACGACTTTAATAATATTTTAGTTAGATATCTCAATGAATTAGTAAAAAAGAAATAATGACCCAAAAGTTAATCGATAAAAAGTAAATGAGAGTTGAATTTTACTGAAACGTCTGAACTGAGGGCCCAAGATTTTCGGCTTTATTAACTAGACTTTACCTCATAGATTAAAGCAAAGAAGACTGCGGTTTTTAACTATTTTTTAACTAAATCCTGACGTGTCGTCCGTTCTTCTAAATGCTATATTTTAAAAGAAAACCGATTTTTAATTTTGTATGGGAGAAAATTTTGTAGGGTGACCATACTGTTCATCATATCTATACATTTTGTAAAGCGTAGACTAAAATTCTTATATTTGCAGATAAAAGTATTCAATTTCTACGATGATCTTATTTGTTTTTGTATTGTCCTAGATGCCTAAAGCAAATAAATAAAAAAGTTAATTTATTTAGCTACAATAATATGTTTGCAAAAATGAAAGATAAACTAACCGACCAGTACCTAGCATGTTTTAAGTAGTCATCGTATCTATGGACAAGATCTGGAGCACCAGCGATGTCGCAATCCGAAAATCAATCAAATTAATTTCAGTAAATAAAACACGTTCGATTTAAATCTAAGAAAACAATTTACTTAATACATAAATTTAACTTAAAAATAGTCTGAACAAGTTTTTACGATATAGTACTATTTTAAACAAACAGTTTGAATCTATACATCAATATATTTAAATAAAATTGTAGTATGTAACCTTAAATCAGGGGATCGCAGTAAAATCTTTTCATTTGAATTAAATGTATATAATCGAAAAAAAAAACTTTTTTTTTGTAACCATATTTCTTAAAAGCAAAGCCGTTTGAAAGGAGTAGGGTAAACAAGCGAAAAATATCACTTTGATAAACATTTTTTTAGGAAAAGTATGTAATACGATAAAACCATAATAATAAATGGTTTGGACTTCTTCTATTCTTCTTCGCCGTCAAATTAAATCTTTGATAAGATTTATTTATAAAACGGTAATTATGTTAAGTTCGACGTACGACGAGTATCCTTCCTTACGTTGTTGAAACCTCTACGGTCCGGACTAAGCGTTTTGCTTCGTCGTTTATACCACGTACATCGAGGGACTGGAATAATTTGCCTGCTGCGGTCTTCCCTTCCGATAGATGTCTTCAAAGCTAGAGTGAATAGGCTCTCAATAAACTAGTGCGCCTCACCATCAACGATTGCGTCACTGCTTGCTACCAGGTGGGATCGCAGTCAAGCACTAGTTTATATCAATAAAAAAAAACGTGTTTGATCGTAATTATTGTATCGAACATACTCCTGAGGGAAAGAAATGACATAAAATTGTAAACGGTTACTGTTTTACGGCACTAGATGGATGCAAGGACCTTAACGTGTTACTTACCTGTTACACTTCTTCTGTGATTAAAGTCCAAATCTGAATTTAAGTCACAATAGTCAAAAGTCAAAATAGATAAACAAGTATTATAAACATTATAGAGTCTGTCCAACGAAAGCGCGACCTGAGAAAATGAGGTCAAATTAAAAAATATTGAATATGGTATTACTGTCATACTAGGAGAAAAAAATTTTGATACTTGAGTATTTTTTTGTATTCGCGACAACCGTATAATGCTTTTTGACGAACTATATTCCTAATTTGAAGAACACAAAATGTTTAGAAATAAGTATACTCAACCAATACGCTTTTACCAGCATCACACACTCAGCAATATTCAATTCCCTTACCAACACAAAAATAGAATCCACACTTACTTCCAGCAAGTTAGAGAGATTAGGTCCTATGTTTAAAACTCTTAGGGGAGTTAAACAGGGCGTCCCGTTGTCCTCAAAGTTATTCACCAATTCCTTCAGACATTAGCAGTCGAATGGGAAGAGAAGAGCATTGTCATCGGCAAGTTGACTAATTTGCGTTTCTCTGGTAATATTGTGCTGTTCTCTCTTACAGCTACAGGACTAGAGCAAATGCTGGTTGGACTAAATATAAACATGTTGAAGGTACCAAAATCATAACCAACGGCTCCAAAAGGAACGTAAACGTAGGCGGACAGAATATAAAATACGTTTCAGAATATATTATTATCTACTTGGGCCAAGTAGTCCCTTTCTGGGCCAGATAATTGGACAAAGAAATAACGGGTCGAACAGAAAATACCTGAAAAAGTTACTGGTCCATAAAGGAATTATATCACTGAAGCGTAAGCTCATGAACACGTGTATTCTACTCATTTGACCTATAGTGTATACAGACTTGGTCTTTGACTAACATCCAAAAATCTAAAAAGGTTTGCCAACCGTCCTGGATGTCTTTCTTAAGAAATGGAATGTGAGTAAGGAGCTGAGACCATTAGAAAGAGTGGATGGCTTTTGCACAGCAGTACTGGATAGTTATAATAACTATTAAGATAGAAAAACGAGTAAAGATTTATTTATTGGTATTTTACTATTCTTTCAAGAAAGTCACGGGAAAAGGTCAATAATACACAAAATGTTGAAGTTTATCCTTCTCAATGTGTGCTCTTTCAAGGCTGGAATCGAGTCGTCCTCAGCCCGGCTCATATGCGATTAAGTTTTTAGAGAAAATTTAGGTCTTCTGGGCCGGCGACATGTTTCTTACGGATGTGATTGTTTCAAACTATACGGGTCGATTGAGACACAGAAAGTTCAGCAGCTATATCTTTCAAATTCTAAAGAGGATTTTCAGTCACTGTTTTCTTCGTTGCAGTTGAAGACGTTGATGGCCTACCAGACTGAGTCAAATCTTTCATCACATCAATTCGACCGCTTTTGAACGTATTGAACGTATAAAGCAACGTTAACTTGTCTTAACTTTTTACCCGACTGCGCCAGAAGGAGGGTTATGTTTTTCGAGAGTATGTATGTATGTATGTCTGTATGTATGTATGTATGTATAATTGTTTGGCACGCTCTGCAGCCTGAACGGCTCGATGGATTTTAGCTTGAGAGGTGTCGTTAGATTCGTATTTACTGTGAGAGTGACACTGGGTATATCAAAATAAAAATAAAACAAAATGGCGGATTTTTAGCGCCAAATTCAAATGTTTGGCACGCTCTTCGACCTGAACGGCTCGATGGATTTTAGTTTGAGAGGTGTCTTTAGATTCGTAATTACTTTGAAAGTGATATCGTAATAAAATAAAACTGAAAAAATAAAAAATAAAAAACGGTAATTTAAAAAACTAAAAAACCCGACTGCTTTTCTGAGCATTCATGAAAAAGCCCTAAAACAAGGAAGTCGTTGTACCCGATTGCACTTATCTATATAATATTTTAAATACTGGCAGTCGGGACCCATTCTAGAAAGTCAGCCGTCTAGTCAATAGATTGGAGTAATCTGCAATGTAATATAGGTATGTGCTCTCAATTCTAGAATGGGTCCCGACTGCCAGTATTTAAAATATTATATAGATAAGTGCAATCGGGTACAACGACTTCCTTGTTTTTTCATGAATGCTCAGAAAAGCAGTCGGGTTTTTTAGTTTTTTAAATTACCGTTTTTATTTATTTGCTTTAGGCATCTAGGACAATACAAAAACAAATAAGATCATCGTAGAAATTGAATACTTTTATCTGCAAATATAAGAATTTTAGTCTACGCTTTACAAAATGTATAGATATGATGAACAGTATGGTCACCCTACAAAATTTTCTCCCATACAAAATTAAAAATCGGTTTTCTTTTAAAATATAGCATTTAGAAGAACGGACGACACGTCAGGATTTAGTTAAAAAATAGTTAAAAACCGAAGTCTTCTTTGCTTTAATCTATGAGGTAAAGTCTAGTTAATAAAGCCGAAAATCTTGGGCCCTCAGTTCAGACGTTACAGTAAAATTCAACTCTCATTTACTTTTTATCGATTAACTTTTGGGTCATTATTTCTTTTTTACTAATTCATTGAGATATCTAACTAAAATATTATTAAAGTCGTATGATGGATTTCGTCAAATAAATTAAGTTTTTGCAGATTCTTTAAAAATGACATTGCTGAATTGAGGGCCCAAGATAAATCGCCATAAATCTGTAATGTGATATTCTACAGATTTGAGAATTTCTTAAAATATTTAAGAAATTCTTAACTAAATTCCTAAATAAAAATTATTTACCCAGACATAGAACTTTCCGAGATTTAGACTATGCGTCATTATGCAAGCGTCTGGATTGAGGGCCCACGTTATTTAATCATAACATTTTTAATTTACGTTTAAGAAATTTATGAGTCATTGCTTTACGTTTTACTAATTTTTAACTAAATTCCCTGTAAATTTTATTTCGTTTCGTAAGGATTTAAAAAATGGGCCCTCAATCCAGATGCACACCATATATTTGGGATAGCTGTTTTTATTCTTTTTTCTGGATTTAACATATGCCCAAAAATATTTAGGTGAAGTTTTAATGTTCTCCTGTGACCTGCGCAAATAATTTTTATGGCACTCTTTTTGCAACTTTTTGCCGATTTCGCAAAACAGCAAAGGTCGCATAATCAAGGGGATTTTGATTTTTCCTTAATAACATTCATTAATGCTCGACTGTACCAGACATGGTAGCTATAGGTACCTCCGATAGTGATTTGTGGAACATATTCATTAATAACTGTATTCGTTACTGAGTAGAACATTTCTATTACATGTCCAAGTTTTTTGTCACTAATACAGAATGATCCCCAATCACACTCTAAAAATTAGCTGTTTATATGTATGTATTTTCATAATTTGTTTTCCTATAAACATGTTTTTTTAAATAACCTTAATTTCATGGGCCTATCAAGATCGGAGACTCTACACTCGAAGTTGTGGACGACTACGTTTACCTGGGACAGATGGTCCAGTTGGGTAGGTCTAACTTCGAGAATCGTCGAATCCGACTCGGCAGGGCGGCATTCGAGAAGCTGCGCGGTGTCTTTTCGTTCAACATACCACAGTGTTAAGTGGTGCTAAAAAGCGTGCAGAAATGAAAGCTTTAGGTGACCTGGTTTATTTATTGATTTATTTATTAAAACTTCACGCAACACAAAGGTACACAGGCGGACTTAATGCCTTAGGCATTCTCTACCAGTCAACTAAGGGTGGTGAAAAGAAAACGTGGCCGGTGCATACAAAAAAGGATTAATGAAAACAAGGATTTAAATATATAATTATACAAATAAAATAAACATATCTTAATTCTTTATTGTACACCAAAATAACATAAAATACAGCAAACCATTGAGTGATAGAAACACACACACACATACATATATACTTAATAAATGTATACATACATTTATATAAAGTAAAAGAAAGGGGTTTTTGAGACGACTCCGCTATCTGTGAAGGAAATAATTCCGCAACTTTCGCTTGAAAGAATACTGACTGGTGGCCGTCCTGATGTCGAGAGGAATGATATCATTCCACAGAAGTATGGACTGAATATGAAAGGAAGAATGAATAAAATCAGAAGTATGAGAAGGACAAAGCAGTAGAAGATTGTTCGAAGAACGCAGATTCTTAGAGTGGGAAGAACAAAGATATTGAAAGTGGGAAATAAGATAAGAAGGAGGGTTGGGAGAGTTGAGTAGAGAGTGAAGAGTAGTCAATGCGCGAAAGCTTTTTCTCTGGCGAATCGGCATCCATTTGAGCTCGGATCGGTAACTCGAAATATGGTCATATTTTCTCAAGTTAAAAATGAACCTGATGCAGTTGTTAAGAAGCCTGTCTAGTTTATCCAGAAACACTGCGTTTAGGTTAAAGTAGCACACGTCACCATTGTCGACTGCAGGGAAAATTAAAGTTTGCACAAGCATAGTCTTCGTCTTGGCGGGCAAAAACTTCCTCAGACGGTACAGATAACGCAAAGTCCCGTTGACTCTTTGGCAGACACTACCTATACTACGTTTATACCTATGCTGTTACATTCGTCGACGACATTCGTATAATAGGATCATGTGTGAAGGAGAGTTTAGTTCGTCTTCGCAGGGTACTCGATAAATTGACAAAAGCCGTTTTTTTCTTGAACTTTGTTAATTGCTTAAACGTCGGGTTGAATATTTAGGCTTTGATGTTGAGGATGGCCAAATCAGACCTAGCCCAAATAAAATTGTAGCTTTGTCTAGACTTCCCCCACCTAAAACCATCACTCAGCTGAGACAGTTCATAGGCCCTTTCAAATGATATCAAACACGGTGTAATTATATTAACTTTTTTTTTAACACATTACTTTTTGTTCGCTAGTGGGCGTCACTTTAAATTTGAAATATATTTTGGAAATGTACAAGTGAAGCCCTTTCAAATGATACCAAATACGGCGTATTTATCTCATTTTTATTTTTTAACACATTACTTTTTGTCCACTAGAGGGCGCCATATCGTGTTTTGAGACAAGTCACATAGCCTATGTTCAGTGGACAATTAAGACGGTTCTAACGATATGTTGAGTTCCGATAAGTAGATTAGGAGATATGTGGGAACAGATGAACATACTCACATACATACATACATAGCCTGTCAAAATCATAACCCTCCTTTGGCTTTGCCGTAGTCGGGGAACAATATAAATATTTTTTAATTACCACATATACTAATGAATTGGTTATTTGAAGAGGTAACTTCAATTATCTTGTCGTTCACTTAATATTTGATCCGGATTGACCTCTATGGCTACATTTATGTATCTGAAATTCCTAACCGGGAGTTCAATAATGCGAATAAACTTTGTTTGATTAGCATCTCCAATGATATTAATTTGTATATAGTTGTGGTATCATATTCGTATCGCTGGTTTGCAGCACAGATACATGTAGAGAGTACCGAAATTTTGTTCGAAAGTGATTTTGCGCACTGCCACGTGATCCGATGAAAAAAAAAAAACAAAATTCTCTTTCGTATTGTGTTCATGATTTACTTTGTTTCATTATAGACGGAAAACGTGCTCCTCATATTTTCAGTACATTGCAATAAGTCATCAAAATCGGGGAGATTTTTCACATGCAAACACGCGCTTTGTCTTCGAGTCGTCTTTAGGGGTGTCATCTAATCTGCCGTTCCAAAAACATTGCGCTCGATCCTCAATCCCTCCGGAATTGTTAGGCTCACCAATATTCCATATGTTATATACATCTTCTATTTTATCACCTGAAAATGACAAAAAATAATTAGTTTAGTTACGGAATAAAAATCAAAAGTATTTATTTCAAATAGACCATTTACAGGCACTTTTGAATTGTCAAAATGTCAGTCAGACAAAAAAAGTGTAGCTAAATTGCAAGTTCCAAAGCGTAAATCTCTATCTCTATGGAGAAGAACGAGCAAGAAACTGCATGGACACTCTTTTAGATCATATTATGAGTTATATATTATTTTGGTTACATATTCCTTGTCGCTACTATTATGTGAACACAATTGAAATTGAAATAAGCCACTGGCAGCAATGAGACGACCAGTCTCAACTAATAGCACCCATTCACGTGCATGACACGTATATAATTATGGTTGTCTTTTTCAGTAAAGAGCTTTGTTATTTAGTACCAAATGATCTTCTTTATTAACACTCCAATAGTCAGGCGTTCTACAGTTGTAGAACACATACATACATACACATATAATATATACATTTTTTGAAATCTGAGTATAAATCGAAGATTGTTCACGCGCACACTCATAGTTTCCTCTACAACTAGGTAAAGAACATAATTAAAGTCCTTACAGCGATGAATACAGCCGCCTACGTGAGTAATTTCGCGACAAAAGTGCATTTCCACCATAGAAGAGCGCGCGAGCACTTACGTAATATTTCTATTGTGCCTTCGGGCCGATATTTGTGATTTGTAAGTATGTTCTTCATCTTATTTGGATTACTATGAGGTAAATTATAAAGTTTAAGATTAGTGTTACACCGGACGACTATTTTCCCCAGATCAATACCAGACAGATCGCAGATAGTAGAATTTCTCGATGGTTGGAAAGCATTGAGCATGAAAGAATTGACGATGAAGATATAATTGAAAGTGACTCTGATGATGCGCGATCAGAAGAAAAATATTGCTTGCAGGAATCTTCACATAGTATGGATACAGAAAAAAAGCAGAGCGTCAGACTCGGAAAATCGGATTCGGAACTGAATTTGAAGATGATGTTCTTCTAGTTTCGGCTCTTGTAAAAAGCGAATTTGTCCAGGCCATCAGATTCTTCTATGTCTAAAATGCATTAATAATGAAGATATGGAGATAGAAAACATGAGCAAGTAGTTAAGATGAGCATTAGAAACACAAGATCCAAAGTTTAACCAATTTTTTAAAGTTTTTATAGAAGTCTGATTTTAAGTTCCTATTATTTCTAAAATGATTATGTTTTGTTTGATATAATTTCATAAAGCACTAATATGGCGCATAATAGACGTAAATGTTTTTGTCAATTTACATAACTTTTCTTTATAAATTCTACATTTAAGAGTGTTCTACGTATGTAGAGCGAGCGCGTACTTACGTCCCAAGTATAGGCACGCCTACTTGAGTGTTAAAAAAGACAACACGTGGCGAAAGGATGGAGGACTATCGGATTATATCGGATCAAGTATAATAATGTACTTTACACGGAATAATAGCCAAGGCGAACCATTTGTATGGTGGTAACTACGAGTAGGTTATATTCTATAATATTCCCATTGCTGTTCTCTACTTTGAAGTCATGGTGGGGCTTGCGCACTCCAATAAACCCTAGGTCTTTATCGGTAGCGTTTGCTTTGCCGTAACATTAATGTGATAACGAAAACGCGCTGGAAAGACCTCACGGTGTTTTCAACGTCCGCACGATGCAGGTCCTTGCCGAACATGGCAAGTTCGCTAAGTTCCTGTTCCGGATTCGTGCGGAGGATTCGCCCGGGTTTTTTATTTTTTGATTGTAGGTAAAATCACCCAATGACAAATCCCACCCTTGGGCGGAGCGGGAAGTAGTGTCAGACTCTTACTGACTAAAAACCTACCCCGTTCCTTCGTAGCCTATCGTGTCGGGGCCGGCTATGCTTTTCGGAAGTTAACCCATGACCCCAGTAGGCTTCGACCCTGCCTGCCTGCAGTTAGCAGGCTGGGCCTCTTCGGTGTGCCGACAGCTCCTTGAGGCGCGCGGGAACAGAACGCGCCGTCGACGACTTGGACTCGGTCCGGTCGGTTACCGGACAATCGGACAGCGTGCTACCCATTGCACGCCGTCCGCAAGCCCGCGCCTACGGTGGCCGGGAATCGGGATCGGAAAGGCATGAATTGCAAGCACAGGTTTATTAGTTACATCTGTCAGTTTTACGAACTTGACGTGGAAAAAATCACAAGCAACTGCTAGTGTATAGTATATTTATATACTACCATAAAGCAATACGGGCTTAAAGCCCTCAATAAACTGATCTCATACCGTGAATGGTGGTCCAGGTGCGCTCCTTGCCCCAGGCTACAAGACCTATGTAAAATCCATCAAACGGGGTACTTGGAGGAGGCGGGAACAAGTCTTTGACGATGCGGGCCTCTTCTGCGTCATTCAGGATGACCAGGTAACCCCCCTCAGATGCACATATACTATACGCACGGGTCCAAGTCTCCATATCGAGATGGATTTTGTAACAGCTGCCTGTTTGCTCATTGAGGTGGTATCCTGAAAAATTTGTAGAATAACCATACATGAATTCAAAGATGCTAAACACTGCAGAAACTCTATCAAGACCGCCATCGATCACATGTAGTTCAGTAAAGTATTTTTTTCAATATTATTGTATTTAATTCTAGGTTGATGATAAGTTGTATACTCACTGTTATCATAAGTGCCACATTCGTTCAACGTTTGATTGTCGGGTTTCTTGTAACATATGAAGGGGAGTGGGGCCGTGCATGACGAGAAATGCACGCTTCCATCGACAGACATGGTGAGGCAGTCTCCGGTGCCCGCTCGATGGCCACGAGCATGTGAGCGCCATTGTATGTCCATATCAGACAGGGGCACTCCTGGAATATGCACACAACCAGCGTTAACAATGAAAACTGATTTTATAAATTTGAAAACGTAAACAATTCGACTGACCTTCTACAGAGACGTAATGTCCTTTAGAGTACAAATCATGGGTTCCGAGGAAAATTTTATCATTCACATCAAACTGCAACATCTGTAGCTGGAGTGCATGAGCTAGTCCTTTGTTCAGCGGCGACGCCAGCACCGCGCCTGTAACATGACGCATCCAGCTCTGTACATGACGCAACACGCACCCAGCAGCTTGCCACTCGTACTGAATATAATAAGAAGAGTAGATCTTACGTCTATGGTGACATTTTAGGAAGGCTTCCTCCCAAGTTTCAGGCTTCGTGTGTATCGAGAGCCAGCCACCCGCTTCAAGGTTGAAAAAGTCAGGCTGGCATCGCGCATGATCTAAATATTAAATAATTAATTTTAAAAGTGAACAATTTTTTTTTAACATATTTTGTAGGAAAATATTCTTACAAATATTTGGCTTTATGGTGCGTACATGTTAAGAGCACTAAGACAGATTTCCAAAAATTCACCCCTAAACTTTAGGGTTTTTTTATGGTAGGTAAAATCATATAATGACAAATCCCGCCCTTGGGCGGGGCGAGAGATAGTGTCAGACTCATACTGACTAAAAACCTACCCAGTTCAGTAGTAAAAATTTTTGCTTAACACCCGTTAAGCAAAATTTTTTTTTTAATTTTAAGTGGGGTAAAGGTTATCAAAATGCCTTTCTGTGCTTTTATGAGTTGTACAAATTATTCAAATAAAAAAAACAAATCACATAGAATCACATTTCACTTGTAAGTACACGAAAATATAAAACCTATGATATTTCTAGTTTCGCTTATTGTTTTGGTCGCCATTTTGCGAAGCAACATAGATGAAGCTCACGTCATTCATAATCGTAAACATTTGGCAGCAAACGCAATTTCACTCGCATCACAGCGCTGGCTCTTATCTCTGTCCTTGTCTATCAATGAACGTTAGCGACTGTGATGACACTAATCATAGATAACTTTTTGTAGATTTTTTTTTTGTTGATAGGCTCGCGTTTGACCACTATCTCACCTGATGGAAAGCGAAGATGTGGCCGACGATGGAGCACGCTTGCCTAGAAGTAACCTATTCATTCTTGACCTAAAGACCCCTAGGTTATAGCTATCAGGAAACACAGACTCTGGCAGAGAATTCCACTCCTTAGCTGGAACTAAGTGTGTCGTAGTGTGTGGTTTATGCAAGGCCATTAGGGAGAATACAAACCGGGACACACGTGGCTAATTTGTAAGGGATCAAGAAGCGCCAGTGGACAATAAAATAAGATGGCCGAGGGTGCTAAGTCCGCAGCTGCCCCACAATTCAGCCCGTATATATAATATGTCAGTTGGTCGGGCCATGGGAAGATGGAGGGAGTGATCATAAATGTGAGAGTTTCGAATCCAGGTTTTCGGACTGAGATGTGAACGCGTAACTAATCTTACCTTATAATATGTCAATGTTAAAAGATATAATAATAGAAAGAGAAAGAAACGATATCATATTAATGATAATAGCTTTATTATTCTGAATTAATTCACCTTCTCCTTTTGACGTGAATACGTCTTTAAAATTGCTTCCATAGGGACGCAATTTAAAAAAACGAATGATAACAAAATCGGGGGATACGTGGTTTCGTGTTGTTGCTGTATATCTATCATCCCCACCCAAATTTCAATTATACCACGAGGTAGCTAAAGAATCAAAAAAAATATTACGTTAAATAAGTAACACATCGCGCCCGAGGGAGGGGGCTGCCCCGCCCATTTGAAGGCTATTTTGCTTCGTATCGAGATCTCAATTTAGTTTATCTTTCGACTCAATATAGCTACAACGTTCGTTTAATCGTCAGCTCTCATCAAAATCTATCAATTTAGTTAATAATAAAATTAGTAACAAATTGTGACTGTGAATAATATAAGGTGTGAAAAAAAAAATATAAAAAAAAATGTAATGTCGGCCTATACGCGTCGGAATGCCAATTCAAAGTACAGAAATTCTATACGGTTCGAAAGGGCCTCTCATCAGCAATTGAATGGTGCCAATAAAACACCATATGATTGAGTCAAGCAGTGCCGGCAACGTAAAATAATGAATGCGGCCGACTGGATCAACGTCGGCGCCAGTACATCACTTATGATTATGAAATACTTACATAAATAACAATATTTTATATAGAAACTATTACCCGTTACAAGACGATTCACGTACAATAAACGACCGTGTCCATAACACAACCAAATCCTTTTTTTTCTTCTTCTTTTATATTATATCTCTTAATGTAGTATGTATTCTGGCAAAGGCCCTCTAGCTCTTTCCAGCCTACTATATCACGAGTCATTCTCCTCCAGTTGGGGCCTGCTGTCAGTTTCAATTGATCCTCTTATCTCAACAGTTGTTTTCCTCTACTCCGTTTCCCATCCCTGGGGTACTTATCTGTCACTATTTGGCTCCACTTTTCCTGGCTGTCTCATCTTGTGGCAAAAAGACGATACACTCTTTTATAATTACCCGCACCAACAACATTACTCTCGCTACACCTACCACACTACACTTCCCACACTTAAATCACTACATCACACTCTACCCAAACTACTACTTTGTTAGATATATCTAATAGTTTAATTATACTATTGTCTTTGATACTGTACCCACCTTCTGCTACGGATTGAAAGAAACTAGACTCCACAACACAGAAAATCCAGGTGTGAGGTTCAGGGCTTCATCTAAGATTGTAAATTGAACTGAGACCATAAATATATAAATTTAAATATATATTAAATTTAATAATGACATTTGAGTCTTAAACGGAACATAAGTATAATAACTGAAAACGCACTCACCTGTGTTACGCGCCTCACTATAAAGGAAAGCGCTGACACCTAGGCACGAGGCAGCGCGTGCGCATCGACGTCATCGCCGCTGTTGCCACCGAGCGGGGGAAACTGCTGACACAGACCATGAGGCCCGATGACACCGTCTACGTGACCACGGCCGCGCACTTCGGATCCAACCTCGATCGAGTCAATTTAATTGTTTTATCATAATTATAATTGTATCTTTTATTTGAATTAAATTAGTTTGTAAAATAAATCGGTTTTTTTTGAGACCTCCGGCCGTAGCTTACGTAATTGGCGCAGTCGGTAGGATATACCCGGGTCGTTATTGCGATAGCCGCCTTGTCGCCTCGCGTTCGCTACGATAGACTTTCAACGTCGTGCCGGGTTATCCTGAAGAACGAGACTACGCCGGAGATCCAGACATCGATCAGCTCAACGAAAACCAGATATGTTAATGTAAGTACGCTGAATTTTTTAGTGGTTGCTTACTTCCTTCTTGTGTTTAGTTCTCCATTTTTCTTTCCAACATTTTTCGCCCACACAGATCAAATTCCTCTAGGATAGTTAGTAGTAGAGATAGAAGTATAGATTCTAGACGTAATATTATAAGCCCTGAGATCGAACCCGAGATGGCCGACTTAGATAACATATTCAAGGCCCTCCGCCTGGTCCCCGACTTTGACGGGAACCCGCACGTGCTCACTAGGTTTATCAAATTATGTGACCAGATAGTCAATTCGTATATGCAGGATGGGCAACCAGAGATAAATCGATTGGCGCTTATAAACGGCATATTGAATAAAGTTACGGGGCCTGCAGCCCGTTTGATAAACTCCAACGGTGTACCTAACGACTGGGTAGGCATACGTAGCGCTCTTATTAATAACTTTGCCGACCAACGAGATGAAACCGCTCTCTACAACGACTTGGCTTTACTTACGCAAGGTTCCAGCACGCCACAGGAATTTTATGAGCGTTGCCAGAATCTTTTCAGCACCATCATGACTTATGTCTCATTGCATGATACATTAGAATCAACCATTGCAGCTAAACGCGATTTATACCGTAAACTGACGTTGCAGGCCTATGTCCGCGGACTAAAAGATCCACTAGGCGCGCGTATTAGATGCATGAGACCAGAAACTATTGAGAAGGCGCTGGAGTTTGTGCATGAGGAGAGTAACACTATGTACTTGCAGAGTAGAAATGATAGTTTATCAGATAAAAAACCTTCAAACCGAATGCCACCTAATCAACAGAGTGAATTCAATTTTAAATTGCCCGTCCCCCCAAACAATATGCATGCCTTAGTAAAAGCCAACTCTTTTAATATGCCTGGTCCGTTCAGACCACAAGGCCCGCAATTTATTTCACGGCCTTTACCACCCCAGAACCAATTTAGAATGCCATTTAATCCATACAATATGCAACCACGTGGCCCGACTCGCACACAACAGATATTCGGCGCATCACCTAACAACAACCAAGGTGCTGAATTCAGGATGCCTCCGAGGAATCCTAATCCACCAAACAATGCTCCTAGACCAATGAGCGGCGTTAGCCACTTTGTACCCAGGCCCCTGCCTGCTACCAGCAACTGGAACTGGGCCCAACGGGGCAACCCACCACCTTCCAACTATCTCAAGAGCCGCGACGTTAACGTGAACGAGTGCTCGAATTATGTGGAAGACCTTTACTACCCCGACCAATACGACTATTACTATTGCTTAGACCCCTACAACTACGTCGACTACACTTGCTATGACAACTGTTCATATGATTATGTTGGACCGCAACCAACTGACGGGACCAATGACATAGACAAACTGGGTACCATCGACCAACAGCAACCCTCGACTAGCCAGGATTTTCAGAAGATTCCGAAGTCCGACAAATCAGGATAGAATTAAATTTACAAACCCAAAGACAATTACCGTACATTCGAATCCATAACCCTCCACTAAACTTTCTTATAGATACTGGTGCGAACCAGTCATTCATCAGCCCAGAAGCAGTTCAAAACTATTTCCCACACATACCTCTTAACTATGATCCATTCGAGGTTACCAACGTTCATGCTACAAGTAGGAACGATTACTCCATAAACTTACAATGCTTTCCTGAATTCGGTGATATGGAATCGATAAAATTATTCATCTATAAATTCCACGATCGTTTTGATGGTCTGATAGGAATGGACTTGCTTACCAAGTGGGAGGCTAAATTAGATTTGAAGGATCTCACATTAATAACCAAATTTGCGATTAATCCTATTCATATTTACAACTCACGAAATTTAAACCTTTACGAAGAGATCATACCATCAAAAAGTTCTAAATTAATTCGATTACCTGTTAACACACCCGATGGTGAGGTTCTTGTGGAGGAGCAGGTCATTTGCAATTGCATCATATCCGAATGCCTGACTACCGTTACCAACAGTCGCGGCATGGTTGAAGTGACAAACCCAACTAATAATGATATAATCTTTACATTAGACCACGCTACTCAAGCAACGATATTCAATGTTGAGTGCAGTAGCACTGAACAACTGTCACCACGCGCTAAAGACGTTACATCCCGATTACGTACCGACCACCTAAATGAAGAGGAAAAAGCAAACCTCTTGGCATTATGTTCAAAGTACGCTGACGTTTTTTATATTGAAGGTGAAGCCTTAACTTTCACCAACAAAGTAAAGCACAACATTAGAACCACTGACGAAATCCCAATTTACACGAAAAGTTATAGATACCCATTCATTCACCGCCAGGAGGTCAGTGATCAGATAGAGAAAATGTTAGATCAGGGAATCATTAGGCCGTCTGAGTCTGCATGGAGCTCACCAATTTGGATCGTTCCAAAGAAGACTGACGCCTCCGGGAAACAGAAATGGCGCCTTGTCGTTGACTTCCGGAAACTTAACGAAAAGACGATAGATGACAAGTACCCAATCCCGAACATCACTGACGTTCTAGACAAATTAGGCAAGTGTCAATACTTCACCACCCTCGATTTAGCATCAGGCTTCTACCAAGTAGAGATGAATCCCAGCGACATTCCCAAGACTGCCTTTAACGTTGAACATGGGCACTTTGAATTCCTGAGAATGCCCATGGGACTTAAAAAATCCCCTTCCACATTCCAACGAGTGATGGATAATGTTCTCAAAGGGCTCCAAAATGTCATATGTCTCGTGTACCTTGATGACATAATTGTATTCAGTACCTCCCTCCAGGAACACATGAATAATCTAGAGAAAGTGTTCCAAAGGTTACGAGAATCCAACTTCAAAATTCAACTTGACAAATCAGAGTTCTTAAAACTCGAAACCGCATACCTAGGCCATGTCATCAGCATCGATGGAATAAAGCCTAACCCCGAAAAAATCACAGCTATCCAGAATTACCCTATACCCAAAACATCCAAAGAAATCAAACAATTTCTCGGACTTCTCGGTTACTACCGAAAATTCATTCCAGATTTCTCCCGAATTACTAAACCCTTGACACAATGTCTAAAGAAAGGAAAAAGGATAACTTTAGACTCAGACTACATTAACTGTTTTGAAAAATGTAAGACCCTCCTGACAAACGACCCCATTCTTAAATATCCCGACTTCGACAAGGAGTTTATTCTAACGACAGATGCATCTAACTTTGCAATCGGTGCAGTACTATCACAGGGCACGATTGGTTCGGACAAACCCGTAGCATACGCTTCACGGACACTTAATGAAAGTGAGGTAAATTATAGCACGATAGAGAAGGAGCTATTGGCCATTGTCTGGGCGACAAAATATTTCCGACCCTACCTTTTCGGACGCAAGTTCAAAATAGTAACAGACCATAAGCCATTGCAGTGGGTCATGAGTCTCAAAGAACCAAATTCGCGATTAACCAGATGGCGATTAAAGTTAAGTGAATATGATTTTACCGTCATCTATAAAAAGGGTAAGCACAACACCAATGCCGATGCTCTCTCCCGCATCGAAATCCATAACGAGGAGACCAGTTCAATGATCGCAAACGCGACCGACAGACCACCAACCCTGGACAACTCCAATACTCTGACAGCACACACATCCAGTGAAAACCCCATACTCGACATACCTATTACTGACGAACCACTAAATAAATTTCACCGACAGTTATGCTTGACCGTCGTAGGTGACTTTAAAAAACGGACCACTGCGACTAAGCCATTCGACACCCACACTCGAACATCCGTTCAGTTATCAGAATCAAACCTAGAAGAGGATCTGGTTAATGCAATTAAGGAATACGTTAATCCTAAGATCAAAACTGCTCTGCTAATAAATCCACCCCTTGAAATGTACAAAATAATCCCTCTCTTACAAAAACATTTTAAAAGCTCATCCATGAAACTAGTATTGGCCAAAAAGGAATTAGAAAACGTAAAAGAATACCTAAGGCAGCAGGAAATAATTCGTCACTACCACGAAGGCAAGACCAACCACCGTGGCATCAACGAGTGCTTTCTAGCATTATCTATTAGATACTATTGGCCTAAGATGCGAGAACATATAACCAAATTCATCAACGATTGCACAATATGTGGGCAAGCAAAGTACGATAGAAACCCTGTAAAGCAAAAGTTCAACATAGCTCCTCCTGCAACCAAACCCTTCGAAATAATACATATGGATAGTTTTTCAGCACAGAACGAAAAATATGTAACATTTATAGACGCCTTTTCAAAGTATGGTCAAGCTTACCTCCTACGAGATGGGACTGCAGTAAGTATAATACAAGCTTTATTAACTTTCAGCACGCACCATGGCTTGCCACTAACCATTATTACAGATCAGGGGACCGAGTTCACAAATCAGTTGTTCTCCGAGTTCTGCAAGGTGCACAAGATAATTCATCACCAAACACTAGCATACTCACCAAACGCTAACGGAAATATTGAACGCTTTCATTCTACTATCCTGGAACATCTTCGTATTTTGAAACTAAAACACAAAGATGAGCCAGTCATACATCTGATGCCATATGCTATCATAGCGTATAATAGTTCGATTCATTCCTTTACTCGTTGTAAACCTTATGACCTTATATTAGGGCACACTGACCCGCGAGACCCGATAGACATAGACCTGACTGGACATTTACTACAACAATATACCGAAACCCATAGAGAACGGATGCAAAAAGTATATGAACTTATCAATGAGACATCTCTCGCTAATCGGACAGCGCTCATAGACAGTCGTAATAAAAATCGCGAAGACGAAGTCGACTATGAGCCCGACCAGCAAATATTCATCAGTAATCCCTCTGCCAGTAGATCTAAACTCGCACCCAGATACACCCAGGACACAGTCCTAGCTAACTTACCCATCCACATCTACACTTCCAAGAAAAAGGGACCGATAGCTAAATCCAGACTAAAGCGTGTCCCTAAAACCAAGAAATTGTTACAGGATACCCTTGATGCTGACGTTCAGCCTAACATGGGCGCAGGAGATTAATCTAGAACGACTCGACAGTGGACCTGGACTGTTGCCCTTCAAATTAGGACCCATGCAACTCATCACTCATTATCACACATTCCTCCAGAACATAGAACTGACACCGATCGACGACAATATTAACAAAATACGAACTCAGCTGAATAAAGCCTTAGACAGATTAGATAACTACACTAGCACGCTATATGAGCTACAACTAGATAATTTGCATACAAAATTAAATAAAGCCTCATCTCATCTACAAAGCCTAAAGCCCAATCGTTTCAGGAGAGGTTTAGTAGATGGTTTCGGAACCGTAATTAAGAGCATTACAGGTAATCTAGATCACTCAGATGCCCTTCGTTATGACAACGCCCTTAAGGCCCTAAATGATAACCAGCAGCAAATAGTCATTGAGCAAAATCATCATATAAGCCTAAGCAAAGATTTGATGAACGAGCATACAAAAATCATTACGAAACTAGTAGAAAATCAAGCACAATTAAATGAAAGTCTGCACATTTTACTTGACGCCGATAAGTATAAACAATATAACTTAATAAAATTTGCAAAGTTTTCGCAAATATTGCAAATAATTAGTAATAACGTAGATAGTTTATTAAGCGAATTAAGTAGGTTAGAGAATGCGATAGCACTTTCCGGTCAACCGCGAACTCATCATTCTATGTTAGGTACAGAAACATTAGGCTATATGATACGTAAATTAGGCACGATTTATGACAAAAATCAACTATTAGATTTAGAAATTAGGGAATATTATGATATAATGAAACCCTTGGCGTATTATAGTGGTAACCAAATAGTCTTTGTATTTAAATTCCCCATAACGTCTCCACAGAAATTCCTTCTGTATAAATTAGTCATTGTACCAAATAAAAATAGGCAAGCTATTATCCCGTCCTTCCCATTCCTAGCAATCACTGGAAACATTCATGTGTACATAGAGGCAGAATGCCCGAAGGTAGCTTCAGAGTACCTGTGCGAAGAAAAATTCAACCATCAAATGAAAACCCAGCCAGACTGCATTTGCGACATCATAGGAGGGCGAACACCAGAAAAACCATGCAGCACAATTACCATCAGCCTAACGAAGCCCGCCATGGAAAAGTTAGATGATCGCCGCTACGCTGTCGTTTTCCCGAAAGCAACACAGGTGCAACTAATCTGCGAACGAGAAGAATCTATGACCTTAGCCGGGAGTTTCTTGGCCAGCATCCCACACAGCTGCAAGCTGCGAACAGAAGAATTTACCATCGCTAACATCAACGACCACATCCAAGGACAGCCCATAAAAATAAGCGACGTGCCAGTGGAAATCGAGGAATTAACCACGCCACCTCTCAAAATTAATGCTATTGACTTAAAGAAGCTACACAGTATTCAAGACAGAATAGATTCACAGAAGCCAATTCACATAGAAGCCCCCACAACAATTTACCATACGACAATCCCGTTTTATGGTACATTACTTGCCATGCTAATATTGGGAGTAATACTATCATATCGGATTTATATTCGCCGAAGTAGACAGATGGAAATCCCAGATGAAGCCACTTACGCCGAGCCTGAAGCATCTGAAGCCCGAAAAAGCCAACCGGCCTCCCAAGATCAATCTAAGCTCTCGACGATATTTCATCTCAAAATCTGAAATAGTCGTCGATCTGAGGGGGGAGGTGTTACGCGCCTCACTATAAAGGAAAGCGCTGACACCTAGGCACGAGGCAGCGCGTGCGCATCGACGTCATCGCCGCTGTTGCCACCGAGCGGGGGAAACTGCTGACACAGACCATGAGGCCCGATGACACCGTCTACGTGACCACGGCCGCGCACTTCGGATCCAACCTCGATCGAGTCAATTTAATTGTTTTATCATAATTATAATTGTATCTTTTATTTGAATTAAATTAGTTTGTAAAATAAATCGGTTTTTTTTGAGACCTCCGGCCGTAGCTTACGTAATTCCTGTTAAAATTAATAAGAGTGGTAAACAAACAAAATAATATGCCTTCAACATATTTGTGTCTCACGTTCCACTTGCTACTTCGTATGTACGTTAGATACGCACTAGCTCGCTAGATATCACCGCAGCGCGCCCATGAACCGAGTTAAACAAGTTCACTAGTTTTTAAGATAAACGTTTGAAAACAAAATGATATGTCGAAAAGTATGAATAACATAAATCTTTACCAAGTCTCTACAGATAATGAAAAATTCCAGCAATTAATTCTGATATTTAATAAGTGCACTTGGAAATATTTTTAATTTAAAACAATCCAAAGGGAAAGGGCTGTACTTGGAATTTCGTTGCGGGATCGCATCAGGAAGGAAGATTTCCGCAGAAGAACGAAGATCGCCGATATATGATAAAGAATCGCCAAAATTAATTGGCAGTGGCAGAGCACATTAATTTACTCGTAGCTGATAGGTTCAATTGATAGGTGAAACTGATAGGTGGTGCGCGGTTGCCACACGTAGAATTGGAAGGACTCCCACAGCTGCGATGACCTCACAAGATGGATGCGAGACACACAGGACCGTTCATTTTGGCGAAACATGGGGGAGGCCAAGGTCCTATTGTGGACGTCTTTTGACTGAAATGATGATGATGATGATGGTGAATTTAAAACAGGGACTAGTATATTTTTATAGCTAGTGTAAAATGTTTTTTTTTTTTCAAATAGACCAATTACACTTTTGAATTGTCAAAATGCTTGTCAGTCAAAAAAAAGTGAAACTAAATTGCACGTTCCAAAGCGTAGATCTCTATGGAGAAGAATGTGCAAGAAACTCCATGGATACTCTTTTAAATCATAATTATTAGTTACATAATTCTTGGTTATATATTTCATGTAACTTCTATTATGTGCTATATAGAAAAATACTGAAAGAAAATACTAATTGCAAAAATATAAATAGAAATTGAAATAAGCCACTGGCAGCTAAGAGATGACCAGTCTCAACTGACGACGCCCGTTCACGAGCATGACGCGTGCACCACTCAGCTCAACCATTATGAAGGGAACTGAATGACCCAATTACACGTGCCACCATCAGCGAGACATTTGAGTGAGCATGACAAATTCTCAACTGTCATGCTCGTAAATTCAAATATGTTTGTAACCTATTCAAAATAAAAATGCTCCATGGTTCTCCACATTCACAAAATTTGAGAAAAGTGCATCTACATTATACGGTTCCGAATGCAATAAGTAATCAATTGTCAAAAGCTTCATTAAAATAAAAAAATTAAAAAAACCATCTCGAAAATAATAATACATACAAAAAGGGTCATCTCATTTTGTATATTTAAGTATTTAAAAAACTAATTAGGCAAAAATGGCTGTGCTCGTGGTGCAGGACAGGCATTTAGCCAAGCATTTTTATCTAGGAGATAATCTTCCAATTTATAATATGCTTGTCTACATAGTGTGCGTTTAATGCATGTTTTAAATTTAGACTCATTGAGATTGAGAATCTCAAGTGGTATTTTATTATAAAATTTTACACATTTTTGTCCCTATTTCTAGTATTAAAATTGTGCCTGTCACTTATCTTGGTAAAAAGATGAATATTTTTCCGAACATACAAAATATTTTCATAAATGTATTGACAAGGAACCGCCGTAATGTTTATTTCCTTAAATAGTTCCCTAAGAGAAACGCGTCTGTGAAGTTTATATATGGCTCTGATGGCTCTCTTCTGCAGAATAAAAATAGACTCTATGTCTGCAGCCCTTTCCCATAGCAAAATACCGTAAGACATGATACCATGAAAATAACTAAAATAGACTACCCTCGCAGTATCTACATTAGTAAATTGACGGATTTTTCTGACATCATATGCTGCTGAACTAAGCCGACCTGCCAAAGATGTTAAATGAGGACCCCATTGTAGTCTCGAGTCAAGCGTGATTCCCAAAAAAAAACCGTGTTCTCGACGAATTCGAGTTTTTCTTTGTTTAATACTATTTCGGAGCTATTGCTTTTAACATCTGGTAACTCTATGCACTTGGTTTTTTTTCATTTAGTACTAAATTATTAACAGTAAGCCAGTTATGGACCTGCTGCAGAGCGTTGTTTACATCATCAAGGTTTGTGGAACGTCTATTAATCTTAAAGATTAATGAAGTATCATCAGCAAACAATACAATATGTAGGGTTTATATGTTTGAATTGAAATTCAATCGGACAGACTGGCAAGTTTGATATCAATAGAGCAATTGAGGCTGCAGGGGAGGAATTTAAAGCTTCCGTTGTCCTAAAGTGGTATATTGGTGAAATAATTAACAAACTCTTGGACTACTTCTGTATTGCTTATGGGACCATGTGAAGTCTCCAATAAAAAATACGTGTTGCGTAATTTATTTCTACCAGTTTCACTATTAATAACTTTCCATACAGTCTTTATTTTATTAGCTGCCGATTTGATCTTTTTTCTAATATAAAGGGCCTTCGTTGCCTTGCAAATCTTTCTGAAAAGTTTAGAATATTTATTTACAAACTTCGGTGTTGTCAAACGGCTTCGGTGTTGAAGAATGGCTTAAGGCCGTATAACTCATATAGTCTTTCCCTAATTATCCTAATACCTATTTGTTTGATAAAGGTGAAGCCAAAGGTTATGCGAGAGTGTCACCACAGGCCCCGGGACAAAGGCAAGGAACGGAAAGGTAGGTTTTTAGTCAGTAAAAGTCTGACACTATTTCCCGCCCCACCCAAGGGCGGGATTTGTCATTGGATGATTTTACCTACCGAAAAAAAAAACCCTCCATACCAAATAGCGTGATAATATATAGCCTATATTCATCCTTGGAGTTCAAGCTTGCTATGTACTAAATTTTATTAAAATCGGTTGGGTGGTTTAAGCGTGATCGCGTAACAGACAGACAGACAGACAGAGTTACTTTCGCATTTATAATATTAGTAAGTAAGTAAGTATATATATTAGTAAGTATGGATTTAAGATCAAAAGATCAAAAGTAATTTCAAAGATAGATGTCGTTTGACCCCGGGTTTTTACAATTTTTATCGCATTTACGAGGGTCAAGTTTAATAACAAAAAAAAAAAATAATATTAAGATATATAGGTTTTGACTTGAAACTACATTTGATAAAGTAATCTTTTGATTTATTAGGCACAACAAGTTTATAACTAATTTAGATTTTGGTTTAAGCTACAATACGTTAATACAGTTATATTTTAAATTTGGACCAACAGGTGATAGAACTATGGATTAGTAATTAACCTAAAACATTACAAGGAACGAAACTGAGATCCATTAAACACTTTAATTTGTTAAAAGTAAAAGTTTATTAAAGACAAAGGCCTAAGGTTGCCGGCGTAGCGATATTATGGCTTACCGAATAAAAAAAAAAAACAACAGTAACCAAACTCTAAGTAGCACAGCATTTGTATCACATTGTGTAAGTAAATAAACCACGATAATTAGGTACATAATACAATAAAAAAAGTAAAATCAACAATTATTATCCAAAATAAACCACAATGATTTGGTAGGTTCTTTACGCAACTTAATGCAACACAGCTCACAAATCAAACATTATCACGTATCATTACCGTCATCTTTAGCCACACAAATATTTTTATGCATTGCATCAGCCTTAAAATGTTCCCACTGCTGGGACTCAGGCCTCCTCTCCAGGAGAGGGAATGGGCCGCAATCCACCACGCGGGCCCAGTGCGGATTGGTGGATTTCACATGTCTTCGAATGTTTGGTTCTAGGACATGCCGGTTTCCTCACGATGTTTTCCTTCAACGTTTTTGAGAGCAGTGGTGATGAAATAAATTACACAAAGTAATGCGCCTGGCTGAGTTTGAACCCGCGACCTACAGCATGTAAGTCGGGGTCGTTACCACTCGGCGACCACTGCTCACAAATATTATTAAAGAGTATTTTCTTCTTAATCTTTTTCATCAGTTTCAATTAATTCGTCCCTTTTCCGGGTTTGTAAGGCATATTTAAATACTCATCATGATATCTTGTCGGTATTACTCCAGAGTCACATACTTTTTTAAATCCTGTAGTATTATTTATACTCACATATTTTACTCACAGTCATATTCATTTTTACTCATTGGATCTTTGTTCTCATTTCCTTTTAAATTATTGTATTATTGACTTTTATAATTTTTAATTGTTTGTTTTTCACGTTTTGACATGACACTGTCAGTACATCACTTTCTTTTCATGTATCATCTAATAGCTATGGTTAGTTACTAAGGAGTTTTTATACCAATATTTATTTATAGGCCAGGTTTACACTTTCTTACTAATTCTTCTTAAATTATTGTAACATTTACTTTATTGTAAGACAGCCATGCTGGCTGGCGTCTTTCTTTCGATCTTGATTTGAAACTTTAAATTATGGAACAGATCACCCAGCATGACTGTTAAAACTGACTGTAAATACCGGTCCATTTTCCCATCTTGGTCAGTTCTTGAAGAGTTATAGAAGAGTCAGTTGCGGAGTTTAAACTAAAGAAGTACTGAAGAGTCAGCAAACCCGAAGTTTTCTAGCGGAGGGCCTCACCTCACTGCTGCACCTCCGCCACTCCTCCTCTGCCAGCTCAGGTGGCAGAGGGCCTCGCATCTGCAGTACCTCGGCCTCCCGGCCTCTGCCGGCTCTGATGGTGGAGGACCTAGCCTATCTCTTTACCTGCCGGCCTCGGAAGGCTGGCATGCTGCTTGCTGCCTGCTGCTCATCTTCCTCTACCTGCTGACCTTCGAAATCTGGCTTGATGCCTGCTGTTGCTGTATGCTGCTTGACGCCTGCTGCTTTCTGCTTACGCGGCCTCTGCTGGCTCGACGACGGAGGGCCGTGACCTCTCCCTCGAGGACTGACATTTCTGACCACCTGCTTTTATATTTTCATTTGTTTTATAGTATATATTTTTATAATATGTACTTACCTCACAAGGAAACATCATCTTTGATTCCCTCACCCTTAATCTCTTCCTCTTTCTCTTACAATTACACATTTCTTTCCTCTCCCTCTTTTGGCTTAACACCACTCTTACCTCTCATAACATTTCACTCTTACAACTTTTCCTCTTACTATTCTCACTCCTCTACCTTTTTCACTCTCAAACACTCTTACATTGCTCATCTTTAACTCTACATTCACTATTACCTTACACTCCTTTATCCTTACATTCTCTTGCACTTCTTCACCCTATTTCTTACATGTTAACGTCTAAAACGTTACAGTCCACATATTTAACTTTACTGGTTGGTAGTGGTACGTTTGAGGAACGAAATGAGGAAAGTTTGTCATTGCAGCCGAGGCGAAATTCACCCGAGCCGTACAGGCGAGGGTGTTATGAAGCCGAGTGCAAAAAGAAATTTTCAATACACTTACTCGAAAACTGCCTCTTATTCACGTCATGGGTGATTAAACTAGTTATTAAATATATATATATATACTAATATGAGTGCTATAAATTTCTCGTGATGACAAGAACCTGATGCTTAGAACTGGGAGGTGGCTAATGGAACTTTGAAATGCCTACAAGTAAACTCATCGAGTCATTAGATTCGTCTTGACCCGTTCTATACATTTCTTGTAATGACAAGGACCTGATGCTAGAACTGGGAGGTGGCTGGTGTAACCCTGGAATGCCTACCAGTAAACCCATCGAGTTTGGGCTCGATGGATTCGCCTTAACCAGTTCTATATCTCATGATAACAAGAACCATTGTTGCATCATTTCTAGTAACGATCCGGGGTCTGTGTGTACGTCCGTAATGACATCTGCTGCCAGCATTTTCTATCACCTTGAATACACTATTTTTTTTTCAAGCTATGGCTGTTGGTTTACAATGGTATGGACAAAATTATTTTTGCCTGTGTCTCCCGATTGCACAGCGGTGGTCAGAAAAAACATCGATTGTTTGACCACCTCAGTGAGGCCGCCGATAAGGCTTTGCATCAGCATCCTGATACGCAGCTCGCTTCTCTGGAGGACTTATAATAACGCCTGCCATCGAGATAAATATTTTTATAATTTGATGTAACTTATAATTTGTTTAAATAATTTATTGGCACCTAAAATCTAAAATCATAATTAAAAAACAAAAAAAATTGGTAAAAGAGATACAAACTATTTCATAATTAGTTATTTAGACAAAGTGATCATCTGGAAACTTTACATTAAATTAGGTGAGTTTACACTGCTACCTTCAAAGTTGAAATCAAGTACCACAACATTAATTTAAATGTTTAAAAAAAAAAAATTACTTATGTGGTTGGTTAAGTGAATTTGTATTGTCTAATTATTTTTGTCTAAATCGGCTATGTAACCCAAGTTGTGTATCGCGAACGAGGAATGCAGTCCCACCGTAATACAATTCGAACTAGTACGGGGGTCAGGGTGAATTGTGACAACTAAAGTTTTAATTGTGTATCTAGAATTTTTATATAAGGTAGGTTATATATGGTATGTGTATTTTTAGAAAATAAGTAAGCAATAGTTTGTAAACATGATTAAGGTTTTTATCAATTTGTGGAAATAAATAAAATAAATTGAGAGAACAAGGAGAGGGGGAAAGAAACAATGTTAAAATCAAATAGAGTTGAGAGAAACTACTTTTCTTTTAAGTTATTTAAATTATGAGACTAAGAGGGCTGCAAAAGGGTATAACACGTGATGCTTGTATTTGTAAATTATATTGTTTTGGACTTTTTTTATGGTAGGTAAAATCATCCAATGACAAATCCGGCCCTTGGTGGGGCGGGAAATAGTGTCAGACTCTTACTGACTAAAAACCTACCCTGTTTGCCTTCGTTCCAGAGCCCCGCGGTTCACTTTCGCACAACCCTTGGGGCCACCAGTAAAGGCTTGGGGTTTGTTAGGCATTTTTCCACATGCGAAATATACTTTTCAATACACTTCCTCGAAAACTGACTCCTAACGCACTAGAATTAGGTTCAATATGCCATCTATATCACCCTCGTGTTTTTTTAATATTAAAACCTTAAACATATCCGCCTCTTTGCTTTAAAATAAAATAATCACCCTTGACCGTGACGAAATAGGAATGAAAAAAGCCCTTGGTGTAATAAATTTTAAAAAAGCACGCGGGTGATATACATGCCATGTCGAATCAAATCGTAAATGTATTGTTTTAAACTGTTATCTCAAATACTAATTAACTCGAATAGGTACCTAATGTATGATATATTTAACGGACCGTTTTCTTCAGTTCAAGATAATATTACTGGTGTAGGAGAACGATAGGAACGGACACAAAAATGTTGAAAACATTTTATTTTCTTTGTTTACCAGTCTTGTTAATTTTAATTGGTGAGTGCACTTTACATTATTATTATTATAAAAAAACAACTCCATAAACATAGGAATATATGGTATTTATTTATATTCTAGTCACTTATGGTGTTGCTACTTACTTTTAACACTAAAATAACTTTTTAAAGCATTTATTTTATATAACTGGCTCTTCGTTTAGGCATGCAATAATATTACATTTTGATACAAGTGCATAAAGTTTGTCATTGCGACCGAGGCGTAATTTAAGTTATGGAGCCAAGGGCTGCAGTGACAAATTCGCACGTATGTCAAACGACGTTTTTCAATACACTTACTCGAAAACTGCCTCTTATTGCAATACGATTAGATTTTCCATGGTGGGTATATCATCCGCGTGCTTTTTTAAAATTTATTACACCAAGGGCTTTTTCATTCCTATTTCGTCACGGTAAAGGTTGATTATTTTTTTTTAAAAGCAAAGTGGCGGATATTTTTAAGGTTTTAATATTAAAAACACGAGGGTGATATAGATGGCATATTGGACCTAATTATAGTGCGATAAGAGTCAGTTTTCGAGGAAGTGTATTGAGAAGTATATTTCGCAATAGTGTGGAAAAATGTCTGATAAACCCCAAGCCTTTATTGGAGCCAAGGGTGCTAAAGTGAACACCAGAGCCCTGGAATGAAGGCAATGAAGGAACCGGGTAGGTTTTTAGTGAGTAAGAGTCTGACACTATTTCCCGCCCCACCAAGAGCGGGATTTGTCATTGGATGATTTTACCTACAACAAACACAAATTTACTACTACAGACAAATTTACTTAACCAAAAACATTTAAATGTTGTGGTACTTGATTTCAACTTTGAAGGTAGCAGTGTAAACTCTCCTAGTATAATTACGTAAAGTTGATCAATTTAGATTCCAATAAATTATTTTAACAAATTATAAGTTATATCAAATTATAAAAATAAATTTCAGACAATATTTGTCTCTACTATTAATATATTTCCCTCATGCACAATGGCATTGCACAATGGTGTTGTTTATAAAATGTGTTTGTGTTTATGTAGTATATGTGTAGTGTTTGTGTACCTGCGTTATAAAATCATTTATTATCTAAATTTATTATTTATTAAAATTAAATTATCTCGAAATTAATTATCACTTTGTTATCACTAATTTATTAATATTATATAATATTAAATTCATTATTTATTACCATGATCTCAAATATAATAACTATTATCATTATTTTTATCTCAGAATATTTTCCACCTCATACTAATCTAATTTATTTAGAAATTCACCAATAATCTTTTTACATTCCCGACAGCTAAGATCTTTTATTTTAAGTTTTCTGCTAATTTTATTATATATACGGGGGCCAAGATAATTTTTAAAGGTTTGAGCGACTCCAGTCTTACATTTGGGAATGTTGTAAACTATATCCATCCTTCGCCTAGACCCAAAGTCAGGTTTAATATTATGCTGTGAGATAATTAACAGCTGGATGAAAAGTTTGCGAACAGAAAGTACCTTATCTTATATAAGAGGCCCGTAGGATATTTATAGTCTTTAAAAGTCATCACTTTAAGCAGTAATAATACGTCAATAAATAATTTTATTATTATTATTATTATTATTACTTTAAGCAGTGCACGTTGGGGCCTTTTAACTAGTAACATCGTAGATTTTAATGTACCACCCCATGTTGTTAAATAGTAACTAATCATAGACCAACAAGGTGAATAATATACAGTAGTACGCAATTGCACTGAACAAATATTTCTGTGCATTTTAAAGATGTATATCAGTTTTCGAACTCAGGCACTTAACTTTTTGGCTTGCTCTTTCCAGTCAAGATGCCGATTGACTACCACACGAAGATATTTAGTTGAAGTGATGTTGATAATACTGCAACTATTACAAGATATTTCAGATTCGTTAGAGGTGGAGGCTGAGTTTTGCTTGAATTTATGAAAGAAATGTACTTGTTTTTTGGGCGTTCAGGGTTAATAAATTGCTATCAAACCATGTTGCTACTTGGTATGGTCATGTAAAGAGGAGGGATGAAACACACGATACTAAAAAGGTTATAAGTATACATGTGGATGGAGGGGAAGAGGGAGGCCAAAGGTAAGATTGTTGAATTGTGTGAAGAGTGATATAAAAGAGAAGGAAGTTAGTGATAGTATGACGGGTGACAAGGCAGAATGGAAGAAGAAAGCGTGTTGCGCCGCCCCAAATAACATGAGAAAAGGGCAGGAAAATGATGATGAATAAGAATAAAACAATATGACCTATTCAGATTATGCACGGTGCGATCCTGACTACGTATTCAACATTGAAGCGGGTGGCTGGCTCAAACTGTACAAGATGCCTGAAACTTGGGAAGAAGCCCTTGTAACGTGTTACAATAACGGTGAGAATCACTCCTTCTATGTTAGTTTACTGGATGCATGTCGTGTCATGTACAGAACTCGATGCGTCATGTTACAGGCGCGGTGCTGGCGTCGCCGCTGAACAAAGAACTAGCTCGTGCACTCCAGCTGCAGATGGAGCAGTTTGGCGTGAGTGATAAAATTTTCCTTGGAACCCGTGATTTATACTCTGAAGGATATTACGTATCTTTGGAAGGTCAGTCACAGTTTGTACATTTTCAAAATGATGATGAAATCGATGAAATGACTTATTTTTATTATTAACTAGCTTTTGTCGGCGACTTCACTAGCGTAAAAGTATGTTTCTCCATAAAAATTGTGGTTCATTTGTTTCGTTTCCTTTGGGGGTGAATTTTGGAAAGTCATATCTTATTACTTGCCTGCGTTCAAAAAGGAAACTTGGTGCAAAATTTCACGCTTCTACTCCCAATACTTTCGGCTGTGCTTTGATATGTCAGTCAGTCAGTTTTTCCATGAATAAATATAGATGTGTGTTGTGTGTTTGTTCCAGGAATGCATCTATCTGATATGACAATAAAAAGGAAATCACAAGGTAACAGGGAAAATATTGGAAGCTGCCTCACCATGTCTGTCGATGGAAGCGCGCATTACTCGTCATGCACGGACCCACTACCCTTTGTATGTTACAGGAAACTCGACAATCAGACGATGAATGAATGTGGCACCTTAGACAGTAGTAAGTAAATTATCAATTTGCAATTTGCGTTGAAATAGTGAATATAAATAAAATTTCATTTCGTAAACGTGATTTATTACACTGTTAAACTTCACACTTTAAAACATAACAGTTAATACTACAAAATGAAATGTTAAATGTTCCAGAATATCACCTTGACTTGCGTACCGGTAGCTGTTACAAAGTACACCGTGAGAGTGTCAGTTGGGCGCGTGCTTATAGGGTGTGTGAGTCAGAGGGGGGTCACCTGGTTGTCCTGAACGACGCAGAAGAGGTCAGAGTCATCAAGGAAATGTTCCCCGAAGATGTTGATCAGTTTTCCAGATTTCACGTGGGCATTGGAGCCTGGGGAAGACAACGTGTTTGGATTACCATTGACGGTATGAGATAAACTAGGTTGTTTAAACAAACTCGGTACCTACACATGTCCTTAAGTTCTCAACACTTGAAGGTCAAGGGTGAATCGGTCTTGCGCTCACCATCATCATCCATTTCCATGAAAAATAACACTTGTGTGAATGTGTTTTGAAAAAAACACATAACATTGTAAACCAAACTAGGCAAGTGCGAATCGGACTCGCACACCTAGGGTTCCGTACAAACTAACTTATATAAATAGTTCAATTCCTCGAAAAATTTTCCGAATCGAAAAAAGTATCTTTTTTGTGTCGTAATTACAAATTACGTCTCTTTGAGCCCCATGAGCCACGGGGTTCGCTACGGATGTGATCAGCCCGCAAGCCGGACGCGTCAGAGAGTTATGACGATCCCGATAGTGCTGGGATACCGCACGGTTTCCATCAAATAGGCGAGGCCACTAGCTGTACTACGTTATGTTCTAATTTCAATTATTAATTAAATCAGAACACAAAAAAGAGAAATAAATATAGAAGTAATTATGAAGTTGAGTCCGCTGCGCAATTTTTTTTTTTTTTTTATATTTATATTGTATAAACTAGCACTTGACTGCAATCCTACCTGATGGTAAGCAGTGATGCAATCGTCGATGGTAAAGCGCACTAGTTTATTAAGAGCCTATTCACTCTAGCCTTGAAGACGCCTAAATTATAATTGGCCGGGAAAACCGCAGCAGGCAAATTGTTCCAGTCCCTCGATGTACGCGGTATAAACGACGAGGCAAAACGCTTAGTCCGGACCGTGGAAGTTTCAACAACGTAAGGGTGGATATTCGCCGTACGCCGGGTTGTTCGATGGTAGAAAGGAGATGGCGGTATCAAGTCATGCAATTCCCGCGCACACTCTCCAAAATGCATCCTGTAAAACACCGAAAGGCTGGCTACTCTACGCCTGTGCTCGAGGCTTTGTAGATTGGACTTAACCAAGTCTGGATCACCAATTAGCCTCTTCGCACGCCTTTCCACCGAGTCCAAAGCCGCTAGGTGGCATTTTGCAGCACCAGCCCATATGTGGCTGCAGTACTCCACACACGAACGGACTTGTGCTTTGTATAAGATTAGAAGCTGTTCCGGTGTGAAGTACCTACCGCCGGACTTTTGCTAGAACGCCGAGTTTCCTAGCAGCTACCCCGGCTTTGGACTCAATGAACCGCCCAAAGTTGAGGTCTGAGGAAATTTCTACCCCCAAGAGCTGAAGGCGGTCGGTGCACGCCAGGGATACATTCTGGAAAGCAGGAGCCAAGGTGAACGGGCTCCTTTTGGCGGTGAACAAACACGCTTGTGTTTTGGCGGCGTTGAATCCCACAAGATTGGCTTCGCCCCATTTGGAGACTGCCTGAAGTGAAGCATTCGTCCGCTCCACCATAGCCTCGCATGGGTTGATAAAAAGTTATTCGGAAGAAGTAAATTGTTTCGGAGCAATTTGGCTGCATTTGCCTGTCAGATAGACAGAAGCAAACAAACTGGACGCCAAAAGAAGTACAAAACTCAAAAAAATATTATTTAGCTGACAGTAACATACAATTACGCAAAATGACGACAGCATTAAAATGAAAATGAAAAAAAAAATGAATTAAATGAAAAATGAATGAATGAACGAATTGAATTGAATGAATTAAATGTTTGCATGTTTCAGGTCAGAGATTGGATGATGTGTACAACAACTGGTGTCCCTCGCAGCCAGACAACTTAGGTGGCAACCAAAACAGAGGAGCTCTTCTTAAAATGGGCTATATAGACGACATTGGTCCAGAGCAACTGCCGTTTGTTTGTGAGAAATCACCTGCATCGAAACAGTTCGAACCCTTACCGCCATGCATGCAAGTTTTGAAGAACTTGTGCAAGGTTTAACATGGGCTGACAATCCATCACAATATAAAGTTACTTGTGACACTGAAATGTTATTTGACTTTTTTTTTCGATTATTAAAATTATCACAATATTAAGAAAGCTAGTTTCCTTTCTTTTAAACCTTTTTGACTATCATGAATAAATTTTTAAAAAACTTTTTACAAAAACAAACAAAACTGACTTTAATGTGTAATACACTCAAAAGGACAAAATAATTTTAATTTCGGAAGTCGGTGTTTCTATAATAGTTTTGTCTCTAACACCAAATTCCGAAATGAAAATTATTTTGCACTTTTTAGTGTTGTTTTTACATTGAAGGCGGTTGTATTTTTCTTCCGGCTTCAGTGTCAGATCAGTTCGATGCCTCTTTCTTCAGTCAGTCATCGACTACGAGTATAAACAAAGCAATTTTACATGTTATGGTAGTTTTGCTATCATTATGTGAGGAGTTTCATTTCATCTCATCGAAGTTCATCAACAGATCATAACAATATTTATATGAGACCAATAAGGAAGTTTAATACTTCAATAAAAAATAAAAATTGGAGTTGGTCCTCAATCGACCGAGAAATCGGTGAACATACATAAAAGAATCCCTACCTGTTTTATCATTTTCGACCAATTTAAATTCTTTCTTTCTTGTCTAAAGTGCTTGAGGCCTGCGTACATAAGCAGTTTTCGGGGTTTGTTCACCGACATAGCCTCGTAAGCTAATTCCAGTCTGTATTTAGACCTGGGCACAGTACAACATCCGTTTTTCTTAAAGTGACTGGCGACGGTAGAGATGCAATGGAACATACAAAGGTTACTGTGTTGGTATTGATTGATTTTTCCAATGCCTTTAATGTCGTCAGTCACGTTATACTCCTATCTATCCTTTCCCATCTTATCGAGACGATATATCCTACCGAGACGCTGGAATGGTTCTCATCTTATTTTCGGGAACGCCAGCAGTCGGTTCGCGTTGATGAGAGTTCGTCGACTTAGCGTGATCTGGATGCTAGAATTCCACAGGGAGGTATTCTTTCTCCATTTTTATTTTCCATCTTTATAAATGTTGTGTCTTCGGTGTTCATATCTTCTTTATGCCGACCTTCAGTTGTATACGGCTGTGTGGGTGGAAGATTTATAAGATGCTTCTATAGTATTCTATAGGATGTAAACCGGGATCTGAATGCTATCAGTAGCTGGTCTGATAAGTTTGGGGTGGCTGTAAACCCACCCCTCAAACACCCATGAAGAGGCCCAGCCTGCTTAAAGAGGCCCAGCCTGCGAGCTGCAGGCAGGCAGGGTTGAAGCCTGCTGGGGTCAAGGGCCGTTTTCTGAGAGGAAGGCTCAGCCCCGGCACTATAGGCAACGAAGGAACGGGGTAGGTTTTTAGTCAGTAAGAGTCTGACACTACTTCCCGCTCCGCCCAAGGGCGGGGTCTGTCATTGGATGATTTTATATACCATAAAAAAAACCCTCAAACACCCATGCATGATGAGTAGAGTGGTGATTAGCTTACTGCCTCCTATTGTTTTCAATGGTACCATCATCCCTATCAGCCTTAGCGTAAAGAATCTCGGTTTGCATCTTGACTCCACGCTTGGCTGGCAAAGTCAAGTTTCTAGTGTCTGTTAAAAAGTCAACGGGACTTTGCGGTGTCTGTAGCGTTTGATAATTTTTTTGCGCAAAGACGAAGACAATGCTTGTGCAGACTTAGATTTTCCCTATTATAGACTATGGTGGCGTATATTAATTTGACCTGAACTTGGTCTTGCTGGATAAGCTTGATAGACTCCTTAACAACTGCATCAGGTTCATATTTAACCTGAGGAAATATGATCATGTGTCGAACTTCAGGTCTGAGCTGAAATGGTTGCCTATTCGCCAGAGAAGAAGTTAGCGCGCTCTGACTACACCTTTCTCTCTACTCAACTATCCCACGCCTCTATCCTATCTCATATCTAGCTTTCAGTTTCTACGATTCTTCTCTTCACACGGAAACAATCTCCTACTGCTCTGTCCTTTTCATACTTCTGATTTTGTCCATTCTTCTTTCTACGAGTATATACAGTCTATCCTTCTGTGGAATGTACTTCCTCTCGATATCAGGGCGGCCGGAAGTCGGTATGCATTTAAGCGGAAGTTGCAGAATTATTTTTTCCTCTAATAGCAAAATCGTCTCAATAACTTCTTTCTTTACTTTATATTGATATATTTATGCACACATGTTTTCTAAATAACATTTTCTTTTTTATGCACCTACCATATTGTCTCTCCACCACCCTAGGTTTACTGGGGTCAAAGGGTATGTGAAAATGGCACCCGGGGCCATGGGACCAAGGCGAAGAATGGAACGGGGTAGGTTTTTAGTCAGTAAGAGTCTGACATTACTTCCCGCTCCACCCAAGGGCGGGATTTGTCATTGGATGATATTACCTACCGAAAAAAAAAAAAAAACCACCCTAGGTTGACTGGTAGAGCATTAAGCATTAAGTCCGCCTTTGTAGTTGGTGTTGCATGAAGATTAATTAAATAAAGCCATACACTAACTCTATTCGATTCAGGTGAATTGCAGATATTACAGTCCACGCGCCTGACGTTGGTGCAATTTCGACGTTCAAGCAGTGTGGGAGCGGTGCTAATAAATTAGAATCAAAGTATTGAGTTTTACAAAAAAGTACTTTATTTTTTAATTTTCTTCTTACAAATCAATAGTATTTCATGTACCGAATCGACCCTCCGCGGGATTAAAACTACCAAAATTTTACGGTGTATACACTAAAATTATAAATGTGAAAATAACTCTGCCTGTCTGTCTGAACCCCCAGGGGTTTGAGTAATATTGCATTTTGGTGGCAAATGGTTTTGAGTCCTTACACAGGGTGTTTCTATTAAGTCAGAAACAAAAATATATTTATACAAACAAAAAATAATTCTAAGGTTTATGCACTATAGCTACAGTCTAGAATCTTTGATCGATCCAAGAAATTTTAGTTCTTGACTAAAACATCAGTTCGCTTCGAACTGTCAGGACTTATTTAGGAGATTTTTCACAGACGAACATGGCTACTGTCCATGGCTGAACGTCGTCCATATAGCCGTTTCTAAGGTAAGTGGCTCGGTCCTGATTCCCGTACCAATTGTCTGGTTGGCTGGTATTCCAATGGTTGAACACATCTTGTATGCTCTCACCTGAAAAAGACAAACATTTTTATTAGCATACCAGCTTCGAGGCGAACTTTTAGCTGAACTGTCAATATATAACGCCATCTACCTACTGGCATTATCAGAGAGAACACCCAAATACTCCGAAATATTTTATTCCAAAATTTCGTTGTTCCGATTTCCAAAAGCCTGAATTTCATAATACCTAATAATTATAATGTCTATTATTAAAAATCACGATATTTATTTTACCGAAAGTCGTAAATGCGATTTGTTAGTTGCAAATGCTCGAAGGATTCTTGTTCCGAAAAAGGACTTTCCGATTTTTAATACTTCGAATAAACTAAAAGTACAAAATTTAGTGACAGAAACGAATCGCTGCAAAACCAACTTCACGCAGTCTTATCTGCCCGGCTTTGTAATTTAAGCCCGCGTAGGCACGGAGGGGTAGGGTGGCCCGCGAGCTGAGGAGCAGATGGTTTGAAGGGCCGCAAGCTGAAGCTGCGGTATTGACCATTAAAACCATCTGCGACGATAAGCTCGCGCGGGACCGCCCATACCAAGCAGCGCCGGAGCCGTGTCGAAACAATACTTGCTGATTGTTGCATGCCTACTTGTTTGCTGTTTGCCTGCTTGCATGCTGCATGTCTTTTTGCATGCTGCATGCCTGCTTGCATTTTGCATGCCTGCTTGCGTTTTGCAACCCTGCTTGCATGTTGCCTGCCTACTTGCATATTGTATGCCTGCTTACATATTACATGCTTGCATGCTGAATGTCTGGTTGCACACTGTAGGCTTGCTTACATGCTGCTTTTGTAGTTTTTTAGTTCTACCTCCTCATACTATACATAATATTATACTTCTCTCTGACGAGCAATTATGTGTTTATTTGTCTTTCTATTCAGTTTTACAAGGCCTTTTTGTTTCGGAATTGTATTAATCGGTACTTTAACAATCGGAATTAATGTTTTAGGTGTTTCGAATTATTATCATTAAGTAGGACTTTTTGTTATTCGATCTATTAAAACTCGGTATTTTGAGAATAGTAATTATAAACGTTAGGAATATTGAAATTTAGGAATTATAAAAATAGTAGTAATGATAAGTCGGAGTTGCTATATTTAGAATTTTGAATCATTTGGAATTATCAAAATCTGTATTTTGAAATTCGTATTTGTGACTGACGGAATAAAGTTTTTCGTATTTATGTAGTATACTCATTATCAGAACCAGCGTAATTCATTTTAAAATGACATTTTAATTCGAGGTGGCGCTGAATTCGGATTTTTTTTTTTGTGAATTTTTCTATATTTTCTCATCGTTTAAACCTTCCTGGACTATATCACAATGAAAACAAATCAGTCCAGCCGTTCTCGAGTTTTAACGAGACTAACGAACAGTTATTAATTTTTATAAGATTTTCATTTCTAAATTGTGCGGTGTGCACAAGTTTGAGGTGTGCGATAGCAATTGGGATAAAACAGGAAATTACATTGTTACAATAAGTGCCTGCACAACAAAAACACTACACACAGGTGAAAGGCGATCCGATACGCTAGAAGCAGGTTTGAAAGAGTTTCATCATGTGAAGGTAGAGTGTAAGATTCTTATAATTAATAAAATATTGGGCACATTGCTCGTAGAACAGATGGGGTCGAAAGGTTCTGGAGTTGCGACCGCGCACCGGAAGAAGTAGCGTTGGAAGGGCTACCACAAGGTGGACTGATGGCCTAGTGCCAGTAGAAGCAATGCGATGGATGTAGGATGCACAGGACCATTCGATATGGTGACACTTCAGAGTGGACGTCTTTTATCAGAATTGATGAAAGTTTTGTTTTTACACAATGTGCCTACCGTGTATGGTAGTCCAGATGCGGTCAGCGCCCCAGGCTCGAAGACCTATATGGAATTGTATCCCTTCATTGACAGGGAACATGCTCTTGACGATATTGGCTTCTTCTTCGTCGTTCAAGATGACAAGATGACCTCCTTCATATGCACACATCTCATATGCTCGGGTCCAAGTCTGCTCCACAACATGGACCTTGTAACACCTGCCCATCTGCTGATTGTACTGATATTCTGGAAAAAAATAAGAATAAAATGTACCATCCAAAGATATGTCAAAAAGTAGTACCGTCTCAGTTTCTTTGTAATTTGGGCGTAATTGAGTTCTTCCAGCCTTTTCTGGATATATTTTATAAGCGGCAGTTTATGCATTTTGCAAGGGTGTCTTTATTTTCTTAATAAATATACTTTGTTTGATACAAGTGGAGAAAGTTTGGCATTGCGACCGTAGCGGAATTTCATGTTTAGGTAGGTATCAAACGAAATTTTTCAATACACGTATGAAGAAGTAAAAAAAGAGATAAGAGAGGGTATAGAGTAAGTGTATTGAAAAGTATGTATGATAATATATTAATGGGCATTATTGTAATAGATCAGTACGAGTAGTAGTATGAGAAACGAGTTATATATTTTTTTTAAAAGATCAAATGTATTTTTTGTATCGTATCTACATAGTTAGGTTTAGTGCAAATACTTATTTAACTTCATATTTAAGTGGTATCGTGGCTTTTAAACGGATGAACAGATTTTGATTTACTTTGTTTTAGTTTTAAATGTGTTTTGACCGAGAAAATTCATAGCTAATTTTTTTTTTAATGGGAAATCTTCCAATTACATTTCCCGTCCTTAGGTGGGGCTGGAGGGCGAGGCAGACTTTTACTGACTAAATCTCACTCCGGTTTCTTCTTTGCCTTCATTCCGGTGACCCGGGGTTCTGTTTCGCACCACACATCGTCCCAGAAGGCTTCGACCCTGCTGGACTTCTTGAGGCGCGCGGGGAATACTACATGGTGTTGACGACTTGAGTTCGGTCCGTATAGTCACCGGGACGGTCGGACGGCGAGCTACCCATTGCTCACCGTCTGCAAGCCTACGCCTACGGTGGCTGGAAATCGGGATTATGATCCTGGCTGGGGCGTGAGGGCCGTTCTCTCGCGCATGTGGCTGCTTCCTTAGGTAGCATTACTGTTTCGCAGAAGAAGGCGATCACCTGCCACTCCTTCTCGGTCCGGACCATGGCCTGTACCAAGGCCAGGTTATTTTGAGTTATGAATCGAGAAAATTTGTTCAGCTGTTTAGGAGCTACGAGCTACACTCCCACCTTAGCCTTCTTACTAAACCTAGCCGTGTCGGAGTACGCTACATTTCATTTTCTCGTTAGTTAAAAAATGAGAAGTTTGATCACGTGACCAATAAAAAGATGTGTGGCTTGACTTACAATGTCTCTATTATTTTTAGAAAAGCCGAGAATTTTAGAGATTCGTATCACCCGCGCTAAGCAAAGGTGGGAATAGTTGTTTTTATCATTCTTATACTAGCGACCCGCCCCAGCTTCGCACAGGTGCAAAAATATACATGTATTATGCATAGAAACCTTTCTCTTAAATCACTCTATCTATTAAAAAAACTGCATCAAAATCCGTTGCGTAGTTTTAAAGATCTAAGCATACATAGGGACAGACAGCGTGAAGCGACTTTGGTTTATACTATGTAGTGATTACCTATATTGAAAATTCTTGTTATAGTTACTAAGAGATTTGCTTACCATAGTCACATTCGTTCAATGTTTGATTTTCGTGTTTCCTGAAACATACGAAAGGTAGTAGGTTCCACTACTGAAGTTGTAATAACATGAACTGGAGATATCGGACCTTATATAATAGCTCAGCTCTTGTAAACAATCATTAAATTATACCTAAGCTGTGAATATGATTATATTATGCGTAATTTAATTAATAATTACGACTGATTCATAAAATCTATGCAATAAAATCTTCCATAGACGAACCTTCTCTACAGAAAATTTCTTACGGATATTCGTTATATTGGTATGGTTTTGTTTTATGGTAGGTAAAAGCACCAAAGGCAAATTCCGCCCTTGGGTGAAGTGGTGAGTGTGAGATTCTTAATGACTAAAAACCTACCCTGCCTTCGTTCCAGGGCTCCGGGGTTCACTTTCGCCTAACCCGAGGCCCCATTATGAGGCGCGCGGGAACAGTGCGCGCCGTTGACGACTTGGGCTCGGTTCAGACTGCCACCGGACGGACGAACAGTGACCTACCCATTGCCCGCTATCTGCAAGCACGATGTTGGTATAGTACAAACTACATTTTACTTAATCCTTCAGTGCAGTTTTTTCATTAACGGTTTTTCCCTACGGATGGTACAGAATCCTTCGTAATTCGCTGAAATTCTAGTTTTTTATTTTGCAGGTTGAATCATCATTAAATAACTTCTCACCATTTGGGTGGAGCGACAAATTATTATTGATCAAAACCCTTCCATGTTCCATCCTCCATTACTTATTTTTGCTTTAAATCAAATTATGGAAAAATTAAATTATACATTATACATACATCATTAATAAATCACTTTTTTAAATTTATTGCAAAATTCCATGTTATATATGCAAAATTACATGTCAAATAAGCCGGAATGTCTCTCTCTTTGAGGTGTGCCTTGAACTCAATTCGCCGTCGCCTGAGTCTAGTTTTTATCAAACGACAGGCCTATTGCTCACCGGTCTAATACCCGTGCTTACGGTGAATAAAAATCGCCACATGATTCCCGATGCCCGGGAGTGTGTCCTGCATGTATAGTCTGGTGAATAAAGTTGGCTAAGGAGATAGCCGCAAACACCAGAGAACGGAGATCCTCACGCCCCAGCCGGCGCCGCAGGGGACACTTCTGGCGTCAGGAGTCACCAGGCGATCCCCGACCAAGGTTGATGAGGGCTAGTAGGCGAAAACCTGTGGTAACATCACCGGCTGGCTTTCCGGTAAGGAACTGGAAAACTCTGAGTCATCACGCACGCCTTAAAAAGTTGTCTGCATAACTGTAGGGGCACAGTGGGGCCGATATCTGCAAGGGTCACGAAAGCGCGGGCTTGCGGATGGCGTGCAATAGGTAGCACGCGGTCCGATCGTCCGGTAACCGACCAGACCGAGCCCAAGTCGTCGACGGCGCGTTCTGTTTCCGTGCGCCTCAAGGAGTTGTCAGAAAACCGTAGAGGCCAAGCTTGCTACCTGCAGGCAGGCAGGGTCGAAGCCTGCTGGGGTCATGGGTCAGCTTCCGAAAGGAATACCAAGCCCCGAAACGATAGGCAACGAAGGAATGGGGTAGGTTTTTAGTCAGTAAGAGTCTGACACTACTTTCCGCTCCGCCCAAGGGCAGGATTTGTCATTGGATGATTTTACCTACCATAAAAAAAAATGGTCCCGAAAAAAGGGTCATGTCATAAGAATTTCTGGAGTCATGGACCTGGAACCCAACGAGCAACTGAAAGTCATAGTAGGTTTTATTCGGTATAAGTTTTTCACACATTCTCCTTCCACGGAGCGCGAGAAGTAATTTTGTTGATTTCACACCTTAAAAAAAGGGTTACGGCTAGTTCCAAAGTGGGTCACAGTGGGGACAGTGAAGACGTCATCCAACGAACATTACGGAAAAATACGATATTTTTCTTATTAAAATTGACTCGCGTATATTATGAGGAAAATATTACATACTTTTATTTAAATCAATATTCGGAATAATTATGTTTATATTTATTTATAAAAATAGGTTTTTCCCACCGAAAACCCAGTATAACTAAGCTATCAATATAGTTTGACCCTGTTTTGATAACTGGTTTTATACTCGTAAACAAAAATACATTATACTACAACTTTAGTCATGCATTCAATATTATCTTGTACATAATAGGAGCAGTGGTGACTCAGTGGTAACGGCCCCAAATTACGAATCGTCGCAACTTCAAAACCCAAACAGGCAAGTGCATTACTTTGTGTCATTCAGTTAAAAACCACTGCTCTCAAAAACGGTGAAGGAAAACATCGTGAGGAAACCGGCATGTACCATCCACCAACCCGCATTGGGCACGCGTGGTGGATTACGGCCCATTCCCTCTCCTAGACAGGAGGGCTGAGTCCTAGTTGTGGGAACATTATACCAAGCTCTTGCATAGTCTCAGCCATAACTACTATATCGTCGGCAAAACAAAGATTAGTGATGTACTCGCCATTGACATTAATGCTTAGTCTGTTCTAGTCCAGTCAGAACCTTGAAGACATCCTCCATTACTGGTTTAAATATTCTTGGAGTGATAACTTCTCCTTGCTCACTTTGCTGCAGGACGATATGTTTTGAGGTCCAGTCTTGAAGTCAGACTGACATGGTGGTATTTTTGTTCAAAAACTCCAACACATCGATGTACTGATAGTTAATGTGACACCGTTCGAAGAACTGCAGTCGAAGTCAAGTCTCGATCGAATCGAGGATTTCTCGTGGTCCACAAATGCTAAGCAGATAGGCAGATTATACTATTCGGTCTTCTGTATTTTTTTTTGACAAATGTGAGATAGTATCTGACTTTTACTGACCAAAAACCTACCCTGTTCCTTCATTGCCTTCGTTCCAGGGCCCGGGGTTCACTTTCGCACAACCCTTGACCCCAGTGGATTTCAACCTTGCTAGGCCCTTACAGTTTGCTGACAAACCCTTGAGGCGCGCGGGAACAGTGCGAGCCTTCGACGACTTGGGCTTGGTTCGGACTGTCACCGGACGGACGGACAGCGAGCTACCCATTGCCCGCTGTCTGCAAGCCCGCGCCTCCGGTGGCCGGAATCCCGGCGGCAGAGCCGGCGGCGTGTGCGCCGTTGCCTGATGCGGTCGGCCTCTTCTCTGTGTAATCAACACTCCTCTCTAAGTCTTCTGAATAATCAACCGTAGTGCATGTTTTTGTGGATTACGGTGCTCTAGCCTTTTCGGAATCCGGCTTGTTTGGGAGTTAAGTAGAGTTTTTTAGAGTTACTATTTTGATTCGCAATGTTGCAAATAATCTTATTATTGTATGCAAATGGGTTTTTTTTATTTGGTTCAGAGGCGATAGGTCAGTCAATAATTATGACTGGATGAAATTGAGTGACATCATAGATTTTTGATTATTTATTAGCTTTCTACGTTCTTTTGTTACAACACATAATTAAAAGTAGACAAAGATTCTCATAATTTTATTGTAAAAAATATTTTACAAGTGCTACTTTCAAGTATCAGTGTAATTCAATTTACTGTTAGGTTTAATTTAAATCAAAATTAATAATTTATTTTACTGGCAACATTTGAAAATATTAAATTGGTGCAGATCAATTTTATTGTAATGGCAACACCGAAAACGGTAATTTGGAAAAAAGACGCGGCAACGCTCTCTTTCGGTTCCGGCTGTCATAGGAGAAAGACGTGCTCCGTGCTTGAGTTAGTGTAAGCGGAGATACAGTTGGATATCGGTGTTCTACTGTAACATTACAGGTAAATTAATAGTTATGAATGATTGTAAATTATTATATTGTAAATGCAATATTAATTGTGGAAAGTAAAAGATGTGATTGTGTACCGTATATCATTTGGTTTTATAGTACAATGGAAATAAATGAATTTATAAAGTGTTTTAGTGTTTTCTATTAATATATCCTGCCCTTTACATTGGACATCTGTAGCTTCAAAGAATAAATCTATAGTTTCACATAGTACCCTCACACATAAATATTAGAAATAGAGTTAAAGTAACTATTATATGAAGTGTTGGAAGTAGATTCTTACATTTCAGAAGTGGGATAGTAGCCCGCAATTGCCTTGCATTAAAATAAAGGTGTCACTCGTTAGCACAAAATATAAATATACCCACATCACATCTTTTGCTCTTTCGGTGACTTGATGAGGCCCATTGTGAGCGATCACGTCTCAGAGCCATATGTCATCACTGGCAACACGCACTGGTCATAGACTTTCGTCTTGAGACACTGTGGTATGTTGGATGAGAAGATACCGCGCAGCTTCCCGAACGCCGCCCAGCCGAGTCGGATTCGACGGTAGACCTCTTTCTCGAAATTAAATCTACCTAACTGGACTGTCTGTCCGAGGTAGACTTGTTACTACATATTTTGGTGTACAATAAAGTTTATTGTATTGTATTGTAGACCTAATCTTTCACAACTTCGAGAGTAGAGTCTCCAATCTTGATAGGAGTGGGTGCTACATGGCTGTTTACCATGACTTTGGTTTTGTCCATGATCATTTTAAGCCCCACTCTTTCGGAAGCTCCACCGAGGTCATTGAGCATTGTGCTGAGCTCCACCGTAGTCTGTCATGACTACTATGTCGACCACAATCCGAAGGTAAGTGATGACTGGCCATTGACATTAATGCCCAGTCCATTCTGATTCAGAACCTTGAAGATGTTCTTCATTGCGGCCGTGAATAGTTTCGGAGAAATAACGTCTCCCTGACTCACACCCCGGTGCAAAAGTATAGGTTTCGAGGTCTGGTCCTGAAGTCGGACTGATATAGCGGCGTTTTTGTACAAACACTTCAGCACTTCGATGTACCGATAGTCAATCTGGCACCGTTGGAGAGACCGCAGCACAGCCCAAGTCTCGATCGAATTAAAGACTTTTTCATAGTCCACAATCGCTAGGCAGATTATATTCCTTGGTCTTCTGTATATAATTGAAAATACTGCCCAAGTTATTTCCAGGTCAATATTTTTTTATGTATTTGGTTACGGGGCACCCTACGGGGGTCTACGGGGAAGCCAAATCTTGTTATTTTTGAGCTACGATTAACCGTTTAGGAGATATAGGGCATTTTAACCTTTTTATAGAAATTATTCGAAAAGGAGTCAAGCCGTTTTGTACAAGTTTCAGATTATGCCACGCGACCCGAGCAGATGCTCGGGTAAGGTTGAGTCACAGTCATAGCCACCGCCATGAAAGCCACGAGAAACATGACCGTGAGCGGAGTCGCAGCGGGACCAGCCGTGGACCTAGCAGTGGGCGTAGGCGTTGAGAAGAGTTGCAGTCGTGGCAGGCAGAGTGTAGACGTGGGTCTACAGGAACGCGAACAGGAACGCGAACAGGAGCTCGACAGGCAACGCGCGCGGCTTTTGTGCTTGAAGAAGATGTTGACAAGGGGCGCAGTCGGCTACGCCGTCAAGATGACCGATGTCGGGATGATAGCAGAGTCACCACGAGGAATACAAGGTCACGTAGCCCTCATTTTAATTCTAAAGACTTTGTTGAGATTATAAAAAAAAATCTTTGAAATCCCAACCAGTGACAGCAGGCACCTCATTACTTACTAGTACCATTAATTATAAAAATATTTAGCCGGATTTTGATCCATCGGCTAAGACCCAGAGAACTGATATATTTGGATCATGAAGGTCAATGATTATGCATCTGTCTATGGGTGGGATGAACGAACAACCGTTCACTTTGCCATGCAAAAACTTCAGGGATTGGCCAGTTTGGTATGAAAACCAAAATTCTATTTTATTTAGCTGGTCTGAATGGCAAGAATTGAGGGTTTGCACCAATTACGTAGACAAATAGAATATATAATTAAGTTATCGTGAGAATTGAGGGTTCGCGATGGCTTATTTATATAATATAGAATAAAGGATCTGATGAATTCTATTTAGTTGGTTGCAAGAATTGAGGGTTTGCACCAATTACGTAGACAAATAGAATATATAATTAAGTTATTGTGAGAATTGAGGGTTCGCGATGGCTTATTTATATAATATGGAATAAAGGATCTGATGAATTCTATTTAGTTGGTTGCAAGAATTGAGGGTTTGCACCAATTACGTAGACAAATAGAATATATAATTAAGTTATTGTGAGAATTGAGGGTTCGCGATGGCTTATTTATATAATATGGAATAAAGGATCTGATGAATTCTATTTAGTTGGTTGCAAGAATTGAGGGTTTGCACCAATTACGTAGCCAAATAGAATATATAACTAAGTTATTGTGAGAATTGAGGGTTCGCGATGGCTTATTTATATAATATGGAATAATGGATCTAGTGAATTTTATTTAATTGGTTGTAAGAAATGAGGGTTTACACCAATTAAGTAAACATTAAAATATAATTAAGTCTTTGTAAGAATTGAGGGTTTGCAATGGCTTGATTATGTAATGATCTGAGATGACTATGAATCTATGCTATTGGTTGTGAGAATTTAGGGTTCACGCTACTAGAATAGAAGGATGAAACTAAGTATTGCTAAGTTTTGTGAGAATTGAGGGTTCACAATAACTAAGTAATGCGTATTTTTGAGTAATTACCATGACATTGCTGTGAGAATTGATGACTTACAGTACTTTATTTATATGAGTTGCATTACCATAATTATGATGTACAACTTGTATTTTATTCATTTTAATTTGATTCGATGTGATTTCATATTGTTACTATTTTTTAGAATTGTTTGTCAAGACAGTTGAACCAAAAGAGAGCCAAGTGTTAGGTTGTTGTTTTGAAATTGTGCATGGGGACATGCACATAGTCAGGATGGTCGAGTGTTAGGTTTAATTTAAATCAAAATTAATAATTTATTTTACTGGCAACATTTGAAAATATTAAATTGGTGCAGATCAATTTTATTGTAATGGCAACACCGAAAACGGTAATTTGGAAAAAAGACGCGGCAACGCTCTCTTTCGGTTCCGGCTGTCATAGGAGAAAGACGTGCTCCGTGCTTGAGTTAGTGTAAGCGGAGATACAGTTGGATATCGGTGTTCTACTGTAACATTACAGGTAAATTAATAGTTATGAATGATTGTAAATTATTATATTGTAAATGCAATATTAATTGTGGAAAGTAAAAGATGTGATTGTGTACCGTATATCATTTGGTTTTATAGTACAATGGAAATAAATGAATTTATAAAGTGTTTTAGTGTTTTCTATTAATATATCCTGCCCTTTACATTGGACATCTGTAGCTTCAAAGAATAAATCTATAGTTTCACATAGTACCCTCACACATAAATATTAGAAATAGAGTTAAAGTAACTATTATATGAAGTGTTGGAAGTAGATTCTTACATTACCTATCTGTATTGTCTAAAATTTTATTTCTATTTTATTTTTATTTTATTTTATTAGGGAAAACAAACAATTGTACAATATGTCTTACATCTAATTACATCTTAAAATAGGCTAAAGTACAATTCACTACGTTTCCACATATTACTAAGAATGAAATTATATAAAGTGAACGCGCTTATGACTAACTTTAGTACAAATTATTTACGTCTGAGAATGACACTGTAAAATTTTAAGAAAAAAAATATCAAAATATCAAAAAATTAAAATATAAAAAAAAACTCTGAATACAATATCTCGGTACCTACATTAAGTACCAAAACCAAAATAAACTATATTTTTTATTTCTAAATAGAAAAAAGAAACTGAGACCAATTATGTCTAGCTCAACACAGTGTCTATATGCACCATAACACATCGTAAAACTACCATAAATACATTCTTTAATATAGCGCCACCTACTCGCATATTGATGTACTGTTTAGACAGAACGATTTGAGTAATTTCTACAATGGCTAACTACAGTGGTTTGGCACGTTCCTTTCGTCGACTGCTGGGGATTGTCGAGGCCGCTAATTGCAACAAACGTAGGTGCTGATACCACAGAGCTTGCGTGGTACCTAATGGGGATTCTGCTTATACCTTTAATGATGGCTCGGTGCACGAAAAATATGATAAGGGATAACCGGGCTTTTTTTATTGTAGGTAATATCATCCAATGACATCTCCCGCCCTTGGACGGAGCGGGAGATAGTGTCAGACTCTTACTGACTAAAAACCTACCCCGTTCCTTCATTACTTTGGTTCCAGGGCCCTGGTATGCATTTTCATACTTCCCCTAGGCCCCAGAGTAGGTTTCGACCCTGCAGGGCCCCTACAGTTTGCTGACAAAATCTTGAGGAGCGCGGGAACAGTGCGCGACGTCGACGACTTGGGCTCGGTCCAAATTGTTACCGGACGGACGGACAGCGAGCTGAAGGAATAAGCGGGCTGATACGCCGGTTACGGAACGTGCTCTAGTTGCAATGTTGCGAAGATACATTGCTCAGGCCAGAACTGAGTACATTAAAGGATGACTTGTTGAATAACCATTTGCTCCCACCTGCTTTGTACGATGCTGTCGCTATAGCCATTTTTTTGTTTTCGAGGGGAAACCTTCAAAAGGCGCCTGGACTTTGTGGATAAGGGGAGTGTGGGATTTTTACCTCACTAAAACCACCCCGGTGATCACCATCAGCACATAGAAGGGGCGAAGTTAACTCATAAAAGACCATTCTAGAACTCCTTCTGTGCAACGCCTGTTAATGCACATCCCTGAAGAGACTGTAACGATCTCCCCTGAGCTTCTTTGTGCACGGCAGCACGTGATCACTGTGCCACCGTCTTCCTTGGAATCACTCGATAGGTGGGCAGAGTCCCCGCTCTGAGCGCCCGTGGTTCCAAAGTACCACCTGCATCAAATGATGCAAGCGGGGTTTCAGCGTGTTAGGCATCGGGGCGGTTGCCTCCCCGACGTCATCTTTTCCGAGTGGGATCAGCCCTCTCACGTTCCCGCTCAGCTAGCTGCTTCCTTCTGGACCATTACGGCCTCCCTGAAGGAGGCAACTTCCTTCTAGTTTTCTGGCTTCGCCAGCATAGCCCTCACTACTGCTGGTAGAGACAGAATAATCCTGCCCGATTTTGGCGAGCAGAACTTGTCGCTCAGTGGCCCACGCTGGACAGTCTTCCAACGTGTGCTGTGTAAAATCCATGGCGCCTCCGCAATCGTGGCAATTTGTCGTGGCCTCTCGCCTAATCCTATTTAGGTACTCACCGAAGCAAACGTGCCCAGTGAGCACCTGAGTAAGTCTGTAGGAGATGCGCTCCTTTCTTTTCAGCCAGGCCTCGAAGTGCGGTAGGACGGCTTCGACCACGCGCTTGCACGAGAATTGCAGCTGCTGTAGCCGCTCGCGCCACCTCTCGAGCGCGTGTCGCCGTTCCTACCGTCTCAGCCTTACTGCAACTATTATTCAAGTCGCTACAGTGACTCTTTTACCGTTCGTGCAGTGCGCCTCTGGAATTCTCTTCCACACACATTGAGGGATAGGTTTTCAGGGGAAAGCAAACAGTTTCCTTCTTTTCCGGGTTTTATTTCATTTCCGTATCTATCATCTCGTAAATGTGTGATACAATAATATTGTTTACCTGTGTCGATCACAAGATTCGCCGCGGAGTTGGCGAGCCGCCACACGTCAATCAACGCGAACTATGCATAATGGCCAACAGGTAGACACATCTCATTTTGACGATTAAATTAGAATTAATCAGAGCTAATTAAATACAATATTTAAATGGTGTTTGAGCAAATGAAAGTAATTATCATTTGTTACGTTAAATTTTTATTACCAGAGCATCTAAGGCCGTGTTTACGGAGACGCGGCGCGTTGCGCGGCGCGTTGGGCGTTTTGTCGTACATTGCAGCATCGGACCGCGTCATCGCTCGCGCAAACACAAACATATGGCAATGTACGACGGACCGCCCGACGCGCCGCTCAATTTGCCGCGTCTCCGTAATCGAGCACTAAGGGCGCCTTCAAATTAGCTGCGAAGTGCTGCGCGACAGCAGCGCGGCCGCCGCTCTAGAACCGCTATGTTCGAGCATTATAGTGTTGTACATTTAATTTCTCGATAATAATAAAACGAAAAAGATTATGTAAAATGAAAAAAGAAATCTAAGAAAAGATTGCCGTTAGTGTATGCGAATGTCATAAAGTAAAAGATTACTGTGGCCAAAATTTCAGATTCATATAAGTAATCGCTGGATCATTATCAATATGATTTTCGTTAATGTTTGAACTTGAATAAAAATTAAGTACGTGTCATCACTAGTCGACCGATGAACTGGTCGCGGCCGCAGCATGGCTGTCGAGCTGCATGCACGCGCGTTTTTTATTTGATTAAAAAAGCACTTCACGGCTAAATTGAAGGCGCCCTAAATGTTCTTCGAATGTTGTTAAATGTTATGATTATAAATAAATTGTCATGGTATGGACATGTGATACAAAGGTATGAGGAAATGTAGTAAAGACATGATGCTGGTGCAGTGGAAGGTGGGCACATCTGTGGTGTGGGACCCAATCTGTATCTACACCCTTGCGCCATCTCGTGTTCTAATGACGACGGGATGTGTTGATGCTGCCGTTGCGACTGCTGAGGCCAAGGCTCAGGTACTACAGGTACCTGGTAATTATAATTTGGAGCTGTTTGAGGACGAAAACTTTGGATTATAGAGCTCATAGCCTCAGTTTTTAAAGGAATATCTTACCAACCAATCGACCTATCAGAGGGCTGGCTCATTCCCCTAAAAAATCAGCAATCAATTCAACATGGCGATACTGAGTTGTCGGTTGACAGCTATGTGCAGAAATCATACTTCGATGCCTGAGAGTAGATATTTTGTTTGTAATGTACGTAGTTTATGTTTAGTGTATAGTTGGTTAATTTAAGTTTCTTATGTATATACTGTAATTTACTTTTGGGAGGAGAGTTTTATGAATTCAGTATTTCTGTAGGGGAAGACCGAGAAACGAGGTGTGAAATGTGTAAAAGATGATATAGCAAGGAAGGACATTTTGTTAAAATTGACTTGCCTGTTGATATCGTGGTGAGTGGCTCTGACTGCTATGGAGCCAGTGGATTTGATTCCCACGCAAGCAAATGTTTGTGTGATGAGCACGATCATTTGTTCTGTGTCTGGGTGAAATTTATCTATAATATGTATAGAAGTATATAAGTATGTTTATCAGACGTCTAGTACTCCTAGCACAAGTTCTGCTAAATTTGGGACTAGATATCGTTGTTTGAAAGTTGTGGAATATCATATTATTATGAAATGAAATGTTTTTGAATGTCCACTTATACAGTAGTTTGAAGCTAGAAAACAAATTGCGCATACCTTATATAACATGTGATGAGAACAAATATGTCTCAAATAATAATGGGTCAATGGTCAAAGCTTGGACCAGCTATGCATGTGAATGGTTCGAAAGAAAGAGATAGCCTGAAAATAAAATAGATTGTGTGGAGAGTTATATAAAAAAAGGAATCGGTAATAGCATGATGGTTGATAGGACATAATAGCATAGCATAGCATCATCCTTATAATGTTCCCACAGCTGGGACTCAGGCCTCCTCTCTAGGAGAGGGAAAAGGCCGTAATCCACCACGTGGGTCCGGTGCGGGTTGGTGGATGTCACATGTCTTCGAATTTTTGGTTCTAGGACATACCGTTTTCCTCGCAATGTTTTCCTTCATCGTTTTGATAGCAGTGGTGATGAAATAAATTACAAGTAATGCGCCTGGCTGAGTTTGAACCCGCGATTACAACTCGTAAGTCGGGGCCGTTGCCACTCGGCCACCACTGCCTGATGATACCTTATAATATTTCTTAACTACAAAATCAGAATTATCTAGCTGTCTAAGATTAACAGCTTACATAATCAGGGTAAAATTAATTAATAATTTTCAGCCCTGCCAGCGCTAAAGATTAATCTGTCCTAGCTCAGAGGACACCGGTGTCCTCTCACATCCACGCCACTATAGGCCTTAATTCCGATGTTTAGAGTCTACTTTTGTATGAACAAGTTGGGTAGTTGTGGATCGAAGTGTTAAGTCAAGAGATGAAATTACAATACAGTAAATCGAATTACGCAGCAACTAGAATATTAGAATTAAGGCTTGAATAAATTAAATTCATCAACTACAATGACGAAATCGTATTTTATTGGAAACGATTGAAACAAGCCATACTTGTAACACTTATTATTCAATGAAAACATACACCACTACCCCGGTTCGCGGGCTTGCGGACGTCGAGTGTGGGTAGCTCTCCGTCCGCTGTTGTAACACTGTGGTATTGTGTGCACAATAAATAAACAACAATTTTACTAATTAATAAATATTTATACTTAGTATTTTATTACTATGATATAATACTAACAACACCATTTACATAGTACTGCTATGATAGTAACAATTATACTTTTTATTATTCTTAAAATACTGTCTTCTGTTATCTAAGTTTCTTATAAATTTTGTATAACTTCAAGTTTTGTTTACTTCTGACAAGGAAAACTGAAAATATCCTCACTACCTAATCCAGAAAGACTGGGTAGTCTAGACATAGTCATGGTTGAGACTAAGGAGTTTAGGGTTGAGATATGGAATGCTCGATAATTTTACTAGGATTCTGAAAAAATAGGTCTTAATATGGTCGTGGACTAAAGCAAGGTCATAGAAAATACCCATATAGTTTGAACCTGCGACCAACTCGTATAAAGTCGGAACAATTACCACTGGGCTACCACAGTTCTTGAAGAAGCGATATGATCTTGTAAATAAACAAAAGTACTGTGTACATAAACAAAAGTATAATTATAAACACAAAACCCCCAAAGGTTCCTCGTCTATCTCGGGCTTTTGGTTTTTAGGGTTCTATACCTCAAAAAGAAAGAACGGAACCCTTATAGGATCACTTTGTTGTCCGTCTGTCTGTCTGTCACGGCCCTTTTTCTCGAGAACGCGTAGAGGTATCGAGTTGAAATTAAAACCATACTCAGGTCTGTGGTCCTTTGAAGCTGTGAAAAAATAAGACTTCAAACAAAAAGCTGTCAAAAAAAGATACGGCCGTTTATATCGCAAAACATGTACACGTACATTTCGACCTGTTTTTTATATTTCTAAGATTTCGACTCTCTCAAGGGAATCAAAATTCATATGATACTTTCCGTTGATCTAGAACCCTGAAATTTGGTATGAAGTAAGGTCTTATAGCACAAGTATAGAAATAAATCTGAAAACTAAAAATTTGTGGTTGTTTCACAAAGAAAAAACTTATTCTATTCGGAAAAATCTTAGAGACTCGATTCGGGCGTTGAACTATTTACAAAAGTTATTTGGTACGGAACCCTCAGAGTATGAATCCGACTCGCACTTGTGCAGTTGTATTTTAGATAGAAAATCATCCTAAGACTTCTCTCACTCTAGGGTGGAGCGAGAGAGCGTGTCAAACTTTTACTGACTAAAACCCACTTCTATGATCCTTCTTAACCTATGTTAGAGGACCCGTTACTCTTTTGCATAACCCGTGGCCCCAGTAGGCTTCGACCCTGCTGGGCCTCTACGGTTTTGCTGACATCTCTTTGAGACGCGCGTGAACTTGGGCTCAGTCTGGACAGTTCGCAAGCCTATGTAAAGCGGATGTTGAGAGGTCATTAGCCATACTGCTTCTCTCAATATTATAACGTGAGGATATATCTAGGCAACGGCGCACACGCCGCCGCTGCCGCCGGGATTCCGATCCCGATTTCCGGCCACCGTAGGTGCGGGCTCGCAGACGGCGGGCAATGGGTAGCTCGCTGTCCGTCCGTCCAGTAACAGACCTGTTCGAGCTCAAGTCGTTTACGGCGCGCACTGTTCCCGCGCGCTTCAAGGAGTTGTCAGCAAACTGTAGGGGCCCAGCAGGGCCGAAGCCTACTGGGGCCAAAGGTTATGTGAAAATGTCACCCGGGGCCCTGGGACGACGGCAATGAATGGAACAGGGTAGGTTTTTAGTCAGTAAGAGTCTGACACTATTTCCCGCCCCACCAAAGGGATTTGTCATTGGATGATTTTACCTAACATTAAAAAAAATGTAAAGCGGGTGTTGACAAGTTACTCATTAGCTTAGTTGCTCATCCCCATATCATATTGCGAAGATATATTTAGTCACATTTATTTCAGTTGCAACTAGCTGTATAGATGACACTGCAATGCGGATGCCATGCCATACTTGCACAACGGCGGCCATTCTGATGTGTCTCATTGTCCCGATTGATTTAATACCAACCAATTTGTATCAGAACATTTCTATTTAGATTTTATTGTTGTTTAATTACCTTAATTTGTACTATGCTACTTAGTTGTTGAAAGATTATGCTATCTTTGGGCAAGTTAAAATATAAATGAAACCTTCATCATCATCATCATCATCAGCCTTTTAATGTTCCCACTGCTGGGACTCAGGCATCCTCTCTAGGAGAGGGTATGTGCCATAATCCATCACGCGGGCCCAGTGCGGGTTGGTGGATGTCACATGTCTTCGAATTTTTTGTTTTAGGACATGCCGGTTTCCTTACGATGTTTTCCCTCACGGTTTTGAGAGCAGTGGTGATGAAATAAATTACACAAAGGAATGCATCTGGCTGGGTTTGAACCCGCGACCTAAAACTCGTAAGTCGGGGCCGTTACCACTCGGCCACCACTGCTCTATGAAACCTTAGGCGTCTTTAAGTCAAGAGTGAATAGGTTACTTCTAGGCAAGCGTGCTCCATCGTCGGTCACATCATCGCTTACCATCAGGTGAAATAGTGGTCAAACGCGAGCCTATACATATTAACACGTAGATCCACAACTACCAAACTTGTTCATACAAAAGTAGACTCTAAACATCGGAATTAAGGCCTATAGTGGCGTGGATGTGAGAGGACACCGGTGTCCTCTGAGCTAGGACAGATTAAAAAGAACTTGGTGTTTAGGGTTCTGTACCTTAAAATGAAAAACGGAACCTTTATAAGATCACTTTGATGTCCGTCTGTTTGTCTGTCGGTCTGTCAAGATCCTTTATCACGGGGATGCGTGAAGGTATCGAGTTGAAATTAAAACCATATACCCGAATCACGTCTGCGCTTACATGAAGCTGTCAAAAAACGAAACTTGTAAGTTAAGGAAAAAAAAAATCGGCCTGTTATGTCGCAAAAAACGTCAAGGGAATCCAAATTCATAAGGTACTTCCAGTTGACCCAGAATCGTGTAATTTGGCATAAAGCAAGATTTTATAGCACAGGTACCTATAGAAATGAATCTCAAAACAGTAAATTTGTTGTTACGTCACAAACAAAAAACAATTTTTGTGTTTCGAAAAAATCTTTGAGACTACGACTACGACATTTGGGAATTAAACTATTTAAATAAGTAGCTATGTACGGAACCCTCAGTGCGCTAGTCTGACTCGAACTTGCTCAGTTTTTTCATTGTTCCAACAAAGTTACGAGTTTCTCAACGACCCCAAAGCGGAAAGTTTCAAGCTTTCCAATGCAACAAGAAAAAAAAGCAGAAATCAATAACATATATAGGGTGACTGGTAATTAGTGAACGATACTTAAACACGTGATTGTAGTCATGATAACAAACAACTTTTACTGCAGGACCAAAACTGAAATCGCGAAAAAACATTATACATTTGTGTTCGCATAACTGGTCAAAATGTACTGAACTTGGCAGATTTTTTTCGCGATTTCAGGTTTGGTCCCATAGTAAAAGTGGTTTATTATCATGACTACAATCACGTGTTTAAGTATCTTTTACTAATTACCAGTCACCCTATATATTTTATTTTATAATTCTTTATATATTTACTTATTAGTACACCACAGACTACCCCCTGTTTTATTTTAAGTTCTTACGATCCATCCTAAGGTTGTCTGGTAGATATCGCTATCAGCGATAAAACCGCAATTGTACCCATAGATTTATGTTTAAGTACCTAAAGATTGTGTTACTTCGTTGGTGTACAATAAAGTTTTATACACCCCTATTTTTTAATTAGTGCACAAAAAAATGGGACTCAATCAGTACCCGTTACTGATCATATTTGTGTCGTCAAAAGTACAAAAAACGAAATCCCAAAATTGTCATTATTGGTAAATTCATAATTGAATCAATCATTCATAACAACTACTATAGAAAATACTAAGCGCAGTGTTTGTCTATTTTTATTGACATTCTTTCATTCATAAACAATAACCTGTACAATGTTTCCATAAATTGAGTGAGGTTTTGGGATATAAACAAACGCTCATAACTTTGCTGTTTATGAATATTATGCATTGAGATTTTACTTAAATAATAACAAGACCTTTTCTAATAAGCCCTTTAAGTATTTGCCATAATAAAAAATAGTGGTGTATATCGCTTCTTGGTGTTAGAGGGATAGTTACTTTTGAAGCAGTGCTATGCCTTAGGTCAGTGACAGGCCAGTGTTATTGAATGGAAAAATCATCTGTCAATCAAATTCCGTACTCAGCAGTTGTTTGACATTTCACATTGATGCCTCACGTCAAGTTGAGTATGAATGAAAGATGCATCGGATACCAGGGATACTTGCGGGTGATTGACGGTCTCCTGTGACTATTAATATACGAGTACAAGTACTTACTTTGTCATTGAAGCACCTTTTGTATACGTGTGTAAAACAACAGCTGTAGTTTGTTTTGTAAATATTTTATCTTAATTTTCTGTTGTATGCCGAATGACTAATATTAAGTATCAAATCTACAACTGAAATATACTGCAAATATACATGTATAATTTATTAAATCATTTGCTATATTTCCACGCAGTCCCTTACTTTGATCGAGACCCAAAAATCTCGGTTATAATTCTCGACATACAAGCTCAACCATCATGACGGCCGACCTGGAATGCAAAATACTTGAGTAACCGATTTTCGGGTCTTAATTGAAGTGGGGGCTGCGCGGAACCATAGCGAATGGTTCAACTTATTTGCCGGGTACTACACACATTTTTTAACTACACCTATTTTCCCTCAATTATATTGCGTTCTAGGAGCACTGTTTCAATTTGATTATATCTGTATGTGTTTCTTGTTCCATATAAATAAATTTATTATTATTATTATTACTGGTTTCCCTTACAGAAGTCGGCCCATGGCCCCAGTAGGCTTTGGCCCTCCTAGACCTCTATGGTTTTGCTGACATCTTTGAGAAACGTGTGGAAACGTATTTAGTACACATTTCCACACGTACGTTAAAGAGATGTCAGCGATATGAGTTACAACCTATAATTATTGACAGCGAGATGCTTTCAAATTGATCTTAAAATCAACCTTTAGTCATCCTACCCACAGAAAGATAGTTTTTATTTTGACACATCATAATTATGTTTGAAAATGACTTATGACAGATAGGGAAATATATTCAATGGCCACGTGGCAGTAGGGTAACAGTACATGTAGTTGGCGTGCATACCCATTACGACATCACATTGACAAGAGGGTGAACCTCCCAGTTATGCGCCCGACAATTTAGTTCCATTGTCAAATTTATTAATAGTTACTAATTTTAGACCTATTGTATCTGTATTTTAGATACGAGATCTTTTGTCTAGTTAATGTTATTTTAACTTAGCACTGTACTTGAAAGCTTTATTTAGATGAGTCTATGTGTGTAATGCGTTATGAGAGCATTGAGGTTATATAAAGGTTTTTGTAACTGTAAATAAATTTGACAAGTAAATTAATACATATTTTACCTTTTAGTTACGTAACGTTAGATATATCTGTTAGGACTGAGACCACTAGTAATGACACACACAGCCAGTTGAAGTAACTTAGCTAGCTGTAAGTGACGTATTAAGTAAGAAAATACATCATTTAAAAACTGTCTTGAAAATAGATATAAAGTCGCTAGACTCATTATTAAAATTATAATGATGACGTTATAGTTATAAAAAAGCTACTCTTTTCTATGTGGGCTTGCTGACGTCGATCAATGGGAAGCTCGCCGTCTGGCCATCCGTTAATCGACCGGACCGCGCCCAATCGTCAGCAGTGTGTAGTGATCCACGCGCTCCTCAAAGAGATGTCAGCAAACCGTAGGGGCCCAGCAGGGCCGATGCCCGCTAGCTAGGACCGCGGGGAATTCCTGAAAAGGAAACCCGTTGTGTTGGAACGTAACGGGCAACTGAAGGACACAGGTGTGGTTTTAGTTAGTAAAAGTCTGACACGCGCTCCTGCTCCGCTATCAATCATCAATCATTGGATGATTTCCAACCTTACAAAAAAAAAAAAATACTATGTATATCAACAAAACTACAAAAATAAAACCAAGACATGAAATAGAACTCTTCGGACACTTAGGCGTCAAAGTACTCTTCCACGTCGCTCTCATCCTGAAACGTGCCCGGAAGACAAGCAGCAAAGCCAAAAGAAATAGAGAAATATATATGCAAATTTTTACACGATATATTTTTTGTATTATTAATAGGCTAGCATTTGACTACTATCTCACCTACAGGCTTAGCTAAGTGTAGAAAGAGATTCGAACCGAAGCGGTCGTAATTTGGCTAGGCATGTAGCACGCTTGTCTAGAAGTAACCTATTCACTCTTGACTTAAAAGCCCCTAGGTTGTAGCTATCAGGAAACGTAGACACCGTCAGGGAATTCCACTCCTTAGTTGTACAGACAATGAATCCTAAAAAGTTTTTTAAATATGTGTGGGATGTTCACCATGTACCGGTGACGCAATACCGTATTTCTAGTGGTCCAATGATAAGATGGACTTGATAGAATTAAATTGTACAATTTTAACGCACGCTCCCCGAAATGTAAACGATAGAAAACCAGCAAATCGGCGTCGGTGCTCAAGATTTTGCATCATTATCGATAATCTTCTTGGCTCGCTTCTCAATCGACTCCAGTGCGTCAAGCTTGCTGTGTCATTAAATGTAATTTAAAATAAAACTAATAATTTCGAAATCTAATTCATATGAACGTATTCTTATTCTTAAGAACTGTAGTTTCTTCCAGTTTTTCGCCTTTGTAATGTGTGATAGTAATGTACTTGTACCACGAGTTGGGTTTGGACTCAATAATTCTCGATTCTTACTGGCGGTTTCAACGAGAACTTCCTCACCATACGAGCCGTGTCCAGGAGTACTTTACTCATTATAACCGTCCCGAAAACATTTAACATAATACATAAATTGTTAGTCTTATAATTAGTTATTTATTCAGTCCAGTTTACTCTTATTTCTACATATATAGAATTATTTTTTTTACCTCTCTTGTTTTTTTTTCTTGCAATATCCGTAAAGAAACATATTTGGCCTGGACTCCGGTATAATCTTAGTCAACTTGGAGTGCCCTGATACCCATAATACAAGTTTAATCTTAGCTTGTGTGTCAGAGGTGTTAAATGTGTGTTAATTTACAATTTTCTCCACGTACCATGTATGATTATTACTAAACTCTAACTGTGTAATTGTAAATCTAGTTTTTTTTTTTTATATATATATAAAGTAGTGCTTGACTGCGATCCCACCAGATGGTAAGTAGTGATTCAATCGTTGATGGTGAGGCGCACTAAAAAATAAGCGTGGGTTTTGGATCTTGTTAATTTGAGCATCCACCCTACGATCTAAAGAATGAATATGTCGCTACAAGTGATTTATTTATGTCCCACCTTGATCATGCTATCATAGCTCTCTCCATTCATACAACGTCATGATAAGGCCTGATAGCACCGCTATAGGTTAATAAATACGTTGAAAGTTTAACTATAGTTTAAGTGGCTGTATGAATGAGTTGTGTAGTGGAATGTGTCTAGCTCTCGACTTCAGTATGTGATGTGGCGAGACAAAGTACCTATATATTTTATGAAGTCATGCTTGAATTAATGTCAAAAAGCATTAAACCCATATTATATTTATTTTTTTACCAAAACCTAACAGAAATTTGATGTTTTTTCGTTTACCAAACACAAGCATTTGGCTTCAAGCAAGCCTATTTGGCCTGATCTAAATTTTAATCTTAATATGGCTTCAAGCAAGCAGAGGTGCGGTTGGTATAAATATTTAAAATAAGTTGCAAAGTCATCATCACCATAATTTCACCTAAAAGTTGTTCGACACTACCAGATACAGGCTTCATTTAAACATTGACCAAACTACCTGCTGCGTTGATGTGAATCTAAAGAATTCCTGGAGCAGCTGACTTCAGAAGACGCTGACTTTATTTAAATTTTCACAGAGCTGTCAGTGTCATCATTATTTTTGAAAACCAGCTCTTGAACGCCGTTACGTTCGGTTGTTTCTCTCTTAATCTCTAGTTAAACTATTGATTAAAGTTCTCGTTGGCGGTGCAACCGTTCCATTTGACCGTTGAGTATTGGTTGTCGAACACCGCCCACTTGCCTCTTAATCAATATTAATTGGCTCAGTGTGTTAATGTTCTTTGTATCGAGTGAATCAGCCCATCCGACCGACACGTAGTGAGGTGAGCTCGATGTGTGCTTGTGATCGTTGCTTAGTGAATAGTGCAAGCCGTGCTAGTGTTCAACAAGGGTTACTTGTTACTGCGGATTTTATTGGACTTTTAGTGCTTTGCAGCAGCCGGGTAAAATATTCTTTATAATTAATATAAGTACGCGGCATATAAGTTGAATTAAAATGGCGATCGACCTTCAATGAGCGGTAACAGATTTTCAACACAGCGGGGACAGGGCGTAACCATAGCAACGACGGCCATTTTAGTTCAACTTACAACTTACTTATTTGAAGCGTACAACACTAGGCTTTTCTCCTGACTATGCTTCCGCGTCCAATCCTACAGGTATTGTGGCATTATCTAAGAAGCTTGGTTAACTGACACTGATATTGTATCTTTTCATCATTGAACCATTAGAAAGTCTGCAAATAAACAAGCAACGTTTACGGTCAATCTAATTTAATTTCAATTAGTTTTTACCAGCAGCCCGTGGAGAAAGTAGAAAATTATGCCAAGGGGTATTCCCGGGATAAAAAGTGTCTTATGTGTTATTTAATATGTGATATGACGTGATGTGATAAGTGTGACGATCTATTCATTTTTTCCAGTTCATATGATATCTACAATGACATATTATACACGATCTTTGAAAAAGAAATTGTTCAAATATTTTAAACTATGCCAAGACTTGAACCATCTTCTGGACTTGATGGTTTTTTTTTTTAACTTAATCTTACTTAAGTAGGTCTTATGAACTGATTTTAATTTTTTGTTTCTAGGTGTGTGACAAATTCAAAGCAAAGTAGTTTTTTAAAAAATGTTTTTTTAAACTAGCACTTGACTGCAATCCTAAGCCGCAGCAGGCAAATTGTTCCAGTCCCTCGATGTCCGCGGTATAAACGACGAGGCAAAACGCTTAGTACGGACCGTGGAAGTTTCAACAACGTAAGGGTGGATATTCGCCGTACGCCGGGTTGTTCGATGGTAGAAAGGAGATGGCGGTATCAAGTCATGCAATTCCCGCGGACACTCTCCAAAATGCATGCTGTAAAACACCGAAAGGCTGGCTACTCTACGCCTGTGCTCGAGGCTTTGTAGATTGGACTTAACCAAGTCTGGATCACCAATTAGCCTCTTCGCACGCCTTTCCACCGAGTCCAAAGCCGCTAGGTGGCATTTTGCAGCACCAGCCCATATGTGGCTGCAGTACTCCACACACGAACGGACTTGTGCTTTTCAACTATTATCACTTTATCTATTTAAAAATATATGCATGGAGGAGTATTTAAATGCATTCGACTCATCGTTGCTAAACTCAAAATTATTTTATTTCACATAGACCTATGGGCTTTTATAAAACGTCGGAAGTAAGCGCAAGTTTCCAATTGGTCTTTTTCTACGGAAAGAAGCGGCAAGAAACTCCATGGTTACCGTTAAAAAAAAAAAATTATTTACATGTAGAACAGTGGTGGCCGAGTGGTAACGGCCCCGACTTACGAGTAGTAGGTCACGGGTTCAAACCCGGCCAGGCGCATTACTTTGTGTAATTTATTTATCACCACTGCTCTCAAAACGGTGAAGGAAAACATCTTGAGGAAACCGGCATGTCCTAGAACCAAAAATTCGAAAACATGTGACATCCACCAAACCGCACTGGGCCCGCGTGGTGGATTACGGCCCATTCCCTCTCTTAGAGAGGAGGCCTGTGTCCCAGCAGTGGGAACATTAAAAGGCTGATGATGATGATTAAAACTTCATTCAACACAAAGGTACAAAGGCGGACTTAATGATTGAGGGAGAGAACTCACGAAGCGGTTTTCCCGCGGCCGCTATGGCAGAGGAAACTGCTATTTTATTTCAAAACTCATGAAGTGGTTGATTTACTGCCTCCGCCGCGACAGCTGCAATTTTCGACTGCAAGCCGCCGGCCGATAGGGCACGTTCGCCGCCAACCGACCGCAGAGCGTGCGGGCGCAAACCGCACGCTCTGCGGTCTATGCTCGGAGTTTCCTCATCAGAAATGAAGATAATAGTAGAACCAACATTACCGATATAGCCCGAATAATGGCCAAACTTAAGTAGTAGTGGGCAGGGCACATTGCTCGCAAAACAGACGGTCGACGGGGCCGAAAGGGTCTGTAGTGGTGACTACGTACCGGAAGACGCAGCTTTGAAAGGCCTCCCACAAGGTAGACCGATGACCTGGTGAGGGTTGCGGGAATCCGATGGATATGAGACGCACAGGACCTGTCATTATGGTTACAATCGGGGGAGACCTAAGTCCTAGAGTGGATATCTTTTAGCTGAAATCATCATCATCATCATTTCAGCCAAAAGACGTCCACTGTTGGACGTAGGCCTCCCCCAAGCGTCGCCACAATGGCCAGTCCTGTGCGTCTCGCTTCCATCGGACTCCAGCGACTCTGACCAGGTCATCGGTCGGTTGGCTGAAATGGTGATGATAAAAATGCCTGCTTAGTTTTGAACTGTTGTACCATTCGTTGGTTTGACCCGTCGTGGTCATCATCACTGAGCCACCGCTGCTTCAAATTCAAATTGATTGTGTATAATTAATCTAGTCCCCAAATAGATTATTAATCAATCGACGTTGGTGTACAGTCACACATCATGTAAATAAGAGCTAATTTTAGGACATTATTTTCGGGGAATAGTGTAGGTAGATCTACTATAGATCTACTATTGTAGGTATGATAGTATGTGGGTCTATGGTTAATTAAAACTTGAGTGTAAACTAATTTCCTCTTTAATCTTCTATGTATTTCCTTTTTTCGCACGTAACAATAAAGTATTTTATAAAGGTTTTATTTAGGTTGAAATGTAAAGGAAAAGAAGTACGAGTATATGTTGGTCTAATAGTTAGTGGCCCTGACTGCTATGCCGGAGGTTGTGGGTTCGATTCCCACCCAGGACAAATGTTGGTGTGATGAGCACGATCATTTGTTCTGGGTCTAGGTGTAATTTATCTATAATATGTATGTATTTAGAAATATATAAGTATGTTTATCAGTTGTCTAGTACCCACAACACAAGCTTTGCTTAGCTTGGGACTAGACGGCGTTGTGTGTGATAGTTGTCGAATATTATTATTATATTATTTTGTTACTAGTGCAGAAAGTTTGTCATTGCGACTGAGGCTGAATTCGCACGAGCTGTAGGCGAGTGTGTTATTGAGCCGAGATTTGCACGTGTATTAAACGACGTTTCAATACACTTACGACTCGTGGTGGTTGACGTGCGCCTTGTAGGGATCGACGCGCGCCCAGTCTATTGCGATAAATGTAATAAATTTGTGGAGGGGGCAAGCAAGCGCTTTTTTTCCGCACTAGTACGGAAAACAGCCAATTGCGTTGTGTCATAAGAGCAGGTTTTCGAGTAAGTGTATTGAAAAGAAATTTTTCGTTTCTCTTCCCGAAGTAGTCTTGTAACACTTTTTTTAAAAATGGGAAATCATCAACTGACATCTCCCTCTCTGAATGAATCGAGACTCTGAATGTGTCAGATTTTTACTAACTCAATTATACCTGTGTTCCTTCTTTCTCGTTCCATGTAAGATAACGGTTATTTCTGCCTGAACACTCAAAAAATGATCGCCTAAATCCTGCGGCGCAGCGCAAAGCCAAACTCTTTGAAGTTTTCGTTTCGAGTGCAAATAAAAATGAACTTAGCGGTGTTCAGGAGCGTCTTTGATGGTACATATGCCATAATCATGGCGATAGGTCTCCTCTATGAAGAGTCGCTGGAGAAGCGCCACGGCATCTTCACCTTCCGTATGAGGCAGGTCCTCACCAGACATGGTAACTTCACGAAGTACCTGTTTCGAACTCAGGTAGAAGAAACACCCGGCTTTCACCATTATGCAGATACGGTGGAGCATACGGTGATGTGTTCCGCTTAGGCGGAGTACCGTCATGTCCTCGTGGAGGCGATCGGTAGCTGTAACTTCTCGTGCCGAGCCCTGAGCGAGAGGGAATGTGAGGTAGCCTCCTCTTTCTACGAAGCAGTAATGCTGGCGAAGGAGGCGGCTGTAAGAGTTCTCACTCTTGCAACCTTTCCATCTAATGTACGAGTACATCCTTACGTTCCAGGTGTCTCAGACATCAAAAGCCGCTAAGCCATCCTGTGACAACATCTGTGAGTGCTGACTCAGAGTCGTCAACGATGCATAGTGTTCCACTCGCGCCTCAAAGTAATGTCAGCAAAACCGTAGGGACCCAGCAGGGCCGAAGCCTACTAGAGCTCACGGAGAATTTCAGAAAATGAAACCTGAGATTCTAGAACGTAAAAGACAACTGACGGAACGTATGTGGATTTAGTCAGTAAAAGTCTGACACGCTCTCATGCTCCTCCCTAGAACGAATACCCTCATTGAAATATTCCCCACCTTCAATAAAAGCCTTTTGCATTCGAGGGCGGTGGCAGAGGTGTAGTGCAAATTAATATAGACGAGGGCGAAGGTACATCAGCGAGGCCTAGTTAAAGAGTTCCTGTGATATCTCATTGCGGTATTGAGACAGCAACTATCGCCATCTGGCGATGGGCACGCAGTACGATTATTATTGATGACTTACCGCCACGATTGGCAGTAAGTCCCCTCCTTGAAGAGTGGTCAAAGAAGCCACGGCGTCCTCACTTTGCACCTTACGCAGGTCTGTACCAGTCATGGATATTGCAGGAGGTACTTCTTTCAGATGTGATAGGAAGAAACGCCCAGTATTAGGTTGCTTTACCACTGACGCGGAGTGGAGCGGAGAAGAGTAGTGATAGTTGGGTACATGTAATTTAACCTTCGCTTTTAAAAAGGCCTCGCTTTTGTGAGGCTCTTTTAAGGGCAAGGCCGAAGGTGAAGGGCCGTTTCGCTCATATCTAGCTACGCCACTGGGCCACGGTAACTCTTCACAAATCAAAACCTTCAATTGTTTTAGGAAGTAGAAACAGTCCATTAACGTTTGATTTATTATTATTCGATTACTCCTATAATAGTTTCTGTCTTAATAAATTCTTTTTAGATTATCTGGCTCGAGTCATAGATTCTGTAATTTGTCATCATTTTCTTCCTTTTGAAGTCGGGCAGATGTCCAAGCTATGTGGAGCAGTACATTGATACTAATGAGACGCCATATTTATAACTACTTATAACACAGGTTATAAATATTACTCACGTATTGTCAGTAGTTGTGAATGAGCTAGAAGATTGATATAAGATGTTTTGATAAAGTGTAGGAGTAATTTGTTCCTAATATACTCGTATGTTTAATCGATCGTAATATTTTTTTGAGCGGAAGAAAGACTTAACAAGGTTATTTTAACTTCGTACAGGAAATAAACGACAAGAAAGAAGATAAGAAATTATTGAAACTAAAATATAAAGATCTCTGTGATGTATTATTAAATTAAGTACCCAAACATATTTATTTATTTTTATGTATATACTTTATTTACCTTCATCCGTGCGTCATCGTGGAATGTCAATTAAAACCAGCGATGGATGTGTGATACCCAGCAAATGCTGAGGTGGTCATACTTTCGGTCTTTTTTGTCGTAGGTGGGAAAATCATCCAATGACATCTCCACGCCCTTGGGCGGTGCGGATGACAGTGTCAGACTTTTACTGACTAAAGACCCTCTCCCATTGCTTCGTTGCCTTTCATACTGGAACCGAATCGAAATATAAAAAGTAATCCTATAGCATATTTAATCGAGATTCTAAATCGATGACAATTTTTCTCAAAAACTTTTAAGGGTTTTAAAAAAAAAATATTTAAGTAAATCGCGGAATTACCAAGTACCAACAGGGTTTTCAGGCGTTATCTTTCTTTTTTCGCGTTGCCTCTCTATCAAACATCGCGTTGGATTGCGTTAGATGACGCAACAAGCTTTTAAACCACGCTCGACATTGACAATAGGCGAGTGGGGAATGCCCACCTTAAGTTAAGAGTGAATAGACTACATCAAGATAAAAATACTCCATTTCCGACGTTATCATCGGTCACCATAATCACATGCCATCTTAGATTACATCAAAACAGTGGGAAATAGTTGACTAACCACTAGCGAGAGGACCGTTGAGATTGTGCCTATATGGCACGATTTCACATCGGTCGTGACGATCACACACGACAGCGCCGGCACTTATCTCTGTCCTCGTCTATCACTGACTGTAGGTTTGCGACAGTGATGACATGATCATAGATGTTTGAGTTTCGAGTCCAGGTTTTCTGATTGCTATGTTAGCGCGTAACGTAACTTCTCTTATAATAATATCAATGCATGCCACTAATATTATAAAAGCGAAAGTTTGTATATGTGTATGATTGTTACTTGTTCACGCTCGAATGGATGAACGGATTACAATAAAACTTGATTTAAGGGTAGATCACGCCCTGGATTAGTACATAAGACACTTTTTATCCCAGGAGTAGGTTCCCTAAGGACAATTTTATACTTTCACACAAGCAAAACCACTGGCAAAAGGTAGTTTAAGATAACTATCAAACGCGATCCTATCAATAATTTATTTTAAATAAGGTTGAATGACAATTCTAAGAACAAAAAAAAAATAACAATGTCCATATTTTATTTTATTTGCTTTATGTTTGTCCTGTATTTGAATTTATGCTGTGTACAATAAAGAATACAATAATAATATTTCTGCGTCACAGACAGACATCTTGTTTTATTCTAATTAGTTTTTTAATTGTCATAAGATCTAAACGTAAGCTAATTAACTAGTAAAGTTCGCTACCTTCTTATTCGTAGAGCCCACAGTCCGCGTAGCACGTAGCACGAGCTACGCCGTAGCTCAAAGCGTAGCATTAGTTTTGTGTGCTACGCGGTTTGGGTACTGGCTATCTATGATACTTTGTGATACTTTTAATAAAAATAATAATGTGTGAAAGAGTGGAGGGAAGCAAGTATGTTTATTTATTTATTTGGCGAACCGAAAGAGATACATATAACCATATTATAGAATAAGTGCTTCACAGTATTCAAAGCCTTATAATAAAAAGTTTTCTTTGCTATAAGTGGGATAATTATTATAACATGCAAACAAACTAATAAGAAAAGTTCAATAAAAACGTACAATATGGCTTAAAGTTAATGGAGTGGATATTGATTTCATGTCATTTGTTTTCGACTTCAACCATCAAGATTTCACAATTAGTTTTTTTTTGCCATCCTATAGAATTCTCAATGCAATGCTAGGTCAGGTTGGCACCAAAAGACTAACAACAACCTGTCGACTATACTAAGAAAGTTTAGTCGATAGCCCGTCCTTGCCACTTCTCCCATTTTATTTACGGAATAAAAACTCGACTAATAAATATAATTTTTAATCAGGTAAGAATACACCCAATATCATGTCCATAATAATTAAATAAATTAGACTGAATCAAAATTTCTCGTAATAAGAGTAAATCAAATTAAATTAAATGACACAATACATTAAGGCAAATTAAATTCGAAAGTTTGTGAGTGTGCGAGTATATTTGTTACTTCTTCACGCACAACCAAATGGTACATACACAACATACACATAATATAAGGTGTTAAAAAATTAACTGCAAGAAAAGTAAGTACTGGTTTAGAATTACAAATAAAAAAATTTGGCGAAAAAAAGATTTTTAAATAACAACCCGTTTCGGAGATATGCAATATTTTCACTTCACACAAAATTATTGAATATGCGCACTGTACACCGCACGTGCGCCGCCGGCGCGGCCGCCCCGCCGTAGGTATGCGTGAGTCGTTCACCCCTGTGACACGACACGCGACGGCGCAAATTCGTAAACAGCTGATTCTAATTTTTCTATCACATTTCTCAGACTTTGGACTGGCAAATTATCGAGCTTACTTACAAATAGCATATTTTATTATACCTATAGGACTATTAAAAGCACTGGTAGACTCCTAGGATTGTTTGGACAGCAGGCACTCATCGTTGCTCACCATACAGTTCACGGTAACGGTTACGTGCCGCAGCTAAACTTTAACCAGTCGTAATGTAGCACATTATCATATCTAAGTACTCTCGATTGGAATACGTAAACGCTGTGCGTAAACGGCATTATTAAAAGCACGAAACTGCACGAACGCACGTATTCGCCGTAATGACACAAGAAAACACCCTTACCGCGCGACGGATTTCGGACAACTAAGGGACGGGAGGGGTAGAGAGAGCTGCGGGAAGAGTAGCGGGCGGCGGGGGAACTGCTAGCAAGCCGCTCGCGAGCGGTACGATGGCGGCCCAAGCCTCAAGCGCAGCCCTGGGTACAGCGCACAAAAAAATATTATACTAAATTATTTTATTTATGTGAAAATATAAAAAGGCTCAAAAAAAAATTTTTTTTTTTTTGATGTGTTCGTTTTTCGATGGCGAGTAAGTGGACAAAATTCTTGCAGTTAATTTTTTAACACCTTATATACAGGATGGCGCCGACAATACGAAAATAACCAATAGTTTAGGTAAGCGTTTTTTGTAAGCGTCAAAACAAACTTATTTTTAATTTTGAATTTAGGATTTTTTGATAGTTAAATAATATTCTTATGGAGTAGTACTACTAGTATTTTAATTTATGGTCGTGTTGTCGGTGCCACGTTGTATATTTATACTTTTTTTTATCCTGGTAGTATGTTTCCTTGGGATGATGCTACTACCTAGTAGCTAGTAGTGCTGTATTTCGTTGTGGAGGGTAATTAAGATATGTGAGTAGAAAAACTTAATTATGAGCCACAAAGGTAGATGAGAAGAAAGATTCTCTCTACTACTTAACTGCCCGGAGTCAAACTCTTGACTCCGGGCAGTTAAGTAGTAGAGAGAATCTTTCTAAGGTCTTTGCATAAGGCCTATACTCATAGGCCTTATGCTAAACAGAGGCTAGAGAACTAACGGGTATAAAACTATTTGGTTTTGTTTTTCAAAACTAGAGAACCGTTTTATCCCTACCAGCTTTTGCGTTGCGGCCTTGAGTTTCCTCAGAAAATGAGGGAGTGGAGCAGTAAAGAGCACTGAACAGTGGCAAACGTGATGATTTGTTAAGGCCGTAGCTTCCAAGTTGTGTCGTAAAACAGTGACTTTCTGAAGCCTTCCTTGGTAATAGGTTTCAAAACAATATGTTTAATTCATGTACAAAATTATCAAAATACGATTACATTAATTAAAATATTTTGTTCTCCCTTTCAAACGGCTTTGATCTCTTGAAATATGTTTACACAAAAAAATAGCTGGTTAAGTGTTTTTCAGAATGGACATAGTATATGTACATATGTAAATCAATCAATATTTTGCAAAAAAAATGATTTTAAACGTCAACAGAGCTCGCTGCGGCAGAACATGTTTGTATGTATTAACTTCGGCCTAACGTCTTCATACAACCAGGCTATCCTTGACGGCTGATCGGGGTTCGTTAGCCACTTGGAATTACATAATAGTTCTGACAACTTAATTCCTCCATTCATATTATCCACGTAAGACTGTAAAATATAAATAAAAACTTGCTTCTTAGACTTAAAAATCCAAAGTTCATCCTATTAAACTTCTTGTGCGTCAAAACTACAAAATCATTAATAAATTTTAGCGGCTTTACAAGACAAGGCCGATTCTCTAGTAGAAGTGGGCACACGAAGTGTGTCTTCTGTTCTGTTAAGGGGAGAGTCCTTGAAAACACCTAAAAAGTTACAAGGACTATTTTTGAAATTTCTAAAAATAAACCCGCACAGGACATCAAAAAAATAAATAAAAATAAAATAATAACCTAAATAGATGTGCCAACAGTTTCACCGCGAGATATTTACAAAAAACCTTTTAAAAAACAGCTTAATTGACCTTTTCTATTTTTTGTTCTTTTATATTTTTTGTACACACATAAACAGGAAGGAGATACAGAATTGAAATAAAAAGTGACAGACACTTTGGGCACTCTAATAAGTGGGCCATCGTCTGGTCAAGAGCACCACACTCACACTGGGTGTCGTAGGGGTCTATAATACCCGACTTCGCCAGGTTGTGTTTGCAGCGGCCCACTTGCGTGCGTAGTCTATTGATCGCCTTCCATAAAGACCACTGCAGATCGCGTCCGAGCGGCAGCTGTTCTCGGGGCTGAACGAAATCGGGCGGTGGTGGGTGGTGTTCCTCCCACAACTTACATCTCACTGTCACAACCTTATACTAAAATTAATACAGAAAATATGTTTTTTTTTTCTATAAATTAAGGATAGGTTTATACATATCTCGCAGTGAAACTGTCGGCACATCTAATTAGGTACTCTTTAAATATTTTTTTTGTGTAAGTCTGTGCGGTTCCGTTATTTTTTTTTTTTGGTGTAATTCAGTGCCGATTTTTGTGTGAAATTTTGAAAACAGTAAGATGTGTTTCCTAAGGACTTTTCTAATTCTATAGATACAATCACTGAACGTTTAATTCATGGCCACACAAGTCCCCGCCCCCCGGCATTAGGGGACGGCCTGCGCTCACAGCGCTTTGTTTCATAAGTGGCCTTTCGACAATAAAACAACATTATTTTTGTGAATATTTTCATTAAAACCAACCGCCCCCATGTTTGTCTTTATTAACTTGTCAACGTTGTCGAGTCTCTTCAAACATGGCTTATTGGAAATTTCGTTTTCTTGTCGTCGTATTTTTTGTTTCTGTTTCTTCAATTATTTTTATGTTTAATAAGAAAGGCAGTAAAAGCCCCATTGAAAGCGAAAAGTTATAAGTTACGCCTAAATTTCATTGATACTGTTTTTTTTATTGATTGAAAATTAAGTAGAATTTCTTAACTCGATAACTTTTCAGAAAGTGTAACGTTTTAAATTTTAAATAATGAAGCTCAGAACACTTTTTTTTTTAACACGATATGTATTTTAAATGCTATCATCGACTCATAGTCGCAAAAATGTATAACATGTATTTTAATTCGTTATTTTTGTGTCCAATTTAAAACAGAGCGTGAGGTGACTCCTGTGATGATTTTATATCGAAAAAAATAAATAAAATCGTGACAAATCAGAACATGGCAAACCATACATGTGCACGCGTACTATCATATACCAATATATTAAAATTTGTCGTCCAGTTATGTTCCGTTATTAATAAAGGTCCTATTTAGGTTACAAGAGCGATTTAGAGGTCTGTAGTTTTTTCCCATTTCAACAATTTTATAGCAATATTATGTGTGAGTACTAGCATAGCATAGCATCAGCATTATAATGTTCTCTGAATGATGGGACTCAAGCCTCCTCTCTAGCATAGGGAATGGGCCGTAAACCTAATACATGCCGGTTTCCTCACGATGTTTTCCATCACGGTTTTGAGAGCAGTGGTGATGAAATAAATTACTCAAAGTAATGCGACCTGCAACTCATAAGTCGGGTTCGTTACGACTCAGCCATCACTGCTCAAACTGCGAGCTTTAGATTCAGTAATATTTTATTTGCTGGTGCGTCAATTCTGAGTAACTGGTTTTTAGGGTTACGTACCCAATGGTAAAAACAGGACCCTGTTGCTATCATCAGGCTTTATCTCATAAAAATATCTTTTGTTGCTATAACAAAAAATACTAAGAATAGAATAAAATACAATATTTTGTTGCTGAAGATCGTGGGTTCGATTCCCACCCAGAACAAATGTTTGTGTGATGAGCACGATCATTTGTTCTGTGTCTGGGTGTTATTTATCTATAATATGTATGTATTTAGAAATATATAAGTATGTTTATCAGTTGTCTAATACCCACAACACAAGCTCTGCTTAGCTTGAGACTAGACGGCGTTGTGTGATAGTTGTGGAATATTATATTTAAGTGGGGTTTTTATACAACAAACCTGATTTTTAGATGTTTTTCCGCTACGGACGGTGTGGAACTCTTCGTGCTCGAATCCGACTCGTACTTCACCGGGTTTTTATGTTCCACTGATGTCTATCTCCTCTTTCCCAGGGTAATGCCACCAGACATGGCGATTTCAATGAGACATACGAAGCTAAAGGCTGAGGAGGCGGCGCTCCTGGCGGGTGAGATTAACAAGCCCACCTGGGAGTCCAGGAACGAGGGTATCCACGAGAGGGTCAGCTTCGAAGACTCCATCTGGGGTTTCGATCTCGCCGGTGGAATATTTTACAAGACTCCTTTGAGAGTTACATATGTAAGTATTATGTGAATGTTACGAGGTCAGTGCGTGTTGCCAGTGATGTCATGGTTCTGAAACGTGGTTGCTTACAATAGACCTCATCAGAAGACTTAAAGTCACCGAAAGGGCAATAGAAAGGGTTATGCAAGGAGTTTCCTTGCGTGGTCGCATCAAAAATGAAGATACCCGCAGAAGAACCATGTTGTCCACTTGTGCCACTTTTGGAAAGTTTTTGACAACTCCATTCCAACAATATTTTCTAAATATGACGTTGTGTAAGTGGTAAATAATTTTGAGAAGCAAGCTAAATCGGTTTAGAAAAGAATAAATTACAAATAAAAAAACTTTTTTAAAAACAAGCTTTCAATTAAATGGGCTAAAAAGAAGAAAATAAACTTTTCCTTTAAAACTTTTACTATCAATTTATAACGACATTACACAATTTGTATGATACAAAAGCTTGTCGCGAGATTTAACTGTGTAATACACAGCTAAATAACTTCTTTTAAATAAGTTAAATAACTTCATCTATTGATTTTAATATTTTCAAAATCTCGCGACAAGCTTTTGTATCATACAAATTGTGTAATGTCGTTATAAATTGATAGTAAAAGTTTTAAAGGAAAAGTTTATTTTCTTCTTTTTAGCCCATTTAATTGAAAGCTTGTTTTTAAAAAAGTTTTTTTATTTGTAATTTATTTTTTACTTTTTAGTTACAGCTTTTTTAAATCACATTTGTATTCTCAGCAAATCCTTTCATTTGTTATCCATATTAAAGGAAAGCATAAGAAACTTAGTCTGCTATCTTTAGAAGTCTGCCAGGTTTTTTTTTATTTTTTTTATGGTAGGTAAAATCATCCACTGACATCCCCCGCCCTTGGGTTTGATTCGGTCTGTTACTGGGTGGACGGACAGCGAGCTACCCATTTCCCGCCGTCCGCAAGCCCGCGCCTGCGGTGGCAGAAAATCAGTATCCGTATTACGGCGGCGGCTGCGGCGTGAGTGCCGTTGCCTGATGCGGCTAGCAAAGGAGGAAGCCGACTTCCTCCTTTGCTAGCATTACTGCTTCGCAGAAGGAGGCGACCACCTGAGAAGCCTACCAGGTTGGATTTATGAAACAAAAATTATGGTGGTGGATGTTAAGACTAACAATCAACATATCTTACATGAAATAGCCAATTGCGAAGTTGTCCAGAGTTTATCTACCTGGGATCCACAATCACAAATACTGGAAAATGTGGAGATGATTCAAGCACCGTAAAAAGATTGACGCTCTTGAAATGTGACGATGGAGGCATCTATTGAGGATAAAACAGACTGCTCAACGCACTAACTCAAAACAAAAACTTTCGTCGATTGTTCTACAGCGAATTTTTAAGATGTTTGGATATATCATACGCAATGAAAGCTCCTTGGAACGTTTAGTGGTACAGGGAAGAGTAGAGGGCTTACGTTTTCGCGGCCAATCGCCTACCAGATGGACAGACCTCACTAAATCATCTTCGAAGTGTTCCCTCATTGAATGTAGACGAAGTGTCATGAATAGAGAGAGATGGAGAAGTCTCGCAAAAGCCGCAACCAAACTACCAGACAATCCATGACCACTACCACTCCACCAAGAGTATGACTGAGAAAGAGGAGAATATTGGATTTAGAATAATGTCACTTTATTTTTCAAGTTACTCTCTGCAAGCCCTTTCAATTGGTACCTATTTAAAAACTAACTAGCTATTTACTTTTGTGAATTTGTACGGAACCCTCCGTGCGCGAGTCCAAGTCGCTTATGACCGGTTAGAATTTATTTTATTCGATCCGAAATCGAAAACTCCTATGGCCACCTTCCAGCTCTATCATCAGATCCCGAATGTCATTTTAATAAAAGTACAAATCAAAGTACTCGTCATAACAAATCTAACGAGACCATAGACGAGAGGGTTATGTGGTTTCATTGCGGAGTTCTTGTAGCCACCTTCCAGCTCCATCATCAGACCCTGGTTACCATATAGGATCCAAGTACTCATCGATACAAATCAAATGAGCCCGAACTCGATGAAATTGTGTCGATTTCTTACGAAGTTCCTATGGTAATCTTCCAGCTCCATCATCAGTATCATATAGGATCCAAGCACTTGTCAATACAAATCAAACGAGCCCAAATTCGATGGGGTTATGTCGTTTCACTGCGGAGTTCCAATGACCACGATCCGGCTCCATCATCATACCCTGGTTACCGTATAAGGTCCAAGTACTCGTCATTAAAAATCAAATGAGCCCGAACTCGATGAGATTGTGTCGATTTCTTACGAAGTTCCTATGGTAATCTTCCAGCTCCATCATCAGAACCTGGTTATCATATAGGATCCAAGCGCTCGTCAATACAAATCAAACGAGCCTAAATTCGATGGGGTTGTGTCGTTTAACTGCGGAGTTCCAATGACCACGATCCGGCTCCATCATCATACCCTGGTTACCGTATAAGGTCCAAGTACTCGTCATTAAAAATCAAATGAGCCTGAAGTCGATGGGATTGTGTTGATTTCTTACGAAATTCCTATGGTAACTTTCCAGCTCCATCATCAGAATCTGGTTACCATATAGGATCCAAGCACTCGTCAATATAAATCAAACGAGCCCAAATTCGATGGGGTTGTGTCGTTTAACTGCGGAGTTCCTATGACCACGTTCCAGCTTCATCATCAGACCCTGGTTACCATATAGGCTCCAAGTACTCATTATTAAAAATCAAATGAGCCTAAAGTCGATGGGGTTATATCGTTTAATTGCGGAGTTCCTATGGCAACCTTCCAGCTCCATTATCAGACCCTGGTTACCATATAGGATCCAAGTACTCGTCAATACGAATCAAACGAGCCCAAATTCGATGGCGTTGTATCGTTTAACTGCGGAGTTCCTATGACCAGCTTCCGACTCCATCATCAGACCCTGGCCACCATACATGATAAAAGTACTCGTCAATACTAATCAAACGAGCTTAAACTCGATGGGGTCGTATCGTTTAACTGCGGAGTTCCTATGACCACCTTCCGGCTCCATCATCAGACCCTGGCTACCATATAAGATGAAAGTACTCGTCAATACAAACTAAATGAGCCCAAATTCGATAGGGTTTTGTCGTTTAAGTGCTGAGTTCCTGTGACCACCTTCCAGCTCCATCATCAGACCTTGGTTACCATATAGGATGAAAGTACTCGTGAATACAAATCAAGCGAGCCGAGATTCGATGGGGTTGTATCGTTTAACTGCGGAGTTCTTATGATCACCTTCCGACTCCATCATCAGACCCTGGCTATCATACAGGATCAAAGTACTCGTCAATACTAATCAAGCGAGCCCAAACTCGATGAAGTTGTGTTGTTTTATTGCTGAGTTCCTATGGCTACCTTCGAGCTCCATCATCAGATCAGCTCCATGTCATCATAATGTTGCATTGTCACCCGATTTACACATGCATGTAAAATTTCAGCTCAATCGGTTGAAGATATCTGCTTCAAAATTGAGTTGCAAGATTTGAGCCGAACATACATAGTTACATACAGTGCAAGCTAATAGAAAGCTTGTAAAAACGCCCTCGCCAGTATTCAAGTTCTTTATTTATTGTTATAGCATAAGCATGGACATAGCATAATCAGCCTTAAGTTCCCACTACCAATACTTAGGCCTCCTCGCTCTAGGAGAGTCCACCACAGTGCGGGTTAGTGGATGAAACATGTCTTCGAATTTTCGGTTCTAGAACATGCGGGTTTCTTCACGATGTCTATCCTTCACCATTTTGAGAGCAGTGGTGATAAAAATAATTACACAAAGTAATACGCCTGGCTAGGTTCTAACTCGTGACCTAACAACTGGTAAGTCGGGGCCGTTACCACTGGGTCAACAATGCTCTTAGGTACATCTATTTATAAAAATATAATAACGCGTCGGCCAGCTTCAGGAAATGAAAAATAATATAAAATCTTTTATAGTTAACTTCTTGTCAATACACTTAAAACTCGCTCTTATTCCTTCCGTTTTTAAGAACGCAATTTATTGTTCACTGCAAAAGTTTATTCGTTTTTTTTTTAGTTGTGGAAAATTGCACGAGCTTACTACAATTTATTTAATTTATCGTATCAAGTAGGTAGCCAAGCAGCCCACCGTAGTCACCGGGCAGCCTCCAATAATTTATTTTTTCGTGAGTGTATTAAAAAACATTGTTTGGAACCTAGTCACACGGCTCCATAACACTCTCACCTGCAGCTCGAGCGAATCCCACCTCGATCACAACGATAAACTTTCTACACTTATATTAAAATGTAATATTTCCGTTCAGGTAAAACCGGACAGCCGTGCGGAGAAGGCGGGCATCAGGCCCGGAGACAAGCTGCTGCGTATCAACGACCTGGACACCTCGACCCTCACAATCCAGCAGGCTCACGACATCATCATCGAGTCAGGCATCCATCTCAAGCTTTCAGTTACTTCGTGAGTAAAAACTTATGCAAGCGCGACTACCTGAGAGTAGGGACCTAGATTATTTTCCATGGTCTATCGTGGATTTATCTGGATATTTCTTTGAGGAGCGCGTGGACTATACGCTTTCGACGACTTGGACAGGGTAAGTTCGATAATCGGATGGCCGGACGGGGAGCTACCCATTACTCGACGTCTGCAAGCCCACGTCTACCGTGGCTGGTGGTCGGGGTCAGAATTTCGGCGGCTAGGGTCTGAGGACGTTCGTTCCCTCACGCGTGCGGCCTCCTCCTTCGCCAGCATTACTGTTTCGTAGAAGGAGGCGACCGCTTGCCATTCCTCCTCGCTCCAGATCATAGCTTGAACCAGAGCCTGGTGCGAGAACTCGCTACCGCCGATAACCTCCACGACGACACGGTGGTGCGCCACCCAAGCGGTACTCCTCCACCGTATGCTCCACCGTGTCCTCCGGGCGGTCATCACAATGGTGCCCGGGTGCTTCTTCCACCTTAATCCGATGCAGGAACCTCCCGATTTTACCATGTGTGGTGAGGACCTGCGTCATGTGGAGCCACTTCTCAAAGAGGAAACTTACCACCGTGATTGTAGCGTGCCCAAAGCTCTTTATAGGTAGCTCAAATTTTTTATTAAAAATTATATGAGGTCTCAATATCATTTATGTTCTGTTACAGACCTGAGGATGAAGAAGATTCTTATTACTGCTATGAAGATCCTATTGTAAGTACCTATTAGATTTATTTCATGAGATTCAAGAGATTTATGTCACAAAACAATCAATAACACAGCTTCAATCAATTTATTGTTTAACTTATACTTTATTGTTGAAGATTCGTATGAAATAATGCACGATTCGATTTTAAGCAATACTTTAGAATACTGCACGAATTTTGAATACACTATAGGTTCATTCTGTGATATCTTAACCGCTGGAACTGTGAACATAACACGTTTTTACACATATAACGTTTTTTGACATGAGTACTAGTCAGTAAAAGTCTGAAATTCAGCAATAATTTCTGCAATTTTTAACAAGTAATGTTTTTATCCTAAATTTCATCAATTGATTTTTGGACAAAAAATTAGGTATTTACGAGTATTTTGATAAATTCTTGATAAATATTGAAAGCGTCACTAGAAAGCTTGTGTGCGTAAATAACGATGCACTGCCAGTGTAATGCGTCGATTCTCATATTCTTCTTATACAATTCAACAGTGCTTGAATTATATTTGTAATCTAATTTTGTGGTCGGGATGTATAAGGGTTAGCATTATTTACTTTATTGTAACAGGGAAAACAAATAGTATTAACAACTTACAAATATTACAACAAATTATGCAACTAGAAACAAATTACATGTTTTCGCATTTAATTAAGTAAATACGAAGAGCATGCTTGATAGTGACCAAAAAAGAAAAGTAAATTATAATGATGTACATATACAGTCATAAAATCGTAATAAAGTGCGAAAGAAAACAGTAAATGAACCAATTCGAACAACCAATTCGAACCAATGTTTAGTAAGTATTCGATTGAAGACATTAGGCTTAGTAGTAAATCAGTCAAATTTAGAAAAGTCAACCATATTGTTGTAGGACTTAGTGTATCTTATAAAGAACGAATTCTGTCTGTACATAATTTGTGTAGCAGCGGGGGACGTTATTCCAGTCTAATATAGAATATCTACATAAATATTAATTATATTCTGTAACATACAGTATGTTACAAAATGTTTTGTTAATTCTAATGAAACATAACTATCTTATTGTCCAGGTCGATGGTTACGACAGTGAGGAGGAAAGAAGAATTGAGGAAGAAAAGGCCGCAAAGAGGAGGGTTTGTGCAAGAGTGGTAAGTATTCTTAACATTATGAAAAAAAAAACTTATTTTAAAATTTTGAGTTACCTTGCTCGCTTATTGCTTGGAACACCTACCTACTTTTCAACTCAGAAGATGCAAAATGTAACGACGCTATGTCTACTCAGGATAATATAAATTTTTGCGTAGTACAGGTTTTACTTGTGAACAAACTATCGGTGTGTGTGCCTGTACATACATACCTATTTAGAAACCAACCTATCACTATGAAGGAAAACTATAAACCAATGGTTCACAAATTTAATTAGACAATGACTCATCTAGCAAAAATTTCCAAAATAGAGTCCCTATTTTGTTTTATTTTCATGAAGGAAAAATGAATAGAACTATATGAATGATGGGCCGCTCAAAGAAGCCTCACACAGGCGTATGTATGAGGTACCCCTATTTTTTAGGGCTCATCAAATATTCGCTCGAGATTCACCAGTGGGAACCCATACTTTGAGAACCACTGCTTGAAACTATAATCTAAAATTATAAATCCGTTATTTTTTCAATACTTTAAATAAAATGCATAATAAATAAGGCAGGTAAGGCATAAATAATTTCACCAGGGATCAAACTGATCCAACGCCATTGCCGTGGGCATATCAACTAAAAGACCCAAAATTATACTCATTCAAATATTTGAACAATATGCTCAAACAAGCTTACTTCATTCGATGTATTTTTGATAAACCATATTTATTTTGGAGGGAACGCTTTGAATTTCCAACAATGCGAAATATTTTGGGCAAATATTATTGAACAACAAACAACCATATATTCATCAATATCAGCTCTATGACGCTCTTTGAGACCAATTTTCTACATATATATTATGTTGTTATTTATAATGAAAGATTAATAATAAATCCGTGATAGATTGACTAGAGCAACGCACAATGGTTGTAGATATAGCGGTTCCTCATGACGAAAACAACGTGTAAGTTGAGAAATATAAGCAAACCAAGTATCTTGACGTGTTTCGCAATGTTGTTGATTTGTGGGATTTGTGTACAGTAATCATTCTACTGATAGTCGTAACGGCCAACGACTTAGGAGCCAAGATCCTCGATTAACATCTGAACACACTTTTGTTGGGCCGTTGGATCAAGAGCTTGATCCAAAAAGTATTACTACTTGAACATGACCATCGGTAACTTTAAAGGTGTTTTTATGTGTTTGTATTTTAAATTTCAAGTACATGTAAACAAGATAAATTAAAGGAAATATGATATAAAATAATACTAATATATGAAGTTTATTTTTTCTGCACAAAATCACAATTCAGGTTTATAAATTATAAAGTCATAACTTTACAATTCTCAAAACTAAAAAATAAACCGGGGTTACTCAAATCGAGGTTTAACTTTGTAAAAGATTCAAGCTAGTGATGTTTGTCAAATAAAAAAATACCTTAATTTACTCAAACTAATTGCTTTTCAGAGCCACTACTGGAGTCTGCAATGGCCATGGGTTAGCAAGAGAAGATTTATCTACAGAGAATCAAACTGTTTCATGGTACCTAGTAAATACGAAGAAGCACGAAGGTGAGCAAAATATTATTACGACCATAGAAGACAAAAATTAAGTAGATAAATAAACTGTTTTTCTTTCTTTCTTAGTTACGTAAATTGTGATAAGGATTGAATATTTAATTTCAATTTTGAGAGCCGGTCCTAAAAATACATATTCTATCAGTAATAGTTCTGGTCAAAATGATCAAAATGTAATGGATTTTCTTTTGGCTTTACACGGTTAGTGCATTTAGCCAGTATCAAGTTTGAAAAGCATTTAGCTTTTGATACAGATTATTTTCATGTTCATACACACATATTCTCACGTTTTTGCAGTATTTTTTACCGAGATCACGCCTGTTGCAATGACAATAATTCTACGTATTGTCCAATTGAGTAAACAGTTTAGATACGAAATGAAATCAATTTTGTCTCTTATTTCTCTAATGTCAATAAATTTGAAAAATTCCGCCGGAATCTCCATATAAGGAATTGAACTCTTAAAAAATTAGGTACCAGCGAAAGATCAAGTGATCAAGTCAATATCTTTAGGTCTTTGATAATCATTATCATTGATGAATGAAAACTTTGAAATCCAAATAGGAGCTATATAAAGCACTTAATAGTAGTCACGTAATCATGTTATAATTTTAATTCTGTCAAACATGTTTTGTTTCTAGCTGGGACTCCGACACTGACTCTGATGTACTAGGAATTTAGGATCATCATCAATCTATCAACAACTCATCATCTAGCGTTTGTAAAGGTGCCAGCAACATTCAGTTACACCCGGCCCGTAACCTTGTGATCTCTAACCCTTTTTAATTCAAGCTTTATATTACCTATGCACCCGACGATTTAAATCTTTGTATACACCTTATTAATATTCCCGATATTCTTCTATTTCTTAACTATGTTTTCTTTCAGAACCTTTTTAATTAAATATGAACGTAATTTTGTAGCCGTCTTCATTGTAACGCACGAAACCCTCCCTATTTCATATTTTGTAACAATATTCTGAAAAGTAAAATAAACTTTTGTTTTTTTTTCTTTCAGAGATAAATATCCCCCTCTGCCAAGCATTCGATACACCGACGACGTTGTTCATTTTAGTAAAGATAAAGATAATGAAAATTCAGAAGCGCAAGATAGCAAGAAACCTATACCTTCGTTATGGGAAGTCAAACAACAAGCTAGAAAAGATAGACAAGAACGATTAGCTAAAGCAGCAGCAGCAGCAGCTTTAAGCAACGGGACAGGTGCAATTGATCAATCAGATAGTGAAACCACTAATGATGAAAAAGTAGTTAAAGAATTAAAGCAAAAGTCAAATAGATCTAGAAGATCTACCTTGAAAGTAGAACGACAGGAAACGATAGATGAGTCAACAGAGAAAGTCGAAGATTCCCGAAATGGAGAAATAGGAAATGAGGAAATTAATGAAGTGGTAAATGAAGAAAAAAATGAACAAATGGATGCAGATCAAAATGAAGAAATCAAAGAAGTTGCAAATGAGGAACAGGATGAAAAAATAGACAATGAAATGATTGAAAATAATAATGATATTGAAGATGAAAACAACAATGATGATTTGAAAGACATCCTTATTCCTGTTCCTGAAATAAATAAAGAAAACAATGAAACAATTGATGATAAAGAAGTTGAGAATGTTCTAGATGATAATGTCGAGGTAAACGGTGCAGTCAATGATGATGACATATTAAATGAAGTGCTAGGAAAAACTAGTGACAGTGCGTCTAAAGGTGAAGAAGACAATATACTAGATAGTATTTTAAGTGACGATGGACAGAATTTGGAAAATTCTGAATCTAACAACGAAAGATAAAGGATATAATATGTCCATAATCTATTCATAGGGTTGCTCTCGCCAAGCCCTGTAAAGGATAGGCAATGAGTGACAATTGCGGATGACTACAATAGTGTAAGGTTCATTCCGCTTGTAACATTAATGCTGCAGCCTAATTTTCATTTTTTAGCATTTATCATTACAATTAACAAAAGCAAATTCATATTAGTAAATCACTCCTTATTAACAGTTTAAAAAAAAAACAATGTTGAAACCTCAGATCTTTATATAGGTTGCGATAAGTGTCATTACAGTTAGTTCAATGACTAATTGGAATTCCGGTCAACTGATCGTGAATTTGAACCTATGCCAGAACCACTGATGTAAACACACCTGCCTATAAATTAACCGAAGTTAAAAATAGTACAAGTGCAGACAATTGAAATGTTAATTATAGATTCAACTCGGCATTACAACGGTTAGTTTTTAAAACAATTGTAAAATAGAAGTTAAATTAACTCTGAATATTAAATTATAATCTAACAAAATATCTGCTGTTTTATTTAAACTTTACTAAAGTTTAAAAAGGCCATGATTAAAGCTGATTTCATGTATTTAAAATTCGTTCACATTGAATTTATATTATAATTTTGGCGTTTTTTGGGAGAATGAAAATCATCTTATTACTTCTACAGCTCTCGGGTGGAGCGAGAGGGCGCGATGTGTGTTTTGAGTTTGATTGAATGAAACGCATCTGTTTTCCTTTTTCTTCAGTTATTCTTTGCGTTCTAGGACCATGCGTTTCCTTCTCAAAAATTCCCAGAGGCATAAGTAGGCATCGACCCTGCTAGGCCCCTGTGAGTTTTCTGACATCCCTTTAAGACAAGTGGAACTTTACGTGCTGTTGAAGACTCATGCTCAATCCTTCTCGAAAAGACTGACGTGGGCCCGTACCTACGGTGGCTGGGGATCGCCCTGCGTATCCTGACGCCCGGGGCATCTCCTGTCATGGCGGCTGTGGTGGGTGAATGTCCGTTCCTTGACGTTTACGGCCATTTCCTTCATTACTATTACTGCTTTGCAAAAAAAAAAGCGACCGCGGAGCATGGTCTTAGTGATTTAGGTGATATAAAGTTAGAAAAATTATAGAAATAAATTAGGGATGTTTTTTACACATTCACTCATTTTCTCTTCACAGTAGGTGTTCTTGAAAATTAAAGATGTTTGTGACTTGAAAACTATATTCCACCATTGACGTATATAAATAATAATAGCCTTATTAATCTGAATTATTTCACTTTCCTATCTTTTCCTTCTTTCAAATTATAATACTTTAATTTAGTATGCGTTCTGGCAAAGGCCTTCTCTAGCTGTTTCCACTGTGCTCTATCACGAGCTACTCTCCTCCAGTTGGCGCCCACTATCAGTTTCAACTCATCCGGAGGCCGACCGCATTAGGCAAAGGCGCACACGCCGCCGCCGCCGCCGGGTTTCCGATCCCGATTTCCGGCCACCGTAGGCGCGGGCTCGCGGACGGTGGGCAATGGGTAGCTCGCTGTCCGTCCGTCCGGTAACAGTCCGGTCCGAGCTCAGGTCGTCTACGGCGTGCACCGTTCCCGCGCGCCTCAAGGAGTGGTCAGCAAACTGTAGGGGTCCAGCAGGGCCGAAGCCTACTGGGGCCAAAGGTTATGTGAGACTGTCACCTCGGGCCCCGGGATAAAGGCAAGGAATGGAAAGGTAGGTTTTTAGTCAGTAAAAGTCTGACACTATTTCCCGCCCCACCCAAGGGCGGGATTTGTCATTGGATGATTTTACCTACCAAAAAAAAAAAAACCCATCTCAACGTTAACTTAATGTATAATTGCGATAAATAAAAATTAATTGCGAATAATACACATAAAGATTGACAGATAAAGAGACATTGAGATAAAAATACGGACGTTTAATTAAATATAGAAAAAACTCTACTAATGGGGTAAAGTAAATGTTTTATTCATTCTATTTATGTTGAATCAAATATGTAGGTAGCAAATGATAAAATAATTTATGTGTGTTCAACGGCTGAAAAAATCTCCGCATTTTTTATCTTGGGTCGTGGATTTTTTTACGAGCATGTAATTTACCCTAATTAAATAAACATTTATATCTTAATGTTATTTTTTAATAACGATGTTTTCATATGAAATGCTAAGTAAATGATTACTTTAGCCACAGTTCCATACTAAAATAATTATAATTATTCCAAATAAATGGTTAAATGAAATATACCGAAGTATAAATTATATGGTTTTAATGTATGTTTAAATGACGATTTTTATTAATAAGGCCGTTTTAAAAGTATAGATTCATGGACGAATGGAATTTGAATTTATCATGGAAATATGGCTGTTTAATAAGCCAGCAGAAGTCCTGCCGAACAGGAGTTGAACATAACATGACACAGATAACCTGTATTTGTGTTTCTCCATCGGTTTCTTCATTATGAGTCTGTGTGCTAAATAAATGTACTTTGTTTATGTCTTTCTTATCTTCAGGCTCATAGGGCCTGGCAGAAGTGTAACTATGGTATACTCACGTTTTAATACTTATCATCAAGTCCCATGTATCGATCCCAGTATGTAGCCCAGCACTTCACTATATCACTAATCTGGGTCTGTGAATGTTTCCATGTTTCTTCTCAGGGTAGTCATTTAAGTCGAATAGATGAGGTCGGTGTTTAGCTTGTTTAGCTTATTTAGCGTATTTAGTGTTGTTTACGATAAATTAAACAAAGAATTTTTATAGAAAAATAGAATTTACTTGGAATTTTTTAACAAAATTAATATTTAAGTTCTAGGCGCAATGAACAAAAGGGAAGAATGGCTTCACTCGAACGAATGTAATGAAACTGTATTGATTGAATGAACAATTTATCTTAGCTTGAACGAATGTGTCGTAGACATCCTCGGGGGCCTTGAAAGCTATAAAATAAAGCTTTCAGGATCATGGGTCGGTGTACTGGTCCGTTGCAGGCAGCAAACACAATCTGTTGATGGCTCTCCTTACGATGCCTTGCGAAGTAGATACGTCGGCAACTCGAGACACACCATCAGTGCCGGGAAATAGCTTCGAGACTCTTCCAAGGCGCCAGCACAATGGAGGAGCCCTATCATCCTTGATTAGGACTAGGTCGTCTATTTTCAAGTCTCGGCACCGCACCTTCCACTTCGTGCGCTGCTGAAGCTCCGTGACGTATTCTGTAGACCACCTCTTCCAAAAATGCTGACGAGCTTGCTCCAATCGCTGAAAACGATTAAGACGATTTGTGCTATAGTCCAGCAGGTATGGTGATGGTAAGGACGTCAGCGGCCTACCGATTATAAAGTGACCCGGGGTGAGTGGAGAGAGGTCTTGTGGGGAAGGACTTAAGGGACATAAAGGCCGGCTGTTAAGTATTGCCTCGATCTGAGCAAATAACGAGCTCAGCTCCTCGAACGTCATGTGAATATTCTTAAGGACTCTGTATAAATGAAACTTCGCAGACTTGACCCCGGCTTCCCATAGACCACCAAAGTGAGGAGCGTATGCTGGTGAGAAACGGAATTCAATGCCTTCGCGAGATGCAGAGTCAATAATGGAATCGCTATTGGACTTAAGAAAAGAATTAATTTCTTTTGCAGCTGCAACAAAATTTCTACCATTGTCACAATAGATGACCTTTGGTTTACCCCTACGAGCTATAAATCTTTTTAGTGTTAGTAAAAATGCATCCATTGTCAAGTCACTGACTAACTCTAAATGAACGCATTTGTACCGAAAGCAAACGAAAATACAAAGGTAACTTTTAGTTATTTTACAACCTCGTCCCTTGCGGTCCGTAATAAGAAATGGGCCCGCAAAGTCGGTACCTATCGTGGAGAAAGGAAAATCAGCCTCAACGCGATCTGAAGGTAAGTTTCCCATAATATTATCCATGGTACGAGCATTGAAACGACGACAGGTTACGCATTCACGCGCCACACGTCTAGCTAGCGTCCTGCCTCCTACAGGCCAATAGCGTTCCCTTATAGATGCCAGGAGATGCTGAGGACCGGCGTGCAACAAACGACGGTGTTCTTGATTGAATATGAGTTTTGTTAAGTAGTGATTGGAATGCAACAAAATAGGATGCCGTTTATCATACTCATAACAAGATGAATTGATGCGCCCTCCGACTCTTAGAATTCCATTTTCATCTAAAAATGGATTAAGAGAGGAGAGCGAGGCTTTAGAATTTAAAGATTTACCTTTTTGTAGTTGTCCTATTTCTATAGGAAAGGAATCTTTCTGGGCTAACTTTATAGAAACGTTGTGAGCATTTTCTAACTCGAAAACTTGAAGTGGACCTCGTAGTCTGTCCGATTTTTTGCGTGGCCTACAATTGTTCACGAACCTTAAAACTGTAGCTAGGACCCGAATAAGAGTAGATAAATTAGAATATTTTGCTAACACTACAGACAAATCTGGCATGGGAGGTTGCCTCTCCCCCCCCAAAGTATGGTGGGTTTTAAGCTCTGGCAATTCTATAGCGTCCGCAGTATAGGCGGGCCAGAAATCTTCAGATTCTAAAAGGAACGGTGGACCGTTCCACCATATAGAGAGATCTTCCTGGTCTGGATCGACACCTCGCGAAACTAAATCGGCCGGATTGACTGAAGTAGGAACATAACGCCAGTCTGTGGGATTTGTTAGCTCATTTATAGTGGCTACTCTATGGGCAACAAAAATTTTAGTTTTATTAGAATTGAGCCAGCCTAGTACAACTTTAGAGTCCGTCCAGTACACTTGACGTTCAATAGGGCAACGCAATGCCGCTAAAACAGTGGCAGTTAGTTGGGCTCCTAATAGGGCGGCGCAGAGTTCGAGCCGTGGTATCGTCGTAGGTTTAATAGGTGCAACCCGAGATTTTGCACATACCAGGCTAACTTGTATAGTGCCGCTAGTGGAAATAGACCTCAAATAAATACAGCTGCCATAGGCACGTTGCGAAGCGTCACAGAAACAATGTATTTGTACTGAAGAATGATTGTCAATTAAAATACATCTGGGAATCCTAAGAGAAGACAAACGTGAGGATTTAGTAGCAAACTTTAACCAGGAGGACTTTATTTCTGGCGGAACTGATTCATCCCAATCTATTTTGTGATTCCATAATTCTTGCAGTATTATTTTAGGTTTAATTGTGAAAATAGACAGAAGACCAAGAGGATCGAATATTTTAAATGTTGAGGAAAGTATAGTTCTCTTCGTGACATTCTCAGAAGCCGAAATATCATGCTGAAAGTGAATTTCATCCGATGATGGCGTCCAACCTACACCTAGCGTACAAGTAGCATTACTTATCATGAGATTACCGCTTTCTAGGTCAATTGAGTCTGCGAGTAACTCAGGTAAGTTTGAACGATATTTACGCAGATGGAAACATCCCTTTGCTAATTCGGAAGAGACAGAAAGACGGATATGATGTAACTCTTCTTCAGTACTTGCACCGGTAAGTAGATCATCACAATATAGATCATTTTGAATGATGGTTTTGATCTTCTCATCCAAACACTCTTCACCTATCTGCCAGAGAGAACGAGTAGTAAGAAAAGAGGCACTAGCAAACCCGTAGGTAACCGTATTTAAGCGAAGCATCCTTAAAGGCTTATCCTCACTATCACGCCACAGTATCAGTTGAAGATTACGGTCAGATTCTCTTAGCAGGACTGAGCGAAACATTTTCTCAATGTCTCCTGTCAAAACATACTTATGCTGTCTAAAACGAACTAATATATTAAACAAAGGTTCTTGCACTACTGGACCCACCATTTGTAAATTGTTTACAGAAATACCAGAAGAAGTGCGAGCTGAGGCGTCAAAAACAACGCGTAATTTAGTCGACTCGCTTTGTTCTCGTATCACTGGGTGGTGGGGCAAGAAATAAGCATTTATCGGCCTAGACTCTGGAGATTCGGACAGGTGACCTAACGCTTCATATTCGTTTATGAATTGACAGTATTGTTGTTTTAATTCTGGTTGTTTTCGGAAACGAGCCTCTAAATTAAAGAACCGCTTTTTGGCTAAATTATAGGAATTACCTAAACAATCTATGCTATCACGAAGTGGCAACCCTACACAGAATTGACCATTACTAGTGCGAGTAGTGTTGGCGAGATAATGCTGCTCACACAATTTTTCTTCACTACTCGGGGGCCTTTTCTGAGAAAAGTTCTCAGTTTCCCAGAATTTAGATAACTCATCATGTATATTATTAGAAGTCTCATCATTTGAGACAAAATTGCACATGACTGAGTTAATTTGGTTTTCGTTAAAACAAGGCAATGAACCCGTAACGAGCCATCCGAACCTTGACGCCTGAAGCTTAGGATATCCATGTCCTAACGAATGTTGTTGGGCACTAATAATGTCCCAAAATAAATCCGCACCGATCAAAATATTGATTGGTGATGGTTCATTTAAAGTGGGATCCGCCAATTAGAATCCTTGAATATTTAACTTTTTTAAATCAAAATGTGATTTAGGTAAGTTGCCGGTAATTTGCGGCAACACTAAACATGAAACCGTCACATTAAAAGAACTCGTTTCAGAATGAATGCGTAGAATACAGCGTTCTGTGTTAATATTTAATTTAGTGTTACCAATGCCTACTATGGTTGTGTCTGATGGCTGAGGAATCAGGTTTAGATGGCGTTTCACGGCCTGTGTGATAATTGTCGACTGACTCCCGCTGTCGAGCAAAGCTCGCACTATCATAGTTTCGTTGTGTAAGCAATTGCAATATAAATCTAATAATCTCAACATAATTTTTAAAGTAAATACAGATATTCGATGATTTTATTAGTACACCATTTGACTAGTAATGATAATTTGGTTCAATAAATTGTTGATAGTTTGATTAATTATTGTCGTACGTTTTTATAATTAAAATTAGCTCAAACATTTAAAAGATATTTACACTTTCAATCAGAAGCAATTTATAAATTAGTCTATCCATTGACTTATTGCGCGAGCCGTTGCCCCACTCTTATGACGTGGACACGGGAGCTGTTTCCTAGAATGTGTTCTTTCTGACAGTCTATCTTTGGCGGTTGAACTGTAAGGTGTAAACTGAGTGTATATGTACAAGTTTGAAATAAATATATTTGGAACAATATTATATTTTGTGGTTTCCTTTCAGTTCAGAAGTGGGATGAGTTCACGTAAGTATTACTGTTTTTGTTGCCTATGAGAAAGTGAAACGCAGTGATTTATGCTTTAAAGTAGTATGCAACTCTCTGTGCGCATTATGATGTGTTTAACGTAATTATGTTATTTACATATAAGAATAAAAACCGGAGAACTATTTATGCCACTTGCTAACTTAGGAATTGCAGCTAAACAGGGTGTTGCCTTATATTTATGACTATGAATCTTTTCGTTTTCTTTTGTAATATTAACGGTCATTGTGATTTGAAATGCAAATATGATTACATCTCACTGTAACTTCCTCTAGTGTCAGCGAATTGGTTCGATGTATTGATGAAAGAATTTAATCTATAATAGCATAACAGTAGTAGTATGATGGCAGTCAATAACTATACCCTAATTTTAAAATTACATAGGTTTTAAAGAATAGCTGTGTCCGTGTATTATTTTTGTCTGACCAGATTTACAACTGGATTACAATGAGCTGCAGCCGAGCCGCGGCAAGGGTAGTAGCCGAGCTACAGCCAGGGCAGTAGCCGACCCGCAGCCAGGGCAGTAGCCGAGCTGCCGCCAGGGCTGCAGCCGAGCCGCAACCAGGGCAGCAGCCGAGCCACAGCCGAAGCAGCAGCCAAGGCAACAGGCAGAGGAGCAGCCAGGACAACAGCAGAGCTGCAGCCAGGGCAGCAGGGAGGTCAGCAAACAGTGTGATATGTTTTTTAAACTGATTTTCTTGAAAAATTTACGAGTATATAATATGTAGTATACCCATTAGTAAATGAAAATAGTGAGAAAAAGAAAAAGCGAAATTTTTGAATTAGATATGACGAAATGCAATAAAGTATTGAGTATAGATGAAATGACTTTGCTGAGCAAAGAGCAGTAAAATGAGCGATATCAAGGATAGACGATAGGGCCACTAGGATAGGAGTAGAGCTGGTTTGATATTACAATCACGGTCAACTTTTTGGATTACCTTCAAAATGCCAGGTGTACCAATGTATAGGCAAAAGAAATGATACGACTATGTAAACAACTTAAAGTCCCATCTTACATACATAAATCATATAGGTACAAAATAATTAAAATTCGATCGGTTGCTGAATTATAAGGAAAGAGGGTTATATCCTGAATAAGAGCACTAAGCCGTTAAATAAATGTAGTATCTGTTCAATATTTTGTCACGGTTCTAGCGTGTTTTATTGAAAGAAAGTAGGGTCAGTGGGTAGACTTGGGGGTAGACGTAAAACAAAGGATGGCAACATTGATAGGTTTAGATAACGTATGACAGTCTAGTGTAGGTACTCGGTACTGTTAATTAATTTTGTAGTTAAAATTGATTATAGCTTAGTCGAGATTTTATTGCGTGTTTTGCCCAATATCCATTTGTGAGATGATATTATCCTAGGCCGTGAAAAATTGTCGCAAGGGTTTAGTTCCAGTAGTGTGACCGAAATACATTTTAAAATTACTTAGTTCACGACGTTAAAAATTATAATCAAATCAACCCTCAGGTGCTCGTAGAAAAAAAAAAACATAATGAGTGAGCGGGTAGGCCAATTATTTGTGTGTAATTATTATTTGACCAAGTAATGTGGTGTTTGCTAGTCCAGCTCTTTCGGTTAAAAAACAAACGTGATAGTCCGTGACGTTATTGACTTCTACGTGTCGTAGGACATAAATCTGCTGTTGTTTCTGTGTTGAATCGTCGGTTATTAGGATTATTTTATAACCGGTAGGCGTTAAACGCGTGTAACAAAAAGTGAACTTATTCGTTTAATTGACTCATCTATGATAAACTCATCTGTATAAAGATGACAATAGTGGTTTAGCGCGAAATAATTAAAAGTAATGCGTGAGGGAGTAGACAAATTAAAAATAATGCCTTAACGGTTGATGAATTATTGGATGCAAAGATTATTCGATTAAGTAATTCGGTGTTTGTTAGTTTAGTTCTTTTGATTTAAAAAAAATGACGGGTCAGACATAATGTTCAAAGATTGCTGTAAACTAAATAAAATCGTGCCTAACCGATATTCGTTACCAATTATCTTGGACAAAATAAATCGTTTACAAAGTGCGCCTTATTTCACAAATTACGGACGGCCAGTACACACATTTGAAGTTTAGAAATGCGATCAGAGTTTTCTAACGGACAATTGTTATTGTCCTAAGCTGATCGGTACATACCTACTTCATAGTTTGAGTTGTCGATATTTTGATTATTTTGGAAACTGTTGAATTCGCGATCGCGTCGGGAGACTTGAAGTAGTTTTGAGAACGTCGACTAAAGCCGGATTAACGTTACATTTGAAAAAGTGGAACTTTGTTTTTGATAATGAAATTTAAGTTGCGCGGTTTGATCCGTGGCGGATGATGCCATTCGGTATGGTTGGATCTTAGGCGGGTGATGTCAGGTTACGAGGCTAGATCCAAGGTGAGGTGATGCCACTGGGTGCGGCTAGATCCTAGCAGGTGATGCCACTGGATGTGGCTAGATCCTATACGTGAAATAATTTTTTAAATCGGGTTCAGAGGTTTTTGAGACTAGTTCTAAAAAAAGAGACTAATTTCCTTATCATAATATTTTAGTTTTCTCTGTATAGAAGTATAGATATACGATATTAGACCTAGCAACTGCTTACTACTGTAGACAAGGCTAGCTATAATTGATAAAAAAAAAAAAAAAAAAAAACTGATACCGTCACCCCGGAAAGACAATTCAAATTTAGTAGAATCCCTTTAGGTTAGACAAAACTATTACTAAAGTACTTTATAATTTAAGGATTAACATTTGCACGGACAAGGTTCTGATCCCCTCGAGTTAGTTTGGCAGTGGGCTTCTAAGGTCGATATTTGATAAAATGAACAATGCAGGTCTTGCATTGAAGCTTCCAAAATGTAACATCTTTCGTTCTAAAATTTAACCCTTTTTGGGTTTTCGAAGTCTCAGGAAAGCTAAACGAATAAGGACAGTGTTTAATAGGTGTGGTTGATAAATTTCCTACTCCGAAAGATGTATGTACATAATGTTAGGCAATTCTTAGGACCAGCTGTTTTCTTCTTAGGCGATTAATAAAAACTTCGAGATCAAAAAAAAAAAAACTTAAAAGAATGTCTCAAAGCCTTGGAAAAAGAAATAAGAGACTACGTTCACACAGTTAAAAGTAGAAGTAGTAGAACTAACACCTCGAACTATCGTGAGTTGTAAAATTTTAATGCTATTACCGAATTACGTACAGGCGCGAGTTGACACGGTGTAGATAGAATGTTTTCATACAACAAAATGGAATAATGAAACCAGACGCTTAATTTAGTAAGCTTACTTCACCAGAAAACCCTAGCCTAGCAGTAGTAAATAATTTGAATAGATTTAAATGTTATATAATAGAATTGAAATTCACTATTTTAACCGATTATAACTCTTAAGCCATTTGATCGCGATATAATTAATAAACCAAGGCACTTCTATGTTGAACGTAAACGTTTTAAGTAGGAACCCGTTGTAGGGAATACATCATACATTTTTTGTAGTTTGGTTAGCTTCGGTTCAAATGAAAGATGATAAGATGCAAAGGATAAAATTATTATATTGGATAATTTAGATTGGAATCAAATTAAATACTTATGTTGAATAAAATTTGCAATATGGCATAGTTTATATAATAACGGAAGGACTTAACTGGTATGGGCCAGTGTCAGATGCAAGTTTTACATCCTGATTCATGATGATATTGTCACTTTTTAAATTAGTAGTAAAGTAGTATATAGATAGCTATTATTGATACGTTCCCAAAAATTATTATCTTTAAACCAATTAAAAACATAAATACTAGACTATTTCAGTTTCCAATGGATATTTTAATTTATCCGCTGTACCTTCTCGAGTAATTAAAATAGAGAATATTTTCACCAGTTTGAAGTTCAAAAGAGTATTATCAGAAACAGTAATATTCGTAATGGTTGCTAAATGCGGTTCTTACACTGTGACAGAGAGTGCGCTGGGTCGATTTTATAAACGAAGTGTTAAATAAAATAGGAGGTACTCAGGAAAAACAAAAGTAATTTTTTTGATGATGCTACTCGTAGAATCCCCCGGCATATGTAAAATGTGAAACAACTGGTTAGGGTAGAAAAAGAAGTAAATCATAGGATAGATTCCAGGTCCATATTGCATTATCAAAGTATTATAGATAGAGTGACCAATATGAAGTGTAAGATACGCTATTGCCAGTAAAAAGGTAAAGAAAAGCATGTCGGTATTTTTTTCATAGAAAAAAATCTGCCCCAGATAAATGTATCGGTCGATAGATGAGAGTAGTAATGGTGATAAAATTAGAAAATGGATATAGAAATGAATCAATGAATTGTCAATAAAGTTATCGGTTGTGAATAGTGTAAGTCATGATAAGCTTAAGCGGTTTATTGAATAAAAATCGAACAAACGTACAGACAGAATAAAGATTCGTATAGAAGACTAAATCCGTTACGAAAATTAGCTAGCCAGCTTCTCCAATAAAATAGTATTCTAACAGGATAGAATCTGATTATGTAAATGGTTAGTAAGATTAGTATGATTATGGTTAGTATGGTTAGTATGGTTAGTATGGTTATTATGGTTAGTATGGTTAGTATGGTTAGTATGGTTAGTATGGTTAGTATGGCTAGTATGGCTAGTATGGTTACTATGGTTAATATATTGTAACTATGGTTTCAGCGAGGATAAAAGCGAAAGTGAAAGATTTGAGTAAAAGAAAAAGGTTAAAGTAATATTGCAAGATTAAAGTAAAATTGAATAGTTAAAGGAAAATTGAAAGATTCATGTAAAATTGAAAGATTCATGTAAAATTGAAAGATTCATGTAAAATTGAAAGATTCATGTAAAATTGAAAGATTCATGTAAAATTGAAAGATTCATGTAAAATTGAAAGATTCATGTAAAATTGAAAGATTCATGTAAAATTGAAAGATTCATGTAAAATTGAAAGATTCATGTAAAATTGAAAGATTCATGTAAAATTGAAAGATTCATGTAAGGTTTAAGGTTTCATGTAAAGTTTGAAGTTTCATGTAAGGTTTGAAGTTTCATGTAAAGTTTAAGGCTTCATGTAAGGTTTAAAGTTTCATGTAAAATTTAAAGTTTCATGTAAAATTTAAAGTTTCATGTAAAATTTAAAGTTTCATGTAAAATTTAAAGTTTCAAGTAAAATAGAAAGTTTCAAGTAAAATTGAAACATCAATGTAAAAACGTGAGTAATGTAGTTATGATTGTCAGAAAGAATATGAATTGTTACAATTAAAGGCAAAGACTTGTTGAAACATAAATGCTATAGATAAATAATGTTATTAGTATAAAGGTTAATGTAAAATTGAAAGGTCAATGTAAAAATGTAAGAGTTATGATTGTCAGAAAGAATATGAATTGTTACAATTAAAGGCAGACTGTTGAAACATAAATGCTATAGATAAATAATGTAATTAGTTTATTAGCTATAAATGATTTATTGACAAAATTAATTTTGTTAAATAGTTTACAAAAGATAAAATAAATACCCCATTGTCAACTTGATTCATATTATCTACCAATAGATCTAAAATGTATAAAATGCTAATTTAATTGTTGGTTATTCACTTAGTTTGGAATGTAACTGTTCGTACTTACCTCACTGTATGATACAATTTTAATCAATAAGTAACTATTAGATTTTAATGGTTTTCCTCTTGTATTCGTATAATTTGGTAGTATTTTTTTTTTTCTATTTAAAATTTCGCGAGGGCGCGACTGTGTGGTCAGGATGGACGAATGTAAGCAATTGCAATATAAATCTAATAATCTCAACATAATTTTTAAAGTAAATACAGATATTCGATGATTTTATTAGTACACCATTTGACTAGTAATGATAATTTGGTTCAATAAATTGTTGATAGTTTGATTAATTATTGTCGTACGTTTTTATAATTAAAATTAGCTCAAACATTTAAAAGATATTTACACTTTCAATCAGAAGCAATTTATAAATTAGTCTATCCATTGACTTATTGCGCGAGCCGTTGCCCCACTCTTATGACGTGGACACGGGAGCTGTTCACTAGAATGTGTTCTTTCTGACAGTCTATCTTTGGCGGTTGAACTGTAAGGTGTAAACTGAGTGTATATGTACAAGTTTGAAATAAATATATTTGGAACAATATTATATTTTGTGGTTTCCTTTCAGTTGGTGGCTGGGTTGGTAACCTTTACTCGAGCAGTACATAAAAGTACTTCAGAAGAGCATGTTGAGGACATACTCGTAGTAATGGAATTAACTGAATTAGAAATTTCAGTTTCTTCTGATTTATGAAGAAGAGAATTATGACGCAATTTACAATGACGACATGTAGCTGAAAGACGACAACGTTTAGCGATGTGACCAGATCTTAGACAATTTTCACATAATTTGTTGGAAGAAACGAAGGCTAATCTATCTTCTAATGAGCTCGATTTAAAAGACGGACACTCATATATGCGATGACTGTTCTTGCAGAACAAACATTCCGGTATTTTAGAAGCAGAAGTGTTGCCGTCGTTGGGGACAGCCACTAAAGACTTGGAACTACTCGTCTTCTGTTTGTTTTGAATATTATTAGATATCTGTTTTTGTCTATTTTCTTGATGGTCATGTTTATGGCGATAAACGGTCTCTAATACATCAGCACGACTTTTAAGGAATCTGAAGAAATCATTAAGTGAAGGTATGTCACTCAAACAATTAATATGTTCCTCCCACTTAAAGTATGTACTAGAATTTAATTTTCCTGCAATAAAATATATAATTAAAACATCCCATTTGTCCGTAGGAAGCCCTAGTGAATTAAGTGCGCGTAAGTTTTTAGTTACGTGATCAATAATATATCTTAAAGACTTATCATTTTCTTGAACAGAATTAATGTTAAACAAAGATTTAAGGTGGTTATTTATCAGTTGACGCTTATTATCGTATCGTTCACATAAAAGCTTCCATGCTTCGGAATAATTGCCCTGAGAAACTTCTAAGTTTGCGATCACCCGAGCTGCTTCTCCATCAAGATACGATTGTAAATAGTGATATTTATGAATACTTTCGATCTTATCATTATTGTGAACTAGTGAAACAAACGTTTCCTTAAATTCTAACCATTTAAAATATGTACCATCAAAATTCGGAATTTTAATCACCGGTAATTTAAACCCTAACGCGTTACAATTGTGATCGTTGTGATGACACGTAGCCATGGAAGAATTATTTTGAGATTTATTTTCGTCATTTGGCACGGTTGAATGCCTTTTAATTAAACCCTGCGCTAATGCAATACAATGGTAGAAATCGTGTTCAATTAAATCTCTGGTAACTAACTCGCTACTTTGGTTATCTGCGTTATTGATCTCTATTGAATTCTGCACCTCATCGAATTCAATAAATAATGCTTCAATTCTTGACAGCTTCAATGCAAGTTTACTTAACACTTCGATCCACAACTACCCAACTTGTTCATACAAAAGTAGACTCTAAACATCGGAATTAAGGCCTATAGTGGCGTGGATGTGAGAGGACACCGGTGTCCTCTGAGCTAGGACAGATTAATTCTAGTTCAGCAACCTACGACTCGTAGATCTGGGCCGTTACCACTCGGCCACCACTGCTCTCACGCAATAAGTTTTACTAACAGACAATGTTCTACCATGATATGTTAAAATGTCAAGCGCCCGAGCGTAAAAGAGGGACAGAGCTATATTACCTATATAGCTCCATCCCTTTACATGATTATGACGTTATTACAAATCTTTCTTCAGATGTTTTAGACACACAAATATCTTTTGGATAATATCTAAACTAACGTTTCTATTTCTATAAAGAAACTAGCTTTTGTCCGCGGCTTCGCTCCCGCTCTTCCCTACTCTACCCTACTCTACCCTACTCTACCCTACTCTACCCTACTCTACCCTACTCTAGCCTATTCTACCCTACTCTACCCTACTCCCTACTCTACCCTACTCTACCCTACTCTACCCTACTCTACCCTACTCTACCCTACTCTACCCTACTCTACCCTACTCTACCCTACTCTACCCTACTCTACCCTACTCTACCCTACTCTACCCTACTTTTGTTTGCTATAAACCTCACGGAGCCCTAGACCTTTCCAACGAATACAAAACCGTGGAAATCGTTTCGTGCGTTCTGGAGTTATAGCGTCAGGAAGGAAAACCCGACTTATTTTTATATAGTAGATAAAAACATAAATTTGTGTAAAACTAATCCAGTAAAGACCTTTTAAAGTCTGCTGTTTTACGTGAACTTTGGCCCTTCATAATGTACTCATGTATTAAAAAAAAAAAATTACCGACTTCATTAAAAAAAAACACTAAAAGGATTAAAATAACTTTAATTTCGGAAGTCGGTGTTTCCTAACACGTCGGGTTCCCTGGTGAAGTAAACCTACACAAGCCTTGCACATTTAATCGTGATTTGAAGACAATTGTTCTCAAAAACTTTTAAAGGTTTAAATAACACGTATTTTTTGGAACTAGTTTTGTGAAATATTCGAGTAAATCACGGAATTGCCGAATACCAACAGAGTTCTGGTGTTATATCTCTTTTTGCGTTGCCTCTTCATCAAACAACGCAGTGTCTTCTGGCACGCTGTAGTCACTCCAGAACCTTTCAGCTCGATTGACCGTCTGTTCTGCAGGCTATGTGCCGATAACGAAATAATTTTAATTCACAATATTAGTTTAGAGTATCGTTCGATCTTCATGAAGCCTAACACTTTAAGTTACGAACAATTTTATTTATAGAAATTGCTTTAGTTCGTGAACAGGTTAACTTAACGTTAACTCTTCTCAAGTAATACCAATGAATATTGGAACTTAGGTCTACTTAGATGTTTCAGTATTAACTAAGACCTAAGTTGAAACAATTTGGCAGAACTTTAGTTGACCATGCTTATTCTGAGAGAGATATACAACACCGTTAAATTTTGATCGTTTTACTCCCGTGGAGCGTCGATTCGGTACATGAAACACTATCGATTTGTAAAGATAAAATTGAAAATTAAATAGGCCTACATGAGCACTTATAAAACGTCAAAAGCTAGGGCATGGCTCCAATTGGTGGTTGCATATGGAGAAGAACCAACAAGATACTCCATGACTTTTTTTGTTTTTTTTTATTTTTATTTCTCTATTCTTACTTAAAAGTAACCCATTCACTCTTGTCTTAAAGATTCCCGTTGTAGCCATCAGGAAACACAGACTTCTGCAGGCAATTCCACTCCTTAGCTGTAAGCACAATGAATGTTCCCAAAACGCTTTGTGCGTAGAGGTGCGTAATGATTGATAGTGCGATATTTTTATATTTCAATATTAACAGATACGAGAAGACAGTATATTAGCCCGGTCAGCTATTTACATAAAAGCTCAAAAAAATAGTAATTAATGAATCCGCGAAATCTACACTGTTCTCACATTCACATTATAAATAGAGGCTAATAATAAATGTTTACTTATGAACTTCAGAGCAGTGGTAGCCGAGTGGTAACGGCCCCGACTTACGAGTTGTAAGTCGTAGGTTCAAACCCGATCAGGCGCATTACTTTGTGTAATTTATTTCATCACCACTGCTGTCAAAACGGTGAAGGAAAACATTGAGAGGAAACCGGCATGTCCTAGAACCAAAAATTCGAAGACATGTGACATTCACCAACCCGCAATGGGCCCGCGTGGTGGATTACGGCCCGTTCCCTCTCCTAGAGAGGGGGCCTGAGTCCCTGCAGTGGGAATATTAAAAAAAAGCTGATGATAATGATGATTTTGATGAATTTAAGGGGCTGTGGTTTTAAATAATATTTTAAAAAATGTGAAAATAATGACAAAAAAAGTGTATTTAAATAATGAAATTTCAGCAATGATGGAGCAGTATATAAAACGTAAACCCTCTGTATAATGCTTATGATGGAGCCACATACTGAACCCAACTGCTCGATTACGTATATTTCTGAAGCGCAGCCCTCGTACAAATGAGAGTATTTTAGAAATGTTAATTTTCTGGTTCAAAGTGGAAGTTGAAAACGGTTTGAGTAACAGAAAGAGAAAATGAATTCTTTGGTCCTTTTGGAGGAGCTACTTGCCAAAATTACTGTCGATTGTTTTAGTAATATTTTTTCCTTGATGTTTTGGAGGCTATAACAGGTCTAAATTTTGTCTCAAAAAGCCAGAATTTATTTCATTTTATTCAGTATTAAATAATCATAATAATAATCTTTATTTCGAGTAACAATGAGACTCATTTAGTGTTAGTAACAATAAAACAAACTTACAACTATTTTAGTGACACAAATACAACCGGAAAACACATTAATACACATAAAAAAATAATCATCGCTTCAGCATTCTCGCTGCGATACTGGAGCAACGTAATGCTTTGAGGACAGAAATATCAGTAAATAAAAAAAAATTGGTAGATTTTTACTCCAAGATAATTTTAATTTAAATGCATCCTAATATAGTATTTCTTATTTTCAGTTCAGCTTTTAATATACCAGGCAGAAAGTCAAATAGTAATAAGTGAGATATTATAATTTATTCATATTGAAATTGCGTCTCTTTCAAAATTAATATTGGCAAGTCTTAATATTGAACATGCCATATTGTAGGACACGGTGAGCTGGAACTCATCTCGTTTTTGATATCGTGCCTTTTACAATTTTATTTCGACGACGCCTGACTTTTGCAGACAATATTTATGAGTTTGTAAGTAGGTATTTCACGTATAACGTGTGTAAATATTAGGAAAGGGCGTGTGAGGTTACACGTGTATTTTTTCGTCTGTCGTACAACGTTGAATGCATGTGCCCGTTACGCCGAATGATGATTGTATTTAGATTTTCTAAATAAATTATTATTTGAGTAGTAGGTACATTTCGTCGAATTATACAAAAATGTTTGGGTTGGCTGTTTTTTTTTGTTTTATATTTTATGGTTGGTTCTATTTTAAAAATGTTTTATAATATTATCAAAGTTACGCGTATTTTTTTTTAAATTTTGCTACTTTTAATCTCCGAGCTGGGCAAGAATAAAACATTTTTAAGGGGCGTAGTTATAAAAGCAGGCCCTGGACGTACATCAACTTTATAACAATTCTAGTTTCTGCCAGCGGCTTCACCCGCGTGAAAGTCGCGGGCTTGAGGACGGCGGGCAATGGATAGCTCGCTGTCCATCCGTCGGGTAACAGACCGGTCCGAGCCCAAGTCGTTTACGGCGCGCACTGTTCCCGCGCGCCTCAAGGAGTTGTCAGTAAACTGTAGCGGCCCAGTAGGGCCGTAGCCTACTGGGGCCAAGAAACTGGGGCAAAATGAACCCCGGGGCCCAGAATCGAAGGCAATGAATGGAACTGGGTAGGTTTTTAGTCAGTAAGAGTCTGACACTATCTCCCGCTCCGCCCAAGGGTGGGAGATGTCATTAGATGATTTTACCCACCACCAAAAAAAACGCCTGTTCTAGCGTGCTAATCGAGAACCAATACACCACAGTAATTATGTAATTAGATACATTCCCAAACTAACTTTCAAGCGCCATTCCACCTCCCAGCAGATACAATGGTGATTACTTTCTTGTTTGCCTCGGACGTGACGCAATCATCTTTGGCAATTCCATCCTATGATTATACCGACACGTGACTTAGTAAGACCTAGGACTTCAGGAGTTATCTACAGGTATTTAGGGCCTTAGTGCCTAAAGTTATGTCTGGACTATTCTAGAGATCAGTTGCTAGCGATTGCTGCTAGCAATTCGTGTAAACCATAGAACACAGAAATACAGTGTGTAATCAGAAGTCGAAACTCTTAAGAGCGGCCAACCCGAGGTACATTTTCATACAACTGCTCTTAAGTGATTATAATGTTATTACACATCTTTCTTCAGATATTTTCAATATAAAGATATCTTGTGGACATGATCTAAGCTTCTATTGAAATCAAAACATAAATTTGTTTAAAACTAATCTAACGAAGACCTCTGAAAATCTGTTATTTTATGTGAACTTTGGGTTTCGAGTAATTCACGGAATTACTGAATGACAGCAGAATTTTTAGACGTTATCTCTCTTTTTTCGCGTTGCCTCTTCATCAAACATTACGTTGGATTGCGTTAGATTAAGCAACAAGCTTTGGAACCACGCTCGACGTTGACGATATACGAGTGGCGAAGGCCCCTCTTAAATTGTTTGTTTTATTTTCAATTTATTGCGATTATTATATTCTCAAGGAAAACAGATAAAAGGAAAAGTCAATAACAGTAATTTAATTATGTATCGCGTCATTGGGTTAGAAATTATTAACAGGAACAGGAAATATCGCATGAAAATAAAAATATGTACGTGTTCTCATGACGCATATTTTATTTGTTATTTTTCTTTCTTGGAAGATTGAATCCAAGTGTTGGGTTTGATACGTAATCAGATTATTATTTTAACCCTGTTTTTGTAACCAAGAATATAATTTCATTTATTTTGAATGCCAATGAATTCATTCCAATTGACTAATTTTGCTGGCAACATCGAAATGTTATATTTGTGATTATCTACGGTAAAGCTGTTAATGTAGTATAATGGCGGACTACAGTACCTCTACCATGAGTTTTAAGCAATAGTATTCGTCGCTACTCGATATCGACGCCGTAAATATTTTGTATGGCAAATTTTGGTTCTGCAAGTGACCGCTAGAGGCGCTGCAACATTTGCCATACAAAATTTAAAAAAAAATGGATGATGGCATCACCCAATTTCTTTGATTTGACAGTACGACGTGAAGTCACAACATGCCAATTGATCCTTTTCTTATTTGAAACGCATTGTACAAGCTTTCGAAATCCTAATATTTTTCTTTGAATAGTTCATCGATTGTGCCTCAAGATTTTGTGAGAACCTTGGAGAAATCTGGGCCTGATACTACATAAGCTAGCGTACGTGACCTGGAGCTTCGCTGTTCCTCCTTCTGCTGTATTTTCTACCACTCCACCGCTCACAAGATGTTAAAAAGGAGCAACTTCTGCTATGTGCTTCATTGGTATAATTACTGCAAGAAGAAAGGAAAAACAAATAAATAAATTGCACAAAAAATATTGGCTTTAACCCAAAAAGATCAAAAACGCCAAAGCAAACCTTTTAGAACACATGTTTTAACCGATGTGTCCTCCACATGTACGTAGATAGTTCTAGCTGTCAGCGCCTGTAAAGAAAAAAAGAGGGCTTTATAACTTTCCTCACTTATCATCTGCCATCATAATTCTTCACCACTTTATTTGGAGTATAAGTCATCGTATTACTTCTACCATTCTGAGTGGAGCAAGAGTTAAGGCCACAGCTCATTAGAGCCACCCGGCACCCACTCCGCATCGCCTCGCCTCCTGCGGCTCGTATTCTTTATATGGACTTGTATGCGCTCCCTACATCCACTCCGTAGGGTCACCGATCGCCTCGGTCGTAAGTGGATGTAGTGAGCGCATACCTATATAAGTCCATATAAAGAATACTAGTCGTAGGAGGCGAGGCGGTGCGGTGAGGGTGCCGGGTGGCTCTAATGACCGGTGACCTTAAGTATTACACTTTTAATGAATAGGAGCCACTTGTGTTTCTTCAGTAGTAACCCTTTGCAAACATGCCCAAGGTTAGCATACATCTACCGTATGATTCAATCTGTCCTCTGAACGATCCGCAAAATCGTAAAACCCGAACATATCTTTCTGTCGAATCTGAAACAAGACCCTCCGGAAATAACCCAGTCCGGTGTTGACCTACGCCAGTCGGAAAGTGAAAACATGAGTGTTTAGGTCATCAGTCAACTTAAAGCTTATAATGTCTATGTGTTCAACTACTTTGCATTGCATTGCCTGTGACAATAAAACGTGTCCAAAAACTTCATGTGTTTATAAAGCCTTTGAAGGAACATTACTTGTCACTGTGATCCTGTTTTCGTTTTACCACTTATTCTCATAAAGATGGAGGTATCTATTTCAGTAACTGTGTAATTTCTATTTACTTTTGTATTTGCACCAAGTGCAATCTGACTTTGTATCCAAACAATTTCTTTTCATTCTAGGTTCGCCTGGAAGAAATCACCAAATGCGGTAAGACCTCCAATATTATATTATTTATTGTAATGTTTCCTTTTTGTAAATTGTAATTTTGTTGTGAAATAAAGTATCACTACATAGTATAAAACCAAGTCGCTTCCCGCTGTCTGTCCTTATATATGCTTAGATCTTTTAAACTCTGCTACAGATTTTGATGCGGTTTTTTTTAATAGATAGAGTGATTCAAGAGGAAGGTTTATATGTATAATACAAGCATAACATATGTATTTAATATCACCATTGCACTCGCTAGGTTTCATTACGCTAGGTATCTAAATAAATTAACGCCGTGGGGGGTCTCTAACCTGTCTTCAAGAGGAGACTTATCACAACAATTCCTTGTTTGTGGTGGACCCAATCTCTTCAGCAGTTTTGCTTTTGCTTGGTTGTTCATCTTACATTTCACTCATATAACATACCTCACAAGTATCTACCTATGGTTTTGTCAGCCCATCCACCTTGTAGGTACAAGGTTGCTCTTAATCAGCTTTCCCGGACAAACCAAATATCGGTCTAATCGCGCTCTGACGTCATCAGCCATCGAACAAATATTAGCCCTACGTGTCGGCTGTGAACAAATTGATCTTTTTCTGTTTGTTCCTTTTTTCGCGAAACTCGATATGTGTTGGTGATTGGCATTATTTCTAGGGTTGGTTGATGATGTTTGTATGGATAATTTTCATAAAGGCTTGGTTGTGAATTTATTATATGATATTGTACTGTATAACTCAAAATGAAAGAAAGAAAGAAAAAAATTTATACGCACCTCACACATTCAGTAAAATAAAAAAAAAAATAGAGAAAAATAACATTCAAATCTGTGCAAGGCCAAGGCGCCTATCTCAGCATATGCTGCGATATAACGCAGCGCTGGTATTCTGTTAGGGCCCGTGGTGATGCCATGGTCACACTCACGGAGCTTAAATAAACTAGAAATCGAAAAAAAGTAATAAACAGTTTACTGTTTATTACTTTTTTGTTTTCTTTAGAAAACATTGATAAAAGGCGTAAATTTATGTAAACAGGACTAAAACATTTATACAAACACGTGTATATTGAGCGGTAAGTATACCCAGTTTTATTCTCTTTAGATTATCGTTTAGTTCCTATTAGTTTTAGTTCGTGATGCCATATGGCTCAGGAGCTTGGTCGCTCACATTCGGCCTCATCAGAAGGCTTCCTCCTCGAGCCGTATTCCTCATTACTGAGGGTCGTGAAGTTTCCGCTGTATTAGTTTCTTATCGAAGGTGTCTCGTCATCTGTGACGGTTCTTGGCGTCATAAAGTGCGACGTGTAATTGGGTGTCCAATGTAGAGCGGACCTGATCTGCCCATCTTTTTGGGCTTGGTCGTTTGCCATCAACCAAGCAAGTTATGATGAGCTGTTCTAGGTTGTGTCCATTTTTCCTGGCAATGTGGCCAAAGAACTCCAGTACTCTGCGCATGCAGGTAGTTGACGGTGTCGTCTTGATGTTAAGTTCACGCAAGATAGAGAGGTTTATACGGAATGCAGTCCAGGAAATTTGGAGCATTTTCCTCCAGCACCAGCATCAGGAGGTTTAAAGCCTCCCAAAGGTCAATAGAGAGTCGGAAATGAAGATATCCGAAGGAGTACCATGATTACCAACACAGCCTGAAAAATTGTTACCTGTTGCTCATTGCTTGGAGAAGACATGGCCGATGGGGAAAGGATCACGTACTGGGAGACGCAGCGTTGGAAGGCTTCTCAAACTTGGGGGAGGCTTATGACCAACAGTGGAAGTCTTTGGGCCGTAATGATGATGATTAATTAAAAAAAAAAACTGTTCAGCACTTGCTTTTAATTGAGATAAAATTATATATTGACGGATTGAAAGTAAAATAATGATATCACATATTGACAGATATTTGAAAAAAATAAATAATGAATGAATGATAATACCTCTCCTAGAGAGGAAGCCTGAGTCCCAGCAGTGGGAACATTAAAAGGCATGGGAACATTAATGAGGGTTATTTGCCGGGATTACCAGAAATATTGAAAACGTTTTTCTTTTGTTTACAACGATTTGCTAAAATTATATTCTTTCACCTTCAAAAACTCGAACACTTACAAAATCACAAAATAAAATATCATTTGGTTCAAATAACCGCTTAAAACCAATCTGTTTTCATATAATATATGTTCAAATGTACCATAAACAGAATTATATGTTCAAAGACTTTCGGTGAAATAACAGGGCCTCAATCAAAGTCCTTGATCACAGCCCTGTTTCCATGAAATACATATGAAGGTGCCGACACGTTCCTAAAATTGATTGAAAACACTCAAGGACCTATTTGTAATAATATTTTGTAGGTTTTCTGTGAAGAGCGCTATTTTCACGCCAATAACTTAATGTTGTGTTCTAGCAATTGACAGAGAAGTAGGGACCTGTGTTTCTGTAATAGTTCGTATTTTTTGAGGATAAGTAATGTCTTAACCCCATTTTGGATAATAATAATAATAAGCAGCAAGTGAGTAATAATCTGGGTAAATGGAAGTGGGTAAGGTAAATTGTTCGCAGAATAGATGGTCGATTAGGCTGAAAGGTTCTGGAGTGGTTTAAGCCTACCGGTGGACGCAGCGTCGAAAGGCCTCCCACAAGGTAGACTCGATGACCTAGTGAGGTATGCTCACTCCAAAATTGACCAGAACTACATTTGATCACTTCATCATCATCTCCATGCCATGGTACCGTGTTGTTTTGGGTCAGTGCAACACTTTTTAGGGTTCAGTATCTCAAAAGGAAAAAATAGAACCCTTATAGGATCACTTTGTTGTCTGTCTTCGTGTTTGTCATCGGTCCACCTTGTAGGAGGCCTTCCAACGCTGCGTTTCCTGGTGCGCGGTCGCCATTCCAGAATCTTTCAGCCCTATCGGCTATCTGTTCTATGAGCCCTGTCCTCTGCTATTTAAGTTTGGTGATTCTTTGAGCTAGGTCGGCGTCCTTGGTTACTTACTACGACAAGTTTCTGTCGAGACAAACTACACTGCTTGTTATCAAAATTCTAATTGTTATATATATTCTCAGACAAACATAGATTTTGATCTGATGTTTAAACTTTAGGAAATAATTGGCAAACGATATTGTTATCGTGTCTAAGATCTCGGTTTACTTGAATTGCTTTTACGACTCAAACGAAAACTTCAGTAATTATTGGCTCCAAAATTGGCTAAGACTTGTGCTTTTGGAACGTTATATTAATAACTAAATTAAAATTGTGTTAAAGTTAATGTTCGAGAAAGTTTTTTGACAATAACAAACTGGTCACAATTTTTTAATGTGTTCAATATGGAAAATGGTAATATGGAAATGGCGCTGTGGCTCTGTCCTGCACACGAGCTCCAGCATTTTGCTGAGCGCTGGCTGTTTTGTGCGGATGTGACGCATATCTTATTATGTACTTTTTTTATTTTATTATATAGAGTCAGTGTGTGTAGCTGTTATTTTAAGATATGCGCCATGTTTGTGACAAATAAACTCTTTTTCTTTCTTTCTTTCTTTCTGGTACCAGTGATTGAAGAGTTGAAAGAGAATAATTTACCTCGTGACACTGTGTATGTGTGTTACCACGCCAGGGCCCACTTCAACACTCATAAATTGTCCTTTTAATTAAAGGACCGACAGAATTCTATAGAAACAAGTATATTATACAATTTTTAATCACAGCACATGCGCATGTCAGACAAGGGTGAGAGTCAGACGAGCCAGACCTTTTTAAAAACAATTAAGAAACTGTACAAAAACATAGCAATAAAATTTTGTAAGCAAAACGTGGGAATTTAGGAAATGCTGAGCCGTAAGAAGAGGAGGTGCGGAGAGTTAACTCTGCCACGGGGACTTAGCTTGAGGGCCCCGGAGAAGTGATGACACGATTTGAGAAGGAAGAATTAAGCAGAAAAAAAGGAACAAAAGTAGGTCAGTGATGGTAGAATTGAAACTAATTTGAACCGAAATAGCAACAAAGAGCAAGGAAAGAGTCTTTGCCTAGATTTTAACGTAACTAACCAAACCTAACTTAACTGTGGAAAGGAGTGGAAGGAGTGGAATTCCCTGCCGGAGTCTGTGTTTCCTGATGGCTACAACCCGGGAATTTTTAAGTCAAGAGTGAATAGGTTTCTTCTAGGTAAGCGCGATCCATCGTCGACCGTATCGTCGCTTTCCATCAGGTGAGATAGCGGTCAAGCGCGAACCTATCACTAATAAAAAAAACTGTCCTCGGTAACACGTTTATAATAGCCAAGTTAGCGTCTTGGGTTAATGTGAAAGTGCACACCAGGGCCCTGGAACCAAGGGAACGCAGGAATGGGGTGGGTTTTTTAGTCGATAAAACTCTGTTATTCTACTACACTATCTCCCGCTCCGCCCAAAGGCGGGAGTTGTCACTGGATGATTTTTACCCACTGGAAAAAAAATAACAACAAAAAAGAAAGTTGAAATAATAGATTTTTTGATTATCTGTTTTCATATTAGCTTAGAATAAAAAAAAAAAAATGGAGACAGTAAAAAAGGAAAGAAATTATTTAAACATAATAGCTTTTTTTGTTGATTGGAAAAACTTCTGGAAAGGATGTTGTCTTAGGATGCAAAGAGCCGCTGAAGGAATATAGTAACATACTATTGGTTGTAATCAGTAAAATTTTGACACACCCTTCCGCTCCACCCTAGAGTGAGAAACATCAATAAATGATTCCTCTAAAAAAGGCTTTGTACCACGAATTATAAAAATATCAGATTTTTTGGTTGAATGCCCACATGAACTACATAGCATAGCATCAGCCTTATAATGTTCAGGACTCCTCTATAAGAGGGAAATGGGTCATAAAGTACAAATCAGCTAAAAACAAAATCAACACTAAATTTATTGCTCAATCAATTAGTTTGAATTCATTAAAATTTGTGGGAATTAATTAAAATAATGAGTGGTAATTCATTAAAATAATTGTCACAAATGTATTCGTTGAATTATCACAATCACATTCAGTAAATCACAGTTAATTTTATTTCTACTGGTTTTGCGTATTATTTTATTCATTGATATAGCCACAATGGCCGAACAATGGCAGCCAGTAGCGATTAATTAGTCGGAGTTCGTTGACCCTTTGTAACATAAGCTGGATTGCTTAAAAATCGTTTTTTTTTGGACTTACATTTATATTATTTTGTTGATCAATCGTTATAAAACTTTTTACAAAAAAAAAGACCGACTTCACTAAGAAAAAAAAAACACTAATAGGATCAAAATAACTTTAATTTCAAACGTCCGTGTTCCTCGTTTTTGTTTATTACTTATTTAACACCGACTTTCGAAATTAAAGTTATTTTGATCCTTTTAGTGTTTTTTTTTCTTAGTGAAGTTGGTTTTTTTATGTAAAAAGTTTTTTATTTAACACTTTTTAGTTGCGATACATTTATAACCAGAGTGCCTATTTCTCATGACAATTTCAATTAACCCAAACACTGCTAGGATAAATCGTTTTATTATGAAGTTTCGGTGTCTCCCTTCCACCTTCCGGCTTCATCATCAGATTAGTTCGATAGTACCTTACAGTCAAAGTGCATCTCATGACAATTCTAATAAGCCCAAACACGGCTAGGATACATTGATTAATTACGAAGTTCCAGTGCCTATCTTCCGGCTCAATCGTCATCAACATCATCATCAGGTCACTTCGATGATAGCATTTTCAAATAACTATTCACAACTATTTATTTATTTGTTTTGTCATAGTCGCTTAACTATTTTCACAGTCATATATATTATCTATGTGAAAATGAAGTTCCGTTGGCCATTTTTGGTCTTTTTCAACAGTTCCGCTTCATCAAATGTTACTTTTTGACTGTAAATGCTTAAGTCCTTGATAAAAATACCAAAATCACTATATAGTTGCCTATATTTGAGTGACCTCGATTCCTCATGAATCATCAGAACTGGATTTTGAAAGAATTGGGACCAATCTGGAAACATACCCTTTCAAGAACAATTTTTTTTTTGTAAATCGGTCTATAAACGACGGAGTTCGGAGGTAACGAACATAAAAAAAAAATACAACCGAATTGATAACCTCGTGGTTTTTTGAAGTCGGTTAAAAATGAATAAGATTTTATTTATTTGTTATGCAACATTACATACATATGAAAAAATATACATAAAAAAATTACAATCAGTATTCAAAATGGATAAACATTTGCAAATTATAATTTTATATTGATTTATATTACTAGCTTCCCACGTCCTTGGTTATTGCTTCGCTCCTATTAGTTGTAGCGTGATGTTATGCTACGTTTACATGTGGGCCCAACCTCAGCCAATCGCCATTATGTTGACAGGGTTTCCTCGTTTGTACAATGACTACACAATAGCGATTGGCCGAGGCTGGGCTCACATGTAAAGGTAGCATCATAGCCTAAATGTTATACAATAGACTTTTTTCGACAAATGGAGAATCCAACACTAAAATAATTTTCCAATTCTAAGGAGTAGTTCCTGAGATAAGCGCATCCAAACAAAAATCCCTTTTCTTGCTTTCTATCTCTAGTTTTATAATATTAAAGTACAAATAGTACCTATAACATAGATTTCTTCTTTCTAATCAAAAACTGATGAAATGTGGACGTACCACTAAAATATGCTACAAAGTGATGTCAGTAAACCCGTAGGGGCCAAGCAGCTACTGGGCCCATGGGCGCTACTGCGGCCATGAGTTAAGTGAATGTGAACCCCCAGGGCCCTGGAACAAAGGCAAAGAAATAGGGGTGGGTTTTTAGTCAGTAAAAGTCTGACACTATTCCCCGCTCTACCTAAGTGTTCGATTACAGAGACGCGGCGCGTTGCGCATCGCATCGGGCGGTCCGTCGTACATTGCCAAATGTTTGTGTTTGCGCGTGCGATGACGCGGCCCGCTGCTACAATGTACGACGAAACGCCCAACGCGCCGCGCAACGCGCTGGGTCTCCGTAATCGAGCCTTAGGACAGGAGATGCCATTGGTTGATTTTACCCAACAAAAAAAATATCACTGAATGACATAGGCATATATTTTCCACTATAACGCAGGCGCTGCCGCTGGCAGAAGTTAGCTGTTGTAGAGTACGTTGCTTTCTTTTTTTGTTTAAAAAATGCTCATGAAAACAAAACTAACAAAGATAAAATATTCAAATCTCCAACAATTCTTAGTAAACCTCTTCTGTAATATTAAAAATTAAACGACGTTGATACAGGATGGTCTCCGGCGGACGGACCGGAAATGAAGGGTCCAGGAGAGCTGCATCCGGACGCCATATTGGATTGTCTCGCCCACAAGCCGGGCATGCCGGGGAAGGAAAGGTCTCGTTATACAGTTTCATTGAAATGTAAATCTATATACAAGGTGTTCAACTTGTGTGAGATTGGACGGGAATGTTAGTAATGCTATTTCTGATTGAATTTTTTTGTTATGGGTATAAATTAGGTTCAAGGGTTTTCTTATTTACCATTTATTTGAATCAAATCTTCTTAGAGGTAAAAAAAAGCTTAACATTTGATAAAGATATCCTTTTCTTTTGAATACAAAAAAAATATATATGGGTACTCGTATATTACGAGTATTATATTAAATTTTATTTATCTAACTTGTTTTCATAACTATATTTCCTAAGCTTTTTTTATGTACTTGCTACAATACCTAAAACATTATATCCGCGCATTAATTCTTAGTATTGCATGATTTTTTAATAAATAAATAAAAATAATGTTTTTATTATCAAAAAAAAAACCAAGTCATCATCTTCCTATCCTTATTCCGTTTTATTTATGGTCGACGTCCCAAAAAAGCCAATTTCATTTTATTGAAATAATTAAAATTTAATTAAACTACAAAACGATTTTCGCAAGATTAATACATTTCATTCTTAGTTAGAAATGAGACTAATGAATTGAATTTAGTTCTTTTAATTAGTTTTATTCAGTGGCAGTTAAATGAAATTATTTTAAAATATAGTCCTGCCCAGAACACCTAATATAAAAATAAATGAATGATACAACCTGTATATAAACAAGAGCAAGAGCTTTTAGCATTGCATACCTTTGTCGCATTTGAACCCTTTTTGTTTGTATAAAGATAAAGAAATTACTAATGGGTTGTGAGGAAAGGTAAGTATGAAACCGCATGTTTTATAAAGTTTCTTAACAACGGCAGAATAGTTTTAACACAAGATTATTGTTTTCAATTGTTTATACAGAAAAAAAAATGTGGTCCATATTTTTGGCTAATTTACGTGAGCTAGAATAAAGAAAATCTGTATTATTTTCAGTGGGTTTTTAGTTAATATCAGGAATTATAAAAGACGGAAAATAATAGTGTATAAATTACAGCATAATACAACAACAGGAATGATATTTAAGAACCAACCTGCTCAAAGAGCCGTCTCTGCGCACTTCGCACTCTAAATGTCATACACGACATGTCAGACCTATTCATTTGTACTTTGAGTCAATTCAACACAGTGGTACTAGTGCTTATATGCTTTGGTAATGAATTAGTAGGTTTAGCTATAAATTATATTAGTTATATATTGGCTGTACCTACTGTCGCATTAGGTTTTCCTGTTAAGATAATATAGAATAGAATAGAATAAACTTTATTGTACACCAAAATAGTCACAATTCACTGGAACTTATATAAGAAGTAAATAAATAATTTTGTTAGAATTATTATTAACAGCAGTGATTTACCAATTGTAGGTCGCGGGTTCAAACCCAGCCAGGCACTCTACTTGCTCCAATTTATTTTCTTCACCACTGCTTTCAAAACGGTGAAGAAAAACATCATGTGGAAATCGGCTTGACATAGAAACAAAAAATCAAAGATAAGTGACATCCACCAATCCGCATTAAGCCCGCGTTGGGGATTACGGCCCAGCAGTGGGCATTTAATATGGCAAGCCTTCATTGATTGATTTTTTTATTATTGTTGATAGGCTGGCGCTAGACCACCTGTCTCAAGTAACCTATTTATTCTTGATAGACTCCTAGGATGTAGCTATCAGGATACACAGATTTTGGCAGGGAATTCAACTCGTAAGCTGTACGTACAATTTTCACATCTTAACACAAATCATCTTGTGTAAAAGAAAGAAAAAAGATGCTTTGAATATATTTATACACAATTTAGAAAAAAGCTCGTAATGAGTTCATTTCCTTTTATTCGTTAAAGTCTGTAACGTTAATGAGTGGAAGTTTATTAACTTTGATATACGAAGGCAAAATATAATATAATAAACTTTAATTAACTAAATAATGTGCAAATCGTGTAACCTATTACCTTATTTTTTTTTAATAATGGCATAGCGTAGCCTAGCATCAGCCTTATAATGTTCCCACTGCTGGGGACTCAGGCCTTCTCACTAGGAGAGGGAATGAGCCGGAAGGGTGGTTTCACACTTCGTCTGATCCGATTTCGATCCAAACGCATGAAAGTATGGTCCGTAGAAGTCGCAGAACTATTCTATTACAATAAAATGGTAGTGGGGCGAGCACGCGCACTTTTCTGCACTAATGCGATGAACTGTCAATTACATGCCTAAAAGTGGAGGGATAAGAGCGAGTTTTTGTCGAATCGGATTCGAATCGGACGTAGTGCGAAACCGGTCTAACCCACCACGCGAGCCCAGTGCAGCTTGGTTGATGGTGTCATCAACCAAGCTGCCAATGACAATAATAATAATGCCAATGTCATTTTATCAATATACATAAGGGGTATGCTGTATAAACCACAGATACTAGAATCAGCAATGAACTATGCGCGGAGTTTCCTTCCGTTATTGTATCAGAAAAGATATCCACATGAAAACCAAGGTTACCGACATAGCACGAAGAATTGCCAAACTTAAGTGGTAGTGGGCAGGGCACATTGCTCGCAAAACGGATGGTCGAAGGGGCCGACAGGTTCTGAAGTGGCGTCCACGTACCAGAAGACGGAGTGTTGAGCCTTCCACAAGGTGGAATGTTTTACCTAGTGAGATTTGTGGTAATCTTTTGGATGTGAAACGCACAGGACTGTTCGTTGTAGTGAAACTTGGGGGAGATACTCTCCTCAAACTAGTCCAACAGCGGACGGCTATCGGCTGAAATGATGATAATTAAATTATAATGAATAATATTTTGTATTTAGACATCATCAGAGAATATATTATTTATTATTCTTTGATGATGTCTAAATACAAAATATGTACAAATAAAAAAATAAAATATCACAAACCTTCGTTTGTTGCTATGTTCTCATATTTTCGTTGTTTTCACAGACATTACTTAATTAATTCGTTAAACAAACATTATTTCGAGTTCGCAGAGAAGCTTGAAAGTTAATTACTTTAAAGACTTTGTTCCGGAAAGCTTTTTGGGCCAATCACAGCTTAGGCAAGAGCTTTTATAATGAAAGACTACTGAATGACAATGTTGAGATCTGTTTCTGATAACTGACAAATTAATCTTCAGCAATTATTCCATGAACTTATTGTGCTAAGAGATTTACTGTATCGTGGGACGACTGGTCGTAAGCGCGACTTCTGAGGATGGGGTTCGATTCCTGGATCGGGAAAAATGTGCTATTTAAAAAAAAAAAACTGTTTTTTTCCAGGAAAAATAATGATATAGAAACCAAAATTTTTGGCCGAATGAATTTCGTAAATTTGTGTGTATATTACGACACAACGTTTTTCAAGGTCATTCAAGTTGTACAAATGTATGTACAATCAGCCTTCGAGGGGATAAGAAGAAGATTACCCTGTAGCTGCCAGGAGTTTGGTGGTGTAATACTCCCATGCCTCGGAAATAACGTAAAGCCGTTGGTCCTTCTCCTGATATCTCTCCGGTTGTGTTAGATTGCCTTTCCATCGGACTATGAGAGTAAAACAATATAGAGAGTACCTATGTTTGCGCACATATGTGTGTGTGCACAATAAAATCTCCTGCGTACTTTTTTTTATGGTAGGTAAAATCATCCAATGACAAATAATAATAATAATAACAATAATAATAACCCCATCGCTGTATCTCTACGTTGACGTCGTGATGGGGCTTGCGTGCTCCAATAAACCCTAGGTTGTAACTTGCCTAGGGTGAGGGGCCAGACTAATCCGCAGGGCAGTTTTGTGGCGAACTGTTGGGCATTAGCGACCCCACGGACCCGATCTCCCGGGAGAATTCTCGTTCTTCATCTCCGGCTTGCCTTTATTGGCCGGCCGTAGTGAACACTGACGAGGAACAGAGCTCCCACCTCTCTCTTGCCTTTATTGGCTGGTTTGAGTGGAGATTCGCAAGAGCAATCATGCTCGGGAGAAGGATGTATAATCCAGTAAGGTGCTGGTAGGGATCTTGACCGCACATCCGGGATTGTCCTGATAGCCGTGGTATACCTCTCCACTCCTCAAGCACCTCAGGATATGTTGCCCTCTTGTTGCTACGTCACTTCGTGCTAGCGGCCGTTTTTGGGGGCCCATTTATTGAGTGTGCAAGTCACCCCCTGCCTGTTTACCGATGGATATTAATAACATTGTTTTGGCAGGGGCCATAGTTTTCACATAGTTCTTGGTAACCAGTCCACTTAAGACTCCAAAAACCATAGCCCTATTGTCTTTATTTTCCATATGTCACAATTTCGGTTTTCACCAACCGGGGGTTGTCCTTGGATGCACTAGCATTGCGCATACAAACGTCGGTTGGCATCACGTCCTATTAAAAGTACCTAAAGGGCCTCTGCGAGTTGGTTTCGGCTCCTCGTACGCCTTCCAAAGGTCCAGGACCTCAGGATCCTGAGATAAATAAATTTATAAAAATAATAATAATGCCGCCCTTGGGCGGAGTGGGAAGTAGTGTCAGACTCTTACTGACTAAAAACCTACCCAGTTCCTTCGTTGCTTATCGTGCCGGGGCCGGGTATTCCTTTCGGAAGCTGACCCAAGGACCAAGCAGGCTTTGACCCTGCCTGCCTGCAGCTAGCAGGCTGGGCCTCTACGGTTTGCTGACAGCTCCTTGAGGCGCGCGGGAACAATACGCGCCTTCGACGAATTGGGCTCGGTCCGGTCGGTTACCGATCGGACAGCGTGCTACCCATTGCAAGCCCGCGCCTACGGTGCGCTATCCCGCGCCTACGGTGCGCTAGCCCGCGCCTACGATGCATGCGTACTTGGCTTATTTCTGTTGAGATTGGCTTCTATTATTTGTTTATATTTATTTGTTTATCCTCACATCAGAAAGCCTAACTAACAACAATTACAGCAATGGAGTCCAGTTAGTTTAGAATCAGCTACTTTCTAACGTCATGTGCGCGGTGCAGTGGTAGTCATTTCATCGCAATTTCTTCAAAATGCATGCTATTAAATACCAAAAGGCTAGCCACCCTGCGCCTGCAGGCTTTACAGATTGGTATTAACCAGCAGTTCTAAAAAGGCCACTTTTGTAGAATCATAATATGAATCATTTTTTTTATACGGCCATATTTACAGGGAATATGATTCTGATATGCAGTGAATTGAGTATGGTTCGACTAATTTGTGCAACCATTTGACGAACATTAGAAGAATTGCTTATGATCTGCTAGAAATTCGGAATATGATTAGCTCTAGATGAATTGCTCATGTGACGTTTTTAGGCCCGAAGATCACCTATTAGATTCTTTGCACGCCTTTTTACTGATTTCAAAGCTGCTAGATGATATTTTGCAGCACCAGTCCATATGTGGCTGCAGTAATCCGCACACGAAAAATAAATAAAACCAAAATGCGTCGTAATTTTAAGAAAAAGATTTTTTTTTATTACACAACGCAGTCTAGTCTCAAGCTAAGCAGAGGTTGTGTTATGGGTACTAGACAACTGATAAACATACTTATATATTTCTAAATACATACATATTATAGATAAATAACACCCAGATACATAACTTCTTCGTAAGTGTATTGAATAACGTCGTTTGATACACGTGGAGATTTGTCACCAGCGACCAGCCTGATACGATAATTACAATAATTGGTATTTCGCACACTTTCCTGCACTAGTGTGGAAAACAATATTTTACGTAACTACAAGCGATAGAGCTATGAGTAGGTTTTTGAGTAGGTGTATAAAAACATTGGCCCAAATTAATCACTTAAAGTAAACCATCCTAACATAGAATATCAAAATTTATTAGCTTAGGCCAAACCGATTACCGCTGTTAGGGAACGCAATTTAACTTAAAGATACAACAAGGTTAATGTAAACACCAAATAGATCGTATTAGAGTAGAACAGGGATAATGGACCGGACTCAGTATTCTTATCTCAGATACTTCAACGAGTTTTGAGTAAGTTTACTAAACTTAAATTGTGTTTAATATCGTGAGCTTGGGAATTTGGAACCTATTACGAAACTACTGTTAGATTTAGGGCCAAATTCACCAATAAACTAATCGCGATTCGTTCAAACAAAACGCAGTTTGAGCGACTAATCGAGATTATAGCTTCATTTTGCGTTTCACCGCGATGAATTGAACCTAGTTTACGCTAAGCTCAGTTTCAATTCTTTTGTTGTCGCCTATGTTTACGTCAAGGTCTTTAAACTAGATTACGCTGAGCTCAGTTTATTTGAACTAAGTTTTTATATTGAATGATGAAATCAGCCCTTAATAGTATTCAAATATTAAAATATCATGCTTGTGTACTCGAAGATCTCCTTTAAACCTCTGATAAATTAGGGAACTAAATGTCCCTCAACAACTATGGTATTCATTTTTTAATGTAATTGTATTATATTTTTAGGGTTCCGCACCTAATCAAGAAAAACTGAACCCTTATAGGATCACTTTTTTGTCAGTTTGTCTGTTAAGACCTATCTATAACGAGAACGCGTGGAGGTATCGAATTCAAATTAACATCATAACAATATACTCAGGTCTGCGGCCCCTTGAAGCTGTAAAAAAATCAAAGTTTAAAGTTAACAAAAAAACATAACGGTCGTTTATGTCACAAAGAAACGTACTTGAGGAATAAAAATTCATAGGGTACTTCCCGTTGATCCAGAATCTTTAAATTTGGCATGAACCAAGGTCTTATAGCACAAATATAAGAAAGAATCTGAAAATTGAAAATTTGTTATTACTTCACAAAAAAGTAATACTTGTTCTATTCGGAAAAATCTTCGATATTCGACCCAGGAATTGAACTATTTACATAAGTTAGTTTGTACGAAATCCTCAGTGTGCGTGTCTGTCTCGCACTTGCCCAGTTTTTGCAATACAATTTTGAATTATAGCGACATCTATGGCGCCACATAAGAACTGAAAGAAATACGAAATACTGCATCGCGCAATCAAAGTTTTCCGTACGATTTGAGCCTATACGACAGCCCGAATTCATCTATTGGGTAGATACCTACCACATATAACACCTGTCTGGTCGCAGGATCCTCCTTTTTCAATGGAGACTATTTCTACACTGTTCCTTTAATTCCAATTTTTAATTTTTGTAAAGCTTTTATTTTGTTCACATAAGTGACAATATCTTAAAAAATAATATCTGATTGTCCTGAGATCAGAAGGATATTTTTCCTAAAAGGAAATTTTGTATTTAACTGGATGTTGAGTTTTGCTTACTAAAAGCACCTCATATCATACTTTAATATTTGTATGCCAACTCATGGCGAAATGTGTCTTTGTGCTAATATATTATATGTCACCATCTCTTACACCACATTTAATGCAAATAAATGGCTTTGACTAACAAGTTAATGTGCCTTCAGTTTTCGGTATGCCGCATCCAAATGCTGGAACAACATACCCCCGCCGATGGGGAATGTTAAATGTACACTTTTAAGATATGGTGACGACAATTTCTCATCATCTCACAAAAAGAACTTGGTATGATTGTTTTGAACACGTCATTCATACAGCTGGCCTGTGTGTATTTTGTTTCGGAAACAGTCTGCTCGATGTACCTTCACATCCCGTTTGGTAGCTTGTGCTTAATAACGTAGTTCTTTGTGAAAGGACTGTTTATGACTCACCTTATTTATTCAAATTATACACACATTATTTTATGCATTATTCACATCGACAACTTTATATACATATTTATATAACCACCACGTACAAAATTTACATACAATAAAACTTCTCTCACAAAACCAGCTGAGGATCCGAATGTCACCGCAAGTATATTTGCTCGACACATTCTGAGCTGGAATCCCATTTGGTGCAACAGAGATGCACACCGCACGATGGCTAATATCTATATATTTCTTTTTTTTTGTCTTAGTACCTATATTCTTTTATTTTTTTTCTTTGTTGTTGTATATGTATAAGAGCTCAGTTTTTATAATTTAATTGTGTTTTGTTGTATCTATTTTGATGTAGCTAATAAAAGATTTATCTATATATCTAAATTGTGATTATTTTGTGCGCCGTTTTATATTGTCACTTACATGAGACCGCTTGAAAAATAACTTTTTTATTTTTAATATTAAATGTATGAAATAATGGAATACCTACTTATCTCAATAAATATATACATGGACGTCTAAACAGAGGTGTAGTATAAGTAGCCTATAAAGCACATTATTTCATAGTTACTACGCTAGATGGTTACTTGTAACGTCGTAGTTATGTAGCGATGACAAAATGGCGCTTATTACGACACTAATAGCATACAGTCACTATGGTTGTTAGAAATCCCCAAGACGAATAAACAGATTAAATCGGTTTATGAATAAGATAGCGATATAAACCCAGTAACTTGTTGATAAAAGAACTAGAGGAGGCCTCTGCCAATAGGCACTTTAAATTTAGTAATATTTTATAGCAATTAAAACTTATGTAAACTAATAAAGTAAAAAATAAAGTTTAAAAATATTAATATTGAACTATACGAGTATATTTGTGTAGTAGGATTACTACATAAATGGATCGTTCGTTGTGGAGGGCTATGTCTAACAGCTGAAATAATGATGATGGTTAGGATTACAACTTAGGAATAGGATAACGACGCCCCCGGGCAATAAATCGGTAATCGCAAAATTACCGTTTTTTGCGATTACCGTCTTATTGCCCGGGGGCATCGTAGTGTTGTTAAATAGCTACTCAATTTTCAGTTTCTCCGACACCGAGTTGGTAGCCTGTTCAGCCCGCTCCAACAGTTTAATGGATCTGTATGAATTTTGACACACAGTTTAACCAAGTCCTAGAATAAAAAAGGATATTTTTAACCTAAAAGCATGTTCTTTTAAGATAATTTACTATTTCCATGCGCCCATAGCCGTTGGAAAAAGCTAGTCAATTATATAATTAACAAAGTTTAAAGAAGTTACAATAAGTTAAAATGTTTGGTTCTCTTCTAAAATAATTGTTTCATTAGAATTTTCTTTTTAACTTCTTTTATTTTTAACAATAATTGTATCTGAAGTAATTTGTTCTTTAATCAAATTTTTTTAGCTTGAAAAAACATGTTCAGTGATTAAACAAATGAAGTCGTTCAATGAGGTTAATCGAGCGGTATTTCGATACCGGAGGTTAAAGTGAATTATACAATTTTCCTTTCAAACAGGCTGTAACGATAGCCGTACTTGCTGTACTACGAAATAGATGGTAATTAATCATCGTATAATTAATCAATAACACGGCAAAACAAAAGCCGATAAAAAAGATCTTAAACAAAAAATAATGCACATAACAACTGTGTACAATATTCCGGGCTCATCTAGTTAAAAGACGAAAAAAGAATTGATGTGACGCCAAATAAATATCATTTATCATTTACTCACAAATTAATTTATTCTTGGCCATGTGCTGTGCGAAAAAGAAACCCGGGGTCCTGTAACGAAGGCAAAGAAAGAACATAGGAGTGGGTTTTAGTCAGGAAGTAGCGATAACCCTGCTTACTGTACTACCAAATAGATGGTAATTAATAATCGGATAATTAATCAATGACATTTTCTTGTTACACATTGCTTTTGCTATATTATTTAGACCTCAACTATCACAAATTCATTAGTAATTTATTTTATTAGCATCTCATAGTGTAACTGGTGAAAGTTGTAATTATAATTTTTTTCCTGTTTTGTTTTCGTTTCTTTATATAGCTTTTCTTTACAATGTGAATGTGAGAACACTGTAGACTTCGAATTCCTATTACGAGTCACTTTCTTTTTATTATTATGATTATTTTTATTGTGCTTTTGGGCACAATATTGACTGGTCTACACTGTCCATACATAATTATTAATACTGTAATTTGGAAATATTGTACAATAAACCATTATTTTTAAAAGAGTAACCATGGAGTTTCTTGCCAGTTCTTCTCCATTGGAAACGACCAATTTGGAACCGTCCACTAGCTTCAGACGTTTTGTAAGTGCCCATGTAGGCCTATATGAAATAAAAACATTTTGACTTTGACTTTGACATGGCAAAACAAACGGCTAAATAATTGTTATGATCGTAATACATAATGCTCATAAAACTTTGTACCATATACAAATAAACTTATTCTTCGCCATAGGTTGTGCGAAAAAGACCCCAAAGTCTGGAACGAAGGTAAAGAAGGAACAACGATTGTCATAGAACTGGGTTAAAACCCACTCCTATGACATCCCCCTCCTCCTTTGACGTTTACTGACTAAAAGTCACTAAAAGTCTGACAATCCTGCTCCGCCCTAGAGTGGGAGAAGATGAAGAACATTGGATGATATCCCGCCTAAAAAATAATACTAAAAAAGATAAAATTCTGTTATATTCAAATTTTTTGCTAGGTATGTCTTTGTGGTTTTAAGTTCAAGTAATAAAAAGTTTGAAAATAAAATATTTGAATCATGTATTCATATTTTAAGTTAATAATTTAATTTATTTGTACATTAATGTATTTCTATAATGTAATATCTTTAGTACAGAAAATATGAAACACAAAGAAACCAATAAGTTTCTAATTTCAAAAAAAGAATAACGTACCTTTAGTATAAAGTTTATTTGAACTTAGAATTCTAAGTCAATCCAAATATATAACGCTTCAAAGCAACGCGTTTTAAAAATCAGCAGTTTTATTGGTGAATAAGAAGTATTAGAAGCTCTGGTGAGTTGACATGTTACCTGCTCTTTTCACAGCTTTCCAGTGTCTATAGTTGGGCTCTCAGTCTGGTGTTATTGGAGTTTCTTGCCAATTCTTGGGGTTTCTTACCGGTTCTTCGAGTTTCGTGCCGGTTCTTCTCCATAGGAAACGACGAATTTGGAATCATGTACTTGCTTCTGAAGTTTTATAAGTGCCAATGTAGGCCTATTCCAAATATAATTATTTTGATTTTTATTAATACACAAGCTCTGCTTAGCTTGCTAGACGGTGTTGTTTGATAGTTGTGTAATATATTATTATTATTATTAATAAATTATACAATTTTAGGTAGGGGTTAATTTAATTATGGGGAGTGTTTATGTAAGTGTGTGTACGTTTATAACTTCTTCACGCACGAACGGCTAAACGAATTTGTCCCGGAAATATGATCCCTAGGGAAAAAATTCTACATTCACACGGGCGAAGCCGCTGCCCGCAGCTAGTTAGATTATATTGTCATTAGAATACATACAAGAACCCTTTTTCTTTCGTGGCAAAGGTTTTCACAGATACAAAGTGATACATTTTCAAATTAATCACGTAAGGAAAGCCTTTAATGCATTTAAAATTCGCTTAGGTCTGGGCACATTTGATTAGAGGGGTCGTCTGTCCATCGCGCCATTCGCGCGTTTGTATAAATCCCTTATCGAGTTAGACCGTATTGACAGTGGACGTCAGACACAGATTTGTGGTTAAGAGCAGTCAACCTGATATACGTATATCAATACGTATATCTATACAACCGCAGCTTTTACGTGATTATGTTTTTTTTTTTTACGGTAGGTAAAATCATCCAATGACAAATCCCGCCCTTGGGCGGAGCGGGAAATAGTGTCAGACTCTTACTGACTAAAAACCTACCCTGTTCCTTCCCTGCCTTGGTTCCAGGGCCCTGGTATGCATTTTCATACCTTCCCAGAGCCTAGGCCTCGACCCTACTGGGCCCCTACGGTTTGCTGACAACTCCTTGAGGCGCACGGGAACAGTGCGCGCCGTAAACGACTTGGGCTCGGTCCGGTCTGTTACCGGACAAACGGACAGCGAACTACCCATTGCCCGCCGTCCGCAAGCCCGCGCCTACGGTGGCCGGAAATTTGGATCGGAATTACGGCGGCGGCTGCGGCGTGAGCGCCGTTGCCTGATACGGTCAGCCTCCTCCTTTGCTAGCATTACTGCTTCGCAGAAGGAGGCGACCGCCTGCCACTCCTCCTCGCTCCGGAGCATGGCTTGAACCAAGCCCCGGCGCGAGAGATCGCCTCCGATTGCCCCCACGAGGACACGGCGATGCTCTTCCCAAGCGGGGCACACCTCTACCGTGTGCTCCACCGTGTCCACCGGGCGTTCCGTACAGTGACGACACCCGGGCGTCACCTCCGCACGGATCTTGTACAGGTACGGCCCGAACTTGCCATGTTCGGTTAGTACCTGCGCTATGCGGAAGGTTACGACGCCGTGAGGCCTTTCCAGCCACGCCTCAAAGAGGGCCCTAACCGCCTCGATCGTGGCGTGCCCAGCACAGGGTTGCGACAGTCGTTCTCGCCATTTCACCATGAGATCTCGCCGGAACTCTGTCCGCCAAGCCGCGACTTGTCGCTGCAGCGGGGATTCGCCCTGGCGTTGCATCTCCACGCGCAGATCGTGTATGCGTGCAAGGACTGTTGCCTCCAGATCCCATGGTGGCAGGCCAGCAAGGAGGCTCGCCGCTTCGCGGGATACCGTGCGGTATCCCCGAATCATCCGTATGGCCATGACCCTCTAGCAGGGCCGCCGGTCGCCTTCGCAGCGTCGGCGCCCACACAGGCGCCCCGTAAAGGGCCATGGACCGAACGATGCCAGCGTAGAGCCTCCGGCAGGAGGCGTCTGGACCGCTTGAGTGCAGCCGAAGTCCGATTAAGTTGGGGAGCCAAACGTCGGAAGTGCGCCTCGAAGTTCCACCGGCTACGTGATTATGGTGTTATTACACATCTTTCCTTAGATATTTTGGAAAAATACTTCCAAAATATCTAAGGAAAGAAATGAAACAGAAAAGTTTTGTTGATATTATCTTTCTTTCCATTGAAATCAACTAAAAAAAAAAAGAAATGAAAATGTAACTGTAAAAACCTTCAAAATTTCTGAAAAACGTTTTTTTTTTCAGAACACTTGTAAAGCTTATAAATAAAACACGCATTTCCTGGATGTGTTATTTCTCTTCTTTCGCATTGCCTCTTTATCAAACATTGTGTTAGATTGCGTTGCATGTGACAACAAGTTTTTAAACTCAGCTAACGTTGACGATAGGTTTTTTTTTAAAACTAGGTAAAATTATCCAATGACATCCCCCGCCCTTGGGCGGAGCAGGAGATAGTGTCAGACTCTTACTGACTAAAAACCTACTCCGTTCCTTTTTTGCCGTGGTTCCAGAGCCCTGATATGAATTTTCATACCTCCGTAGAGCCCCCACTTTTAGGCTTCGACCCCACTGGGCTCCTACAGTTTGCTGACAACTCCTTGAGGCGCGCGGGAACAGTACGCGCAGTAAACGACTTGGGCTTTATCCGGTCTGTTACCGGACCGACGGACAGCGAGGTGGCTCGGAAATGGCCTTCTTAAGGACACATTTTTCCGTACCTCAAAAGGAAAAAATAAATAGGTAGATATAGGTACTCTTTATCGTACACCATATAAAATTACAGTAGGAGCTTAAAATTAATACAGCGTAACAATGACACTTCTTAACTGTTCTGAAACAGTTGAGCCTTCGCCCAACAGTGGGAGAGAATCAAAGAAAACTTTTATACACCCTTAAAAACACATCTACTAGGGTCATGGGTTGAATTCCGAAGGGAAACCCGTGATCTGATCTTAGAACATAAAGGGCAAATTATACCACCATGAAAATAGGCATGCAATATGCAGCAAGCATTGTTTCTGTCACGGCTCCGGCGCTGCAGGGTTTGGGCGGCCCACGCGAGCTTATCGTCGCAAAACTTTAACGCTCACCACCGCAGCTTCGGCTTGCTAGCTGGCGTATGGTTTTAGTCTGACACACCCTCCCGCTCCACCCTAGAGCCAGAGAACTCATTAAAAAGTTGCTCAGCTTAAAAAAATGGCGTTCTTCTATCAGTGGAAAAATGATCGATTCTTATGGTCGGATGCCCCATTTTATTGCTGTTTTCGTTCATAATAGTGTATTGTGAAGTAACTTCCAATACGCTGCGCATCACTACTAGTGCTACTTATAACATCACATTTCATAAAAGGAGAGATTTCATAAAATATAGCCTAAGATTCGTGGCGCGGTCTCGCTCACAATTTTTTTTTTTTATAAAAAAGTGGAATTTTAGCACTACGCATAACATTTACGTTTTATACTTGTCTGGAGTACTTTTTTGTAGTTACTGTATCAAAAAAACTTTAATTTATTATTGTGTTCAGTAACATAATTTAATTTTCGCCTAGGGAGCTTATATTATAATTCTCTGGAGGTTAGAAGAAAAACAATTTCAAATCATTAAAATGTGTAAGATATTTTATGGGAAAATAGATGCTCCTGAACTGCACGACAAGCTTTACCAATTGTTTGCTCCGATTAACTATAGCCGTAATCGGAGGCACCGACTATTTGCTGTTTCTGGGAGCCGTACCGTCGCCCGAGCCCAGTCTTCTATTCCTCGTGCTGTCTCCGCGCTCAACGCTCTCTTGGATACTAAACCTAATTGTGACGTGTTTGCTAGGAGTTTTGTGAGATGAGTGTATGGCTGCCGTGTAGTTATATTATTTTGTGTATAATTTTCAAAAACATGTCTTTAACTAATGTAATTAGCCTTTGGCCGTGTTCATCATCATTATCATTTCAGCCAAAATACGTCCACTGTTGGACATAGGCCTCCCCCAAGCGTCGCCACAATGGCCGGTCCTGTGCGTCTCGCATCCATCGGACTCCAGTGACCCTGACCAAGTCATCGATCCATCTTGTGGGAGGCCTTTCAACGCTGCGTCTTCCGGTACGTGGCCACTCCAGAACCTTTCGACCCCAACGGCCATCTGTTCTGCGTGCAATGTGCCCAGCCCATTGCCACTTAAGTTTGGCGATTCTACGTGCTATGTCGGAAACCCTGGTTCTCTTGCGGATATCTTCATTTCTGATTCCATCACGCAAGGAAACTCCGAGCATAGCCCTTTCCATTGCCCTTTGGGTGACTTTAAGTCTTCTTATGAGGCCCATTGTAAGCAACCACGTTATATTCTCGTGTTATGTGAAAGTAAATAAATAAACGTAACATCTTGGGATTAGTTTATTGTTCGTTAGTAGAAATAGTGATAGCTATGAACTGGAAAATTCCCTGACGGAGTCTGTGTTTTCTAATATTTTTATACCTGATGCGATCACGTAAGGAAACTCCAAGAATAGCCCTTTACATTGCTCTTTCGGTGACTTTAAGCCATCTGATGAGGCCCATTTTAAACGATGACGTTTCAGATCCATAATGTTATCACTATTTATTTATTTATTTATTTATTTGGAATAACAAACAATTACATGATAAAAAATAACAATAATTAAAACTTAAAATTATACAATCATGTAATCAACGGCGTTATTCGCAACAATCGGAGGTATATAAATCATGCGCTTAATTGAAAATTGACAATTATGATATAAATTACTTATAATAAAATAAAATTTAACAAAATAAAATTTTAAAATTCTAAAAATAAAATAAAATAGCTTGCAATATCATAAATTATTAGGATACGAAAAAATCAATTCTGAAAATTACATAAAACACAAATCGAAATTAAAACTTTAGATAAAATTTAATAACATTAAGATTAGCATAAAATTAAATTAAATTCATTATTAAATTACATTGTATTAAACACATTATTATTATTAATTATATTAAATTGAAGAAGAATAACATGTCACACAAATAACTCACTTCTACAGAGTTGAAAAGTTATCAAATTCTTTGATTGCCTTGAGAACGGAATTTCTAAATCTTCCGGGCGCAGTACAGAATAAGTCGATTTCACGAGCAACACACTGGTCTTAAACTTTCGTCTTGAGACACAGGGGATTATTCTATGTGCTATTCCAAGACATGGTCTACCCGTGTAACAAGTTTTATCTAAATTTGTTCAGCCGTTCAATAGTAAAGAAGTAACAAACAAACACACGTAACAGACACTCACTCACAAACTTAAACTTATATAAAAATAGAGTGATTTTCAGTGAAAACAAAATAAAGAAACAGTCCACAGCACGCCACATATTGCACATCCAAAAACTGCAAATAAAATGTAACCCACGTCCATTGCGTCGCCGATATTGGCTACTTGACCTCTGTCGACAAACTCTTTATGACATTCGTGAGCTCATCTCTGGCTGGATTTGCAGGTAGATCCAATTTAACCCTTTCTACCGGTGTATATTGGCACGTTTGCCAAAATAAATTTAGTTTTATCTATGGTTTTAGTTTCTCTTTCCTTTTTTAGTACGCCTTATTGATCTTAACAGTTATGTAGCCAGCCTATATTACTGAACGTGGGTAATTAGGTTTGATGCATTGTGTGGTATTTCTTAATGGAATTGTTACCAATTCCGGCCTGCTCCAACTTTCCGAGGTGTAACCGCGCCAATAACCGAGCATCTTAATCTTCTTGGTGATACGTTGACGTCAACTCTCAACTTAGGGCCATAAATTGAGGTATAGGCTTAACTGGCTGCAAAAAAGTTGAGAGTCCTTACAAACGTCCAAGCTAAGCTCTCTTGGAAGGCTCATATAGCTGATAAAATAATTACATTCCATTTTGCCATTTTGAACGATGTGAACTTTGCAAAATTTTTTTTTTTGAGATGTCATTCCCACAGGTTTTTCAACTTGGTTAAACCTCGGCAACATACCGGTCCGAGCCCAAGTCGTTTACGGCGCGCACTGTTCCCGCGCGCCTCAAGGAGTTGTCAGCAAAATGTAGAGGCTCAGCAGGGCTGAAGACTACTGGGGCCTAGGGTTATGTGAAAATGAACCCCGAGGCCTTAGGATGAATGCAATGAAGACAATTTAGTCAATAAAAGTCTGACACTATCTCCCGCCCCACTCAAGAGCGGGATTTGTCATTTGATGATTTTACCTACCAAAAAAAAAACTTGGTTATACCTATTGATCTGCCTATCTTTATGGGCTGCGGCCTCATTGTCGTTTGCCATCAACTATGCTAGTTACGATGAGGTTCATATATGTATTTTAAAAACTCTAAAACTCACGCCATAAGGTTAACTTTGTAAGTCCTACTCGAGACGTGCGCATATGAATTGTTAATATTGACTAGAGTAGCGATCTTGTTACATCAACAGTTTGCGAAGTTCATTTCAGTTTAACGATATTCGCTGGAGGTAAAGAGGTTTTTTTTTTTTATGGTAGGTAAAATCATCCAATGACAAATCCCGCCCTTGGGTGGAGCGGGAAGTAGTGTCAGACTCTTACTGACTAAAAACCTACCCCGTTCCTTCGTTGCCTATAGTGCCGGGGCTGAGCCTTCCTCTCAGAAAACGGCCCTTGACCCCAGCAGGCTTCGACCCTGCCTGCTTGCAGTTAGCAGGCTGGGCCTCTTCGGTGTGCTGACAGCTCCTTGAGGCGCGCGGGAACAGAACGCGCCGTCGACGACTTGGGCTCGGTCCGGTCGGTTACCAGACAATCGGACAGCGTGCTACCCATTGCACGCCGTCCGCAAGCCCGCGCCTACGGTGGCCGGAAATCGGGATCGGAATCCCGGCGGCGGCTGGGGCGAGCGCCCCGTTGCCTCTGCCTGATGCGGTCGGCCTCCTCCTTTGCTAGCATTACTGCTTCGCAGAAGGAGGCGACCGCCTGCCATCCCTCCTCACTACGGACCATGGCCTGAACCAAGGCCCGGCGAGAGAGATCGCTGCCGCCGATCACCTCCACGAGGACACGGCGATGCTCCGCCCAGGCGGGGCAGGAGGTAAAGAGGTGAAGTTTTTAGTTACTGATGCAGCTGAGATAGGGAGATAGTTAAGTTAAGAAGGTTACCCACACTTGATCTAAAAGTTGCTTTATTAAGGTATGCTAGCGGTTTCTTCGAGTAAGTTTACCGAAAGTTGAAAATTACTTTCCGAGAATCTACTAGCCAGGTAAAAGTATTATACGTCCTGATTCAAGCTATAATAATAATAATTACAATTTACAACTATCACACAACGCCATCTTGTCCCAAACTAAGCAGAGTTCTAGACAACTGATAAACATACTTATATATTTCTAAATACATACATATTATAGACTAGCTGTGCCCGCGACTTCGTTCGCGTGGACGACGAAACTTATCAATGAGTTTTTTGTGTCTGTCATTGTATTCAAAAATCTTGACATCTCGCGTCTTTTTTTCATGTCTTGCAGACATTCTCATGGATACATGGGTTTTGCCTCTACCGAGCGCCGCAGTTCTTAATACTGACCAAGGTTCCTTGGACTACTCACATGGGAAAGAGCGACGTAAAGCTGACAATGTGAAAAACGACTCACGCTAAGATCGAAGCCAGCAACGCCTAGAGTCTGACCTTGTGCCTTATTTATTGTCATAGCGTAACATAAAGCTACTGGAAACTGTACTCTCTTAAACTGAAATGGGAAATTGTTCGGAATCAAAGGAATTCTAGGAATCAAAACACTTTCCTCAGCACCACAACCGGTTAAAATTTCTGCCTCAATTATGTTAGGTTGTAGATTTATGACCCTCAATCGAGTACCACTGCACAGTTTAGGAGGACTTTAATTAATTGTATCTTAAGATAAAATATTATAGTTTCTTAGACGTGTGCAGCGCCCCTTAGTGAACTCCACTGCGACGTAACCTACGACAAACTTAATATTTGCGGTTGGTTCAGTAATCGGGTCTAGGGATCGAACCGCAAAAATAAGTTTGTTTTTTATTGTATATATAAAACTTTTTACAAAAAAAATACAACCGTCTTCAAAAACCACTAAAAAGTGTAAAATAACTTTCAATTTCGGAAGTCGGTGTTTCTTTAATAGTTTGGTCTCTTCGTTATTTAACACCGATTGCCGAAATTGAAAGTTATTTTGCACTTTTTGGTTGTTTTTGAAGTCAGTTGTATTTTTTTTGTAAAAAGTTTTTTATTTCACACTTTTTAGTAGTGGTACCCCTCAGCCAAACTTAAATAGATAGGTACCTTCCGCCATTTGGTTTCATCATCAAATCATCATGACAATTCTAATAATACCAAACGGCTAGGATACACTGATTTATTACAAAGTTCTAGCTCTTACCTACCTTCCGTCTTCATCATCAGATCAGTTTTACGTACCCCCTCCCCTTTTTCCTTTAGTCAGCTACCGACTACATGTATAAACAAAGCAATTTTAATTGTTACGACAGTTCTGCTAAGGTTTTTTGAAGAGTTCCGTTCTATATCTTCGTAGTTCATCATCAGATCAAAACAATATTTCTATGGGACCAACTAAAGAGTATAATCTTTCAATCAAAATAAAAAATTTCAAAACCGGTTCACAATTGACCGAGATATCAGCGAACAAACACATACAAACGACAGTTCTGCTATGAATTTTTGAAGATTTTCGTCCTATATCTTCGAAGTTTATCATCAGATCAAAAATATATTTTTATGGGACCAATTCGGAAGTACAATCTTTCAATCAAAACAAAAAAAAATCGAAATCGGTCCACAATTGACCGAGATATCGGCGAACAAATAAAAAAAATAAAAATAAAAAAACATACAGCCGAACATAGAACCTCCTCCTTTTTGAAGTCGGTTAATAAGTACCCAGTGTGGTGCCCAGGATATTAAAGAATAAGTATACCAAGTTTCATCGTAACCGAACCGGTAGTTTTTGTGTGATGCCTGAACAAACAGACAGACAAAAAAATTTTTAATCAATTTTTTGGGTTCGGTGTAGATCTAGTAACACCCCCTGCCATTTATTTTTTTGATATTTTCAATGTACAGAATTTTTACTTCTACTGATTTATTATAAGTATAGATTACCAAACTTGACAAAATCAACAATTATGAAATCAATGATGGACCATTCTGACACTATTGTAATAGCAGACTTGAAGCCCTGATTGTGTGTCTAATGAACATTTTAATAAAATCCCGTCTACCTATTCTTTCACAAATAAAAAGCAAAAACTCGTTTTGTCAATTTCACCGTTCAGGAATTTAAAATTCAACTGACGCTTTCAATTTCAGGAACCAGACTCTGAAGTGGCTCCTTTCAGCAAGCTCCACTTTTTCAGGACACAATTTGACTTGGAAATTGGTCAAAGATATGTATAGTGGATATAGCTGGATCTTAGGGGTTCCGTTAATATGCCTTTATTGGTGTATACCTGAATGTTGGTATATATACCTGTATATTGGCGTATACTTGTATATTGGTATGATAATATACTTATTTTTTTAATTTCTTAAATGGAGTACCGAAAACACGTTCCGAATAACAAAAAAAAAAAACAGTTTTTTTTTTGTGGCGTAACAATAAGTTTACTGTTTCAGATTTATTTCTATACCCGTGCTGTAAGAATATATATTAGGATTCTGAGTTAACGGGAAGCACCCTATTAATGTTAATTCCCTTAAAAGTGTCAAAATATACGTTTTTAGCGACATAAACAGCCATACTTATTTAACGTTAAGTTTGAAGTTTGATTTTTTCACAGTTTAATTTCAACTCTAGAACTCCACTCTCACACGAGATAAAGCGTCTTGACAGATAGACCGACAGACAACAAAGGGTTCTGATTTTGGGTGTGGAGCCGTAAAAAGCCGAATGAGTGATCGTCGATGGCCATCTAAAATTCAAAGTCACCCGTGTCTCTGTTATAAGCTTGATGTGTTGGGAATCAAACCCAACAACCATCGACGACGCGGTCTGCACGCGCAGGCGGCATGCACATACGTCATCGGCAGCGGGGGAGAGGAGACGCGGGCGCGGACACAGGTGGTCCGGCGCACCGCAGACACTCGCTTCCACGGACAGCTGCGCGACGGACGACCTCTCGAATTCATTTATTTGTTGTTTGTCCGGGATCGTTGTATTTCAGTATTGGAGTAACGGCAATATACCAACGCTTATTGAGATACAGTCCATTCATTTCCACCCCAGTCTTTACAATGATGCTTCCATCAAGCTTAATACATACCTAGGCTTTGTTAACTTTAGATCCTTGTTTCAAAATCCTTAATTAGTGTTAGTAAAACAGTAAACCAAAGAGTCAACAACAATTAATTATAACATGTGGGTAGCGGAGTTTTGGGATTTACGATTAACGCGAGAAACATAGACCATAATTTATTAAGTTTAATACGTTTCTGCGCATTCGAAGAGGGACCATCTGTCGCTTGTGAGCGGGTGCTATGTGAACGCTCTAATTCGTAAGACAAACGCTGCCTAACGTGCAGATTAATGTGAATTATAAAACAGTTAATTGTTAATTACATTATATTATTAAACATGCCGAACAGAAAATGCCTGGAAGAGCGACTGATCCGATGGAACTGGAAGATGACCATAGAAACTCGATAATAAGTGCAATAAGATAACCCTATCGTGTTAGGATTTTTTAGAATGGTCTTGATGAGTATTATTAATCATATAAGTATTTACTGCGCTATAAAAGCTTGCTATGAAAAAGATATTTTCATTGAAAACTTGTTAAGGCCACAACGCCAACACACAAGTTCATCAGACACCGGTTAAAATCTAGTACAAAAATACTCGTCACTCATCTTGACGAGTATTTTGGTGCTAGATGGTACACGATGGCACACACGAGCACAAATTCGATGGAATTGTGTCGTTTAATTACTGAGTTCCTACGGACACCATCTGGCTTCATCATCAGATCAGCTCCATGTCATAATCATTTTGCATTGTAATCAGATTTACATGTGCATGCAAAATTTCAGCTCAATCGGTAAACGGAAAGTGGCAGAAAAACATCGGGGCAGGTGAAACTAAATAAAAGTTTGTAAAATGTGGTCTAAGATATATGTATTTGGAGGTAGGGGAACAGAGAGTAAAGTCCCACATACCTCCGTTGAAAAGGGAGGATCCTCCGACCAGACAGGTGTTATATCTGGTGGGCTACTGCCCGATAGATGATTTCGGGTTTGTTCTATATATTCCAATTGCGCCGTGAATCTTACTTGCGCGATGCAGGATTAGTTCATTTGTGACGACACAGATGTCGCTACATCACTCCCCTCCGGAGATCGGAGATCGATGGTTCTTGATGCTTCTTGATGCGTCGTGTGATGCGTGCCTGCGTGCCAAGCCAATGGAGGTTGGTTCCAGTGAGTCGGAACTGGATTCCGCATAGTTCTCGGTGAGTCGGAACTGTCTGCGGTGATGCCCCAGTGGGTCGGGGTGGTGCTATCCCAGTGAGTCGGGATATGATGCTGCAGGCTCCAGTGAGTCGGAGTATTGCGGCTGGCTCCAGTGAGACCACGTCGGGGTCACCAGTTTGGAGGTAGGGGAACAGAAAGTAAAGTCCCACATACCTCCGTTGAAAAGGGAGGATCCTCCGACCAGACAGGTGTTATATCTGGTGGGCTACTGCCCGATAGATGATTTTAGGTTTGTTCTATATGTTCCAATCGCGCCGCGAATCTTATTTGCGCGATGCAGGATTAGTTCATTTGTGACGACATAGATGTCGCTACATGTAGATAAATGGAGAGGGAGAGGAAGGCCAAAAGAATGATAGATTGATTGTGTGGGTGACAGGACAGCACTGAAGAAAAAAGTGTGTGCGATATACGACAAGGGCAGGAAGAAGAAGAAGAGATAGTTTTTCGCAACCATCTATTTATTTATTAAATACTTTATGCAGACAATAGTACCTACCATATTATGAGCAATAATTAAACACAATTATTAGCATAGCATAATAAGCCTTATAACAAACTACTGAGACTCTGGGCTCCTTTCTAGAAGAGGGACACACACAACCTGGTGGATGAATTCCCTGAGTAGTTAGGCAAAGATGTAGAAATATTATAGCCTCGTCAGCGGTATTACTCTGGTATCGTGGGTGTATTCACAAATATGTAAACAACACATTAAGACAACAAAACCTGGGACAACAATATTTATTTATTACGTGCTGGAATCAAAACTGCGGCAGACAGCGTAGCAGCCAATTGTTCAAACACTACGCCAACCATGACCTAAGGCCGTACCATTACTAACACGATTTTCATCAAAATCACAGATGATTTATGAAATACGATTTATTTTCTGTCTCTCAGATGTAAACAACTTACGACACAAGTACTTACTGCAGTAATTTGACCAACAGTAATAATATATACAACGATGTACATTTATACAAAAATGTCCTCAAAAATTCAGGTCCCATTGTATACAAATTAGTCTTACATTGCTTGAGGAAACCCTAATCTACTCGTATGTTGAATAATTTATGTGATAATGGCCCGAAAAACACATTACCCAATAATAAAAAGCGAAAGTTTTTGTGTGTGTTTGTTACTTCTTCACGTTCGAAAGGATGAACGGATTTCAATGAAACTCGGTACACAGGTAGACCATAAGGAAGCAGGAGTATATTGAATGTTGGAGAAATGTGCCTAGCAATAGACTATAAATGTTTATGAGACTGCGCACAATTTATTCTAACTAGCTCTATGAGGCTTCATTTTCGTAAATGTCATTTAAAAATAAAAATATCGCAATCGACTTTCCACTCACTTATAAGACACCATGAAAATCACATGTAGTCCCAAATACGCTAACAAAGAAGAAATAATAAAAGAAATACAACACGATAATTCGTGAACTATTTTTTTTGTTTAAGTAATTAGGCAACTTAGAATTAACTGGCCTGTTGGTCTAGTGGTTAGTGGCCCTGACTGCTATGCCGGAGGTCGTGGGTTCGATTCCCACCCAGGACAAATGCTTGTGTGATGAGCACGATCATTTGTTCTGTGTCTGGGTGTTATTTATCTATAATATGCATGTATTTAGAAATATATAAGTAAGTTTATCAGCTGTCTGGTACCCATAACACAAGCTCTGCTTAGCTTGGGACTAGACGGTGTTGTGTGATAGTTGTGGAAATATTATTAAAATATTTTATTATATTATTAATGTTTTTCTTCCTTATAAAAATCTCAAATAAACCTTTTTGGTTTTATTTACATTCACTTAGTGTTGATAATTTACTCGTACAATTCACAACCTTTCGGCCCTCATTACTATCTCAAATTGTCCTATGTGGCTCTTGAGCTAAAAATTGTGACGATCACTGTTACAATAACACATAATAATATTCCGGCAGTATTTTCCCTTGGAACATTTTTCTACTTTCAGGTGAGCGAAGCTGCGGGCTGCAACCAGTATTTTAATATTTTTGAAAAGTAATTGCTAAAGTATTTTGAACAAAGGCCAATTATTTCCAAATTATTACTTAATTTTAAGGAGAAATAAAATCCATTTGTTATAATTAATTCAGCACAGCTTGCCACAGAACACATATACATTTTAAAAGTCTAAAAGAAATCATCAAAGAGCTTCAATTTGAATCGGTTTCACTCTGAAGCGTTGATCTGCGCCCAGCCATGTAATCAAGGCCTTTAATCTTTTGGCACTTTGTCGCACTGATTGCGACGGAATTACTATGGTATAGAACCTGATAGGTCTAGATTTTGTTTTGGGTTTACGTTAATTTGTAAATAGGGAAACTAATTCTGCACAGATTTAAATGTATTCTGGGAAAGTTTCCATTGAAAATTTCTGGAACAGAATAAGCTTGAAACAGAGTAATTTTGCCCTCGTAAAACTCAAAATACTGTATCAATTTTTATCTGAATAATATTTCCCTGCAAAGTTTGTAGTTGAGCTGGGACCCGTTACAAACTTCTCCCGTTCTAGGGTGGAGCAGAAGGTCGTGTCAGATTTTTACTGACTAAAACCACCTGTGTCCTTCAATTGCCATGATACTGTCGGTAACTCGGGTTTGGTCCTTACCAGATGGCCGAGGACCGCCTTTCAAAGCATCGCCTATCACAGTGACTGGGACATGAAGATGTCCGATGTCCGTTCTCATACAGCTGCTGCCATTTCCTTTCCTAGCATTACTGCACATTCCACACCTCTCGCTCTGGACCATATTTTCCTGAACTAGGACCCGACACGAGGAGTCGTTGCCACCGATCGCCTCCACGAGAAAACGGCGGTGCTCCGCCCCAGCGTGGCACACCTTCACCGTATGTACCACCATGTCCTCTAGGTGGTCCACATGAACCCGACAAAAGAACCTCCTGAAATTGCCATGTAGACCTGCATCAAGGTCTCCTCAAAGAAGGTTAGGAAGGTAAGGTTAGGTTAGGAAGGTCAGTTATTGTGGCGTGAGTACATAATTTCGGTGGAGTTCAATTCGACTAGTTTAATAAATAGACTTTTAGTTGGAGTACCTGCACTGGGAGATCCCCTGCTGTAAGCGAGGGCACTGTTTGAAGTCATCTTACTCTACAACATTATTTATGAACGTGGAATACTTGGACCCCTCCATTTTGTAAACTCATAACTACAGATAAGCCTACTTCAAAGAAACATTGTACGTTAGACAAAGTTCCTCGTGTTATCATAAGTTGAGTTTACTGGAATTCGCCACCAATCAGAACAGCGTCATTTCCATCATAGTCTCTGTGGAATTCAACTTACAGGGTTCTATTTACAGCCTCCACTTCTTTTTCTATTTATCATAGTGTATTCATTACATACGATTGAAGAGAAATTCCTGAGCACGACCCTTATCGCTGTTATAAGACACCCTACAATAGAGGCGTAGCTGTCTTAGTCGAGAATTTAGATCGTGTGCACTGTTTTCACAACAAGATGTAGTGAGGCAGTCGACTCTGGAAGACTCTGCCGTGATTGCCGAGTTTTTTTTTTTTTAAGAAAACACTTGCTTTTATTAAGTTTTTTGTAATTTTTTAAACTCACAAATCGCTGTGACACAGGAGTGGCGCGACTAAAATATTTTTGTCGCATTAGTATTACCAAAGTGAAAATTTGTGTGTCCGTAAACACACGCTTTTGCCTTTGTTACTTCTTCCTGTTTGTTACTTCTTCACGCTTGAACCAGTTTTGATGAAATTTGGCACACGGTTAGATCATATTTTAGGATAGTAGATACATTTTTTTGTAAAAGCTTTTTTACCCTAACAGTGCTCGGGAGTTAATTATAATAAATCTCTCGCTGCGCTTGGGATTAAAACTTCGCAAATTGCGCTTTGTTCTACATTGTCTAAATCGTCCTCTCATATTTAATAATATTATAATATGGAAATATTGTAGAAAAAGTCATTTTTTTAAAAAGAGTAATCATGGACTTCCTTGCCTTCTCCATAGAAAAGGATTAATTGGAACCGTACGCTAGCTTCTAACGTTTTAGAAGTGCCTATGTAGGCCTGTGCGAAATAAATGATTTTGAATTTCAGTTCTTAATCCAAAATGACGCCCACGACTTAATGACACTTTTTATCCCCTAGTCACATAATTTACTATTTTATCCGGGGAGTATACTGTTCCCTTAGGATAATTTCCCACAATTACGCGGGCAAAACCACTGACAGCAGCTAGTTCGAGCGATAAAACCGTCACTGCTCTTAATGTCCCCGTCGCCGCATCGTTACTTTTTATTTGTTACACTTTAACGCGTCCTTTAACTGTTCCATGTAAAGTAATATTGAAATTTGAAGGTTTTTACAGTCTGGTTAGACGACGTTTCATTTTAATGGAGCTTCGTCACTCTTCGTGAATGTAAAATGTTATTGAATTGAAACTTGCTTGTAGAGGTCGTTAACAGATAGTTAGGGAACTGAATGCGGAGGATTAGGGAACGATAATGGAGTCTAGGATCCTATTATAGGACTTTTACAAGATAAAAAGCAAGCTAAGCTACTTGAAAGCTTGTCTATTATCTTTTATATACCTAGCGACATATTTTATCTATGTTTCGTATATTTTTAACAGACTTCGAAAAGGCGGAGGTTCTACGTTTGGCTGTATGTATTTTTAAATATATATTTTTTTTTTGTTTAATTAATGTTTGCTAGCAAAACACCGGATTTCCCCCCCTTTTTAGGTCTATATCTAGATAAGATCGGCATTGTACCCATAAATTATTTTTTTGTAAAATTGTTACTATTTTCGTATATCATAAAGTTTATTCTATTCTAAATAATACCGTGCAAAATGGATGTAGTTTTTCATACTTAATACGAGAAGTTGTTTAAACTCTTCATTTATATTTAAATAAGTTTGTTTTAACAAATTTATCAATAAGGAAATGTGAGTAATTCTGCCTAGTACCAGCGGTACTGGCTGAAATGACAACAGTTGTAGTGCGTATTTCAGGTCAATCCCAAACCTTTTTGTTCTCAACATAGTCCTTTACAGAGTCAAAAGCCTATTGGCAAAGTTTTCATTTTACAAAAGCGAAAAATTTGTCAATATGATATGATTTGAATTTATTGAGGCTTAGTTGTTGAATATGACAAGGAAATTTATTATAGAAGTGTATGCATTGGCATCTAAATTTAAATGAGTCCCACATTTTTTGAGCCTGGTTGTAGGAATCACAATTCTGTGTTTGTTCCTAATATTAAAGCTATAAATATCACTATATTTTTTAACTATGTTTTATGGACATACAATATATTCTCGTAAATATAATGCGAAGGTACAGCCATTATAGTGATATCCTTAAATTCATTTCTGGGACTTAATTTGTAAATCGAATGACTAGCTCTTTTCCGCAAAACGAAAATTGTCTGGATATCGACGGTATTTTCCCACAATAGAATACCGTATGACATAATATATTGTTTTAGATGCTTTGATAATAAATGGATAATAAAAACTGGACATCAATCAATACCTGCAATTTCCTATAAAAAAATCATAGTTTTTCTCTTTGTAAGTACCACTGTAAGTCAACACCAACACACAGATTCACTTTTTTTTTTAATTCATATAGACTAGAGCTTGACTGTGATCTTACCTGATGATAAGCAGTGATGCAATCGTTGATGATAAGACGCACTAGTTTATTAAGATCCTATTCGCTGTAGCCTTGAAGACACCTTAATTATAATCGGACGGGAAGACCGCAGCAGGAAAATTGTTCCTGTTCTTCAATGTACGCGGTTATACGACGAAGAGAAACGCAAATCCTTCTCTTATTGGTAATAAATTGGTGCAAGATTGCAGTTTACGCCGTCATCTTCAGACAATTTCGACGAGATCTCTAGAGGGACTGCAGAATGAAAATTACATGCTGCGTCATCTCTAGGGTCATTGTGTAATACAAATTGGAATTGTAGCCAGGATTTCAAGTTATATTTGAGTCTTAGTGCGTCTTCAAAGTGCAATACAGATGGTAATGCAATTTGTGGCAAGATAAAATTGCATTTATATATTCCATCCACGTTAAAATTGAACATTTAAACCAACCTTGTTATACTTGATATATTATAATGAAACTAATTGTCAATAAAATTTTCAATGTGAAATAAATAATTATATATTATGTTATTGTAAAATTACTTTGGCCATTTCTGGTCTTCTTCATCAGTTCTATTTAATCAAATGATACGTTCTAACAGTAGATGTTTAATTCTCATTGAAAATACTATATGCATATGCATATAGTACGCAGTACTAGTGCATATGCATATAGTATTTTCAATGAGTAAAAATACTATATGCATATGGAATTTAACGAGAGAGAAAAGAGAACTCGAAGCATACCTATAAAATCACTATACATACTTATAACATACTTATATCACTATAATATATAACATTTGAGAAGTTCCCTCATAACCCCATAAATCCTATCATTAAAACTGAATTTTGACAAAAAAAGGGACCAATTTGGAAGCCTTAAAGTAAAAAAAGAATTTTGCATATCGGTTCATAAATGACGGAGTTCTGAAGTATATATAACTAGATCATAAAAATACTACTGAATTGAGAACCTCTTCTTTTTTTTAACTCGGTTAAAAAAGTCCATCTTCTCGATACTGCTATAGCTTTTTCTCGTCAAAAAAGTAATAATTATTTAATCCATATAATCAAAAAGCAATAATTAAGTATTGCTCATTAATTATATTTTCAAGCCTATTTAATACGAGTATATTCGAAAAGCACAGAGCTCTTTCGAAATTGCAATTAACACTACTATAATTACTTGTATGCGTGTCCCAAATAAAAATAAAATGAGAACGAATGATACTTCAGGTTGTAATGTGAATCCAATAATAAATAAAAGTCAAAGTAATTTACAATTAAATTTTATTTGGCACTGTATCAGTCGTTGTTAAATCAACCGTATGTTAAACATTTAAGACTCAAAATGGCACTTGGTTTGTTTTTAACATTAAAATGTATAAGGGCACAATTGCATGTATCACGTTCTGGTAAATAGTTTTACGTTAATACAGTTCATTTAGAAGTAAATGTAGTGAAAACATTGAGTGATTGAATTGAAGAATGGTTTGTAAGCATCATCACATAAATTATATGGAAGATTCGGCTTCAATTCTATTATTTAAAATAAGTATTAGAATTAAAATTACATCGATAGCTTAGTTCACATTTGTCCCATCTACTAAATTTTCAATGATAAATTATAAATGATATTTATTTCGAAAATAGGTTTTAAAAACACTTTTATACGTCAATATTTTTTTTTCATCAGTTTAAACTAGATGTGGCTGCCAATTATTTCGAAATAATCAAAATTATTTTCTGTACCGTTTGCTCTTATGAAAATGTCGTTATTTCATCTTTTTCTGTCAAACCAAGACTCACAGTTGTAATAATTCCTGGTAGTCTTCATTATATACTTATTATTATTATTTTCTTTCATGTCATTCCTCACACAATCCATCCATCTTTTCTTTAGCCTCTTTTTCCCCTCTCATTTCATCTTTCTTTGGCTTCTCTCTCTCTCTCTCTCCCTCTCTCTCATGATACATAGTAAAAACTATTGTTTTTTATATTCTGTACAAAAATTACTTTTACCTATTTTAGCTAAACCATCGATATAATTATGTAGATACATTTAATGTGTTTTTTCAAAAACTTTCGCAGATCATAAGACATTGGAATTAAAATAAATAATTAAAATTTCTATGAAAAATGATATTGTGTAAAAAATTTAATATTTTAATCTTGTGAATAATCTTCTATGTAATACTATGTTGAACACCAACAATACAACACATGACCAACGTTTATAAAAATAGTATACAGTAGACAGTGTCAGTGACATATTAAAATGTCTTTGTTGAATTTTAAAATATTAGACTAATTCTGAGAACTAACCGTGAAATTAACCCTTGTGTAACCATTTGAAAACATAACGTAACTCTATCGTGTTTTTTAACTTGGCAATTGCAATTATTATACATTGTTAATTAGGTATATATAATTACATGCCTAATTGCATTTGTAAATAATACTCTCTTTTGAAAATAAGAAAAATACATTTTGTTTATGTAGGTATTTAAACCGTTCAGAATTTATAATATAATATCTTGAGCACTTTTTGGCATTAAAACAATGCATCGTTTATTAATCGGGTACTTTTATAGTGAACAATTTTAGGAAAGCATAATAATAATTGCAATTGTCATCATGACTTCAACCGAAAGCTGTCCAATGTTGGACATAAGCCTTCCCAAGTGTCGTCACCACGACCAGTATCGTGCGTCTCACAACAATCGGGTCCTTGCGACTCGCACCAAAGAAGAAAGACAGAGATGGAGCTATATAATGTGTATACCTGCACCCCTCTTTCTCGCTCGTACGACTGACATTTTAACATGTCGCGATACGTTTCCAGGTGATCGGTCCACATTACGGGAGGCCTTTCAAAGTTGTCTTTTGGTAATTTCCATGTGAAAACAAAACAATTATACATACACCGTTAAATTTTGGTCGTTTTAATCCCGTGGAGGGTCGATCTGGTACATGAAACACTATCGATTTGCTAAGAGAAAAATCAAAATTTAACGGCGTATATTTTTTTTAAGGGTGGAAATTATCCAATGACCTCTCCCGCTCTGTGTGGAGCAAGTGGGCGTGTCAGACTTTTACTGACTAATACCTAACTTATGTCCTTGGTTTGCTGACATTTTTTTGAGGAGCGCGTGGATCTACAAGCTGTTGACGACTTGGGCTCGGTCCATACATATACTAGTGTGTGGTAATGTTTAAACAACAACTAACTATGGTAGTATGAAAATAGTATCTTTGTTGGCCGGAATCGTTCTCCATATTTTTCTCTAAAATATATAACATTTCTTTGGCTAGTTTTCCGATCATCAATCAAATTGAGCTTCAATTTAATAATGCATCTTAACACACAGGCACAAGGTTAGAATTCATTAAGGCACGGTCTCCTTATGGGGGTATCTTCTCGGGCTTCGGTGGTGGAATGCAGCTCCTGGGTGTACCTTCTGTTGTACCAGAGGAGCACAACGATGCAGACCAGACACAGGATTATGAAGAACACCAGCATGAAGAGGAGGTACAACTGGAAAGAAAGAAAGAAAAGGAAGTTGGTGAATAAAACTTGGAAGAAGATGAATAACGGTTATCTATAAACAAACTTTTTTTCTGTCCGTTCAATCAATTTTGACTTCTATTCCGTAGGCGTTAGGGTGACATTAAAAGCAAAAAAGTGGATATCGTACCAACTCTTTACTGCAGTCGCTATCTGTCATGCCACCAACCAAATAAAGGTCAACATTTTTGGAACAGACTTTAAAAAAGATTTGTAGGTACAATAAAATAGAGAGAAAAAGACAAATATAAGAATAGATATACTAATAAATAGATTAATATTATAATATAATAGATTTAATCATCATCATCATCATCAGACTTTTAATGTTCCCACTACTGGGACACAGGCCTCCTCTGTAAAAGAGGTAATGGACCGTAATCCACGTACGGGTTGGCGAATGTTACATGTCTTCGAATTTTTGGTTCTAGGACATGCCGATTTCCACACGATGTTTTCCTTCACCGTTTTGAGAGCAGTGGTGACAAAATAAATTACACAAAGTAATACGCCTTGCCGGGTTTGAAACCACGACCTACAACTCGTAAGTCGGGGCCGTTACCACTTGGTCACCACTGCTCTCAACATAGATTTAATACAGGTACGCATGTGGGTATATGTGTGTCATATTAAACTAGGTGTTTTCTAGCTGAGTACCTACTTGGAGAAGAAACAGCAAAATAAACTCACTGATCAATCTCTTTTAATTAAATTGCAAACTACTAAACTTGTTTTGTAGAAAACATAATTTTGTGTAGCTGCAAATGTTTTACACTTGAACTGTGTGAAATATACCTGAAAAGCGTTACGAGCTACACAAAAACGGCACCTACTGGTTTTGGTTTGGGGAAAACGTGTATACTTGTAAATATATTTCAGACTCGAATTGTGTGAAATATTTCCAGCAACACAAAAGTAATATTGTACTTGTTTATGGACTTTATGCATATTTTTTTTTTAACAACCATTTTTGACAGACGCAGGAGCGCAGCATTCTGTGTGTCAAGAGCCGACGAATGAGGAACACCACGCTAAGCTTAAAGACGATGATCACAGACGTGGGAAAAACGCTGTCCGGCTAAAGTGGGATTGGGTAGGTCACATCAGCCGCATGCACACTGACAGTTGGGCAAGAGTTTCCACAGAATGGGAACTTGAAGATGGACGACGCCGCCGAGGTCGACCTGGAAAGAGGTGGCGAGCTGACCTAGACGCCTACCATAAGTGATAGTTCAAGGTGTCCCGAAAAAAAAATTCTGGGAGAAGTTGGGAGAGGCCTTAGCTCAGCAGTAGGAAAGTATAAGCTAAAGAAAAAAAAAATCCGTACCTCCAATTTTAAAAGCGCATGACGTGTCTACAAAATTGTGTAACAAAAACCTTTCAGCGCTCATTTTTAATAAAATCAACATCCGCTTCATTTAACGTTCATTTAAAAATTAATCAAACATTTATTATCATCCGCTAAAAGGAAACTGACCGCTTTCAACTCTAGGAAAAATAACATTGTTAAATATTGATGCATATATTTCAGCGAACGTTGTAAACTACGTTAAAAATGAAATAACAAACATGGAATAAACTGTTTTCTTTTATTTACTGAAGATCCATCGCCAGTCAATCTATCAATGGATTTGGGATAACGTCAAAACAAATCGGCTAAGACAAGCCATTAAAAAATCGATAGTAGACCTTTGTCAAATAGTAAACAAATTACTCGTATTAACAAACAGAGTACATTGCTTGGTTAATCCATATATCTTCTTTTTTTATCTTTTTATCTCTCAAAAAGAAAAAACAGGTCAGTTTGTTGCCCGTCTGTCTGTCAAGACCCTTAATATCGGGAACGCATGGAGTTGAAATTAAAAACGTATACTCAAATCTGCGGTCTCTTGAAGCTGTGAAAAAATCAAACTTCCGAGTTAACGAAAAAAAAAAAGATACAGCCGTTTATGTTACAAACGCTTTTCATCCTTTTGCATCACATAACCGTACACATTATACATTGCACGCAGAACAGATGGCCATTGGGGCAGAAAGGTTCTGGAGTAGCGGCTGCGTACCGGAAGACGCAGCGTTGGAAGGTCTCCCACAAGGTGGACCGATGACCTGGTCAGGGTTGCTGGAGTCTGATGGATGCGAGACGCACAGGACCGGCCATTGTGGCGACGCTTGGGGGAGGCCTATGTCCAACAGTGGACGTCTTTTGGCTGAAATGATGATGATGATGAACCGTACCAAAAGAAACGATTGTCTTACAATTTTTCAATCACTGGCGCAGCATTTAAACTTTCTCTAATATACTCTTTTCCAGATTTATTACTTCTCGTCGAATATCAATAATTTCATTTTAATATAAGACAACTGAGAATTTACAAAATTGAATTACGTTGTTACTAAGGAATTATTTGCTCAAAAACCGTACATGTATATTTTCTGGAATGGAGCTTCAACAAACCTTATATTGCTTTCAAAAAACTAAAAACTTGATATCTAAATTATGGCCTTTATAAAATTTTGTTCCGAGTCTAGGTATCACTGAATAAAAACATATCCGCTCTCCGCTGCAATGGACTGTAATATTGCTGAGACAGAGTTTTAAAAAACATTAGAACTTTCCATTTAGATTAACTTTATACTTCCAGACACATTCCCGAATAGGTGACAATACTTCCTTTGAAAAAAAAAAAACACTTTATTGTACTACCTACATATTATCCAGTAGATACCCTTTTCTAGCTTTTTGTTTCTGTTTTAAACAGTTATAAATCGTTCCCTCTGTGAACCAGTGAAACGGCATTAAGGAGTTTTGCTTTCATCGCCACAACTATAAACTTTCTCGTTTATACACTCGTACACTCTCAGTTGAAAACCAGTATCAGACAACTGATACATAGTTGTCTGACATTTTTGCTGAACTGGAGGTCGAGATTTAGCGTACTCTTGAGCACACATTGTGTCAGTATTCTTTTTTAATCTTAAGCTTCTAAATATTGATTTTACAATGTGTGTATCTGCGAGTGTGTGCCAAAACAAAATGTTTCTTTCAGTCCTCTTTTTCTTTTTTTCTTTCCTTTTTTCTTTATTCTGTGTTTTCCTTCTTTCTTTCTTTTTCTTTCTTCCTCCTGTCTTTTTCTTTCTTTTTTTTTTTGGTAACTACCTCAGCAGAATTCCTGGTTTTTAGAGACCTTTGTATTTGCTTCTCTAATGTAATCGGTCGAAAACGATTTAATTTTCATATATACCTTCTCATACTTTGATCAGTTTTTCTCTCACCAAGTAAGAAGGCCTAAGTGCCAGTAGTGGAAGCACTATAAAGCTAATTAGTGTTCTGTCTCGTCACATGGTCACTCCATTGTATTAAAGACCTAGGCATTATCCAACCAGTTCATTAAATGTTGTATTAGACACATCGGTTCAATATAATCAGGCCGCTAGTTGAAAAGCGCCATTTAGTTATCAGACTAGGCTGTTAACTGACGGGCGTCGGGAGTCGAGCGAGCAATGGGTAAGTCGTTGTCCAACCATCCGATATCTTATATATTTGACAGGCCTGTTGGTCTAGTGCTTAGTGGCCCTGACTGCTATGCCGGAGGTCGTGGGTTCGATTCCCACCCAGAACAAATGTTTGTGTGATGAGCCTGATCATTTGTTCTGTGTCTGGGAGTTATTTATCTATAATATGTATGTATTTAGAATTATATAAGTATGTTTATCAGCTGTCTGGTACCCATAACATAAGCTCTGCTCGGCTTGGGACTAGACGGTATTGTGTGATAGTTGTGGACTATAAAAAAAATATAAAAAAAAAAAAAAATATTAAAGATAGGGATCAAGCCCGGGTTGACGGTGCGTTGTTTCAAGCACGCCTTAAGGCCAATCAAAAACAAATCAATTCAAATCAATTTGAAATTTTTAAACCTCTGGGAATCAACATATATAAAAAAAAAATCCATGACAAATTATTTTGTTCAAATCAACTATATGACATATGACCAACCACTGGGCAAAAATCAAAACGTGATATAAATTAGTAGGTTTGATAAAAAAAATCGCGTATCTGACCCTAACTCACGATTTCAAACCTGTATGTCTACGAGTATATGTCACAGCAATATTTGAAAGTTACAAAAAATAATAAAGCATGTTTTTTAAAAGGGCCTCGCAAAAACAAAAATTTTAAATAGTTTTTGATTTTTTTTTGCATTGGTGGATGGTAAGCGGTGATGCAATTGTTGATGGTGAGGTATACTAGTCTTGAAGACACCCAAATTATAATCGGATGAGAGGACCGCAGCAGGCAAATTGTTCCAGTCCAATACGATCTAGCTATAATAATATTATCTCTAATAATAACACAATGTCCTTTTGTTTAGATGCCCTTATCATTTATACTCTAAAACCTGCAACCTGTTGAATACCGTAATTAGAGACACAATAGAAAGACAATAGGTGTGCGGACGCCGGCGTCCTCTCGGGGAATAATGAATTAAGGGGCACAAACATAAGTTTTCATAAACCTAAGTCTACAGATTATAAAAGGTCCCCGAAACTAATAAAAGTATCCGACGTAATGTTTTCATTTCATTACGAAATCTCCATATTTTAGCAAAGCCTCTGCTACCCACTTGGCTTAACAAATATGTAAGAAAAACATGAACTTTGGGGAAACATAAATATTTTTGAGTTCATGGAGCTTTCAGTAGCAGGTTCTATAAACATGTTTTCTTTGCAAATTAAGACGAGGTTTATGTTAACTTGTGTCACTGGTTTGTAGGTTTTAGTGCTTGATTCTTCACTGTCTGATTGAGAAACCAGGATTAGCAGGTTTTTTATGGTAGGTAAAATCATCAAATGACAAATCCCACCCTTGGGTAGGGCGGGAGATAGTGTCAATCTTACTGACTAAAAACCTACCCTGCTCCTTTCATTGCCTTCGTTCCAGGTACCCGGGGTTCATTTTCACATAACCCTTGGCCCCAATAGGCTTCGGCCCTACTGGGCCCCTACAGATACTGAGCCCCTACAGATGTTTGGCAGGTGAAGATGCCGTTAAGGATGGAGGGTTTTTTTATGGTAGGTAAAATCATCCAATGACATCTAGTATAGTGTCAGACTCTTACTGACTAAAAAGCCTACCCCGTTCCTTTGTTGCTTTTCATAACGGGGCTGAGCCTTCTTTTCTGAAGCCGACCCTTGGCCCCATTAGGCTTCGACCTTGTCTGTCCGCAGTTAGCAGGCTGGGCCTCTACGGTTTGCTGACAGTTTCTTGTGGCGAACGGGAACAGTACGCGCCGCCGACGTCTTGCTCGGTCCGATCGGATACCGGACGGTCGGACAGCGAGTCACCTGCGGTGTTGCCCATCCTGCACAATATTGTGCAATTTACAGGATTGTCTAGAGGCAGGCAGTTTGGAGGTATGCGGAACAGACAGTAAAGTCCCGCAAACCTCCATTGAAAAGGGAGGATCCTCCGGCCAGACAGATGTTATTTTTGGAGGGCTATTGCCCGATAGATGATTTCGGGCTGTTCTATTATGTTCAAATCGCGCGGAGAATTTTACTTGCGCGATGCAGGATTAATTCATTTGTGACGACATAGATGTCGCTACATGCACGAGGCCCAATGACGAAGCGGTACACGTTGCCAAATATTGAAAAACAGAACAAAAAAAAAAAAAAAAAAACTGTCTGATTTAGGGTAGATAAAAGAATAGAGCTGGTGGAGATCTGATAGGCAGTCATTCCATGGAAAGCAAGGGTATTGTTGAGTCACGCACTCAATATCTCCGCTGCGCGCTGGAGGGAGCCACCGGCGACGGCTGCGCGCTGCGAGCATCGTCCATCGGGAGCGACCGGCTACTGCGCTAGCGACGAGTTCCTCCCGCCCCGCGCGCCCCGTCACCAACAGTCAGCTGTGAGACGCGACGACGTACACCCGCGCTCACGCTTTCTAACCTTATCCACCAGACCCCAGCCAGCCAGCCAGCCAGCCAGCTTCCTTGACCAGCCGCATCTGGTCAAACTGGAAGCCGATCTCAAGGTCCGTTAGAGTTCCACGTGTGCCTCAGGGAGATTTTAGTGAAACCGTACGGGACCAGCAATGTCGAAGTCTACTAGGGTCATGGGAGGACTTCTAAAATTGTAACTCGTGGTCTTAGTATGCAAAGGGAAATTGAAGGAATATGTCTGTGATTTCAGTCAGTGAATTGTTAACCGTTCCTCTCGCCCTGCCCTATAGCGGGAGAAGTCATTGATGTTTTCCTACCTAAAAAAAGATAGTTGGGGACAAAGAATAAGGAGATGATGAAAGGACAAGGGTTCGAAAGAGTGACACTGGAAAGCAAAGCGCAACCGAAATAGTTACAGGTGGACTTTGGTCAGTAAAAATCTAGTCTGGCTCCGTCGAGAGCCGGAAGAATTATAAACACGATAAAAATTTTACTAGCCATGAAATAATAATCATATTCCCCAATTATCACACAACGCCGTCTTTTTATTTAAAAGGATATTTCTTGACATAACCTTTAGTTTTTTTACTAAAAACAGAAAGTTTCTTTGATAATATACCTATTATCAACAATCACTAGTTTAAACTTACAAAACAAATACAATGAATGTTTGACTCTGAAATGATTCCAAACAAATAACATCATTAGAAAAAATTAGCCTGAAATCGAAATGATGGTGATTTCCTGATAGCTACAATCTAGGGGCTTTAAAGTCAAAAATAAATAGGCTACTTCGAGGCAAGCGTGCTCCGTCGTCGGCCACATCATCGCTTCCCACCAGGTGAGATAGTGGTCAAAGGCAAGTCTATCCATAATAAAAAAAAAGTATATACATATTGGATGTGGTAACCAGATATGCACTTATTTGAAAAGTGTGATTGCAGTTTAACTAAATCTTTAAAAGCGTAAAATAACAATCAAAACAAAAAAGCAGCTGTTACCAATTTTAGCGCTTTACAACGGGTTATAACTGTGAAACCTCTAACATTATTCAAAATCACTCCAAAATACTTCACCCCTCTAAATGTCATTGACATATCAAAGCAAAGCGACCCTTCCACCCTTGTTCCAACAACACGTCATTACAATAATTCGTCACCACATGAATAAAACACGACCAAATACAAAACGACCTATCGACACCACACATCAAATAACCAATGACCTATTTCACTAAGCCGGGTAAACACTGACGTCATGTTATACAAAAACATCGACTACGCATGCGTTAGCAAAAACAATTAAATAACGGAAAAATAGAAAAAAAAAATTGAGGAACGATTTTTAAATCGGTAAAAATCGTAAATATTCCACAGTATTAATGATTTTTTTATGGGTTCAAAATTTCTTACCCCAAAATAGACGAATATGGGATACAAATGTGACATGGTGTCTATATAAACTCCGATGGTGTACTGAGCTATGGGGAACGGCAATCTGCCAACTGCTTACGCAACTCACCCTCAGGATTAACATCGATTGTATTTTTCTCAACAAACTTTTATATTTGCGCAACTCTATCAAAGGGGAAGTTACGTGATGTGATTGAGGTTAAGCGACGACGAATTAGGTCAAGAACTGGATGGGTTGTTGAAGACATTGTTTTTATGTCACTGTCTAGATATCGCTCTATTATGATTGATTCCTTTATCTTGCGAAAATATGGAATTCTTTTATCTGCCTAATGGGCTGATGTTGCTAAGAGAATGCTGTGTCGGAAATTGAGATACGAGGACAAAATCTTTTGTTTTATGTTAATACGTCGTTGTGACCCAGATACTAAAGTATCGTATTTATGTCCTTTATATTAGCTTCTGTATGAGGGTATCAGCAGGAGAACCAAGGTCACCGAAATAGCCTGAAGAATCATCCAACTTCTGAGACAGTGGGCAAGTCACATTGTTCGTAAAACGGATGGTCTATGGGGCCGAAAGGTTCTAGAGTTGCGACCGTAAATCAGGAAAAGCAGCTTTGGAAGGTGGACTGATGACCTGGTGAGTGTCACAGGAATCCGATGGATGCGAGACGCATAGGACCATTTTTTCGTGGTTTGTGGAACCACGGCCTCAGAGTGGGGACTCTGCTCACTCATCGAGTGATTCCAGGGAAGACGGTGGCACAGTGATCACGTACTTCCGTGCACAGTAAGGCTTAGGGGAGACCGATATATAGTCTCTTCAGGGATGTGCCGTAAGAGGAGTTGCACTGAGGGGTCCCGGAATGGTCTGAGAGGTGATGGGGCCCTTTCTACGTGCTGATGGTGATCACCGGGGTGGTTTTAGTGAGGTAAAAATCCCACACTCCCCGGACTTATACTCGAGTTCGCGGTCATTTTTGATGGTCTATTATTTATTTATTACAGCATGGAGGATGCTTTAAAAAAAAAAAATGTTACAAATACAAAGTCAATTCCAAATATTATAATATATATAATACTCATTGAAGATATCGAACAGGTACCATCAAAGACACTTCCTTGAAACTGGTCTAGTTTTAAATATGTAAGTAGGACGTAGGTTATATTCTGACGTTTGACTGCAGGGATAATGCTAATATTGAGCAAGAAAGAAGTGAAATGTTGGTGAGGGTAAATATGATTGCCCACACGTTTGTCCATAGCTTCAAAGATGAAGTCAAAATCACGTTTTTTAAAGCCTCCTTAGTACGTCCCTTTATACGAGTGGTCTGTAGGTTTCACACTAGCGGCCCACTTATTATAGTGCCCAAAGTGTCCTTACACCTGCACTTTGGAGGACCTCAAAAATGCCACTGATGCCGTTGTAAACGTGGCAACCTACTGGGCCCAAAAACTTTGAGGGAAAAGAAAACCATCGATACGATAAAAAGAAGAAGACACTAGCGGAAATTCTACTTACTATAATCATAAGTTAAAATGCTATAATACTACTATTACATACTTACGCCTATTACCTTCTAGCGGTGTCCATCCAGTGAGCAATCAAAGTCAATGTTCTTCTTTTTTTTCGTACTGATTTTTTTTTTTCTGACCAGTATTTGGCAGTTTTTTTTATTGGGATCATACAAATCTTGAAAAGTGCAGGTGATTGTAGAGGACGGGTAGCATAGTAGGTGACGCTTAAATATCCTGTGAAACGACTCCGCACTGGCACTGTTAAAGAGATGGGTTGAGGAAGCCCCATTTAGCCAGATTGTTTATTGCAGCAAGTGGCCAACCAACTGCGAAGTTAATGCTGAAATCTAGGGAGTATACACCAGCTATTGAACCGCCATCTGTTCAGGACTGTCTCTGGACTGATCACTTTTTTGCCTTCCAGTTTGTATGCATTGCACGAGGCAGTAATGAAAGGTTGATACACAATCGCCTTAATCCAGAAGAGCTAAAGACTGAAGGTGTGGTTCTTATTCCTTATGCCTAAGTGCATAAGTTTGATCGCAGCTACTGCTGCCTCCTGCTATATGTACAAGTTAAGGGGGGTACTCAAGCAGCTAGTGATAAGGGAACAAGCTAGTCTTAATAACCGTTGGGGCCTAAATGGTGGTCAAGAATTCAGTCCTTGTCCACCAAATCCTAACGTACGGTGAGTCCCTTACGTTGTTGAAAAATCTACGGTCCGGACCAAGCGTTTTGCTTGGAAGTTTATACCATGTACCTACATCGAAGGACTAAACCATTTTCCTGCTGCGCTATTCCCCTCCGATTATACTTAAGGTTTCTTCAAGGTTAGAGTGAATAAGCTCTTAACCTTTTGAATACCGTTATTAGAGACACAATAGAAAGACAATATGTGTGCGGACACCGGTGTTCTCTCAGTTCTTAACAGTTTTAATAAACTTTCGTCACTGCTTGTCATCAGATGGGATCGCAGTCAAGTACTAGTTTATTAAAACAAACACAGGGAGAACCTCGTAAGTTTTCGTCAACCCTTTTTTGCTTGAATGAAGTACGATTGTGTTTGTCAAGATGCTTGTTCTAGAGCAGTTTGTTATTAAGGACCTTTCCTAAGTGCTTGACCACTTCTGTTCTGTATTAGCTCGGTGTTGGAAGTTTGTGTGTTCAAAGGATTCATTGTTAGTAAACATTATTAGTTCTGTTGTTGAGGGTTCATCGATAGTTCGAGTTTTGATTTCAAAGTCGATTGTTTTGAAAGCTTTTGTCATGAGCTTGACAAACCAAGACACCTTAAATATTTCCCAAAGATTAAGATCATATCTTGAATCTTTATTGCATGTAAAATGTTTCTATATACAAAAAGTGAAAAAAATAATGAAGTTATTCAACTATGGGCTCTGTCGGGCCCACCAAAATTTCATTATCGTTATAAAAAATTACTAACTTTGTACTACAGTAGTGTAAAAGCTTTCTATCGGTACCTCTACCATGAGTTTTAAGCAATAGTATTCGTCGCTACTCGATATCGACGCCGTAAATATTTTGTATGGCAAATTTTGCAGCGCCTCTAGCGGTCACTTGCAGAACTAAAATTTGCCATACAAAATATTTACGGCGTCGATATCGAGTAGCGACGAATACTATTGCTTAAAACTCATGGTGAGATAACGGATATTAAGAATTAGAATACTAAAAGAAATTGCACAAAATTAATCACTGAACGACGAGGTGAAGCGCTTAGACCGTACAGGTGTCAACAATGTAAAGGTACTCGCTGTACGCTGGGTTGTTCGATGGTAGAAGGGCGACGGTGCTAAATAGTGGCAATGGCAACATAGTTATTTTCCACCAACTGCCGCGGGTATTAAATTATATTATTGTTAACTGCTTTTGCGTTCTAAGCTGATATATTATTAAAAAAAGCTACTGTTAGTTAATTATACTTGTAAAATCTCAGTGTTTTCATATGCTAGATTCATAATCAAGCCACCTAGCAATTAAATTTGAATGCATTACTTAGAAACTTGAACTTCGCCGTGGCTGAAGTTTTTAATAAAAAGTTTCTAAATGTTTTTTTAAAACATTCTTATTTTTCTTAAATTCTTTGTGATTCGCTCGTTGGTTGTTTTCTTTTGTAAGTATTTAAAAATAACATTCGAAGAGAAATATTTATTCTATCTGTTTTTTTGAAGTTGCCTCTCGGAATTTTTTCGGGGCGCGGGGGCGCGGGGATCGGATTGAAATACAAGGCACAGGATTGGTCGTTGTAATAATAATAATAATAAGCATAAGCATTGCGCGTACAGGGACAATCGTCGGTTGGCATCACGTTCCATTAAAAGTACCTACAGGGCTTCTGCGAGTTGGTTTTGGCTCCTCGTACGCCTTCCAAAGGTCCAGGACCTCAGGGTCCTGAGATAAATAAATTCATAAAAATAATAATAATATTCCACAACTATCACACAACACCGTCTAGTCCCAAGCTAAGCAGAGCTTGTGTTATGGGTACCAGACAGCTGATAAACATACTTATATATTTCTAAATACATACATATTATAGATAAATAACACCCAGACACAGAACAAATGATCGTGCTCATCACACAACTATTTGTCCTGGGTGGGAATCGAACCCACGACCTCCGGCATAGCAGTCAAGATCACTAACCATTAGACCAATAGGCCAGTCATAACAATGGCAGGGCAGTAATAACAATTGGAGGAGGTTTATGTTTAGCAGTGGACGTCTTTTGGCTGAAATGCTAATTTTAGTTATGATAGTACCTAAGTACTAGATTCTGCCAGCGGCTTACCTCGCGTGAATATAGGTTTCTCGATGAAAACTTCCCACCCCCGTTTTACCCCTTTGGGGATGGAGTTTCGTGAAATCTATTCATAGCGGATTTCTTTATACTATAAGAAACCTACCTGCCAAATTTTAAGTTTGTAGGTGTTACAGCTTCGCTATGATCCAGATACACCTGCCTGAAAGTTGATTCCAGATTGTTGCGTATGTTCTAACGCGCGTAGAACTCTAAAGCTGGGTACTCACGTACGAGCCGTTATTGTAACCATTGCAGAAAGAATAAGAATGTTAAAAAAAAAAACATTTCGAAACTCTTTATTAAAAACTCCAGCGACGGCGAAGTTCAAGCATTTAAGTAATGCATTCAAATTTAATTTAAAAAAAACCTATTTTGCAAAATAAATATCTTTTATCACGTATCAATGCAGAGAACCCCCAAGCTTGGGGGCCTTCGGGGAACTGCCCCGCTTTGAACTTCGGTAGCCATGCCAGTGCTGTCTCCGTACTCCTCGTTCACTGCCGCCAGCGCGCGACGATGTTAAGGCGACACTTAAAGCAAACCTTGAGCGAACAAAAGAGAAGCTAGCGTCGCCCCCCGTCCATCAACATGGTTCGAATAATAATATGTCCTTCATTTATTAAACACAATATTAATAAAAACCGTATATCGAAAGATTGGTAAATAAATATCTTTAAGTATGTGGAAGTTTCATAAACATAATACCCAATGGTTTTTGCCTGAGCTTCACTTTTTTGTCTGTGTTGGACATAACTTTGAAAATAAATCACACAGATCAATGAAAAAATGAAAAAAAAAGAAGAAAATTCGTTTATCAAATTATTAGACAAATAGTCTAGTTTAATATGTATTTATTTTATTCAAAACATACAGACTAGCCGTTTAGACGTGATGTTGGATTTAAAAATCATATATTTCCCCCTTAAGAAAGAGGGGAGGTCCCAATAGATATAGGCTTTCCGGTATCAAAACGCTTCCAATGTAAAAAAAGGAGTTAAGATTTTTTACCGAACAATGAAAATAGAAACGTACAGAGAGAACCAATTTACTTTACGTGTTGTTTTATGACGAAATGTCGAGGCCAAAATGGAAGCCATCGTAAATCACACAGATACCTGATATTTACGAGTCCACGAGCCACGCACTATTCTGTTTTATATTCTTTTATTCATAAGTAGATGGACCATAAAAATAGTGCCACCTTCAAGCTTAGGTAGACTTGTTTTATGTTCTAGGTTTGCAGCAAATTGTGATTCGGTGAAGTTTTATGTGAAGGAGCTTTTTAGGGGCTTGAGGTGGTATTTGCTGTCACAATTACAATACGTTTATGATAGGAGATATTGCAGGCCCAGTGTTTACAGTTGCGACACACAAGTTTGAACCTTGTACGTAATATAAATATATGTGTATTTATCTATAAAAAGAGGATAGTTGATAAGGTGCATTTTTCACTCATCACAAACTCAAAAAAAATATTTTATTTTTGTTTCCGACTATTTTTACTTGCATTTGAATAGTTAAAGATATATTAGTTTTACTATATGCGAGACCTAAAACACGTGTCTAGTGTTTTTATGTAAAGAATTTATGTACAAAATAACTCATCATCTTATGATTAGTGGACATAGGCCTACCCTACAGCCGCTACAATGAACGGTCCTGTGCATCTCACATCCATCAGATTCCCACATCCCTTGCCAGGTCATCGGTCCACCTTGTAGGAGGCCTTTCAACACTGCGTCTTCCGGTACGCGGTCGTCACTCCACAACCAAAATAACTGTATCATGAAAAATCACAAAGTTATAAACATGTTATGTTACCTAGTAGTCCGCACAAACGCTTGGTCACCGAGCCATTCAGGTGACTGAGAGGTTGTTTTGGTCCCACACCCAGCTGTGCACAGGCAGCTAATGCTTGCTATGGCCTGCCTTGACTTGTGTTGTACTTAGTGTCGGTGTCGGTTGTGTCTAACTTCTGACTATGTTTAAATATTTTTAGGAAAAATATACATAATGTAAAAATTATTGGAATCGATTCACTGATTCTGAACAAACTATATTCAGGTTTCACCATTGATGTATCAAAAAGGTTTTTCATATATTGTACTAAAAATTATGTTGACTTTTATTATGTCGTTGTATATAATATAGCCTTTGTCTCATTGCTGGGCAAAGGCTTCTTTCCATTCATAAGAAAGTCATCTAAGTCATCCTGCCATCTCCTGGGTCTGCTGCGACCCCGTCATACGTTTTGCGGGCACCAATTCTGTGTTTTAAAGGCCTATCGGTCGATTGGCAAGTGGCAGACACTGTAGATCAGCACCACTTAAGTTTTTTTTTAGGTGGGAAAAAATCATCCAGTGACATTTCCGCGCCTTAGGGCGGGCCGGGAGATAGTGTCAGACTTGTACTGACTAAAAACCCACACCTGTTCCTTCTTTGCCTTCATTTCAGAGCCCCGGGGTAGGCTACTGAGCAACGTCATTTATCTGTGTTTTAAAATACAATATATGTTAATTTTAGAGTTCCGTACTTCAAAACGAAAAAAAAACGGAACCGATATAGAATCGCTTTGTTTTGCGTCTGTCTGTCTGGTTATTATCAAGACCCCTTTCTCTGGAACGCGTAGAGGTATCGAGTTGAAATTAAAACCGTATTCTCAAGTTTGCGGTTCCTTGAAGCTGTGAAAAAATCAATGTTCTATTTCAACGAAAAAAAAAATGTACGGCCGTATATATCGCAAAAAACTTATATTTCGAAGCTGTCAAGGGAGTCAAAATTCATCACTCATTGTTAATTTGTTACTACGCCATCTTAGAAAATCAAGTAGTAAGTTTGTTCGGGACCCGACTCTCACTTGCCCGGTTTTTTTTTTTGAAAAATATGTCTCTAAATCTATGACAAACAAATAGTTGCTAGTTAATCACCTCGCTTCATCCATCACAGTCTAACTTCTCAAATCTTGGCTTACGACTGTTACTTTTCTAAAGTAAGCCATAACTAGTTTTTCAGCTTCTCCCAGATATAAAGTCAACATCATTACCTCTATAAGACCTAGATATCTGTCACAGACGCGCAGCAAAGACAGCCATCCACTACATCGTCTGAAGGGGTCATAAATTCCAATTTGAGTCGTACAGATATTTACGATCGGTCTGGTATATTTCCAATGTTTCTTATGTCTTGTTTCTACCACACTGGATCTTGTTATTTTGGGAAATGTTATTTTGTTATCACCTTAAATATTTAGGAATTAATCTTAGTAAATAAATAAGTTTTTGGGAGTAACTTATCTGCAGAACTAATCTCACTATACTTGAATTTATGATTCCAATTCACCTTTTTTTTTTATTTATTATTTATATAGAAAATACACGATTATCTACATTCAAAATTTAATTACATATAACTTAAAAGGTATTAATATACAGAATAGCAGAACTTTCAAAGCCAGTCTTAAAGCATTCCTTTTAGATAAGTGCTTATACTCAGTCGGTGACCTCTAAAATGTATGTATATTGAGCGGGTATTTGCAATTATAATAATTTTTGACATTGTTTTATGATTTAAATTATATTTATGAATCTTATATTATTATTGTATTTGTAATATTTATGACAGTGTAATGTTTTTATTTTTTTATGTTCAATTTAATTTAATCTAGTTTTAAGGATATAATTATCAATCTGTTCGACACAATATTATGTTGTTATTATGAATAAAGATACTACTACAACTGAAAATAATAATATTTACAAATGAGTAAAAAAAAGGAACTTATTGGGCATCAAAAAATTCATCCACATCGATTATCAGGATTATCTATGTTAAATAGTGACCAAAAACCAAAATGAGTTTATTATATGCACTACAGGTATACAAGTACTAAAGTTGAAATAGTGCGCGACACAGTTGAACCTGTTGCTATGATACGCATAGCCCCGCTGTGATTGAGACCCAAAAATCTGTTCCTCCGCATTGAAGGTCGATCGCCATTTTGGCTTAACCTATATCCCGCTTATTGTACTCCGTTATTTAGTTCGCTAATACATAGTATGTTGTCGCTCACTGTCGGTGACCGATTATTATACTCTTTTTTAACACAAGTAACGCATTCTGCGCTATAGCGCACTGTCAACTTAGTGAGAGCGCTTACTAGAGACTGAGTCCACTTTCACACTGGGGCTGACAGTGAGCATACTCACAGTCGGCGGTAGACAATACGTTTGAACGATGCCTTATAAGATCACTTTGTTGTATAACTGTCCGTTACTCTTGTTGTTAGCAAAACGTAGAATTATCGAGCTGAAATTAATATCAGATAAGTATTCAAGTTTTCTACCACTTCGAGCAGAAAAAAATTCAAACTTCTAAGTCAACACAATCTAAAGATAAGACAGTTAATGTTCTGTTTATGACGCATACTTTGACGCATCCATGGGAACTTCGATTCATAGATTTGGTTAAAAGCAATTCCATGTTGCACAAACAAAGAAAAAGGTCCTAAAACTTGCCTGCTGCGGTTTTCCCGTCCGATTATAATTTAGGTTTCTTCAAGGCAAAGTGAATAGGCTCCCAATAAACTAGTGTGCCTCCCCATCGACGATTGCATCACTACTTACCATTACATGTGAAGCACTAGTTCATAAATATCAATAAAAAAATAACTGTTAATTTGTAGTTTTATCACAATTATTCATAAAGTGGTTTTTTCGATTTGGTAGATCTTCGAGACTGGATTTGGGAAACGAATTACAATTTATATACGTAAGGTTATACAAAATCCTCGGTGTTATTAGTTCGTCTCGCACTAGAATATTTTTTAATTCATTATTCCCCGAGAGGACGCCGGCGTCCGCACACCTATTGTCTTTCTATTATGTCTCTAATTACGGTATTCAACAGGTGTGGTACTTTGTATTTTAAAAAAAAACCTACAATAACAAAGTTTGCAATAGGATTTGAACTTTGCCTTTTTTCATATAGAGTTGATTGTCTCAAAATTGGATTATAATCTAGAATTCTGAATTTTAACTCTCCACGCAACCACCCAGATGGCCGTTGGGGCCGAAAGGTTCTGGAGTGGCGGCCGCGTACCGGAAGACGCAGCGTTGGAAGGCCTCCCACAAGGGGACCCATGCGAGACGCACAGGACCGGCTATTGTGGCGACGCTTGGGGGAGGCCTATGTCCAACAGTGGACGTCTTTTGGCTGAAATGATGATGATGATGACGCAACCACGCTGCCAAGACAAGTCGCGGCATGGCGGACAGAGTTCCGGCGGGATCTCATGGTGGAATAATTATGGCGGAAAGTTCCCTACTTGAGGAGTGGCTAGAAAGACCTCACGTCCTCACCTTCCGCATGACGCACGTTCTCACCGAATATTGTTACTTTAGGAAGTTCCTGCACTGGATTCGTGCGGAAGAAACGTGTGGACCGCCCGGAGAATACGGTGGAGCATAAGGCAACGGCCCTCACGCCCCAGCCGCCAGGGTTTGGTTTTTCTGTTATGGTTAGGCTCGTGTTTGCCAACTATCTTAACTGATGGTAAGCGATGATGTAGCCGACGATGGAGCACGCCAGCCTAGTAGTAACATATTCACTCTCGACTTAAAGAACCCTAGGTTGTAACAGTCAGGATACACAGACTTCGGCAGGGAATTCCACTCCTTAGGTGTACGCACTATGAATGTATTCCCACAACGCTTTGTACGTAGGTATGGGCGTGCAGGACATGGCATCAGCCTTATAATGATCCCACTACTGGGACTCAGGCCTCCACTCTAGAAAACGAATGGGCCGTAATCCGCCACGCGGGGCCAGTGCGGGTTGGTGGATGTCACATGTCTTCGAAGTTTTGGTTCTAGGACATGTTCGTTTCCTTAAAAGGTTTTCCTTCACCGTTTTGAGAGCTGTGGTGATGAATTAAATGACACAAAGTAATGCATTTGGTTGTGTTACGTATGGGCGGTTAAGCAAAAATTTCCAAGTTGTATATTCTAGTCTAGTAAATTGGAATGAAATTGAATAAAACATGTTCATTGTACACGAGACCGTTTTCTCATCTCAAGTGTTACAAGCTAATAATGAATCTTGACACACTTTGAGTGCGAACTCTTTTACGCGTCAAACAAATTGAAATGAGACTACAAAGGTTGCACGAAATGTGTTCACATTGAAGAGAGCGAATAATGTTACTGAAAATATGACAAAAGAGGAAATTGAGTTTCAGCTTCGTTTAATTTCTTTATCGACAAGTCCCTGTACAACATAACAAGGTATGTACAATGGAAACTTACAAACTAAGACAATAATAACTTAAAACCATAACATACAGAAAGAAATTGAAGAAAAAAAAAAAACTTTATTATAGTATATAATAATAATAATAATATATCACACACACTATCACAAAACGTCGTCTAGTCGCAAGTATATCTCAGAACCCTGAGGCCCTTTACCTTTGGAAAGCATACGAGGACCCGAAACCAACTCGCAGAGGCTCTTTACATACTTTTATTGGAACGTGATATTACTATTAATTTATTTTATAATTAATATTATTTATGATATTTGTGCACAGACTACACCAAATCTATCTCCTTTCGAAACGTCGTCTGTAAGAGATTGGTTCCTCATATTCTCTGGAACAAAAGTATTCTATAGCTATTTCAGAACATGGTCTTTAAGTGCCTCCTCTTTTGCTAACAATACTGCTTCGCAGAACAAGGCGACCACTTGCCACTCCTCCTCGCTCCGGACCATGGCCTTTACCGAGGCCCAGCGCGAGAGATTTCTGCCGCCGATCGCCCCCACGATGACATGGCGGTGCTCAGCCCAAGCAGGGCACACCTCTGCCGTGTGCGCCACCGTGTCTGAAGCGAAGATCCCTATGTCTTTCTTCAGTTGTCTTTTATATTCTATGGTACGGTATCCCGTCCCGATATCCTAAAGGTTTTTCCACCTCCTGAATCTGAAATAGGAACCTCCCGAACTTGCAATGTCCGTTGGGAATCCTGACCAACCACTGATAGAACGTATTATGTCTAGTTCTACTTATTAGATTAGTAAGCAGACATTATTTATTCTTAGAAACATTATTTACTCCAGCAAGTTATTACAAGCTGATACAAATAAATTGATCAGATCTAATTAGCTGAAGGTAATCAGGCCAGACAATTAGAGCTGCTTATTATTTCTGGGCCTAGGCGTGAATAAAATATAATAATGATAATAATCAATTAGTACGAGTAGCTCAAGTTTCTTACATAATGCTAGGGGAGTATGGGATGCTAGTAGTTAATAGAGCGTCATGGGGACCTATTGGATTCTGAAGATTTGGTTCTAAAAGGAAAATAAGTCTATATTAAGTTTTCCATTTTAGAAAATTTTATTTGTAAACATAGGTCAGATTACAACAGACTGTGAGGTGTTAAAGGTAGGCAGGCCCTCTATATTTTGCCCAGAGGCGTACAAACTTAGATAATTTAACAGTCAGATTTCATTTATCTTCTGAGATTATTTAACCTTTACTAAATTAATCAATTAAGGGCCGATTTTTCAATCATCAGTTAACTTCTATCAGAGGAATAAATATGGCGGTTTGACATATTTTCTATACAAAAGCTGTCAAAACGTCAAACATATTCTTCAGATAAAAGTTATCTGGCGATTGAAAAATCAACCCTAAATTAAATCAGTTCAAATAAATGTCACAGAGATTTTGTTATACCGCATGTCATATAAATACTAATTTCAAACACAATTCAGGACCATCAAAATATGTAGTCAGGTGATATACAATTTTATAATGTAATTTTTATATATCATTCATAAAGTCAATGTAAATAGGCACATGCATATTACTAATTAAATAAAAAGTAATTCAATAAAAGTCAAAGAGATTAAGTTTCATGTCATATTAATGCTAATGTCATATACCAATACATGTCAATTCAGGACCACCAAAAGAGGTCTGGTCATAAGCAAACTTTTTTGTCATTAATAAAGTCAATATTAATAGGCATAATTATGCAGATCATTACAAAATAAATAAAATTAATTAGTGGGGGGGGGAGAGCTTGTAAATATGTAATTGTCTTGTCTTGTCACATAGAAATACTCGTATACGTAAGTCATTCTTATTGTATTCGCGCTGTCTTTTTGATAACCGATAGATGATTGACTAAAGGGCGTGGCCGTAAAAACGGGTAAAAAAAAAAACAAAAAAAAAGTCCCTGATGGTAACTCCACGAATTGCTGAGAAGACATCACAGTGTGACCTATTTAGAAACACGTTAGTTATTTTAAAAAGACTTTTATTTATTACGTAAAAATCTTATATACGTAGCTTATTCGTTTTATTGGACAAAAGTCCGCTTATGTACCACTATTGTACATGAAGTTTAAATAGATAAATAAATAAATAAAAGCCTCTGCCTTCTCCTTTCAAACCTCTCTTTGTCCAGGGTGATCTCTGCCCCTATGAAAATGATGAGATCACCACACTAACTTCGCCTCTGTCGACCTCCTTCAGGCGTCCACAGAGTGGCGATTTTCGACAACCTATCCAGGTGTATACAACCTTATTTTTAGTATATACCAAACCCGAAACACGGGACTAATATTTTTGTGCAAAGAATCAATGTACAAAATTTCATAACTGTATCATGAAAAATAACAAAGTAATAAGCTTGTTATGTTTACCGGTTGTCCACAAAAACACATGATCACCGGGCCATCTGCCCCACTGAGGGGTTGTTTTGCTCCTGCAAGCTGTGCGCTGCCTCCTAATGCCACCTATGACCTGTCATGACCTGTGTTGTGCTTAGTGTCCGTACCGTCCAACTTATGACCTTTTTTAATTAAATTTTTAGGAATAAAAAATTAAAATGGAATAAAAATTATTGGAATCGATTAGTGATTCAGAACAAACTACATTCATGTTTCGCATATACTAAAAATGATGTTGTATGAGTGCATATTTACTAAAGGTGGCCACGTAAGGCTGCAGAGACCTGATTAAATATATTTATTTTAATAGCGCCACGCGGGTCGCTCTGTTGAACACGCTCATTTTTGTCTTGTAATGTGTATGGGACTAATGACGTCTTGTGAACGTAAGTTGAAGTAAAGGATGTCTCCATTGTCCAACGTGGCTTTTATTCAACGGTTGTGGCCATCTCCTTCGCGAAGTAAGTGATCACCTTCTTTTTCCTCTTGCTCCGGGCCTTGGCTTGAATTAGGGCTGAACGTCATCACTAATCGCCTCCACGAGGACACGGCGGTGGATCGTAGACTACACCCTGTCCTCCGCCGATCTCCATAATAGTGACAACAGGGCGTTTTTTCCGCCTGAATTTTGAAACAGAAACCTCATAAATTGGCTATGTCTGTTGAGGATCTGCTTCAGATGGAAGGTGAGGATGCCATGGCAGCACTTCAGCCACTCCTCACAGAGGGCACTTATTACCGAGATTGTGGTGTCCGACGTGATTTGGATGGCACAATTACTAGCAGTCATTATTGTTTGACATGGCGACTCACACGTCAAGCACTTCAGGAACCCTAGGCGGAAAATGCAGTCCCTTTGTACAATTTTTATAATTATATTTTTTCTGTATAAGTTTATGTGTGTACATAAATTGTAAAATAAATAAATAAAAATATTTGTAACCAGATTCTGAGAAAAAATCATGGATTTCAATTATTATATTGCACATAGGTCACGTAATGGGGCCGTTTTCTGAGAGGATGGCTCAGCCCTGGCATGATAGGCAACGAAGGTACGGGGTAGGTTTTTAGTCAGTAAGAGTCTGACGCTACTTCCCGCTCCGCCCAAGGGCAGGATTTGTCATTGGATGATTTTACGGACCATAAAAAAAAGTCCTGCCGGAAACACCAGGAACCTTTACAAACATATACTTCAGGAGTGTAGTGTTGAGATAAAATGGCTTTGCAAATAAATTAATAATCAAGTTAAATTATCCACAGGTATATTCAAATAACAATTTTATTTCAAAGGCTCATTATTTCTGGGTCGTTTCGGATAAGTTTTTATCTTACGATAACTATTTCGTGCTTACTTTACTGACTTTTTTTGAAGAGTGAAGTCATCTAAAACTTTTTTCTGTTCTACTGTGGAGCAAGTGTGTGGCGTGTCAGACTTTACTGGCTAGAACCTGCTATGTAAGGACATGGGACAACGGGCAACTGAAAGCAGTTGCCTTTTGCGTGAGGCGGATGCGATCCCCGCACGGATGAAATATATGTACAACATATAGAGAAGTGTTTCGAGTCTCAGTGTCTTTTGTATGTGATTTTACATATTTGTGAACGCACTCACGATACAAGACTCTTTCTGAGTGTGAGGCAACGTTCATTATTTTTTTTATTTTTTTTATGAATTTGTTTATATAAATTCTTACAAACGCTCCTCCCACAGCGCAGTAGTAGTAGTATATCCAACAGTGGACATGTTTTGACTGAAATGGTGATGATGGTGCTTCTCTGTGTCGACTGCAAAATAGGTTTAAATGTCAGCCGGGATCAATGGCTGCTCGTGTTTTGCGAAGCACGGAGGATACTCAATTACTCAATATAAATGGTCACGGTTATGGCATGATATCCCGTCTGTAGGCAGACCCTTCCCACGGTCCTTTACGTCGTCGTGCGTTTTTCACTTAAATCCCCCAAAGGTCGAGGGTTTTTTTCACAAAAATTAAGATTTAGGGACTAAATAACGGCCGATCAATTTTGTACACCCTTGTATATGAATACTCTTGGAGCGTTTTTCAAGGTCACTCAAATTACAATCGACTTTCTAACTGCAATGGTGAAGAAGCCCACCAATTTAACAATAGAACGCATCATACATACTTCTCACGCTTATCGTCTCATCGCTTACTATCTTTCTCAATTCCCGAATAAAGGATAATTCTGCATACATAAAGCCAAACACTAGCTAGGTAACTTACAAGAAACTTTTTGCTATCCTAGCATAAATTCTGTAATCCAGCGGTATAAAAAAGATCTGTACAAAAAAAAAAATACAATCGACTTCAACGTAAAAAAAAACACAAAAAGTGCAAAATATAATACTTCTGTGACACCAATTCGGGAGTATAATCTTTCAATCAAACCAATTTTTTTTTAAATCGGCTGACCGAAATACCGGTGAACATACCTACATAAAAAAATACAGCTGAACATAATACCTCCTCTTTTTCTAAGTCGCTTAAAAATAATAGGCACGGAAAAACGAAATGTTTGTTTGAATCTGCAAAATAAAATATTACCATGAATGTGTTATCACTTGTCTCGAACACATTTCCCAAACAATACTTTAGTTGAATCGCTTCCACATTTACTATCACGTCCGGCGGTTCCGCTTGACAACACGCCCGTATGGACCACTTGAGCCGTGAATGTGGGACAGACAAACAAACGTTCTGTGTGCTTAATATTATCGAGAATTGTGCGCAAAGGTCCCACCGCAAACAAGCTGCACTATAAATAACGGACCGTAATGATTGCTTATGTGGTTATGTGGGAAGACTATGGATATAACTGTTTGGAGTGACGTGGTAGGGCATAATACCCTCAGACCCTCCTGTTACCCTCCCCTAGGGAGTGCGAGGGTTTGATTATAAGTTTGTCTGATTAATATTCTGTATCTGCAACGGAAGCTATTTCAAAGCAAAAACTGGACAAGTGCGAGTCGGATTCGTACGCTGAGGATTCTGTACTAACTAACTTATACAAATAGTTCAATGTGCAAATCGTCGAGACAATTCTTGGTTCTTCTGCGGATATCTTCTTTCCTGATGCGATCACGCAAAGAAACTCCTTTCCATACATACATACGATACATAGGTAATAAATTACATATTATAAAACAAAGTCGCTTCCCGCTGTCTGTCTCTATGCATGTTTAGATCTTTAAAACTACGCAACGGATTATGATGCGGTTTTGTTTAATAGATAGGGTGATTTAAGAGAAAGGTTTATATGTATAAATCATGTATAATATATTTAATGTCACCATTGCACCTTTGGGGCGGGTCGCTAGTAGGTAATAAATAATAGATCTACCTAATCTCTCGTAATAAACAGTCGTGTTATTACATTATGTATCAAACTGTGATTAAATTCGTACAACTCATGCACAAGCAAAAACTCTGTCACATGAAAAAATCGATTGCCGAGCCCTTTTACGACAAAATTAAATCCCTACATTAAGCTATTTGAAGCTATAAATCAAAGAGCTATGAATTATTGTCCCGAGAGTGTTCTGCATTGAATGTGTCGTTTGCATAGAGTTTGGAATGCCGCGCCGGCAGTGGCTAAAGTGTGAACAAAAAAAAAATTCAAATATTTTTTTTTTCTTTTAAGTGTGAAAACACCTGTGCCAGGAGAGACCGCTCTCCCTTATCTTGATTACATTTATGTGTCTTAACTTATATTAAATCTATTTGACTTAATTATAAATTTATTTAATTTACAGTGAACTAAATCTTCGTGATACACGTGCGCACATTGTGTGCGCACTAACAAACTCGCGCACTCACAACTCACACTTGCACGTGCGTGCAAGTGTGAGTTAAAGAGTTTGTGTATGCGATGGTGTATCCGTGGGTGTATTTGTCCGTATGTATGTCAGTTACTTGTGTTTTGTTTTAAGTGCCATGCGAGGACCTTTTCGTACGTCCTCGGATGTAAGTATTATATGATTTAAACCAACTATCACACAGCGCCGTCTAGTCCCAAACTAAGCAGACTAAGTAGGAGAGTATAAAAGCATAATTAGCCTATAAAACTCCCATGGCTAGCACATAGGTCTTGTTTCCGTGAGAATGAGCGACTATATTATGCAGATGATATCACACTAAGTGGAGCATTTTTTTTAATTGATGTATAACAAGTGCTTCACTGCGTGCCCACTTGATAGTAAGCAGTGATGCAATATTTAATGGTGAAGGTGAAGCGCACTAGTCTATTAAGGCTCACTTTTGAGTTGTAGAAATCTAAATTATAATCGAACAGGAAGGCCGCAGCAGGCAAATTGTTGCCGTCCTTCGATGTATGCGGCATAAACGGTGAGGTAAAACGTTTAGTCCGGACTGTAAATGAGTCGAGACACTCACCGTAGTCACCGTATATCGGGTTGTTCGATGGTAATAGCAGCATCTGTACCAGCCCTTCGATTTTAGAATTACATGACTTGATTCTGCTTTCACCCTATGCCCAATTTGAATTGATATCCTTGTTGTTAAGTGGCACTACTTGCATAGTGGTTAAGTGACTGGCTGCCACACTGCGTGTAGCAGGTACTATTCCTAGACAGAACAAACATTTTGTAAGCCCTAAACATAGTTCTTTTGTGTCTGAATTTTATCAGTTACTCAAACAGTTATGGTAAACACATAAACCCAAAATACAAGTAAATAAATTACAAATAAAAAAACTTTTTAAAAACAAGCTTTCAATTAAATGGGCTAAAAAGAAGAAAATAAACTTTTCCTTTATAACTTTTACTATCAATTTATAACGGCATTACACAATTTATATGATACAAAAGCTTGTCGCGAGATTTTGAAAATATTAAAATCAATAGATGAAGTTATTTAACTTATTTAATTAATGAAGTAATTTAGCTGTGTATTTACACAGTTAAATCTCGCGACAAGCTTTTATATCATATAAATTGTGTAATGCCGTTATAAATTGATAGTAAAAGTTATAAAGGAAAAGTTTATTTTCTTCTTTTTAGCCCATTTAATTGAAAGCTTGTTTTTAAAAAGTTTTTTTATTTGTAATTTATTTTTTACTTTTTAGTTATACCTTATTTAAATCACATTTGTAATGTCAGCAAATCCTTTCATTTCTTACCCATATTATAGGAAAGCATAAGAAACTTAGTCTGCTATCTTTAGAAGTCTGCCAGGTTTTTTTTATTTAATTTTTTTATGGTAGGTAAAATCATCCAATGACATCCCCCGCCCTTGGGCTTGGTTCGGTCTGTTACCGGACGGACTGCGAGCTACCCATTGCCCGCCGTCCGCAAGCCCACGCCTACGGTGGCAGGAAATCGGGATCGGAACTACGGCGGTAGCTGCAGCGTGAGCGCCGTTGCCTGATGCGGTCGGCCTCCTCCTTTGCTAGCATTACTGCTTCGCAGAAGGAGGCGACCACCTGAGAAGTCTACCCGGTTGAATTTATGAAACCAAAATGATGGTTGTGAAGGTGAACCAGGTTGATCGTAAGACTAACAATCAACCTAACTTACATGAAATAGCCAATTGTCCAGGTTTTATATAACTGGGATCCACAATCACAAATACTGGGAAATGCGGAGAAGACTCAAGCACCGTAAAAAAATTGACGCTCTTGAAATGTGACGCTGGAGGCGTCTACTGAAGATAAAACAGGCTGCTCCACGCAATAACGTTTCCATTCTTAAAGAGCTTTGCATCAAAACAAAAACTTATGTCGATTGTGCAACAGCGAATTTTTAAGATGTTTGGATATATCATACGCAATGAAAGCTCTTTGGAACGTTTAGTGGTATAGGGAAGAGTAGAGGGCCTACGTTCTCGCGGCCAATCGCTTACCAGATGGACAGACCTCACTAAATAATCATCATCATCTCATCTTCGAAGTGTTTCCTCATTGAAAGTACACGAAGTGCCATGAATAGAGAGAGATGAAGAAGTCTCGCAAAAGCCGCAACCAACCAACCAGACGATCCATGACCACTACCACTTCACCAAGAGTATAACTGAGGAAAAAGAGAATATTGGATTTAGAGTAATGTCACTTTATTTTATAGGAGTGTATTAAAACTAACTAGCTATTTACTTATGTATATTTGTACGGAACCCTCCGTGCGCGAGTCCAAGTCGCTTATGACCGGTTAGAACTTATTTTATTCGATCCGAAACGCGATGGGATTGTATCGTTTTATTGCGGAACTCCTATGGCCACCTTCCAGGTCCATCATCAGATCCCGACTGCCATATTGATCAAAGTACAAATCATAGTACTCGTCATTACAAATCTAACGAGACCAAAGACGAGAGGGTTGTGTCGTTTCATTGCGGAGTTCTTGTAGCCACCTTCCAGCTCCATCATCAGACCCTGGTTACCATATAGGATCCAAGCACTCGTCAATACAAATCAAATGAGCCCAAATTTGATGGGGTTGTGTCGTTTAACTGCGGAGTTCCAATGACCATGATCCAGCTACATCATCATACCCTGCTTACCATATAAGATCCAAGTACTCGTCATTAAAAATCAAATGAGCCTAAAGTCGATGGGGTTATATCGTTTAATTGCGGAGTTCCTATTGTAACCCTCCAGCTCCATCATCAAAACCTGGTTACCATATAGGATCCAAGCAGTCGTCAATACAAATCAAAGGAGCCCAAATTCAATGGGGTTGTGTCGTTTAACTGCGGAGTTCCTATAAACGCGTTCCAGCTCCATCATCAGACCCTGGCTACCTTAAATGATCAAAGTACTCGTCAATACTAATCAAACGCGCTCAAATTCGATGGGGTCCTGTCGTTTAACTTCGGAGTTCCTATGACCACCTTTCGGCTCCATCATCAGACCCTGGCTACTATATAGAATGAAAGTACTCGTCAATACAAAGTGAACGAGCCCAAATTCGATGGGGTTGTGTCGTTTAAGTGCGGAGTTCCTGTGACCACTTTCCAGCTCCATCATCAGACCTTGGTTACCATATAGGATGAAAGTACTCGTCAATATGAATCAAATGAGCCCAAATTCGATGGGGTTGTGTCGTTTAACTGTGGAGTTCCTATGACCACCTTCCGACTCCATTATCAGACCCTGGCTACCATACATGATCAAAGTACTCGTCAATACTAATCAAACGAGCTCAAACTCGATGGGGTCGTGTCGTTTAACTTCGGAGTTCCTATGACCAGCTTTCGGCTCCATCATCAGACCCTGGCTACTATATAGAATGAAAGTACTCGTCAATACAAACTAAACGAGCCCAAATTCGATGGGGTTGTGTCGTTTAAGTGCCGAGTTCCTGTGACCACCTTCCAGCTCCATCATCAGACCTTGATTACCATATAGGATGAAAGTACTCGTCAATATGAATAAAACAAGCCCAAATTCGATGGGGTTGTATCGTTTAACTGCGGAGTTCCTATGATCACCTTCCGGCTCCATCATCAGACCCTGGCTGCCATACAGGATCAAAGTACTCGTCAATACTAATCAAGCGAGCCCAAACTCGATGGGGTTGTATTGTTTTATCGCTAAGTTCATATGGCTACCTTCCAGCTCCATCATCAGATCAGCTCCATGTCATCATAATGTTGCATTGTCACCTGATTTACACATGTATGTAAAATTTCAGCTCAATCGGTTGAAGATATCTGCTTCAAAATTGAGTTGCAAGATTTGAGCCGAACATACATAGTTACATACAGTGCAAGCTAATAGAAAGCTTGTAAAATGCTAGCTCATGATTTTCTAAATGAAAATACTCGTAATAAAATGAAGTATACATGTGCGAAAAAGATATGAAAAATAAGAGGATGAATGGCAGAAATGAAAATTAAAAAGAATGAAATTAAAAAAAAAAATGTCGTCTCTTCAGAAACCGTTGAGATCTCTCATCATCTCAATGCTCTATGGTCGTAAGACTTGTGTGTGTGTGTGTGCAAATTATGATTAACGACTTACAAAGGCGTCTACAGATGTCCCGCTTTTACAGTTAGAAGGCGTGGCGGGCGTTTAGCGTTTAATTTTACGTTGTGATAGATTAGGGTGAAGTGGAGACAATTATGAAAGGGAAGGTTGCGAGGGAATTTAAATGCAAACAATGTCAGTCATGGATTAGCTTATATAAGTGACAATTGGGTACGCCATGATGATGGTGCGGAGATGTCATTGGATGATTTAGTAGCTGGAGTAGTAGCTGGAAAGACCTCACGGCGTCTTCACCTTTCGCATGACGCAGGTTTTCACCGAACATAGTCAGTTCGGGAAGTATCTGTACCGGATTCGTGTAGAAGCGACGCCCGGGTGTCACCACTGGGTGGATCGCCCGGATGACACGGTGGAGCAGACGGTAGAGGTGTGTCACGCGATCCACGCCTGCCTCAAGGAGTTGTCAGCAAACCGTAGGGGCCCAGCAGATTTGAAGCCTACTTGGGCCAGAGTCAGTTTCTGAAAGGAAGATTCAGCTCCAATATGAAAGGCAACGAAAGAACAGGAGTGAGTTTCTAGTCAGTAAAAGTTTGACTTTATCTCCTGTCCTGCACAAGGGTGCGGAGATGTCATTGGATGATTTTCACACCGAAAAAAAAATTATAAGCAACTAAAATACACAATACAGCTCTTGCTGCTGATTAATTAAACTTGCAATGATCAGCAATTATAGTCATTGGATAAAACGACGACTAATCCGCTAACAGAAAGAGTTATTATGATTGTGTAATCCGCTAACAGAAGTCAGATGACCAGTAAATAAACCACCATAATGCAAAAAAGCCAATATTATTTTTCAACACCCTACATTTTTGGGAAGCCGTGTGTATTATTGGAACGAAGAGTAAGTTGCAAAACATTATCAAGGAGTGGTGAAAGTTTTCAAATCATGTTTGGTCACGACCGAAATGGCACAAGAAGTACGTGGATATTTTATTAACTATCTTTCACTTTTCACCTACGTAAAAGCAGAAAATTATCCCAAGAGAAAATACTTCTGAGATAAAAAGTATGTTACCTTCTACTCCAGAATATACCCTATACATGTGATAAATTTCATCCGAATCCGTTCAGCCGTTTGAGCTTTAAGGAGTCATAAACATGTAAACAAGCCTTCACCTGTACAAATATTACTATGTGAATACATTTAAAAAGTCGTAGCTAAATTGCTACGCCGTAGCATAACAGCTACGCAAGCTACGCTTCGCTGTCTCTTGGCTACGCGTCGAGTGATAGCGTCAAAATAGCGTGAACGCGTCTTGCTGGCTATCAATTCTGTATTAGGGATGATATTCAGTTGTCTATATATTGAGTAGTGATATCCCCGTTTTAAAAGCCCCGCTTAATTTCACATAAAATAATAATAATTATATCTTTAAATAATAAATCAAAACACTGTGTATATTGCTTTATATTTTATTATCTGTCATCTCTTCAATTGAGTAAAACGCTTTCTGTGTGAGCCAGCATTTAAGTTTGGCTTTGAAGCTAGATGTCTTCGTCACAGAAGCTTACTAAATGGGTATTTTAGGAATTATGTGCGAAAGCTTGCCAGACTTTGAGAGTCAATGTTGCACTGCCGCTGGCTTATTGGCTGTAACTCTGTCTACTAATTTTTGGTATGTACTACAAGTTGATGACACATGGCTCCGACACATGGTCGCTTACAATGGCCCTCATCAGAAGATTTAAAGTCACGCAAAGGGCAATGGAAAGAGCTATGCTCAGTGTTTCTTGCCGTGATCGAATCAGGAATGAGGATATCCTCAGGAGAACCAAGGTTACCGACATAGCACGAAGAATCGCCAAACTTAAGTGGCAATGGGCACTAGTGTATTTCTCCATTAATGACTGCATCACTGCTTACCATCAGGTGGGATCGCAGTCAAGCTTTACTTTGTGTCGTGGATACAAATCGGTTGGATGGCGTTAGTTGTTCTGGGTCCTAGGTATATTGAGAATAAAGGCCAAAGTTCAGCAAACAATTGGAATAGAACAAAACATATTCGGTGACTCTGCAATCACGCCACAGTATGAGTATCATTAACAGTTTATCCTTAAATATAAATCATTTAAAAAAATAACAAATAATTATATTGAAAACAGACAATTTCGAAATACCAAAGCAAATAAGTAAAACAATACGGAAAATTGCAGAAAAAATTAACTTTAAACGTAAGCTTTACATTTCTGCTTAAAATAATTATATCCATTCATTTCTACTAAATGTGTATGAAGCCCCTTCACACAACTTACTTGAAGAGCTCCGTTTATACAGATATTATTCCGGAAGCCCAGTAAACCGTGAAATATAAAAATTGTCGGTACTTTCTACCAGGAAACAGCATTATATTATCATCTTTGATAAAACCTATTTCGTATTTACTCTTTAGCCTGATGTTAAGCGAAACTCCGCGTGCGTGAAATGTATGTAATATTCATATTATATGTACAGTCAGCGTGAAAACCAAGTTTAATCTTATTTATTTATTTAAACTTCATGTACAGTAGAGGTACATAGGCGGACTTAATGCAACAAGGCATTCTCTACCAGACAACCTTTGGGATAAAAAAGAGAAAAACGGTGGTAGGTTTGCACAATAAATAGATAACATATATTTCAAAGCAAAGGAGGAGGCCGACCGCATCAGGCAGAGGCAACGGGGCGCTCGCCCCAGCCGCCGCCGGGATTCCGATCCCGATTTCCGGCCACCGTAGGCGCGGGCTTGCGGACGGCGTGCAATGGGTAGCACGCTGTCCGATCGTCCGGTAACCGACCGGACCGAGCCCAAGTCGTCGACGGCGCGTTCTGTTCCCGCGCGCCTCAAGGAGCTGTCAGCACACCGAAGAGGCCCAGCCTGCTAACTGCAGGCAGGCAGGGTCGAAGCCTACTGGGGTCATGGGTTAGTTCCGAAAGGAATGCTCGACCCCGGCACGATAGGCTACGAAGGAACGGGGTAGGTTTTTAGTCAGTAAGAGTCTGACACTACTTCCCGCTCCGCCCAAGGGCGAGATTTGTCATTGGATGATTTTACCTACCATAAAAAAAAAAAAAAAAAAAAAAAAACATATATTTCAAATAGAATGTAGTATAAGTTAAAGTTTGTTTATTTTTTGACACCATATTTAAAAAAAATCTGAAATCAGAAGAGATTATATAAAATAGATCCATTACAGGCTTGCCGACATAGCTCGTAGAATCGCCAAACTTAAGTTAAGGGCAGGGCACATTGTACACAAAACAGATGGCCGTTGGGGCCGAAAGATTTTTGAGTGGAGACCGTGCACCGGAAGACGCAGTGTTGGAAGGCCTCCCACTAGGTGGAACGATGACCTGGACAAAGTTGCTGGAGTCCACAGGATGTGAGATGCATAGGACCGCCCATTGTGGCAACTCTTGGGGGAGGCATATGTTCAACAGTGGATGTCTTTCGGCTGAAATGATGATAATGATGATGCAATCGTAGAACTAGTTTACAGATTATAAATATTCTATAGGGAAAAGAATGCACCACGTCCGTGCATAACGACCGAACGGGCCAGGCAACGAGGGGCTGGGGTCGGCAGAACCGAAGGGTTAAGATAAACAAATAAATAAATAAGTAGTTGATACCACGCTAAATATTCACCGACTTATCATGCCGACTGTACACAGTCGGGGAATCAGAAATGTTTGCGATTACATTTACATAAAACTGTGCCTTTTATTACATTCGATACTAGATCAGGGTCGAAGGTTCTTTAGTTTTATCCAGGGGACAGTTTCATAGGGGTTCTTTAAATAAAAATAGAGCCTGACCCTTATAAACCTTTTTTTTATATTTACTATATACTATGTAGGTAGGTATCATTGATATATTGAGAAGATATGTTAGGCGCTAACATCCCAATCAGAAAACCTGGACTCGAAACTCGCACATCGAAGATCAGTGCTATCACAGTCGCAAACCTACAGTCACTGATAGACAAGCACAGAGATAAGAACCGGCGTGGCGAGCGAGCGAAATCGGAACAAGTAATATTTTTGCGTTACACCCTCGTTTAGTAGTTTTAGGAAAGCAGTGGTGGCCGATTGGTAACGGCCTCGACTTACGAGTTGTAGGTCGCGAGTTCAAACCCAGCCAGCCGCATTCTTTGTGTAATTTATTTCATCACCACTGCTCTCATAACGGTGAAGGAAAACATCGTGAGGAAACGTGACATCCACCAACCCGCACTGGGCCAGCGTGGTGGATTACGGCCCTGTGTCCCAGCTGTGGGAACATTAAAAGGCTAATGATGATGATGATGATGAGACTCGTTTATGTCACTCCCTGATTGCGACTGCTAGAGGCGAGTCACCTATCCTCCACTGTTTTGATTTAATCTAAGGTATGCCAATTTTTGTATATCGAAAAATTCGTTTTCGATTTTAAAGGCTTCCGCCAAAAAGGTGGGGATTTTTTTTCTCGCAAGTAGCTTCGGCCGCGTCAAAGTAGACAATTGTTCCACGAGAACACCCTCGGGACAAAAATATCCTATATCCTATGTGCTATTATAATACAAGGTCAAGGTCAAGGTCTAAAATGGCATTGCTAGGGCACATTGTTCGGATGGTCGATGGGGCCGACAGTTTCTAGAGTGGCTATCGCGCACCTAAAAATGCAGTTTAGAAGGCCTCCCACAAGATGAACCGATGGCCCTGCGAAAGTCACGAGAATGCGGTGGATGTGAGACGCACAGGACCATTCGTTGTGGCGACACTTGGGGGAGGCCTATGTCTAACAGTGGACGTCCTTCGGCTGAAATGATCTTGTTGTACAATAAAGTGTAAATAAATAAATAAATGATGATTCTGAAACATGGTCTACCCGTGTGCTCCACTAGGGCCATGGGTTATGTGAAAATGAACCCCAGGGCCCTAGAAGGAAGGAACATTGGAGTGGGTTGTAGTTAGTTAAATTCTGACACACCCTCGCGCTCTGCCTTAGAGCAAGAGAAGTCATTAGATGATTTCCCACCTAAGAAAAAACCCCAATGCCAAATTACATTCAAATCAGTTTAAGCATTCTAGCATGAATACTAACAAATATACACACATACATTCACAAGCTTTTGTCTGTATAGTTGTGAGTGGTGTCAGGTAAAATTATACAAAGTCTTCAATTTCCTGAAATCCTTTAATTACGTGACAGTACTATTTCTAGTTGTACCTGAATAATTATCACAACTAGACCTAACGTTCCAATTTCACAATGGCCGCCGTCGCCATTCATTTACTTTCAAGTACCTGTCAGAGTCAGCAATATTGCACAAAGCATCAGACTTATTGTGTTCCCGCTGCTAGGGCTGAGGCCTCCTCTCTAGGAGAGGGAATGGGCCGTAATCCACCACGCGGGCCCAGTGTGGATTGGTGGATGTCACATGTCTTCGATTGTTTGGTTCTAGGACATGCCGGTTTCCTCACGATGTTTTCCTTCACCGTTTTGAGAGCAGTGGTGATGAAATAAATTACACAAAGTAATCCTGGCTGGGTTTGAACGTGCGACCTACGACTTGTAAGTCGAAGCCGTTACAACTCGGCCACCACTACTCTCCTCAATGGATAAAATTTAAAGAGTGATAAAACCGTCAAATAATGCTCGCAAGTTTTTTGTAAAAGCACTCGTACAAATTAACGAGGTTCTCATGAATCGTCATTAAAAGAATTACAGTTTACTAAACCTATTTTGTGTGAAATCGCTTGCCGTGATTTTCTTTCTGAAATTGTGAGTAAAACCGGCCAATTGTGAGTCGGACTCGCGCACGAAGGGTTCCATACCTATCTAATAGCTTTAAAAATTGTTGGAAACAAAAACTGTTTATTTTTAACTGTATGATGAGTGAAAAATGCCTCTTATCAGCCCTCCTTTAAGTGATATAAAAACCTCACTATGACTCTAAACTTTGCTAACATGTTTTTTCGCAATTTGAGACACTGGAAATTTACTCAATACTCAATACTCAATATTTTATTTAAAATGCAAGTTTAAAATTGTAAGAACATAATATCAGTTATTTTATCATACTCTATATCCATTCAATCAGTATAACTACTTTTTTTTTTTTATTTGTCATAAACATTAGCCAAATATTTTCATTTTTCTTGCGAATACGACTGCCAATACATATAAATATTTGTTACAACCCTACTATCTAAACTTTATTTTATTCATTTTTTTTATTGTGTAAAGGCTCGGGTTTGACCACTACCTCACTTGATGGTAAGCGAAGATTTGGCCGACGATGTAACAAGCTTGCCTAGGAGTAACCTATTTACTCTAAAGACCCCTAGGTAATAGCTATCAGGAAACACAGACTCCGGCAGGGAATTTCACTTCGTAGCTGTACGCATAATGAATGTGTTCCAAAACGTTATTCTGTTTCAACAATTTGTTGTTATAGCGACAACCGAAATACATCTGTTGAAATTTCAACTGTCTAGCTATCATGGTTCATTAGATAGAGTCTGGCGACACACAGGCGGATAATGAGGTCTTAGTAATAGTGTCCCGTTTCTACTCCTTGAGTACAGAACCTTAAAAAGTACCAAAATCTGTACACATTCCCGAGCTTTCCATTTTATGGCCCCATCACAGTTAATAAGATATAGCCTGGTGACAGACAAATGAACAGTGGAGTCTAGAGTAGTAATAAAGTTTCGTTTTTACCCTTTGGATTCAGATCCCTAAAAAGTATCAAAATTACACATTCTAGAGCTTTCCATTTAAAGCGACTTTATGTAGATTCATGATTAATTTTACGGCTTTTACCTACTAAGGTAATTCTAGGTGCGGGGACAATAAATCGAAGTTTCGTGTAACGGGAAATAAAACCAAACGTCTTGAAATAAAAGAACATTGAAATTCGCTTAAATATAAGGAAGCTAGTCGGATCACGGCCATCGACATTATTGTAATGTGACATGCTTCACTGAGCAGATTGTGTTGAAGAATATTGCTGTTATATGGTTAAGGATAAAATATAAGTTGTCAAATTGAGTTGCAAGGGTAATTGAGGATGTGTAACATTTACTGATCGAGTTTACCCGGAACAGAAATGAACTAGAGCTATTCATAAACGAATTTAAATTAAATCGACTAGCTACAGGCATAATACAATCTATCTTAAGTGTACCATCATCGGAGATGACTAAAAAGTTGTGCCACTTAATTACGGCTCTTTATAGCTCTAGTTTTTGCATTGCATAACATCAGCCTTATAATGTTCCCACTGCTGGGACTCAGGCCTTCTCTCTAGGAGAGAATGGGTTGTAACCCACCACGCGGGCCCAGTGCGGATTGGTGGATTTCACATGTCTTCAAATTTTTGGTTCTAGGACATGCCGGTTTCCTCACGATGTTTTCCATCACCGTTTTGAGAGCAGTGCTGATGAAATAAGTTACACAAAGTAATGCGCCAGGCTATGTTTTGACAGCCAGACACAGAACAAATGATCGAGCTCATCACACAAACATTTGTCCTGGGTGGGAATCGAACTCACGACCTCCGGCATAGTAGTCAGGGCCACTAACTACTAGGCCAACAGGTCAGTCAGATCTTGTTATCACATATATGTAGTTAACTCATAAGTTACATAATATTAATTTTGTAAACGCTACAACTGGATTAAGTTAGTGGAATTGGTAAAATGGTACGATGGGGCTAACATACCCAGATAAAAGGCCCTAAATAAAAGTAGACTAAAAAAACGAGGGTTATTAAAAAGGTGACCAATCTGATCAGGGAAGTAAATTCCCTATCGGAGTCTGTGTCAACGTCTCTGTCATCAAGTCAAGAGTGAATAGGTTACTTCTAGGCAAACGTGCTCCATAGTCCATTGTCGAACATACCATTGTCAACCATCAGTTGAGATATCTCCAAAACGATGTCGCTCACAATGGGCCTCACCAGAAGGCTTAAAGTTACCCAAAGGGCAATAGAATGGTCTGTCCTCGGAGTTTCCTTTCGTGATCGTGATCTTTACAAATCGATAGTGTTTCATGTACCGGATCGACCCTCCACGGCATTAAAACGATCAAAATTTAGCCGCGTATAAATGTAGATTATAAAACTCATGATGCAGACAGGATAAACATTTGCTAAAACTAAGTAGGTATACAATGGGAGCTATATATATCATTACTAGCAGCCCGCCCCGGCTTCGCACGGGCGGACATGATTGTTTTAATATTTTTACCTTTCATTTATATTTTTTTGTTGTTTAACTTCTATATTTTTTTAAACGCAGTATCACATTATCTATGTTTAATTACAATCCAAATTTTTTCATCGTTTTTTATTTAAGTAACTTATTTAATCTTAAGTGAGACATATTACTTAGATGTGCCCGTCCGTCTCCCGCACTGCTGCAATGCCTGGCTCACAAAAATAAAAATCTTTCCTCTTCATAATATTAGTGTAGATTCATGAACATAATATGTAAACCATTTTTGTCCGCCGCTAAAATAACCCTATTTAAACAGCCATTTTCTCCCTGATACACACAATAAAACCAAAAATACATTTTAGTTTTTCTATGCAAAATATTTCGACTGAAAAGTTAATAAAAATTCTACTAGAAATTAACCACAAACACGCTTAAAGCTTTTACGAGAAAGACCAGTATCATGCATTTAAAGTAAGTGCCTTCATACCGGTAGTATACCGACATAATTCCACATTTTGGGCATTATCAAAACATGCGCAGAATGGCTGAGGTAAGCTTGTATGGTTGCCATAAAAAGTCTCATCAGAACACTAATTAAAATAGACTTGAATTGTACTGTTAATATATGGCTCCAAAATGTGGTCGCTCAAGGCTTCATTAGAAGGCTTAAAAACATCCAAAGAGCAATTATAGAAAGGGCTATATTATTTTAATATCTATAATTAGAACATTTATTTTTCCTCTTCATATTTTTTTTACATTGTTCTTTCATAATAGCAGCGACAAGACACATGTAACCGAGATATTTGTGATACATAACTTGATTGAAAAGAGTGTCCATTGATTTTTTTTTTGAGTTTCTTGCACATTCTTCTCCATAGAGATCTACGCTTTGGAATGTGCAATTAGCATCATTTAGTTTCTGAGAGACCGACCTCTTGACTTACACACCTCTTACAAAAGTACCTGTAAATGGTGTATTTTAAATAAATCCTTTTGAATCTTTTAATCTTATGCTAGGTGTTTCCTTGCGTGATCGTATCAGAAATGAAGACATCCACAGGAGAACCTAAGTGGCAATGGGCAAGGCACATTGCGCGCAGAACAGATGGCCGTAGGGCCGAAATTTTCTAGAGTGGCGACCGCGTACCTGAAGACGCAGTATTGGAAGGCCTCTTACAAGGTGGACCGATGACCTGGCAAGAGTTGCGGGAATGCGATGCGAGACGCACAGGACTACTTATTTTGTTTGTATGGCAATGCTTAGAGGAGGCCTATGTCCAACAGTGGACGTCTTTCGGCTGAAGTGATGATGATGATGATACGCCAATAATGTGGACACTAAATATGTTTAATATAAATTGTTCTAATTTAAGGTTTTGTGTTTTTGCAAACTCTACATCCTCAACCCCGTGTATTATCGTTTGCTCACCTTAATTTAATACTTGCACATATTTTGGCAATGTTATAACCGCTCCTGCTTGAATACTAAACTGCATTTGAGTCGCATGATATTCTACTAAGTTGTCTTTATTAAGAATAGCATCAGCATTATAATGTCTCCACAGCTGGGATTCAGGCCTCCTCTCTAGAAGAAGGAATAGGCCGTAATAAACCACGCGGGCCCAGTGCGGGTCATCATTCATCATTTCAGCTAAAAGACGTCCACTGCTGGACATAGGCCTCCCCCAAGCGTCGCCACAATGGCCGGTCCTGTGCGTTTCGCATCGATCGGACTCCAGCGACCCTGACCAGGTCTTCGGTCCACCTTGTGGGAGGCCTTCCAACGCTGCGTCTTCCGGTACGCGGCAGCCACTCCAGAACCTTTCGGCCCCAACGGCCATCTGTTCTGCGTGCAATGTGCCCAGCCCATTGCCACTTAAGTTTGGCAATTCTACGTGCTATGTCGGCAACCCTGGTTCTCTTGCGGCTATCTTTATTTCTGATTCGATCACGCAATGAAACTCCGAGCATAGCCCTTTCCATTGCCCTTTGGGTGACTTTGAGTCTCTTATGAGGCCCATTGTAAGCGACCACGTTTCAGAGCCATATGTCATCACTGGCAACACGCACTGGTCATAGACTTTCGCCTTGAGACACTGTGGTATGTTGGACGAGAGGACACCGCGCAGCTTCCCGAACGCCGCCCAGCCGAGTCGGATTCGAAGATTGACCTCTTTCTCGAAGTTAGACCTACCCAACTGGACCGTCTGTCCCAGGTGAACGTAGTCGTCCACAACTTCGAGTGTAGAGTCTCTGATCTTGATAGGAGTGGGCGCTACATGGATGTTCACCATGATTTTGGTTTTGTCCATGTTCATTTTAAGTCCCACTCTTTCGGAAACTCTACAGTGCGGGTTGGTAGTCTTTAATAAGGCATCAGAACAATATTCATTAACTAGAAACAGGATTGGTGGTCTGGAGTCATTAAAATTATGGAAACAGCACCCTTTTAATGAAGTCATCGTCATTGCCAGCTATATTTTAATTGTAATAATTGATGATTGAAGGTAGCGATACAGTTTGTAAGGCGCAATTGCCACTATAGACATAAGTCTATGCCTACGGCTCCCGGCCACTCTGGAGGGGCTAGTTCGTTAGAGTGCCAAACGCGTGTTCAAATTGAAACACAAATTAATTATGTTCACCATGAAATGTAGCTACCTATTTGACATTTTTCAAAAAACACAATGCGAAACCCTACCACATGTCGGCAAGTTCAAAGGCACATAACGGGCGTAATAAAAAAAAGTCTCGAGGCGCAGACTTAAGGTGCATTTTGATTCGTAACGAGCACGACTCGCTCCTGTAGGCAAATATATTCAAGGTTACGTTCGTGCCGTGCAATGTATTATGAACATTAGAAGCGTTGTTTGTAAGATTAAATTCGTATGTTTGCGTTCGCTGAGTGAATCTTTTGCACTTGTACTATTACTTATTCTGTGCTTAATCTCTACTAAAATTAAAAAGCTATAGAGATTGTTTGATGTTTGTTTGAAGAAGCTGTTTTTTTTTTTATGATAGGTAAAATCATCCAATGACAAATCCCGCCCTTGGGCGGAGTGGGAATTAGTGTCAGACTCTTACTGACTAAAAACCTACCCAGTTACTTCGTTGTCTTGATTTCAGGAATACTGGTACAGATTGAAAAAATATTGTAGTGTTGGATAGCCCAATTATCAAGGAAAGCCGTATAAAATCACGCAATGACCCACGGAAACGAAACATTAACCAAAGAAGCGGCTGAAGTTGCAGAAAAACAGTTAGTAATTAATATGCACGAAAAAATTCTATCTAACAAGCTTGCCCAAAAAAAAATGTGAAAAAAAACGGGCAAGTGCGAGTCGGATTCGCGCTAGGGTTCCTTACCTATGAAAACAAACAAACTTACATACGAAAACATTTCAATTCCCGAATTGAGTTACGGAAATTTCTTTATCGCATTTTTTTGTGTAACGTAACTACAAATTTACAGTTTTCAGATTTTTATCGATATTTGTTCTATGAGACCTTGCTTCATGCCAAATTTCAGGATTATAGGACAACGGAAAATACCCTATGAATTTTGATTCCTTTGAGTGTCGAAATGTACGTTTTTTGCGAATTAAACAGCCATATCCTTTTTTTTTAATTTCAGCTCAACCTTTACGGATTCTCGAGATATAGGGTCTTGACAGACAGACAACTTCGTTTTAAAAAAGATTTTTTTTGTAACATAGCAAAAATTTACTGTTTTCAGATTTATTCCTATATTTGTGCTATAAGACCTTGCTTTGTGCCAAATTTCAGGACTCTGAGTCAACGAGAACTTGAGAATGTCGAAAACGTATTTGTTTGCGACATAAACGACCATATCTTTTTTTCTGTTAGAAGTTTGATTTTTTCACAACTTCAAGGCACCACAGACCTGGTTTAAATTTCAACTCGATACCTCCACGTGTTCTCGAGATAAAGAGTCTTGACAGACAGACAGAAAGATAGACAGACAGACGGACAACAAAGTGATCCTATAAGGGTACCGTTTTTAGGGTTCCGTAGTTAAATGGCAAAAAAAGGAAAACCCTTATGGATTCGTCATGTCTGTCTGTTGGTCTTCCGTCCGTATGTCACAGTCACTTTTTTCCGAAACTATAAGAACTGTATGGTTGAAACTTGGTAAGTAGATGAATTATGTGAACCGCATTAAGATTTTTCACATAAATAGAAAAAGAAATTGGGGTTATCCATACTTAGAACTGAAACTCAAATTTTTTTTTCATCAAACCCATGTTTTTTTTTTTTTTTAAACCCACACGTGTGAGGTGTCTATAGATAGGTCTTGAAAAATGATATTGAGGTTTTTAATATATATTTTTTTTCTAAACTAAATAGTTTACGCGAGAGACACATACAAAGTGGTAAAATGTATGTGTGTGTGTCCGTGTAACTTCAAAAATAAAAGAATGATAAAAGTAAAAAAAAAATAGACGATGTAAATTACCATGCAAACTTCCACCGAAAATTGGTTTGAATCAGATCTAGTTCGTAGTTTTTTTTTTAATACGTCATAAATAGCAATTTACAAGTTTGTACGGAACGAAACCCTGATTGCGCGAGTCCAACTCGCACTTGATTCCTTTTGAGCTACAGAACCCTAAAAACGCGCGTTTATTCTTTAATACCAAAAATAATGTACATACTAACCAGAATCCGATGAAAATAGAAGATCAAAATCATATTTAATTTAACCTAACTTTTTGTAATATCTAGACCACTGTATAAATAAAAAACTTCCATCCCTAATTTGGTTAACAAATCTTAAACATTTCTACTGAACCTAAAAATTTACGTGACGTAAAGTATTTAATTTTTTATATTTTGTATGATGAGAATTTCATAAAGTTTATTTATATTCTTTGAGTAAACAAAGTACTTCAACGCATAACTGAAGCGTTGGCTACTAGATTTTGAAGACACGGATAGCGCAGTCAAGGTGAAGCTTGGCTGCTGCGCTGCTGGTTGCGGGTTCGATTCCATATCCTGTAATAAGAAACTGACTACTTACTTATTACAGGAAAATGTTCCCTTGGGATTATTTCCTAGTTATACGCGAGCCTAAACTTTAGCAGCAGCTAGTTTGGTAATGAATAGTCATTACTCATACCTAGTTATTTAATATTTAAGTCATTTATGTTTTTTTTTTTATGGTACGTAAAATCGTCAAATGACATATTCCGCCCTTGGGGGCGGGAGATAGTGTCAGACTCTTACTGACTAAAAACCTACCCTGCTCCATTCATTGCCTTTGTCCCAGGGACCCGGGGTTCATTTTCACATAATCCTTGGCCCGTAGGCTTCGGCCCTGCTGGGCCCCTACACTTTGTTGACAACTCTTTGAGGCGCGCGCGAACAGTGCGCCCCGTAAACGACTTGGGTTCGGACCGGTCTGTTACCGGACGGACGGACAGCAAGCCACCCATTGCCCGCTGTCCGTGAGCCCGCAAGTCATTTATGTAGGCACGTAATAATCTGCTATATACACCGTGTAATTGACAGGTTGGCAAAAACTGAAACAGTAGCTTCATGACCATGATTATGACTGAAAAACGTTGGAATTTTCTTCAGGAAAATTGTCGAATTTTCCGACCGTTTTTCAACTAGATTTGTGTTCTATTCATTTGTTACAACAAAATCCAGCCCTAAACACACTATTTTGGTGAAAAAAAGAAAAAAACTTAAATTCGGCAATGTAATCGTAAAATAAAATTCATACAACCCGCGCGGAATCAGCTGTTAGCTGTTATCAGCGTGTTTTAGAAAATTTACCTATTGTGTCGCGTCACGAAGGTGCTGGAAGGACAATCCGTGCTCGTTCTGAGCAGGCGATTTTAGATGTTGTCCGTCGAAATCCGCGTTTGGGAACCCGTACTGCTGCAAAACTTGTAAGGCGTAATTACGAACCCCGTGTTTCACATTGGGCTGTGCACAAAGTCCTTCGAAAGGACAAGCAACGTCCATATCGGATCCATAAAGTGCAGGCTCTGGTACCTGGTGACTCAACGCGTAGACTGGCGTACTGCAGATGGCTGATACATCGGCAGCAGCTAAATCGCCAATTCGTTTCACGGGTGAACGACCCGAGAGACTTTAATTTAGGTAAGTGACTATTTTAATTTTTGTTAGGTGTTGAATTTGTGTTTAAATTTTTTGATAGGTGTGTTTGTGTGTGTAGTGTACAATGTATCTATTCCAAACAAGGTCCACGTCCCGAAGTACCTACCTATAAGTATGAATGAACAACGCGCGAGGTACAGGGTCGCGCGCGTATCGCAATATTCGTTATACATTGCGTAGCCGAAATAAAATTGAAAATTGAAAAACGTTCACCTATCATTTCCGGGAAAATATTTCACTATCAAAATATTAACAATACCAGTCTGAATTCATACTTTTTGTTTTTGCCAACCTGTCAATTACACGCTGTATATAAAAGAAAGTCGTGTTAGTTACACTATTTATAACTCAAGAACGGCTGAACCGATTTGACTGAATATTGGTGGGAAGGTAGCTTAGAATCAGGAGAAAGATCCCGTTAAATTATATAAATTATATCCCGTTAAATTATAAAAAAAAATCCTCGACCAGATCAGTTATTAGTATAGGGTAGAATAGGGTAGAGTAGGGTGAAGCAGAGTAAAGCGGGAGCGAAGCCGTGGGCAAAAGCTAGTTCTATATATTTGGTTATTTCCTAATAAACAAATATTATACAACCTTATTCTAGGTATTTATGCGAAACCCGAAACGCGGGTAAATTATTTTTATTATATTGAACGTACACAATTTCATAACTGTATCATGGAAAATCTCAAAGTTACAAGCTTGTTATGTTACCTGGTTGTCCACACAAACACATGGTCACCAGGCCATTCGGGCGACTGAGAGGTTGTTTTGCTCACGCACCCAGCTGTGTGCTGGTACCTAATGCCCGGTATGATCTGCCTTGACCTATATTGTACTTTGTCTCAATGGTGTCCAACTTGTGTACATTTCTAAAGGATTTTGGCAAAAAAATATAACTTGGTGTAAAACTTTTTGGGATCGATTCAGTTACTGATTCTAAACAAACTATACCTATTCAGCTTTCGCATATACTAAAAATAATTTTGTTATAAAAACAAAAACTAAACATAAAACAACATAACATCAATTTGCAAGAGTAAAGACTCCCAAAAGCATGATAAGTATGAATTATTCTGCACAATTTTCTAGTACTGCCTACACAGCAATAAAATAGTGGCGACAGCAAAATAGGCAGCGGACATCTGTCTTAAGAGATACTCGTATATCTGTAGGTCCCTTGATACAGGTATACCAAGTATGTTCTCTTACACGTGTGCCAGTGCTTTGTTTACAGTGTCCTCGTGTCTTCATTAAATGGTTACAGTGTTGGAGACTGGGCTACTGGGAGTTAATGAGGTTAATGTAGAGTTTGAATGCAGGAAAACGTCTTCTGTGAATGTTGACTTTGAAATCTAATCTACTGTTGGTTAAGATGTTTTAGCAAAATTAAAAATTACGAAAATACGTAGTTGCTTTTTTTAGTGGAATATCATTATTCTGCTCTGGATGGAGCGGGAGGGTATGTTGGACTTGTACTGATTAACCCATATGTGGGTGACGAGGTACCCAGATACCTTAGCATTTTTATACTAAAAAAAAATATGTTTATAGCTGTAGGTACGGTCAGGGGTCAAAAGTGCAGTTGCACCCTACCAATGCTTAAGTGAATGAAATTTATTTGTAAAAGAGCCAAATGGGCCAAAACTCGTTATTTAATTCTTAAGGTTCCTTCTATGAAACAAACGAACTGAGTGATGATCCATTGGTCCTCTTCTATAAAAAATTCTAGACACTTTAATATCGGTAGAGTGCAACTGCACTTTTGAACCCTGACTGTACGCCAATTCTAAAACATTCAAATGTATATATTTAATTTTCATTCAGATTTGAAATAAATATGCATTAAGTCTCTCAAATAGTGGCAGCTGCACTAACATACAAATTGAATTTGATTATTACAAGACTTATAAAATATATAGAGGTACCCAGGTACCTCGTCATTTCAATTAAGAAGTTTATGTGGTCACTTACATAAGGCACATTCTTGGGCTGTTTGGAAGAATTACCGCAGCCCTGTTTCGTAAATGGCTACGGGAAGAGTACAGGTGGGTTTTAGTCAATTAAAGATTGATAAATAATCCGTCTATAGCCAGCTTGGGAGTAGATATTTGCTAGATGCCCATTAGAATCATTTGGCCACTCAACTATATGACGTAACATGGTGGACCAATCCAAACTTACGTTGAAAAAAAGATGTGATAACAAGGCCATTCTAGGGAAGAAGTTAAAACATCATAAATAGTGTGGTGCAGAGGACAATAGTGGTAACGAGTCCAGCTTACGAGTTGTAGGTCGCGAGTTCAAACCTAGCGTGGCGTATTACTTTGTGTAATATATTTCATCACCATTGCTCTCAGAATTATGAAGGAAAACCTCGTGAGGAAGTACCTCATGAAGAACCAAGAACCTAGAACCAAAAATTCGAAGAAATGTGTCATTCGTCAATTCGCGCTGGGCCAGCGTGGTGAATTACGGCCTATTCTTCTTCTCCTAGAGTCTCCTAGAGGCCTGAGTCATAACAGTAGTAATATTACAAGGTTTGTATGATAATGCTTTTATGTATCTATGTCAGAGTAGTGAACACAGCACCAAAAGTACATTAAAACTTTAAACGAAATACTAAACATGTCTCGAAATCGTTCAATATAAAGTAGGTACATCAGAACCTTAGGAGTAATGTCATGATGGTCTCATCTGCACAGGGCTGTCCCAAGAGCATTGAGGAATAGTTCTTTCAAACATTTATTTAGGTTAAGAACTAATGGCCCTTTCGTACAAGATGTATGGTTAACCTACATGCAAGCGGTAAAAGAACATAATATTTAATTCATGTCACACTTCTGGAGGTTTTTTTGGTAGGTAAAATCAACAGTGTCAGACTCTTACTGACTAAAAACCTACTCCGTTCCTTTGTTGCCTATCGTGCCGGGGCGGAGCCTTCCTTTCAGAAGCTGACCCATGACCCCAGCAGGCTCCGACCCTGCCTGCCCGAAACTTTTGAGGGGTTCTAAAAATATGGTTAATATCGCATAGTTTTTACTCAATAGGCGAATTTATAAATAATAAAGCATGCCAATACTACCATTTCAGGAATGCTTTTTTTTAATTAACATAAACTAGTGCATGACTGTAATCCCACCTGATGGTAAGCTGTGATGCAATCGTAAATAGTGAGGCGCACTAGTTTGTTAAGAGCCTATTCAATCTAGCCTTGAAGACACTTAAATTATATTCGGACGGGAAGACCGCAGCAACAAACTATTGCAATCCTTCGATGTACGCGGTATAAACGATGAGGTAAAACGCTTAGTCCGGACCGTAGAAGTTTCAACAACATAAGGGGTTGTACGATGGTAGAAATGAGATGGCATAGAAAGTACCGTTGGACTATTGCAAGAACGCCGAGTTTGCTAGCAGCTACCTTGGGTTTGGACTGCACTGCTGGGACTCAGGCCTCCTCTCTAGGAGAGGGAATGGGCCGTAATCCACCACGCGGACCCATAAATATATATGTATTATTTGTTCTGTGTCTAGACGTAATTTGACTATAATATGTATTTAGAAATATATAAGCATGATTATCAGTTGTCTAGTACTCATACTTCAAACTAATTGGTTTGGGACTAGATACAGCGTGAAAGTTGTGGAATAATATTATAATTATTTACCCGTAAGGCAAGGCTTCGTTCGTACTTATTATCTTTTATTAATCACTTTAAGCTCCATTACAATGCTTCAAATGTATCTTGAGGCAGTCAATACTATATTAAAATACTCAGCACCATTTTATTGTGCATGAGGGCACAGCTTTATGCTGAGCGTTCAACCATTTTGCACGGATGTGACGCATATCTTTTCTATATAATGATTATGTTTATTGTCTAGTTTTTAGTTGCGTCATTCCGTGTAAATAAACTGTTTTTCTTTCTATCTATAATTTGATCAGTTAACACAGATACATAACTACACCAGTATACATCACAATATCTATTAGCATTAATTTAGGAATAACTAAACCAGCCACTGTTTACTCGATAAAATCCCGCCAAAAACTCTTTCTTAGCCTCACACTGGTCTTTTTATACAAATTTTTGTTATTATTTTATGTTAGTGTTAATGTACCTATTAGTTAACATTTTTATTTTATCCTGTGTAAGATTAAAATAAATGTTTTTCTTCCTTTCTATTTTATATAGCCATTGCGAAACTACAACTACATACCAGTAAGTTGACAGTGTCGCAATCATGCCCTTGTGCGGTTATATGTGAAAGTAAAGTGCGATTAAACTTTATTTGGGATATACCACCTATTTCTCAGTGAATTTTCTATCTCAAGCGTAATTTATATAGATTAGCCACTGTCCCCTATAATATGGGACAGATAATCCAAACTGTAGATGTCCATTAAAATCTCTAAAAATCCAGACATATCCAAGTTTTTTTTTCTTTTCTATACGTTTGTAGATAACATTTTGAAATGACTTGATTGCATCACTGCTTACCATCAGGTGGGATCGCAGTCAAGCACTAGTTTATATAAATAAAAAAAAATACTTGTCGTTTTTACTGTAGATGCTACATAAATTTTAAATAAAGTGCATTGAACTTTTTCTAATATCTCAGTCTAGATAATATCTGAAAAACCAACAATGAACCGATTTTCATTGCTAGGCAATTTTATGTTATAACTTCCATTTTTAAAATTAAGTATATCAATAAATGTTTGTGGTAATGACGGCTATGCAATGAGCAGATGACCGTTGGGGCTGAAAGGTTCTGGGTGGTGACCGCGTACTGGAAGACGCAGCGTTGGAAGGCCTCCTACAAGGTGGTCCGATTACCTGGTAAGGGTTGCGGGAATCCGATGGATATAAGGCGCACATTGTGGAGACAATTGGGGGAGGTCTATGTACTGACTGAAATGATGATGATGATGGATATTCCAAAATCTTTTATTTATTGTTTGAGATATCATCATCATCATCATCAGCCTTTTAATGTTCCACTGCTGGGACACAGGCCTCCTGTCTAGGAAAGGGAATGGGCCGCAATCCACCACGCGGGCCCAGTGCGGGTTGGTCCCGTTTCAAAACGTGTAGCATCTCTATCGGTCTTACCCTAAAGTTATAAAAACTGAATCATACGAGCTCATTACCACAAGATGGCAACTGCAACGCGCCACGTCCGCGTGCTGCCAACGTGTCGTCGACATTAAAAAGAATACGTTATGCGCTCATTAGGAGGAGCTTCCTTATCACGCTGAGAGTGTTTTGTTTGACACGGCACGTGTGTGACTTGAGTGTAAATATCTTTTGAAGGAAAAGTAGAACGTAAAAAAAAAAATCAGCCGACGGATCCGCCCAAGTATATAGAGAACATAACTTTTTATTATTTATTCTTACCGCCATAATTATGGCGTGCCCAGAACTGGGTTGCGACAGTCGCTGTCGCCATATTTTCACCATGAGATCCCGCCGGAACTCTGTCCACCATGCTGCGACTTGTTGCGGCAGCGGAGTTTCGCCCCGGCGAGCGTAGCATCTTCCCACGCAAATCGTGAATGCGTGCCTCCAGATCCCATGGTGGCAGGCCAGCAAGGAGGGTCGTCAGTTAGCGGGAAACCGTGCGGTATCCCCGCACCATCCGTATATGAAGGTGCGATAGTGGTCAAACGCGAGTCTACGAATAATAAAAAAATGCAAACAGTCACTGTTTTCAACGGGATTGCAGATGGAACACATTCTAATACATTTGTAGTTTTTAGTGGCAGATGTACCGACTCCGCCTTCCCGTTAAGCATCATTGAGATATTTTATAATCAATACAACAATAGAATTCACGTTCCCAATTTACTGAGATCACTTCCGATTCAATAGTTCCATATAATTTGTTTAGTTGTTTAAATACTTGAAATACAAAACTATACCAATTTTCCATCACAATATCCACTAGGAATTTGTGAGTAATTAAAATAAACCACTGAAAACCACCCTCGTCAATATTCTCGTTTTGAAAGGCCGCGTGATGTTTATCTTGATTTTATAATCAAAAAGCTTTATTTGAATTAATTTACATTATATTTTTTTTTGTGCCTGAGTGATATTTATTTATAGTACCTATGTATTTAGAAATATAGTTTAAAAATATATAAGTATGTTAAGAGTTGTCTAGTACTCATAGCAAAGTGTGAAAGTCGTGGAATATAAAATTATTATTATCTAAAGTGATAACACAAAAGCATATAAAAACCATTAAAAATTTATTATTATTGCGTTGGAAGGCCTCCCACAAGGTGGACCGATGGCCTGATCAGGGTCGCTGGATGCGAGATGCACATGATCGTTCGTTGTGGCGACGCTTGGGGGACACCTATATCCAACATTGGACGTCTTTCGGCGGAAATGATGATGATGACTGATCTCTACACTTGACTGCAACGCTGTTGTTACTAACACACTAAAGTACCAACAAAACTATGGATACAACAGAACTATGAAATCTGAAACAAAATTTATTTTTATTATTATATCAAAAACTAAACAAAAGAAAGAAAGAAAACATCATGTTTATTTAGGACATAGACGTAAACATTGACAAAATAGGTATGTAAAGACTTTAAAAAAGAACAACATTGCTAAAGCAGAGTTAATGCGAGGCATTTTTGCTCATCACACACTCAAAAAATAAAAGTTTCTGTTTTCAACTATTTTTAAATTCATTTGTATAATTAAAGATACATATTTTTATTATTCTATTTTTTTATTCACCTATGTGCCATACCATATTCATTTTGACTCTCAATGATAACACGCTTAATAAACTTTTGTGAAAGTATTAATTAAGTTTAGTTCACTGTGCGCGTCTATGCTATACTTATGGAAAAATAAATTCAAAAATCAACTCAGTGAACATGCATATTTTTCCTTGTATATATGTGTACGTGTTGAGTGTGATTGTTTGGCAAAAATTCTCACTCATCAGGGCCCAGAAGACAGAAGGCGTCACAGGCTAACCCAGAAAGTTCACACCGTAGAGATGGTGAAGGCCACGCTGAAAATCAGGGCTGTGGATTCGTCACATTGGCCATGGGGCTACGGCATAATGCTAAGTATTCGGACGTTTTACGCGGATGTTACGCATATTTTTCCTATATAATTACAATATTGTAAGCTGAGCAGTGGTTGTCCAGTGATAACGGCCCTGAAGTACGAGTTGTAGATCACCTAGCCAGGTGCATTACTTTGTGTAATTTATTTCATCAAGACTGCTCTCAAAAAGGTGAAGGAAAATATCGCGAGGAAACCGACATGTCCTAGAACCAAAAAACCGAAGACGCGTGATGGACGGCTTATTCCCTCTCCGAGAGAGGAGGCCTAAATCCCAGCAGTGAGAATATTATATGCTAATTGTAAGTTAATCTTAAGATAGCGCCAATTGACGTGAATAAATTATTTTTCTATTTTTTCTTTATTTCTAAGGATACTTAATACAAGGACTGCCTGGTAGCGGGACAGTATAGGCTAAAAGTGAATAGAGCTAGTGATAGTGGATGGGGCAGTGATAGTGGTGTGAAGTGTTGTGATATTTCATCACCAGGAACTAACAATAGCGCAAATTATCTATTAAAATGTTATTATAACAAAAATGAGTAAGTATTTTACAGCATTTTCGTGGCTGTAATATATCTCACAGCGATAATGAATCTTTATAACTAAGAAATAACTAAACTTTGAAAGATTACATATCTCTATAAAAAGAAACAATATTGTTGTCTATCAATTAATCTATTAGTTTTGTTACTCAAATAAAATATGTCAAGACAACACATTACACTTAACCTCAAACCATAGAAACAATGGAATCATATCTTTCCCTTCAAAAATTACAGAGCTGGCCCTGTCATACAATCACCAAATCCCTCTTATAAATATTCGTTTCGAATATAAATACATTATATACACCGTTAAATATTGACCGTTTTAATCACGTGGAGGGTCGGTTCGGTACATGAAACACTATCGATATGTAAAGATAAAATTAAAAAAAGTACTTTTTTTAAACTCGAATTAATTTACGCATGTACGAAATTAATTTTTCTCTAAGTAAACGTCAGCTGGGCGAGTTTAATGTCCTGTTGGTAATTAGTACGCAACGACCGACCACTACCTACAAGGTCATTGACTAGTTTACTTAAAGAAATACATGTGTATATTAATATATTACTTAATTTTTTAATTTTATCTTTATTTATTGAAAGTGTTTCATATACCGGATCGACCCTCCACGGGATAAAAAAGATCAAAATTTAACGGTGTATAATTCTTCTATACGTGTATTTGTCACGTGAGTCCTAAACGGCTTGACCGATTCGGACTTTGTGTGTGTATTTGAATGAGTCTTTCAAATGAATAAAAAGTCCTGAGCTCTCCTCACCTCTTTTCTTTGGCCTTTCTTTATCTGTCCATTCATCTATATGTAATAATAATAATAATCCTCAACTATCACACAACGCCTTCTAGTCCCAAGCTAAGCAGAGCTTGTGTTATGGGTACTAGACGACTGATAAACAGACTTATATATTTCTAAATACATACATATTATAGATAAATTAGACCCAGACATAGAACAAATGATCGTGTTCATTACACAAACATTTGTCCTGGGTGGGAATCGAACCTACGACCTCTGGCATAGCAGTCAGACCAATATGCCAGTCATGAAAAGTAAATAATAGATTTTACCAGCAGTATACAAACTTTGTTTTTGGGAAGTCTGTCTTATTCTTTGTATAAATTATATGCCAGTCAAATGTATGTAATGTATACTCATAGCCAAGGGCTTCGCCAAGGGGGGCAGGGGGGCTATGGCCCTAAAGGCTTGCTTTACAGCTTTAGAGCCTAGTTTAGGCACCAGTCTCCCACAATATAATTCCCACCCTATATGTTACCGTAGATATAAGGCTAGCAATTAGGAGTTATATTGTGGAGAAAATAAACTTTTAATATTATTAAAAAAAAACTTTTTATTATTCTCTATACTTCCAATTGCCCCCGCCCCCCTTGATGATCGGCTGGCAACTTCCTTGCTCATAGCTTTTATAATAACTTGGATTTCCTCCCTCCTCTTCATGTGGCTGTACCAAAACAACGTTTCAGTCGTTGGCACCGAGTTTAAAGCCTCTGATATACCTATTTTTTTTTTTTATTATTGATAGGTTCGCGCTTGACCGCTATCTCACCTGATGGAAAGTGACGATACGGTCGACGATGGATCGCGCTTACCTAGAAGAAACCTATTCACTCTTGACTTAAAGATTCCCGGGTTGTAGCCATCAGGAAACACAGACTCCGGCAGGGAATTCCACTCCTTAGCTGTACGCATAATAAAAGTGTTCCCAAAACGCTTTGTGCGTATTTCTCTCTGTATCATCTCTTCACTCACGTAACCATCATCTGTTGTTCTATTCAATATAAAACTAAAGCTATGGTACAGGAACGTGCGTACTTTTAGGATTATAGCAAACTCGGAGATTCGGCAACAGTATTGTAAGCTTTTTATCAGCGAAAGAATTCTCTTAATCCAATCTGAATTTCCATAGATTTTCTCTTACTAGCAGCTGCCAGGACTTTGGCATTCAATGGGTATTTAAAACCTTTGAAATTATAAGCTTTTTTAGTGTTCCGTGCTCAAAAGGAATAAACGGAACCCTTCACTTGACAGGATCACTTTGTTGTTTGTTTATCTGTCTGTCAAGACCCTTTATCTCAGGAACGCGTGGAGGTATCGAGTTGAAATTGAAACCGTATACTCAAGTCTAGGGTCCCTTGAAGCTGTGAAAAAATCAACGCTAATATCGCAAAAAAACGTATATTCCGACGCTATCAAGAGAATCAAAATTCATGGGATACTTCCTGTTTACTTTGTTTACTTAGAATTCTGAAATTTGGCTTGAAGCAAGGTCTCGTAGCAAAAATAAAGGAAACAATCTAAAAACTGTCAATTTGTAGTTACGTTACCAAAAAAAAAAAAACATTCGATTCGGAAAAATCTTCAATATTCGATTAGGGAATTGATTTATGTCCATAGGTAGCTTGGAGCAGCAGCCGACTCGCACTTGCCTGGATTTTCCTTTTGAAGGACGGCACCCTAAAAATAAAAATTAAAAAAAAATAGTAACAAGCAGTGTAGTCTTTGATAACGTATTTTTTTAGGCAGATAAACACTATTATCCGTATTTATAAACAAGTAAAACTAATTTCTTGAGTAAAAGTAACTACTTAAGTAACAATTTGTATTCTATGGTCAAGATAATTTTTTTAATGAAGATTTCTAGCCTCAAGTGATGACTAAATAAGTAATTACTTAGCAACAAGTAATTACTTCTTTATAAACACCGGTGTAAATGTCGAGCAGATCACGCCGGCTGTCACACAACTATCCTAACAGATATCAACCGCCGTCCGCCATCCAGAGTAATAATTATTATGTTTCAGTTTATGTACGTCAACTCATCATAATATATCATCACCTTCCTCATTATTTCTCTTGAGTTAGTAAAAACTACTGTAGGTCGACCGCGTTTTATATTAATACTATAGGGTGGCTGGTAATTAGTGAACGATACTTAAACACGTGATTGTAGTCATGATAATAAACAACTTTACTATGGGACCAAAGCTGAAATTGCGAAAAAAAATTAGCAAACATTTTGACCAGTTAGGCGAACATAAATGTCTTGATCAACAGATTTTTTTCACGATTTCAGGTTTGGTCCCACAGTAAAAGTTGTTTGTTATCATGACTACAATCACAAGTTTAAGTATCGTTCACTAATTACCAGTAACCCTGTATAAATAATTACAATGATTATATTATTGAGAGAATTGCATTCTGTATTTAATAAGTTGAACCAAATTGGTAACAGAGTTTTAGGTCACAATCGAAGTGCGGCAACCATAGCAACAACGGTCATTTTAGTTCAACTTATTTAGCGCGGCCTATAACAGTTTTCGGGTTCAATAGAAACGGGGTAGCGCATAATTATAGCAACGAGTTCAACTTATTTGCCGCGTACTTTAATTCTCCGTTATCCGTCTTTTGAGGGTAGTTTTAAAAACGAAAAATGACAGTCTTTAGTATTCAATTATATAAGAATGTGTGCTAAGTTTCATGTTTTAACTCAAGGAATAAGATTTTCCCATAGAATTAAAAATCAGTTGTGTTCAATGCCGTTCTAAGAACCCCTTACTTGACATAGGACTCAAATTCGATATGTAATGCTCAGTAGCGCCAGTCACCACTACTGACGTTATTGAGTCAAGCTGTCAAAAAAAAGACAGTTATAAATATTTCTTTTTGTGTTTTTAATAATTTTGTTTATATTATTACTGACTACCTACTATTACAAGATTTAAGATTACTCATCATCTTTTAAATTTTTGAATTAGCAGATTTTCAATCTACACATGTTTAAAATATAAATAAAAGATTAAAATTAAAAGAAAATAAAAATAAAGTTCCAGTTTCACCGTAATGCATATCAAAACTTCGAAAACCCTTAGAGCTGTTAATCTTGCACCTGATCCCTCCCATCTGTGTGGGATTTCCATCGCATCGAACTATGAGAGTAAGATAAGATAAGATATAAGACAAGATAAGATATTCTTTATTTATGTAAACATGCAACAACCGGCCTCATCTAGTTAAAATGGACGAAAAAAAAAATTGACGTGTGAAAGTGTTTTTGAGAACCTATTTGCAAAATAAAATATCATTTGTCATGGTATATAAGGAAACAGAGAGTATACTTGTGTTCATGCCCTATTAGTGCACTATAATATTTCTAGCGTACTTGGTTAAACTCCGAATATCCTACACATACACGGTATAGCACGCGGTAAATAACTTGAACCCCACTTCGATTGAGATCTGAAAATCTGTTATAATCCTCGTCACATAAGTCGAACCATCATGACGGTCGTCCTTGAATGCGCAGTAACCGATTTTCTGGTAACAGACCTGAAAATCGGGTGTTTATTTTTGTATTTCTTTCATAAGATAACACTAAATGTTAAAGGAAATAAACCCATAAAATGTATGTCTTAAATAATAATTAATATTCTATTCTTAATATATTTTTTATACCTACCAAAATTGACTACTAAAGCCGAAATAAGATCAAATGGATTATTATCAGAAAATATTGCACTCTAAAAACAAGCTTTATACGAAAATAAACCCTTCAAAATGTGTCATAAAGTTTTAATCTTTCACATAAGTCTATAAACATAAAAACAAAACAAAAAAATAACGATTTTTCCCACACGATTTTTCCAACGATAACGTTATATTGGTGAACATAACACCTCATATAATATGACGACGCTACCAACAGCTCATCACTCACAGCTCTGAAAAGGCCTTCATTCGTTAAATAAAAGTAAAAGGATACTTTTCCCAGGTATCATTTCCCAGATTTCCTGTCGACCAAACAATATTTCATTAGATACGTTTTTCGGTAAATATTTTGTCACCACCATTTGTCCCGGCGATTTTCTTCCTCTCATAAAAATCTCTCTTCGCCAGTCGCCAGTTGCAGATTGGAGAGCGAAGCGAACGGTCGTGTGTCGCTTACCCGCTGCCCAAGTGTGTCGAAACGTTCGAGAAATTCGAATTTCTTATTCCGGATTTTGTTTTTGGTGTGCGTTTGTAATCGTCCATTTTGAAGTGTTCTAAATTCAAATTGAAAGTGTTGTGTGAGTTTGTTATTTTTTTTTTCTGACTTTAGTGAAAGTTTTCAGCTGTTTGCGAAGACTTCAATAGGATGTAATGTAAGTAATGAAGTAACTTTTATTATCGGACGAAAGAGGTCAATTTTACATATATTTGTTTGGCTTTTCGGAATAAATTTACCTACGTGTGGACTGTTGTTTTGAAAGTTTTAGCATATTTCACGACTAAGTTTTAGATTGTTATTTCCATTCTAGGGCTCACTGCTTTGAAATTTAAATTTGATGTTTTTGACGTTAAGTTTGAACTTTAATTGTGTTTTAAAAGTTTCCGTTTGATTATGAAAGCGAAATAATTCGATTTTTTGATAATTGAAAATTATTTCTCAACTAATGATTTTAAAACAAACACGTACAGACAATTTGCAATATCGCTACGAAGTAAAATAAGGCAGATCATTTTAGCCAATAAGAATATTTTGTGAATTTAATAGGTACTTAAATTTAAATATTAGCAATTCTTTTGAAAACTGGGGCAGACTTTGTATAATATTTTACTTTAAAATTTTCTGTTTTTAGAATTTCAATTTTAGTTTCAATTCGCAAAAAAGTGACTTTCAGCCAATATTTAGCATTGAGTTTAATCTAAACAAAATGTGAACGGCAGTGAGTCCTTTTTAAATAAATTAAATTTGAAAAGAGATCAAACGATTAATAATAGCTAATGCAACTTTTGATCTATTTTTTTGCTATATTATAAAATAGTACTAGCTGGAGCTTGCGACTTCGTTTGCGTCAGACTTGTAAAATTAAAAAATGACGTTTTTTTTGGTCATAATTTCATTCTCTTTTATTTGTGGTTAGAAAAAGGTAACTCTAAAAAAAGTTTACTTTAGGTAGCTCTTTATAATATTAGTTAACTATCAGTAAAAGTCTCGTCAAATCTGGTTTAAGCGTTTCAGAGATTAACCGGAACAAAATGATTGACAAATCTTTTTTAAAAATTGTATTATTTTGCTTATAGGTATTAAATACTTTCATCTGATACATTTAGTGAAAAATATTATTTTTGTATAACAAGTACCTATACAGTTCAATTTTGTACTTATTGTAAATGAAATTTAATTAGGTACTACTTATTTATACTATAATATAAAAGTGTACTAATATAATGTACTAATATAATGTACTAATATATATAAAAGTAATGTTTATATATTTCAGTTGATTAATAGGAATGCTTTGTTGCATTTTGCGCACTTATGTACCACAACTGTTCATGAAGTTCAAATAAATAATAATAAGGGGTTCACATTTTGCAAGCAGCCACAGAACCCTAATAAGTTTCACCAATTTCAGTGTTTTTCCGTAACGCAATTAATCCTAATAAAATAATCATTACTCTAGTAATAATTGATTGCACGATCGCAATAAATTTCGCAAGTGGGAGGGCAATACAAGGAAACTGTTAGAAACTATTAGAAATTAGGGACCAAGAAGCGACACAAAATAAGTTACAGGAAAAATATGTAGCCAGACTTTTTGTAAGTCATAACACGATTAAAAAATATTTTTTGGCAAGAAAAGGGAAATTAAGTGTCCATAGAATTTCCTGCACGTTTTTCTCCTTAGGGATCTAAGCTTTGGAATTCAGTTTTTTTTTTTTTTAATAATTAACTAGTGCATGACTGCGATCCCACATGATGATAAGTAGTCATGCACTTTTTCTTTTTTTTAACTAATGGCTCATTTTGACAATCTTAAAGTCCCTGTAAATGGTTAATTTTGAATGTTTTAAATTCATTAAAATAAAGAAATTGTCGATCTACGCCGAGTTGCTAGCCTGTCGATTTTCTATCGTATATTTACATTTAGAGGAGAGTGTATTGGGATTGCACAATTTCGTTCCGCCCAGCCCGTTCCATTATTAGGACCATCAGACGCACGGCGTCGTGCCACTGGTACATGGTAGTTATGAGACATTTTGTACGTATTATGTGTGCCCGAAATATTTTGGGAATACATTCATTGTGCGTATAGTTAAAGAGTGGAATTCACTGTCGGACTCTTATGTTTCTAATATATTATTATTTTTTTGATAACTGACACCTGGTAATCAATCCTTTTATTCTTCTCTTCGAATAGATAGTAAACTCGTTAAATTGTTTGGGCCCAGTAGGCTACGTTAACTGCAGCATCGGTGGCACTCATTAAATCCTCTAAAGTGCAGGACACAGGCAGCAGGCAGGCAGGTGTGTAGGCGGGTGTGTGTACACAACTTAGCGAAATGGGGGTTTATAGACCCGTCGGATACTCAATATTAGTGCGGTGCTGTACAAAACATAAGCCACATATTGGAATTTCCCAGGTGCCCTTACCAGGTAGTCAATTATAAATTAATAAGTTACTTTGATTGACTGATTTATTAAAAAAAAACAATTTATATTGTGTGCCTAAATTAAAATTTAAAATTTAAAAACTAGAAACACAAACAGTAAAAACTAATTATACTTCTAGCTAAGCGTGCTCTAATGTAGACCACATCTAATAAGATAGCCAAAGATAGCCGAAAAAAAAGTTTACCTTTCAGTGTTTTACAGGATGCATTTTGAAAAGTGCGCGCAGGAATTGCATGACTTGATTCCGCCATTTTATAATCCCATCCCATTGAAATAATCTAGACTAAAATTATTCCATTCAATATGGATCCTGACTGTTGCAATGTAGTCAATATATTCCGTATTAGAATTTATTTGTTTTATTCTATGTGTGTAAATTAATGAAATTAAATTCGTTTTTACACTAGTCATGTGAAGAGGAGGGATGAAACACATGTTACTAAAAGAGTTCTGAGTTTACAAGTAGATGGATGGAGAAGAAGAGGGAGGCCGAAGAAGAGATGGATGGATTGTGTGAGGAGTGATATGAAAGAAAAGGAAGTTAGTGATAGTGTGACGGCTGACAGGATAGAGTGGAAGAAAAAAACGTGTTGCGCCGACCCCAAGTAATATGGGACAAGGGCAGGAAGAAGAAGAAGAAGAAATTCGTTTTTACACTACTGGACTGAACTTGTTTTTTCTTTTCAGTTTTTATTTAAAGTATTTTTTACGCAGATTTTTCACTGATTAAATTTTTAGCTTAATTTTTCTCCCACATTTTTGTTCTTTACTTATCAATATTGACTAAGTTTTAAATAAGTGTTGTTTTTTTGTCTTGATTTTAATTAAATATTTAGTGTGTAAAAGGACCGCCAGATAGCGGTAAAAGTCTCTTCCAGGCGTTTTCACGTTGATCTCTCTCGGGCGGCTAGTCCGCTCCATGTTTTCCCTGCTGTTTTTATGACGACGTCACTCCATCTCTTTTGTGGTTTGCCTAGTCTGTGCTTTATGCCCTTAATTCATTATTCCCCGAGAGGACGCCGGCGTCCGCACACCTATTGTCTTTCTATTGTGTCTCTAATTACGGTATTCAACAGGTTAAGGCAGTTATGTGACTGCATTGCAGCGCCGCGGCACTAAAATCGGCAGTGACGCCCGCCGCGCTTTTTCGCGACGCTGCAACGCAACTTTCAGCGTTTACTGTCGTATCTTTATAGGAATAACCAGTTGCTCATGATTTTTCAGTGTGGATTGACATCTCTTTGCCATGGATCGTAATAAACTCATTGCTTATTAATTTGTTATTAAGAAGACATTACTCTATTAAAGATATACGACAAAGAAGATATTGGATCCATTTAATAAATCTATGGTTTTCGCGCCGCAAAATTCTACGAAGCGGCGGGCGTCACTGCCGATTTTAGCGGTACGGCACCGCAACGCAGTTATGTATATCGACCCTTGATGATTTTAATCCACCTTTCGTCTGATGCTCGTTGGATATGTCCGGCCCATATTCATTTGAAGCCAAGCACTTTTTATTTTGATTATGAATACAACACTATATCTCGAGTGACCCACCCAACTATCCACCTTGTTTGTCCTCGCCGGGCCTTGGTTCAGGCCATGGTCCGGAGCGAGGAGGAGTGGCAGGCGGTCGCTTCCTTGCCTCCTGCAAATTAGTAATGCTAGCAAAGGAGGAGGCCGACCGCATCAGGCAACGGCGCTCACGCCGTAGCCGCCGCCGTAATTCCGATCCCGATTTCTGGCCACCGTAGGCGCGGGCTTGCGGACGGCGGGCAATGGGTAGCTCGCTGTCCATCCGTCCGGTAACAGACCATTCCAAGCTCAAGTCGTTTACGGCGCGCACTGTTCCCGCGCGCCTCAAGGAGTTCTCAGCAAACTGTAGGGGCCCAGCAGGGCCGAAGCCTACTGGGGCCAAAGGTTATGTAAAAATGTTAGCTGGGGCCCTGGAACGAAGGCAATGAAGGAACAGGGTAGGTTTTAAGTCAGTAAGAATCTGACACTATTTCCCGCCCCACCCAAGGGCGGGATTTGTCATTGGATGATTTTACGTACCATAAAAAAACCTTGTTTGTCCTCTAGTAGTGTATTTTAAGAGCTAACCACATCAAACTGAGTCTTCACAGTCCGCTTTTGAACATGCTAAGAAACCCATTGATCAAGTCCTTTCTCATCATAATAATCACAATCAAAACACCCAAATACTGGGTTAAGCTCGCCTTTGCGCATTAACTTTCTTTTTTCATATTATGTGTAGGTGAACTGATGACCTTGTGGCCGAGTTGTAACGGCCCCGACTTACGAATTGTAAGTCGCGAGTTCAAACCCAGCCAGACTCATTACTTTGTGTAATTTATATCATCATCACTCAAAACGGTGACGGAAAACTTTGGAGGAAACCGATGATGTCCTAGAACCAAAAAAATCAAAAACATGTGACATCCACCAATGCGCACTGGGCCTGCGTGGTGGATTACGGCCCATTCCCTCTCCTAGAGAGGAGGCCTGAGTCCCAGCAGTGGGAACATTAAAAGGCTGATGATGATGATGATGATGATGATGACCTTATGAGGGTTGCGGGAATCCGATGGATGCGAGACGCACAGGAGCCGTCGTTATGGTGACAAAGGTTATGTCCAACAGCGGACGTCTTTCGGCTGTAATGATGATGATGATGATGATTTACGTTTTGTGTGTAATAAAGAGTAGGAGGAAATGTACTGTAATTCAAAATTCCTAGTGTGGGTTTTTTTTTTTACGTTAGGTAAAATCATCCAATGACAAATCCCGCCCTTGGGCGGAGCGGGAAATAGTGTCAGACTCTTACTGACTAAAAACCTACCCTGTTCCTTCCCTGCCTTGGTTCCAGGGCCCTGGTATGCATTTTCATACCTTCCCAGAGCCCCAGACTAGGCCTCGACCCTACTGGGCCCCTACGGTTAGCTGACAACTTCTTGAGGCGCACGGGAACAGTGCGCGCCGTAAACGACTTGGGCTCGGTCCGGTCTGTTACCGGACAAACGGACAGCGAGCTACCCATTGCCCGCCGTCCGCAAGCCCGCGTCTACGGTCCTAGTGTGGGTTGGTTGTGGAAAATTTTGAAACAGTGACTGCGACCCCCTACTCTATCTGTTTAGGTACTTAACTAAACATTAAAATTGTAAATAATCTTGACGTGTCTTGTTTTTTACAAAAAAATTGTAACAGACATACAACAATTATTTAAATTCAGTTAATTACCTAACATTGGTTTAACTAATTGTAAACATTTTTTTTTATGTATACATTATACCTGAGGTGTCGATTACTGCGTTTGTAATAAAATTGGCAGATTTCCCGCTCTAGGTTGGGGCGACACGGCGAATCAGACTTTTACGGAATAAACCCACTTATGTTCCTTTATTTGCTCTTTTATTTTAATTTATTCTTTTCTTTACATTCTAGGAGCTACGGTAACTCCTACAACATTTTCTACAGCTCACAATTTTAAACCAGTTCACACCAGACATCGTAGCTATAATGACATACTCAGTGTCAATTGACACCAATACCAGCCTCAATAGCCGATTCACAATGACTACTACAAAACGCAATTTAAATGATTTAATCTGATCCCATTGAGGAGTATCGCAGCCGCCGTGAGGTCCGTCCAATCACAGACTCGAATCTGTGGGGTACACAAATATTTGTAGTGTATAATGGGGACAATCGTATGTAGTATTTACGACTAGGTAAACAAATAAAGAGCAGCGGTTTTTTTTTTTTTTTTTTTTTGGTGGTGGGTAAAATCATCCAATGACATCTCCCGCCCTTGGGCGGAGTGGGAGATAGTGTCAGACTCTTACTGACTAAAAACCCACCCCGTTCCTTCGTGGCCTTAGATACCAGGGCCGGGCTTTCCTTTCGGAAGCAAACCCTTGGCCCCAGTAGGCTTCGACCCTGCCTGCCTGCAGCTAGCAGGCTGGGTCTCTACGGTTTGCTGACAACTCCTTGAGGCGCGCGGGAACAGTGCGCGCCGTTGACGGCCTGGGCTTGGTCCGGATGATTACCGGACGGTTAGACAGCGAGCTACCCATAGCTCGCCGTCCGCAAGCCCGCGCCTACGTTGGCTGGAAATCAGGATCGGAATCCTCGCGGCGGCTGGGCCGTGAGGGCCGTTGCCTCTCGCGTGCGGCCTCCTCCTTTGCTAGCATTACTGCTTCGCAGAAGGAGGCGACCGCCTGCCATCCCTCCTCGCTCCGGACCATGGCCCGTACCAGGGCCTGGCGCGAGAGATCGCCGCTGCCGATCGCCCTCACGAGAACACGGCGATGCTCTGCCCAAGCGGGGCACACTTCGACCGTGTGCTCCACCGTGTCCTCCGGGCAGTCCACGCAGTGGTGGCACCCGGGCGTCGGTTCCGCACGAATCCGGAACAGGAACCTCCCGAACTTACCGTGTCCGGTGAGAACCTGGGTCAAGCGGAAGGTTAGGACGCCGTGAGGTCTTTCCAGCCACGCCTCAAAGAGGGAAAAGCAGCGGTGGCCAAGTGATAACGGCCCGTCACTTACGAGTTGTAGGTCGCGGGTTCAAACCCAGCCATGCGCATTACTTTGTGTAATTTATTTCATTACCACTGCTCTCAGAACAAAAGAAAAATTTCGAAGACATGTAATATCCACCAACCCGCATTGGGCCCGCGTGTTGGATTATGGCCCATTCCCTCTCTTAGAGAGGAGGCCTGAGTCCCAGTAATGGGAACATAAAAAGGCTGATGATGATGATGATGACCTTATGAGGGTTGCGGGAATCCGATGGATGCGAGACGCACAGGCTTACAAAAATAAAATTATTACTAATTTTTTTCTATAAGTATTAAGCTTAAACCTTCCTTATAAAAATGTATAAATATTATTATTCATCTAAGAACCCATTGTTCTCGAAGAAAATACCAAAAAGCATGTCTTCGTATACGAATGGAACACATTCTAATCTTTTCGCAGCAAATGTATCGAGTCAGAGTCAGCTTTTTCGGCAAGCTTCACTGAGGTAGTCATTACTACAATAAATTTTCAGCTCCATTTTAGCAAGATGGCGCCTGTTTCAATGAGCCTATATGTATATTGTCCAGTTGTGCCATCCACTTGAGATACAAAACTACACCAATTTTATATCTAAATATTCACTAAGAATCAATTTAGAATATTACTGTTTGATTTGTATGTACGAATATTTGTGTTATGGCGATCAAAAATTAAAAAAAAAATAGCGGAATGTAAAAAAAAAAAATCTGAAGTTTAAAAAAATGTTTCAAACCGACTATCCTGGGACTAAGTTTTACTTCCAATTACAAAAACACTGGCCGTAATTTGTGTAGTTTTATGTTTAGGAGGACATCGGTACGTTCTTTATGCCTGGAACTGTTTTGAATTTTAAAAAGAGAACGTTCCAAGTCAACCAGCTTGGGATTACTTTTTTTTTAAATTCGAATTACAAAAAGTTGTAGGACAGTAATTTATTTAATATTATTTATAACTTTTGAGACACATTCGTGGGTATTTAAAATGTATTTATGTTTCCGAACAAGTTTGGTAAGTTCAAAATAAAGGTTTAGCTGTAGAATAATTTTCCTCCAGGAAAGTTTGGGGATAACATTTTATTGAATTATAGATTAGGAAACAGTAGCTTTTATACTTTGTGTCAAATAGACAATGGCGTAATCTTGTTCATTACTATATTTCTAAATTACATGTCTAATTCTATATCGGGCTAATTATTGTAAAAGTTATGTATAATTTGTATATATGTTTGGGTATGTGTATTTTTATATTCTTTCACGCTTAGTACAAGTTTCTTCCAGAGGCTTATTATTTTTTTTTTATTATTTCATACTATGCTCAATATAAAGGTATAGAGGTGGACTTAATGTTTTGATACATTTTCTACCAGTCAACCATTGGGTGATGCAGAAAAAAATAGTGTTAGGTACAATAAAAGAGCGAGAGAAAAAATTAACAAAACTCATTATACAAATACAATTATATAATACATATACAATTTAGCATTAGCATTAGCATCAGCCTTATAAATGTTCCATCTGCCAAGGCTCAGGCCTCCTCTCTAGGAGAGAAAATGGGCCGCAATCCACCATGCGGGCCCAGTGCGGGTTTGTGATTGTCACATGTCTTTGAATTTTTCGTTCTAGGAGATGCCGGTTTCCTCACGATGTTTTCCTTCACCGTTTTGAGAGTAGTAAGTGATCAAAAAAATTATACAAAGTAATGATCCTGGCTAGGTTTGAATCCGCGAGCAATTCTTAAGACCGTTACCACTCGGCCACCACTGTTCTCATGGGATGTAACCTTGCATATATAAAATTTAATAAATTAAATATATATATATATATAAGTACTTAAGAAATTGGTCCAAATCGACATACAAAGAAACATTAACGATACATGTGAAACTACTGCCGACTTCTTACGAATATTCTCCCGAACCTCAATCCTGAATTTAATTCAAGCTTCACTCTAAAATGAGTTTATATTTTTATAAAATACATTTTGAAATATCTAGAATTAATAAAACCAGAGTTAAGAGACAATTATTAAGAGCTCTCATCTTAAAAGAGATGAAAAAAAAATCACCAACGAAAATGAATGTTGTAATTAAATCGAAACATCGTAAGGACTTTTAATATTTTGTTGAAAGAAAATAATACGATTATTATAGATCAGACAATTGGTTCAATTTGGGATTTTCAATCTATATTATATTCTCGATATGATGGAATGATGAATGAGAGACAATAAAAGCAATTACCTATTACCGAAATAAATTGTAAAGTTTTTTTTTTAAATGAAATTTGTTCTCATCGAATTGCTGATACTATTATTAGCAACTTGTAGAAAATAAACACACGAGTACACCGAGATATAATTACCGAATATCGAGATGTAATTGTTTTGTTAGAACTTTATAACTTACTAGCTGTGCCCCGCGGTTTTCGCCGCGTCTAGGATCAGCAGCATCCTCAATAAATGGGCTATCCAATACTGAAATAATTTCACAATTCGAACTAGCATTTTCTGATTTATGCTTGATCCAACATACTCTTTAGCTTTATAAAATTATAAGTATGTAGGTTTGTGTTTTCAGAACGTGTATAGTACGCGTCAAATAAGTTGAATCATCTCCCTAATTTGGGGTTTTTATAGTAGGTAATATCATCCAATGACAAATCCCGCCCTTGGGCGGAGCGGGAAGTAGTGTCAGACTCTTATTGACTAAAAACCTACCCCGTTCCTTCGTAGCCTATCGTGCCGGGGCCAGGTCTCCCTTTCGGAAGTTAACCCATGACCCCAGTAGGCTTCGACCCTGCCTGCCTGCAGCTAGTAGGCTGGGCCTCTACTGTTTGCTGACAGCTCCTTGAGACGCGCGGGAACAGTACGCGCCATCGACGACTTGGGCTCGGTCCGGTCGGTTACCAGACGATCGGACAGTGAGCTGAACCCATTGCTCGTCGTTGGCAAGCCCGCGCCTACGGTGGCCGGAAATCGGGATTAGAATCCCGACGGCGGCAGGGGCGTGCACCCCGTTGCCTTCGCCTGATGCTCCCTAAATTGTGGTCAGCTTTCAGTCATACCAGATGCGGCTAAATACCCGTATTTAACATGAAGCAACTGCCTAGCCTATACTATCAGACCTCCACAACCCAGTTACTGGGCAATACGATTCTCTTTGGCATAAACTGATGGTAAGACTTTCTGGCTTCTGACTACCTGTAACGACTCACAAAGGTCTACGAAACAAATGATTCTAATTACCTTTTTATATAATGACATAAACTAGTGCTTGACTGCAATCTCATCTGATGGTAAGTAGTGATGCAATCGTTGATGGTGAAACACACTTGTTTATTAAAAGCTTATTCACTGTAGCCTTGAAGATATCTATCTGACGGTAAGACCACAGCAGGCAAATTGTTGCAGCAGTTGTTCGCGATATAAACGATGACAGTATACCGGACCGTAAAGGTGCGAGGGGTTTTTGTCCTACAGCAGAAATGTGATGGCGGTATCGAGTCTTAAGTCAAGGCCTTTATCACTGAGTCACCACTATTCTCAGAGTCCACTTACGTGGTTATAAGCAGCAGAAGATTGTGTATCCAACCTTTTTCATAAACCAGTAGCGCTTTTTTACAATCTCATAAGATAGTACTATATAAATACTTGAGTACCAGCTTAGCAATGAAAAGGGTCGTCGCCGCCATTGACTGATACAGAGGGTGACACGCAACTGGTTTATAGGATTACCAGTGTGATATCTACTTTGTTGCTAAACCCTGATAAGGGTACGTATGTACAGATAAAATGTATTATTTAGCAATGATAGGTCAGTCACTCCCGTATGCCCTTTCATTTGAATGACGCTACGAAAATGTGTGAAGTAAACATTCATTACGTTGTCGGCTTTTTAGTGGTCCAATTGACTCCGACAACTTCCATACTGTTTGGTCCGAGCTTGAAGTATTTTTCTTCCTGATTCACCTGCTTTTTTTAAACTGTCAAGCTCCAAGAGTACCCTATCAATTTTGATTCCCTTGAAAGCGTCGAAATATACGTTGTTTTGCGACATAACTGGACGATTCTTTTTTTTTTAACAACTTCAAGGGCCGCAGATTTATTTAAATTTTAACTCGATGCATTCCCAAGATAAAGGGTCTTGACATAGAAGCGGACAACAAAGTAATCCTATAAGGGCCGTGCCTCACTGGGACGCCATGGCGGCGTAGCCAGTTCAAGACGCCAATAAAAAGTATGGATTGGCTGCGTGGCCAACAGTCGCCAGTTGAGGCATACACCATAGAGCTGCATACATTTCCTTGGTTGCGTCCCAGTGAGGCACAGGCCTAAGGGTTCCGTTTTTTCTTTTTTAGGTTCCGTGCCTAAAAAGGCTCAAGGCTAAAATGTACAATGCCATGTTAGCCCCTAAACCAATAATCTTAGACCACAACTTCACCCAAATTGAAAACTTCGTCTCCATTAACTAACAGTGTTACCACCACACGTGATCACACAAAACCGCTCTTATACTAGTATATACATAATCTAATCGCGTTTTACGAGATACCTCATAACCAAGGGCGACTATTGATGGAATATTAATGCGGGGTAAAGGGTACGCGGCCGCCATCTTAGATCGCGCATTAAATAAATTTAATTTAAAGTGACAGGCTTGGTAGAGGCTGTTGTGTGGTGTGACGCACTTGGGTTACGTTGGTTATTATTGTCTGTAGTAATAATAAATAATAATAATAATATTTCCACAACTATCACACAACACCGTCTAGTCCCAAGCTAAGCAGAGCTTGTGTTATGGGTACCAGACAGCTAATAAACATACTTATATATTTCTAAATACATACACATTATAGATAAATAACACCCAGACACCGAACAAATGATCGTGCTCATCACACAATCATTTGTCCTGGGTGGGAATCGAACCCACGACCTCCGGAATAGCAGTCAGGGGCGCTAACCACTAGACCAACAGGTTTTATCAATCAACGGGTTTTATCAATGAAGGGCGAAGGCCAGGTAGCTGACTACAGCAAAGCAAGAAAGAGGGTTTTTTTATAAAGTTGCCTTCTCTATACAATCTTCCAACCCCCATTTTGCCCTTTAGGTTATTTTTTTATGGTAGGTAAAATCATCCAATGACAAATCCCACCCTTGGCCGGAGCGGGAAGTAGTGTCTTACTGACTAAAAACCTATGCCGTTCTTTCGTCGCCTATCGTGCCGGGGCCGGGTATTCCTTTCGGAAGCTGACCCATGGCCCAGCAAAGCAAGAAAGAGGGTTATTATTTTGACTTGAAGGTTTGTATATTTATCTACCCATAATTTCTAAACTACTTATCCACATTGGACAAGTACTCCTTGGAAGACATTGACTAGGTAAAGTAACACTTAATTAAAATACTGTAACCTCCAGACATATGTAAGTACCTATATATCAGCATAGTTAAGTAAATTCTTTTTATTTCTTTCTTTAGTTATGTATATGTCTGTGTATCTATCATAATATATGTATAATACTAGTTTTGTCGCACCAATTATAGCCCAATTCTTGTCCAGGCAATTACCATTCATGGTTACCTGGAAGAGATCGCGAAACGCGATAAGGCCGCCCATTGTATGTATGTGTTTTAGTTTTAGTTTCCTTTTCTATGTGGAGTGGTGTATAATGAAGTGTATAATAAATAAAAATAAAATAAATTAAAATTATTTTTTGAAAATATGCACAAATAAATAAATATTTGGTGTCGAATGAAAAAGGCCATGCAGATAGGGTTGTCGCGTGTTAGGCATTAAAGCGAATGCCTTCCTGACACCTTCCCCGAGTGGAATTGACCATCTCATGATTCCACTCAGCAGTCTTCTTCTGGATCATTATGATTTCACAGGAGGCCACGTCCCTTGAGATATCTGTTTTGGCCAGCAAAGCTCTCAAAAACCTTAAAAATATCTGCTGAAAAATCTTTTCTGACGCACCCCATACACCTATAACATATATACTGCACAACAAAATTGCACCACACAATTGAAGTTCACTCAAACTTTTGTTAAATCATTGCGCAATGTTTCAATACTATCCCTACACGTTGAATAATATTGCACAACGTTGATATATTGCGCAATATTATTGTAGGAGCATGCGGCTCCTAACATTGGTGACACATCTTTGCGATGTTAGTACATATTCAAGGCCATCTACACAAGTTATAGCTGTTATTTAAGCTGTTGTTCGCCTTCCATTGCTAGTTCTTAAGCTTCACAAAAGAGTAATGGGCTATTGTAGCGCTCAATGTCTCGACCACGGCAGTTTGTCGCCACTTAGCTGCAATAACTTTCTTCCTGATTGTAGTAAATGCCAGCAAGGCTAAAATGTTTGCTCTTTAAAGTCAATACTTTAGATTTTTACGGCACATATAGGTGCCTTTTTCTGACATCATCACATAATGGAAAAAAAATTCCCGTTGGGGAGTGAGAGAGAGTATGAAGTTTTTATTGACTAAAACGCATTTTTGATCCTTTGTTTGCCATAACTGTGCCTGTGGCTTCACTCCTGTGAAAGTACTTACTGTTTTTAGTAAATTTTGAACTATTGAGTCTCTGGGGTTTTTTATCCATATTTTATTTTTATTTACACTTTTTTGTAATTTATTATAAATGTTTAGTTTATTTAGCATATTTTATTCTTTTACAATCTTGTCCTTGTCTGTGTTCCGTGAGTGTGTCCGTGGCATCACTAGGTCCTATCAGAATACCAGCGCTGCGTTATTTTTCTTTTTTGTTAAAAATATCAGCGTATGCTGAGATAGGAGCCTTTTCAGCCTTGCACAGGTCTTTTTAATCTTGTCATATTGTTTTCTTTCATTTTAGTTCGAATCTCAAATAAATATTTTTTTTTTCATTCTTCTTTCTTAGTTATATATTTACAAAGATTCAAAAGCCTCCATCACATTTTATTAAGCACGCACCGTTTTTCCTCAATTTTCCAACAAGTCACAATGTAGCCAACATTACTTTCAAATCAAACGTACATTCGGAATCCGAGCGTGAATTTATTCGCGGTTATAAGCGGCGCTCATTGGTGCACGGATTTCGAATTCCCAGGATTAAAATCCGAGTAGGTATTTCGAATTTGGAATGGGAAGAACGTTGAGTGTCGGTTATATGTTTCATCTTAAATTTGAATTTAGAATATCTGTGTTCTTGTAAACGATTCGGAGTTCATTTTGAAACGTGTATGGTTCTGTTTTTTTTTGTTGTTTTTTTTTGTGTTTTAATTGTGGGGATAAAATTACAGCTTCAGCAGCTTTGACAATATTACCGTGCGGGAATAGTTCCGCAATATTTAGCGCAACAGGCAATCGCTTAACCAATGCCAACCGTGCCATCACTTACGAGGAAAACCCATTGAAAAATCTATACAAAATAGATAATAAATGAACCGACATTTCAGTAAGGGAAACTGAAAGAAATCTCGTTATACCCTCCGCCATAAATGTGAAGGGAAAGAAATAAAACTACGATCATACTATTGTCGGACTACCCACGCTTTCTTTGAATTCCCAAATCAATATGATATGGAGGAACCCCTGAGAGATTACGATCAATATATTTTTATTTTTAACGTAGAAAATCAACAAATAACTCCTCCCGTTCTATGCGGAAAGAAAGTGAATGTCAGTTTTTTAATGACTAAAACCATTGATATATTAAAAGGGAAGATTAGTTATCAGCTAACATCGCAATTAGAAAACCTGGACTTTAAACTCGCACATCTACGATTAGTGTCATCAGTCGCGAATCTAGAGCCTCTGATAGGCAAGGACAGAAATAAGAAAGATCGAGCAATTAGGCGACGGATTTCAGTGGTTCACGCGCTAGAGGCAAGTCACCGATCTTTCGTTGTTTTGATTTAACCTAAGACTAAAAACCCACCTGTGCTTCAGCAGGTACCATTTGCGCAGTTTTTTTTTTAAGTGTCTGAGTTAATTATAGAATTTAAGGGTTCTTGAGAATTGGCGATGATCCTAAAAATAAATCTTATTTCGAAAACAACTTCAAGATTGGAAGCGGCATTTAAAATATTGTTAAGAGGAAAATAGGGGGCGTTTTTTTTTTATTTGGTCCATTATTTTGTGACTTCTCTCTTTCTAGGGCGGAGTGCAAGGCCGTGTCAGACTTTTACTGACTAAAACATCGCCTAGGTTCCTTGTTTAACTAGCGTTCTAGGACTGCGGGTTTCCTTTTCGGAAGCCAACCCATGGTTCCAAACCAATCTATGGTCCCAAACCAACCCATGGTCCCTGAGTGGGGGCGTGGTGGGGACATCTAGCTTTCTCTTTTATTTTAAACACACATAACCTAAAGAATGGTGTTGACGTCACATTTCTGTTGATCTTTTTATGTTACTTGCCTGTATCTCCTTGCACCAGATTTGAAAGGCGGCAAGCGTTGCTTAACCCTGAACATAGCTTCATCATCATTTTAGTCAAAAAACGTCTATAGCTGGACATGGGCCTCCCCCAAGTGACCCACAGTTAGCAAGCCTATGCGTCTACCTTCCATCACACCGTCAAGAATCATTCTGTCTGTTGGTTCAACCACATGAATGTCCGTGGGCCAAAAAGACGTGGTGGGGGAGAGGGAGACTAGCGTCAGGCATCCTCCTCCTCCTTGCGTCGTTTATAATCAATGTTGAGGGTCGTGAATATTATTTTCTTATGGACTACATTTCGCCATGTTGTCCTATCTTCGGCGATGCGGATGGTGTCGCAGACTGTGGTCTCCAGTGTATCCAGCGTCAGGCAGCTTATACGTAATTCTTGGGCTTTATTGAACTAAACCTGTTTAGTAAAGCCGTTAGACACACAATATTGATGCTCTTATTTGCAGCGACATCTGCAACGTCACATAAGAACTAATAAACTACGAAATCCTGCATCACGCAATTAGAACGCACTTTAGCCCATATTCATCTATAGAGTAGCGTCCCAAACCAGATATAACACCCGTCTGGTCGGAGGATCCTCCCTTTTCAACCGAGGTATGTATGTGGTTATTCATTGAGCAGTGGTGGCGGAGTGGTAATGGCCCCAACTTACGAGTTGTAGGTAGCGGGTTCAAACCCAGCCAGGTGCATTACTTTGTGTAATTTATTTGATCACTACTGCTCTTAAAACGGCGAAGGAAAACATCGTGAGGAAACCGGCATGTCCTAGAACTAAAAATTCGAGGACATGTAACATTCACCAATCTGCACTGGGCCCGCCCATTTCTGGGCTTGTGTCCCAACAGTGGGAACATTAAAAAGGCGGATGATGATGATGATGATGTGGGACTTTACAACCTGTTCCGAATACTTCAAATTTTTTTTATTACTTTTGATAGGCTCAAGGTTTTCCGAGCTGGTATTTGGCAGACCCATACCAAAGATGAGAGCAGTTACAGTATAAGTCCATACACGATCCGATCCGGTACGATAAATATTTAATTTTCTACATAAATTGTTTCTTCATTGTGTGTCGTGTGTGCTAAATAAATGTATTATCTTTCTTTTGATGGGTATTTTTTAAGGATGTTGCTCTATATTCCATATAGTTAAGAGATACTCGTTGTCTCTTAGCTATATGGAAGTATCTCGTTCTTTTATCGTATCTCTCCGCGGTATTTTGCTTGCATGTTATTCCTTCTCAAGATATCTTATGGGTGGATTATGTACTTTACTCTCGTTTCATTCAATCCTCTTTAATATGTATACGCTCTGTGGAAAATGGAGCGGAACTCCTTAGCTATTTACTTTTGTACTCTTTGAAAGATGAGGAAACGTGGGAGTCGGTTTGGAATTAAAATACGTTCATAATTACCGTCATTCCTGTGATGTACCAGCTCCGACTTATGAGTTCTTCTAGCTCATGGGTTTAAACCCAAGCTGACACTTAATTTTGTGTTATTTCATCACTACTGCTTTTAAAACGGTGAAGGAAAACACCGTGAGGAAATTGGAACATCCTAGAACAATAGAATTTGCAGACATCTGCGCTGGACCCGCATAGTGGATTACGGTCCATTCGCTCTCCGAGAGAAGAGGCCTGAATCTCAGCAGTGGGAGCATTAAAATGCTGATATTACATGTTAAGTATGTATATGTTTGGGACTCATGGCTACGTAGTAACAATACTAACCGAGGTAGATTCGTGGACGGGTGAAACTCTGTGCGACATACTCGTCTACGTCTACGTCTAGACTCTACTACTATGCAGTTCATACTCTCATACTATGCAGTTGGTGATAGGATAGAAAGAAGAAAAAACGTGTTGTGCCGACCCCAAACAACACGGGATAAAGGCAGGAATATGATAATGAGGATTCTGGATTCAGATACTGGATTGCTAAGATCAAATAGGGAATCTTTTCTTGCTGATTATAAATTACTATTTGATGATAAAATTGATAGATAGGTAGGTAGGCTAGGCATTTTACAGGTTGCATATTGAAGAGTGTGCGCGGGAATTGCAAGAGTTGATTTTAACATCTCAATTCTATCATCGGATAACTCGAGGCAAGTATCCACCCTTATGTTGTGGAAACCTCCACGGTCTGGACTAGGCGCTTCGCCTTTATACCGCGTACATCGAAGGACTGGAACAATTTGCCTGCTGTCTTTCCATCCGATTATAAATTTGGGTGTCTTCAAGGCTAGAGTGAATAAGCTTGTTATAAACGCCTCACCATCAACGATTGCATCACTGCTTACCATCAGGTAGGATCGCAATAAAGCTCTAGTTTATATCAATTAAAAAAAATCCTGTATTTAAATGTGTTCATTTACTGAAAACTGAAATTCACAAAGTAATACTATATAATTTTGTTTTTTCTTTTTATACCGCCGTTATTTTGGAACTATTTTGGCAGTTGTGGCCGTACCTATGTCGATTAATGTCAGAATTTCAATGTGAAAAGAGCGGGCAAAATGCATTCTCGCAAACCAATAAATCGAATTTTAATCCGGAGCGAAGTGCATTAACGCAGTTTGCTGAAATGGGAAATTTTTATTTTGCGAAGCATTTGCAGCACCTTTGGGAAGTATGGACGTAAAATTGATGGTTTTATTAAAATATAACAAATAAGTAAAAGGATTTTTATGTGTCATGTTACTTAATATTTCATTTCTCATAAAATAAAGATTTTTCTTTTAATTCTATATTTGTGATCCATCAACACTAAAAACACAAAAATGGATATATTACATTTTATGATGTCTTGTACGTTATTATACAAATTTGAATGGAATTTCCTAACTTTAGTGAAGGAGTAACACATACACACAATACAAACTTTGAACATAATAATAAAAATAGTATTAAAGGAAGCCTTTGATATAGTCGATTACAAATAACTAATCAAAAAATAGAAAGTATCAATATCAAAAATCTGACACTGGACATAATCCAAACATACCAAACAATCAGAAAATAAGTAGTCAAATTAGAGAATTCTCAAGGTCAACTATCTGAAAATAACATTTATCTGATGTGGGATTCCACAGGGGTCATTAATAGCTCCGCTACTTTTCGAAATTGACATTACAAATTAAAATTTGGCCAACTATTATGGCCATTTAACCTTTTACCTGGATGAGTTTATACATGATTTGTTAATTAGGCTTATCTATACAAGACTTAATTACTTAAACCCAGGAAGTCATCCACCGTAGGCGCGGGTTTGCGGACGGCGAGCAATGGGTAGCTTGCTGTCCGACCGTCCGGTAACCAACCGCACCGAGCCAAAGTCGTCAACGGCGCGTACTGTTCCCACGTGCCTCAAGGAGCTGTCAGCAAACCGTAGAGGCCCAGCCTGCTAGCTGCAGGCAGGCGGGGTCGGCTAAGGGCCGCTTTCTGTGAAGAAGACTCGGCCCCGGTATGATATCCAACGAAGGAACAGGGTAGATTTTTTAGTCAGTAAGAGTCAAGATTTGTCACTGGATGACTTTAACTACTATAAAATAAAAACCAGGAAGACATCAACAAGCTGTTGTCTTCCTGGTCTCAAAATAATCCTTTAACAGATTAATATCTCCGAAACCGGCTACATTATTTTTAAAGTTAATAAAAATATCCCATCGCATCAACGATTACAAACAAAAATGAACGCATTAAAAATAAAAATTGTGATTTTTACTTTGTAGATTGAAGCAACAAACACAGCTAAGTTCATGCCAAGCGAGTTTTTTAGTTCTACCACAACACAAGTTCTACTTAAGATAAGAATGAAGCTTGGTAAAACAATGTTTATCTATGCAAGGCAGATATGTATTTGTTAGAAACTACAGTCGACTATTAAAAACGTAAGTTCCTATAAAGTATTTAAAGTACAATTTACTCTAAATGTTGTCGAGATTAATAATGTTGATAATACTCTACTATCAGCCTATCCACCATAGAATGTATTATAAAAGTAGCTACTTGTACAAATAAAAAAATGGTCGATGAAAATCCTATGTATAAGCACTTTTACAGTAAAATTGTCAATCGCGTTTCTCATAGAAGTAATTCTAGTGTTCTATCTATCTGATAATAGTCTATCAACTATTACTTTGAATGAATATTTTCAAATTTATTTAGTGTTTTAAAATAAGTACCATATTTTTTCAGCTTGAGATGTCCTGTCCCACTGCTTGGTAAAAGCTTTCCCCAAATTCTTCCAGGAATACTTTCCTTCCTGCACTATCCCGTACCTGGGGTGAAAAGTGGGAATTTAAGTCGTCTCACTAAATCTTTCTAGACCGATCAGAAAAATACTTATAATTAAATAAACCCGAATCTTCCTTCAAAACAGCTCGTTTCATAAATTAAATTCATCAGATCAGGTCTTGCTAAAATTAAAACCGTTCATCTACTTTAAAAAGCAACAAATTAAATGTTTATCTTTTGATTAAACCGAGTAGATACATCTCGGTGTGGATAATCCTGGTTTAAACCGAAGACAACGCTTTGTGTTGGTAATTCCGTTGTCTTTGCCGCAGTTGGCTATATTTCCTTTTGTTCATTTATTTTGTTTCTCCGGTTTCACGCGTGCCTCTTGAAGATAAAAACAGTATTTTTGTTGAGTAATGTTGATGACTGTATTTTGTTAGGGGACAGAGATTTTTCTTGAGATGAAACTGAATTCATTAGGGTGTATACTTTTTACGACTTATTATATGTCTCTCAAAAGTCAACGCTGTCAATTAGAGATGTGTCGACTTTTTGCCAACTAGGTAGGATTGCAGTCAAGTGCTAGTTTATAAAATATAAAAAAAAAAAAACTTGTTGGAAAATCCTAATCCGAGCGACTATTAGGCTAAGAGCATCAACCATAAATAAGTGTTTTTTTTATATGATGTAAACTAGTGCTTGACTGCGATCTTACCTAATGATAAACAGTGATACAATCGTTGATGGTGAGCTGCATCTTGAAGACATCTAAATTATAATCGGATGGGAAGACGGCAGCTAGCTAATTATTCCAGTCCTTTGATGTACGCGGTATAAACGACGAGGAAAAATGCTTAGTCGGGACCGTAGAGGTTTTAACAATGTAAGGATGGATATTCACCGTTCGTCGGTTTATTTTTTACTGGTTTCCTATAGGCATTTATTGATTATTTTTGGCTTCGTCCTAGATCACGACTAGTTACTGGTATCTGTTTTGAATATGCGTCAGTGCGTCGGCTGATGCGCTATGTTCATGCATCATTAAATTATTGCGGGTTTAATGAGCAATAATAGATTGTAACCAGCGAGGCACGTATTGTATTATATTTTCTTACTATTAATTTACGAAATGTATTTTGTTAAAATATATTTTGTTTACCCTCATTTGTGCGTCACTGTGGAGTATTAGCCAAAGACTAGCGTTGTCTGTTTGACATTCAGCAAATGCTGAGTTGGTAACCCTTTCGGAACGGGCATGATCAGCACAATTTCATTACTTTATTTAGTTGTATCGCTCTACACTATTTTTATATTTAACTTTTCGTTATGTCGATTTCAAATAGACATTTTCTATAAGTAAATATTTATTCAACATATATTATAATAAGTATTGTAATAACTATTTCAAAGAAACATGAAAATACATTGAAATAATCCTACAATACAAACACAATTCAATTCAAATGAATCAAAACTCTTTCATTTAAATTTGCGAAATCGACAGTTCATGAATACAAAATATCAACAATAGATATACGAATAAAATGGTCCCCAAACTCGTCACCATTGAAATCAAACAAAACACAAAACAGACAAATCCATAGCACGACCTTGTTTTATAGAATACTTTATTTTATTAGTTTCTATAGTTTGCCTAATCCCTTCTGTCCCTAGCAGGTATTTTCAAAGAGAAATAAGTACTATTTGTATAAATTACTTTCGTATTGGAAAAGGCTAAAAAAGGGTAGCTTAGCGTCGACTGTATCAAAAGGAAAAGAAACAAATCATCATATTTGTGTCCCTTGAGAAAGAGAAAGGAAGATACAAAGGTATTTTATGCGCACTGAGACACGATAAAAGGGCTTCGGTTGATGAAGTAATGCATAGGATATTTTTGTGCGGTCCCGGTCATAATGGATGCTGCTTAGTTAGATTTGTCTGTTCAGGATACTGGTCAGAGAGGAAATCTTTTCAAAAGACACTGCTATTGTTTGGCTGGAGATTAAGTAACGAGCGATAAACAAATTATTCCAGGTCATGCAACTCATGAAATCATCTAACGGACAGTTGCCCAGATCCGACAAAAAATCCGTCTGGACGGAGAAACCTCCCTTTTCAACAGAGGTATGTGGGACTTTACAATATGTTCTGCAAAGTATTCCCTTTACAACGAGACGTGAGACAGTCCCTAGACTAGATGTTATTCACTCGGCTGAGGACAGAAAAGAGCTTTCATTTGTTCGGCTCGCGTAACGCCAGCCTAGATTATGTTAGTGATGTGACGTTAGCGTTGCTTTGACTCGTTTATTCGTTCTTTAGCTTCCGTGATATTGACTTCACAGATATTTTTTTTAGTGTTCCGTACATCAAAAGGGAAAAATGGAACCCTTATTATCATTTTGTTATCCATCTGTCTATCTGTCTGTCAATACACTTATATACTTAGTTCTGCAGTTCCTTGAAGCTGTGTTAAAAACAAGCTTCTAAGTTACCGAAAAAAAAGATATGGCTATTGATGTCTTTCTTAAAAGAATCAAAATTCATAGGGTACTTCCCATTTCCCTGAAATTTGGCATCAAGCAAGGTCTTATAGCACAAGTATAGGAGAAAATCTTAAAACTGTAGTTAAGTCACAAAAATAACTTTTTTTTTAATTCGAAAAGTCTTCGAAACTTGATTCGATAATTGAACTGTCTTCATATGTAAGTTTGTGTGGAACCCTCAGTACGCGAGTCCGACTCGCACTTGCCCGGTTTTTGTGTTATTGGCTTCCACAGCTTGCGCTTGACTACTATCTCACATTATAGTAAGTGAAGATGTGAACGACAATGGAGCTCGCTTGCCTAGAAGTAACCTATTTATTTTTAATTTAAATTTGTATCTATCAGGAAAGACAAACTCCGTCAGGGAAAACTAACCCTTAGCTGTATGCATAATGAATGTCTTCTCAAAACGTTTTGTGTGAACGAGTTAGGATGTCCACCATGTAATGATGGTGCATGGCCATACGTTTTATATTCCTGCTCTTTTATCCATATGTTAATATTTTTTTTTTTAGCTTTTATAGCTTATGTTCCGACATCACAGGTTCTGTCAGACTATTATGTATACCAGTGCTGCATTACTTTTGTTTTAATATCACAGTATATGTATGACTTGATTCCGCCATGTCATTTCTACCGTCGGACAACCCGCGGTACGACGAATAACCACACTTACGTTGTTGAAACTTCTACGGTCCGGACTAAACGTTTTGCTTCGTCGTTTATACCGAATACATCAAAGGACTGGAACAGTTTGCCTGTTGCGGTCTTCCCGTCCTATTATAATTTGAGTGTCTTCAAGGCTAAGTGAATACGCTCTTAATAAACTAGTGTACCTCGCCATCAATGATTTCATCACTGCTTACCATCAGCTGGGGTCGCAATCAAGCACTAGTTTATATCAATTTAAAAAAAAAATATGCTCAGATGGGAGCCTTTTTGGCATCGCTAAGTTCTTTGTTATAGTATTATATATTGTTATTATGATCTGTGCGTGCTATGTAAAACCGTCACCAAGTCGCTAGTCCACTTTGTGGGAGGGACTTTCCAATGCCATGTCTTTCGGTACGTGATCACCACTTCGAAACTTTCAGCCAAATTGACCATCTGCTCTGCAAGCAATGTGACCTGCCCACTGCCACTTATGTTCGGTGATTCTCGGGCTATGTGTACGTCATTATATTATTAACCTTGGTTCTCCTGCGGATACCTTCATTTCTGATCCAATCACGCCAAGAAATTCCAATCATTGCCATCTCTAATGCTCTTTGAGTGATTTTAAACCCTTTGGTGATGCGCATAGTGAACGAGCACGTTTCAGAGTCATATCACAGTTCATGGACTTTATTCTTGGGATACAGACATACAAACATACCAATGTCAGACGAGAAAATACCCAAGGTCGTGAGAATCCGATGGATGTCTAGCTGAAATGATGACGATCGTGATGAATCGGAAAAAACATACTTTGGTACCTTACATTGAGGACGTTACCCAAGCGAATTGGACATAGTTCGCGCAGTTTTTTCAAACTGAGCCGACATACATATACCTATATATGAATTTTGAAAAAATTCTACATTTTGAACATATTCGTAGTTTGCATTTTAATTTAATCTCAGATCAAATTGCGCCATGTATCAGTCATGTCAGTTATAGTTACACTGCAATTTGTGTACATTTTTCATTTTATGATGGTTGTTACATTTATTTAATGGCCTAAACGAAATGACACTCCATCTGCGATAGCGATCAGAATGTTAAATGTGTGGATATGACATTGTGATATTATATAGATAGCATATGACGTCAATGCAATATAATTTGGATTTTTTACCGATTTTCATAACTAAGATAATGCTACTTATTTTCATCCGGGGGGCAGTTGGTGTTTTTTATACCCAATAGGTACAAAACTTTACTTGGGAAACGCTGAATAAAGTAATAATATTTATCAAAGAATCATACACAACTATTAACTTTTATTAATTATTTGATGCACCGGAAACTGACAAGCGGAAAGTGCCATAATGCTTTCATTTTTAATTATTCGAGGTATTTGGACAGTGTAAAGACAATATTCAAATACAACAATTCTGCCGTCGTAATTAAAAAGGGCACAACTAACATTTCTTTTCATTTTTTTTTTTAAACATATTCGGAATCAGTGTTTTTTTTCTGATCCCAAATATGTATGTAACTTAGTGTCTTTAAAAAATGTTAGTTGTGCCCTTTTTAATTACGACGGCAGAATTCCGGACAAACAGTAATTTACTAAATCGAGAGCTGTTGTCCATCGCGGCGGTGTCCGTGGAAGCGAGTGTCCGCGGTGCGCCGGGCCGCCTGTGTCCGCGGCCGCGTCCCTCTCCCCCGCTGCCGAAGACGTATGTGCACGCCGCTTGCGCGTGCACGCCGTTGCCGGGTCACCGTTGGTTGTTGGTACGATTCCCAAAAGACAGACCAAGAAGTTACCAAATAGAAAGCCAAGGCCCAGCACGGCTGAAGCCTACTGGGGCCATGGGTAGTCCGAAAGCGAACCCCGGGGGAGAAACGCAAGGCAAAGAAGGAATACAGGAATGATTTTAGTTAGCAAAAGTCTGTCACGATTCTCGCTCCACCGTATAGTGCGCGAAGTCATTGAATGATTTCCCAACTTGAAAAGAAAAAAATGCTATGAATCAGAGTTAGGTGAAGAGTTTTCAAGTCGAGCTGGTGTATGCAGAACCCAAGGCCGGTAACTCTACATAAATCCAGACCTACTAAAGAGTGTTATACATCAGGCAAAGTGCCATGTAAACCAAATCATCGGACGTTGTTCCGCGCCACTTTATAAATTATACTCTATCCTTCTTTTATGGTAAAAGTGATATATCATAATTTCCAAGTGGTCCCTTTAGAACAGTTTTATGTTGTTCGTAGAAATTATTATAAAGTGATATTGCACGAGAGAACTAACTTTTAACATTAGGGTTACATGAATTAAATGGACTTATGAAGTTCTGGGGAATTCCTATGTCAGTTTGCAGAAGGTGCTAAATAGTTTGTGGTAAAAATAAGTATTAATGATAGTCACTTATTTCGTATTCATGAATATTTGTAGCATTTTAGCAGAAAACTGCAGACCGCAAATGCAATGACGCCTTTGAGATATGGTCCTGGAAAAAGATGCTTCGTATTCTTTGGACAGCATTTCTGATCAACGAATCCATACTATGAGAAATTAAAATTTTTGTTGTCTTCTGAGTGTCTTCGCAAGATTCTGCAATACTTCGGTCATATGAAGCCACCGTTAGTGCTATGACAGCGACCGCGGCAGTTGCGTCGAGCTCCAGCGACGAGTCCTACTCTCCGACCACGTCACCACTACCTGCGCGTCGATGGAGAGGATGCCGGCCGCCGAGCGGCTTAGGACCTCGAGGCCCACCGGTTTGCTACGGTCTCAGCTCCCAGCAGAAGTGTGCAGCGCATGCGATGGACGCAATCCATCAACGAGAACGTCATGCGCTCATACTACGGGGCTGCAGAGAGAGGAAACAATCTGACCGCATACCGTGTTCGGATGCTCTCTTTGTTTCAGATGCTTAAGCCTGCCGTCAACGTTTCAATCCATGACTTTAATTAGCTGGTCAAAGACGGTCCACCGACTTTCCTTTTTTTTTTCACAAAAGGGTTATTGTTTGAAAAAATTACACAATTTGAAAATTGCTGAAATTGATTCAATAGCCGGTTCTAAACATAATATTTCAAGATGTGGGTTGTTGATGGTACATGTTTTATAAGTATAAGCAACACTACAACACTGTTACAAAAAATAAATTCTCAATAACAGACAAAAAACTTCTTGAACCCCAAAAAATCGCCTACTAACAAAACTTTCGGTAACCCGAATAAAGGAGTACCTATGCATCATTACTTGCCTAACTCACCAAGAAAGATTATATGAGTCTGGCTTTTCAACATCCAACCGTTCGGAATACCGTTTTGCTATCCAAAGAGTATTCCGAGGATCCCTTTTTCGCTCATTCGACAATAGCGGAGTATTTATAAGGACCGAAGGGTCTGTTGACCCCTAAGGGTCCTTGAGAGGGTCCCCATTATAGGGTACACAAGCATGCATTCTGTGGTCCCTTTATGAGATGGGTTATCGTAAGAGTTTTGATAATGATTTTTGATGTGGTTCAGAGACGGTCGTTTTTTTTATTAAAGTAGATGTAACTTACAAGCGTTTGTTTTTAGGATGCCGTAATTCAAAAGGACAAACGGAATACGTACTTATAATATATAACACGTTCGTCTGTATGTCTGTCAAGACCTTTTATCTCGAGAACGCGTGTAGGTATCCAGTTGAAATTAAAACAATAGACTAAGGTCTGCAGTCCCATGAAGCTGTGAAAAAATGAAACTTCTGAGTTAACGAAAAAAAAATACGACTGTTCAAAAAAAATATAAAAGTGAAATGATATAGTTAAAGCTAGCATAAGAAAAATTTTGTGATGGGAAAATAAATAAAAATTATTATCTTTATAATATAGAAAAATTAGAAAATAAATTAATCTATGAATATGCTGAGTCTAAAAAAAAGAATTTGGAACCTCCATATTTGTATGAAGACGATAAAAATAACTTACTTCATATTATCATCATTATTAGCCTTTTTAATGTTCCCACTGCTGGGACACAGGCCTCCTCTCTAATAGAGGGAATGGGCCGTAATCTACTACGTGGGCCCTGGGGTTGTTGATTGTCACATGTCTTCGAATTTTAGTTCTAGGACATGCCGGTTCCCGGTAGGACATGCTGGTTGCTTCATATAGAGAATATGTACTAACTAACAATGATGTGGTAGATCCCGGTATTCTGAACTGTTGACTTCATGATTTTAGTAGCAATGCAGCTGCTACTTCAAAATGAAACTTTTTACGGCCACGGTTAACGTCACCTGCTTAGAGATTGTCGACTTTGGAGACTAAATTGAAAAATGTTTTGGTATTGAAAATTTTGTGGCACTAATATCTATTAAGCACAGCTGTGTAATGTGTAGGAATAATAGGGAACAGGATTTTTATGAACAAAGATTTTTGCTACCCAGTAGCTCAGTTAGGCCGACCAAAATATAGTCAGGAAAAGGCACATTAAGCGAAAAGAAGAGTCAACCTTGGAATTCGAGCAAATAAGCTAGATTTTGACATAGACCTTTGTTTTGACCTTGTGAGACGTATCTCAAAAAATCTAATATCATATCGTGTCCGAGGTCTTAAGATATTGAAGAACAAAGGTCACGATAATCGGTATTTCGCGATTGTCTCGTTTGCTTTATACACTTTGACATTTGTTTACTTATTAGAAAAATTAAAGAGCTTTTTTTCGGTGGGAATATCATCCAATGACATATCCGCGCCCTTGGGGGGGAGGGGGGTAGTGGCAGACTTTTGCTGGCTAAAAACCCACTCCTGATCCTTTTTTTGCCTTTAATACCGGGGCTGAACTTTCTTTTCAGAAAACGATCCTTAGCCCCAGTAGACTTCGACCACTCCTGGGCCCCTACGGTTTGCTGACAATTCCTTGAGGTGCACGTGGAACGAGGCGTGAGGCCCGTTACCTCACGCGTGTGTATAAAAGAGCATACAATTTTCAACAAATTTTATCTCAAGCAATTTTTGATATTGTGCACAGTTCTTGAGTTTCCGACTAAGGAGTAGCATTCGTGAGTCACACTAACGAAATACATTTTTCTCATTTTTTGCAGGCCTTGGCTTAGCCATACAAAAAGCTCTTTGAAGGTCGCGTTAAAGACAACTGGCCTGGTTCTTATCGGTCCGTGAGCTACCTATTGCTTGCCTGACCAAGGCAGAATCAGGTATGCTTTACCTACGTTTAACGTTAAGTGCATTTTGTGTGTGCAGTGTCTTCTTTTTAGGTGTGCCATCCATCAATGACTCCTCCCGCTCTGGAGTAAAGTGGGAGGACGTGTCATTATTACTGACTTAAACCACACCTGTGTCTGTGTTCAGTTACTCTTGCGTTCTAAAGGGTCTTTCAACAAAGACGGGTTGATGTTGAAATTAAATAAAACAAGCTGTATGTGAGATATATTAAAGAAATTATTTTTTTATTTGAAAGGCCCATTTATGCTATTATTTATGAAATATGACATCGTTTAAATATCCACCGCGGCTTCGAATGGTGGCACGGATCCGAGAGGTCCAATTTTCAATTACTCTACTGCATAGATCCCGCTGAATCTGAGCGATTATGTTGACTTTTAGGGTATCGGTTGATTGCGGATTATTGGCATAGACCTGCGACTTGACAAAACCCCATCAGAAACAGTCTAACGGGGTCAAATCGCACGATCTTGGTGGCCAATTCATGTCACCTCTGCGAGATATAACCCTACCCTCGAACCGTTCATGCAGAAATTCTATTGTGTCGCTTGCTGTGTGGCACGTAGTGCCGTCTTGTTGGAACCGCATGTTGTCCACGTCCATATCGTTCAATTCAGGCCAAAAAAATTGTTAATCATTGATCTGTAGCACTCGCCGTTGACAGTAATGGCCTCGCCATCATCGTTTTTGAAGAAGTACGGACCAATGACCTATTTCATAAATAATGGCATAAATGGGCCTTTCAAATAAAATTACTATCAATTTCTTTGATATCTCACATACAGCTTGTTTTATTTAATTTCAACACCGACCCGTCCTTGTTGAAAGAATCAAATTAACATTTTTGGTAAAATTTCTGAGTAATGAATAGTGCATGACCCCCTAATGTGTTATTTTCACACCGAAAACTAAATAACCATAAAAAGTCGGTCAAAGTAAGTTATTTTTTTTTATTTACGCTTATAAATTAAATTATAATTTATACATTACTAACTTAACCCTAACCGCTTCATCACTTATACAAAATTATTTTTATATGCGAAACCTGGATATAGTTTGTTCCGAATCATTAACTGAATTGATTCCAATATTTTTTAATATTTAAGTATTTTTTCCCAAAATGTAGTATTTAAATATGTAGTATTTAAAAAAGGTCACAAGTTAGACACCACCTACACTAAGTACAATACAGGTCATGACAGGTCACAGCGGGCATTAGGAGATAGTACACAGCCGGGAGTTGGAGCAAAACAACACGTTAGTGGCCTGGATGGCCCGGTGACCATGTGTTTGTGTGGACAACCTGGTAACGTAACAAGCGTATAAGTGATTTTCCATGATACAGTTATGAAATTTTGTACATACATTCTTTGCATAAATATACTAGGCATGTGTTTTGGCTTTCGCATCTACTAAAAATAAAGTTGTAGAAAAACACAGCGTACACTAAGTCATGCGCAGATAATAACGTAATGAAATGATAATAGGCACAACAAGTAATACATTAAGAAATTGGAAAAAAATAAAATAATTAATAAAATTGTCTACAATAGTTGATAATGGATAAAATTAGATTGCACAAATTGAAATAAATTAGAATACATTAAATTAAGTTTGATTACAATGAATTAAATTGATATTTGATGAAAATAAATTAGATTAGGTAATCATTTGGCATTTGACTAGAGATAATTAACTGGCAATTTATATTTTAAAAAAATGTTGCTTTATCTATGCTAATAATTTCTTTTGTTTCGTGGGTGTTTTGATAGATATGTCAATTCACATACACGAAACTAAAAAAAAAAGTTGCTCTATGCTAAGATTTCTTTCTTTTGTATCGTGGGTGCGTTTATAGACAATATGTTAATTCACATATAAAATATCCCAAACGGAAACAACAATCTCTAGTATTAAAATTATGTTCCTTGCGGGATCGAACCGTCGACACACAATGCAGCTGCAAGTCCCTCTAAAACGATAGTGGTCAAAAGCGAGTCTACCAATAACAAAAAAAAAAAAAACTGCGAGAACCGTTCCGTTGAACATATTTTTCTGTGATTAGTAGTCCCATCCTTTTTTCGTCATTTCCGTCCCTTTTACGAATAAAGTAAAAAACATCTACAACACTTATTATTTTCCCGTTTCTCTAAAGACAGATGGCAAAATAAAGACCAGATAAATCACCGATTTCTTTTCTATTTTTCCTTCCGTCTTTCGCCGTCGAATTTCATAGTAAATCCTTTTAAAAACACGGTTTTAGTTCCACATCTATTTTGGCAACGACTCCTATCGGGATACTGTCACGGTAATAGGAACATTAAGGTCACTGCACACGGTCTACACGACGTCACGACACGCCACAAGAAGCTAAAACCGGCCACAAATGTTGCCCAAACTCGCGACAGCCACTTTTGGCTGCTACTTTTTTTTTAAATAATATAAACTAGTGCTTGACTGCGACACCTGATGGTAAGCAGTGATGCAATCGTTAATCACTAGTTTATGAACTATGAGCCTATTAACTTCAGCCTTGAAGGCACTCAAATTATAATCGGGCGGGAAAACTGCAGCAGCCAAATTGTTCCAGTCCTTCGATGTACGCGGTATTATAAATGACGAGGCGAAATACTTAGTCCGGACCGTAGAGGTTTTTACTTTTTTAACCATGTATGCATGATCATAAAAAGAGTGTCCATGGAGTTTCTTGCGCGTTCTTCTCTATGGAGATATACGCTTTGGTACGAGCAATTTAGCTTCACTTTTTTGGATTGACCGACATTTTGACTATTCAAAAGTGCCTGTAATTGGTCTATTTGAAATAAACTATTCTGATTCTGATTCATAATAGACTCTGAGGAAAAAGGTTTAATCTAGTGAGTGGGTGCAGGCCTAAAGAAGTGAGCAGCGACTGTTAGTAGCATATGGCGGCCACTGGCGTCAACAGTGTGTGGCCAGTCTACACAAAATCTATTAAAACTACAGAAAATATATCAGTGGCGACGTTTTGTGGTTGTAGCCGGTAGCCCGTCTGTAGCGTGCGTTAGAGCCGGTTAGTTAGAGATGTGCCGTTAGGTCTGTCGATAAGCATCTCTCTAATAGTCGGATAGAGCAGTTATCGTTAGGATTTAAATAGGTAGGTAGATACGAGAGGATTGTCTAGGTGGGCTCTGGTAAATTATATAGGACTGGAATTAGTTCAGCTGTAAGATAAGGAGAAATAGTTTTAGTGGATTAGATGGGTAGAATTTTGGTGCCTCAAATGATGATTGTATACTTCAATTTGCTTAGATTCAAATCAAATCAAAACAGTTTTTACTTCACATAGGCCTACATGGGCACTTATTAAACGTTAGAAGCTAGTGCAGTTTCAAATTAGTCGTTTCCTATGGAGAATAACCGGCAATAAACCCCATGGCATGATTACCTTTTAAAAAATGGTTTGTCATACAATATTTCCATATTACAGTATTGTTAATTATGTAAGGAGAGTGCAGGCCCGTCAGTATTGTACCCAAAAGCACAATAAAAATAATAATCATAATAATATTATATCCAAAAGCTTCGACGACCATCTGTCGAAGCTGTCGTTGCGCGGTTGGATATGGGATACAGAAGGCAGTACTCCTCGATACGGCTCGCATTGTGAGGAGGTTCCTGTCTCTGGAGCCCTATCCACCGGTAGCTTGGACCCTGCTCCCGACACCGGCGGACTACTGTTTTTATATTTAAAAAAAAAAATTATATGTATGTCAAGAAATATTTATAAATTGTAAAATTATGTATAGAAAATATATAAACGGAATAATAATAAAAAAAGTGAGTCGTATTATGAATTCGTGAAGTCTACAGTGTTCACATTATAAAGAATGGCTAATAAGGCTATATAAAATTGAAAAAAAAAACAAGTAATAAATAATAATTACAACTCTTCTTCAATCTATTTTCTAGTCTAACCAGATTCAGCAATTATCAGTATTTTACTCGGAACGACTGCTTATCAAACCTGCACAACCCAGTAATTAGGTGTCATGATACCGTTTACAAGACTAGTGTCAATTTTTTCTGCCCTGACTACTCATAACCGTGGCCGGCCTCGGGTTGGTCGCTCTTAAAGTGCTCATAAAGTTCACGCGAATGATAAATAATAAATGATATTTATTTTGCAAATAGGTTTTTCAAAAACGCTTTTACACATAATTTTTGTTTTTGTCAGTTTAAACTAGATGAGGCCAGTTTTTCCTAATTGACTACCCTGAGAAGAAATACCGAAACCAACTCAGATGTCAAAGTCTCTTTTAAAGTCCATACAGTAAACATGTAATGGTCAAATCGTATGAGAACCATGCAGATTAGTGTCTGAGATCGTCTTTTGAGGAAAAAACCATACAGATTTGAGTGGACCTGTCCAGTCAATGCAAGCATTTTCAGTATTCGTATCAACTCAGGACTACTAAGGAGCTCAACAACTTGACTAACAATACCAAAGACAGGACATTTGGGTAGGCCGCAGAAATACTCAAATTGCCAGACATACGTCAAAATAACTGAAACGGAAAAAGAAATCAATGATATAAAGAACAATGAACATTCGAAATCATCTATACTATAGTAGTCCACCAGACATAACACCCGTCTGCTCGTATGTGGGACTTCACTCCCTGTTCCGCAAACTTCCAAAAACATCTATAGCTACGAGTTACGAGGCCTTCCTTTGAATAAATCTTATAACTTATTTGAGTCATATAACGCCGTATGGCGCAGTGGTTTTATTGTTATTGGGTTCAGGGTTTGATTGCTGTGCAAGGTTTATGGCTGAACTGAAAATGTTATTTTTTTATTGGTTTGCGGTATTTTAAGGGTTATGTTAAAATTATACGGGTTTGACCTTACCTACAATGTAACTGTGTACAATGACTTTGTTGTATTATGAGTTAGCGGAAATTATGGCAATTCCATCACACTAATATTATAAATGCTAAAGTTTGTGTGTGTGTAGGTATGTTTCAACGATGAAGTGACATAAACTCCTAACTGACATTTTTGCGATTTTACTTTTTTTACGTAGATAGACTATAAATAATCGCTTACGTGATCTGGCAAAAGCAGCTAACTTTATATCTTATTTTTAATTAGTTATTAATAACTGACAATAACTATTAAGCAACTGTGCATCAAATTTGCTGAAAATATCACCTAATGAACTAACGATGAAGTACCTGGGACTCGTCCTCGACAGCTGATGGAACTTCAAGGAGCACTTTCGACGTCTGGCTCCCAAACTGAATCGGACTGGGGCTGCTCTCAGGCGGCTCCTGCCCAACCTCAGGGGACCAGATGCCAACTGCCGGAAGTTCTACGCGGGAATCGTTCGGTCCATGGCCCTCTACTGGGCCCCGGTGTGGGCGCCGACGTTGACACAGCAACCGAGGGCCCAGCTGAATGCGTGCCAGAGGGTCATGGCAATACGCATGGTGCGAGGGTACCGAACGATTTCCCGCGAGGCGGCAACCCTCCTTGCACACATGCACGATAAGCGCATGGAGATTCAACGCCGGGGCGAAATTCCGCTGCCGCGACAAGTCGAGGCTTGGCGGACAGAGCTCCGGCGGGATCTCATGGCGAAATGGCGTCAGCGACTATCGCAACCTCGTTCGGGGCGCGCCACAATCGACGCGATAAGGCCCATCCTTGAAAAGTGGCTGGAAAGACTTCACGGCGTTCTAAACTTCCGCACGACGCAGGTTCTTACCGAACACGGCAAGTTCGCTAAGTTCCTGTTCCGGATTCGTGCGGAGGATTCGCCCGGGTGTCGCCACTGTGCGGAACACCCGGAGGACACGGTGGAGCATACTGTTGAGGTGTGCCCCACCTGGGCGGAGCATCGCCGTGTCCTTGTGGGGGCGATCAGCGGCAGCGATCTCTCTCGCCGGGCCTTGGTTCAGGCCATGGTCCATAGTGAGGAGGGATGGCAGGCGGTCGCCTCCTTCTGCGAAGCAGTAATGCTAGCAAAGGAGGAGGCCGACCGCATCAGGCAGAGGCAACGGGGCTCTCGCCCCAGCCGCCGCCGGGATTCCGATCCCGATTTCCGGCCACCGTAGGCGCGGGCTTGCGGACGGCGTGCAATGGGTAGCACGCTGTCCGATCGTCCGGTAACCGACCGGACCGAACCCAAGTCGTCGACGGCGCGTTCTGTTCCCGCGCGCCTTAAGGAGCTGTCAACAAACCGTAGAGGCCCAGCCTGCTAGCTGCAGGCAGGCAGGGTCGAAGCCTGCTGGGGTCAAGGGCCGTTTTCTGAGAGGAAGGCTCAGCCCCGGCACTATAGGCAACGAAGGAACGGGGTAGGTTTTTAGTCAGTAAGAGTCTGACACTACTTCCCGCTCTGCCCAAGGGCGGGATTTGTCATTGGATGATTTTACCTACCATAAAAAAAAAACCTAATGAACTAACAACAATGAAGTTATTTGTATATAAGCTGGTCTCGCATGACCCCCTATACCCGCTTCTTACTTAATATATTAACAATAATAGTATTTTTCATATCTTGTGTGTAAAATAAATAAAACGTTTTTGTGTTTCCTGTAAAATTATGTTTTGCTAGATAAAGGTTCTTGTCACTTCATCGTCGGTTTGTTACTTTACACTGAAACGTCTGAGCGTATTTGGATGAAAATGTTGGTATACAGTTAGACTATATCCTGGAACAGCATATAGGATGCTTATTACCCCGGGAATAAGTTCCTTTGGAACAATTTTCTATTTTCAGGCGATGCGGCTGGCAGCAGCTAGTTGCCTATAACGATCTTCTTTTTCTTTCTGCCTTATCTCATGTTATCCGGAGTCGGCGCAACGAGTTTTTTCCTTCCTATCACCAACATCCTTTTCTTTCATATCACTCTACACACAATCCATCCATCTCTTCTTTGGCCTCCCTCTTCCATTCCATCCGTCATGTGTATACTCAGAACTCTTTTAGTAACATGCGTTTCATTCACCCTCTTCACATGACCATACCAAGACAAGCGATTTCCTTTCAACTTTTCAGTTACTGGCGCCACTTTCAAACTTCCTCTAATATACTCATTTCTCACTTTATGCATTCTCCAATAATTTGTGTCTGTAATGGCGATAGCTAGGTTTTTAGTCAGTAAGAATCTGACACTACTTCCCACTCCGCCCAAGGGCGGGATTTGTCATTGGATGATTTTACCTACCATAAAAAAACCTCTATACTAAATTATTTCATATAAAGGTTATTTATTTCATACGCAGTATAGAATGATGAAAATATTGGTACTTAGTTACCTGGTTGGAATAAAACAAAGGGAGAAAAATTGTTAGATTTTTTTTTTCAGTAAAGCTTTTCAGTCGGAATTCATACATTCCTATCTTCTTTGTTAATGTTCCTCATAAGTTTTGTTTTCTAACATATATCGCACGCTTGTATTGAAAGTAGTCTGTTCAGAATTGTCTAGTCCATCGGTATCAGTTATTTTTAGAATAGTTTTTTTTTATCGTAAATTAATCAACCTGTGCTCCTTCTTTGTCTTGCATTCCAGGTACTCAGGTTTCCCTTTCGGAAGTCAACTCATGGCCCCAGTATTTTAATATAATATGTATTATATAGAATATCTTTTTTTTTCTTCTCTTTATTTTATTTAGTACATTGTTCTCACATATTAGCAGCGCCAAAAAACATGTCATCGAGATATTTGTAATAGAGAACATGATTGAAAAGAGTGTCCATGGAGTTTCTTGCACATTCTCCTCCATAGAGAACTAGGCTTTAGAATGTGCAATTAGCATAATTTTTTTTCGGACAAATAGACTTTTTGACCTTTCAAAAGTGCTTGTAAATGATTTATTTCAAATAAAATTTTTGTGATTTTTTTTTTACTTAGAATTTGGCTCTGCTGGGCCCCCTCAGGTTTTGTTACATCTATTTGAGGTGTGTCTAAAACACTACGCACCGTCGACGACTCTGAATCGGTCCGGACGGTTATCAAATAGACGGACGGCGAACTACGCAGTGCTTGTCGTCCTCAAGCCCACGACTATGGTGAGTGGAATCGAGGTCGCAATCCCGGCGGCTGGGGAGAGAGGATTTCCATTCGTTCCCTCACTATTGGCAACTTGTTTGGGTCGGCTTCTAATCTAACCATTATCATTGTCCTGTATTTAAGCAAAAAAGTTTATTTTACAAGCTTTTATTTACTTCCCCGATGTTTCTCTGTGGTCAAATCTTGCAAATTAAAGATCCACTTCCCGGTTACCTATTGAGCTGAAATTTTGCATGCATATGTAAATCGCGTGACAATGCAATATTATGATGACATAGAGCTGATCTGATGATGGAGCTGGAAGGTGGCCATAGGAACTCAGTAATAAAACAATACAGCTCCTTCGAGTTTAGGCTCGTGTGATTCGTCTTGACGAGTATTTTGTTGTCTGATGATGGAACTGGAAGATGGCCATAGGTAATCGGTAATAAGCGCAATAAGATAACCCTATCATGTTTGAACTTTTTGGAATTTTCTTGATGCGTATCACTTCATAGTATAAAACAAAGTCGCTTTCCGCTGTCTGTCCCTATGTATGCTTAGATCTTTAAAACTACACAACGGATTTTGATGCTGATAGGTATATGATGATAGAGAGCAGTGGTGGCCGAGTAGTAATGGCCCCGACTTACGAGTAGTAGGTCGCGGATTCAAATCCGGCCAGGCGCATTACTTTGTGTAAGTTATTTCATCACCACTGCTCTCAAAACGGTGAAGGAAAACATCGTAAGGAAACCGGCATGTCCTAGAACCAAAAATTCGAAGACATGTGACATCCACCAACCCGCACTGGGCCCGCGTGGTGGATTACGGCCCATTCCCTCTCTTAGAGAGGAGGCCTATGTCCCAGCAGTGGGAACATTAAAAAAGGCTGATGGTGATGATGATGGATTTTGATGCGTTTTTTTTAATAGATAGAGTGATTCAAGAGGAAGGTTTATATGTATAATATGTACATGCATGATACATTTAATACCACCATTGTATTTGTATGAAGCTGGGGCGGGTCGCTAGTTAATTATATAGGTATATACCGCGCTATAAAAGCTTGCAAAAAAAATATTTTTATTGAAAACTTGTTTTAATACATTACGTGTTTCATACTTAGCCAAACATTAATTTCTAGTATGTTTCCTCATCTGATTTGTATGTGTAACGGCGACGGCGATGCTAAGAAACTATGAAAGCTTAGTGGCTATGACCATAAATGTTTATTTATACGCCTAATTGGTAGTTTACGGCTGCACTAATTCAGGAAACTAAAGGTGCGGACTGATTGGGTCTGGTTAGTATGCTTGTCTAAAGTATACGTATCTACAGATCAATATTGAGATTGAAAAGAGTCGTTATTAAAAAACGAAATTTAAATGGTAGTTTTTGATAATTATAAATCTTTTTAAAATTGTTATATCTTTGGATTGTCTAGCAATTTTAAGTTCAAATAAACTTTATATCAAAGGTAGGTACTGTAATATCGGAGAAATGAGTTTGCATGACTTTATATGCGAACTCATGTGTATGCGCTATCATACTGGTTCGTTACTATATCGAAAAATGTTAATATTCTAGAAATATTTGAATATTTATAAGAAAAGAATATTTGATTGTTTTAGAGTGAGTGCTGCGGAATTATTTGAAGTGTAAGGAACTAAATTGTAATATATCATTGAGTAAAAGTCTAAAGTCGTTTTATATAATTATCGATCCCGGAAGTCGAGCCTGCCGCAGCAAGGGTTCGACAGTACGTTATTCTTTTTTTGAAATCAGTTATTTATTGATTTCTTTGTACTTGTAACCATGAAAGCTAATAAAAAAAAAAAAACGTTTTCTCATATGCTTCATTGATATTGCTTGCCCTTTGAAATGTATAGTTTCTACGTTGGAACTCCTAATATAAAAGACTTCACAATCCATCTATCTTTTCTTCGATCTCCCTTGGCACGTGTATACTCATTACTTCATAAGTAACATGCTTTTCATCCTTCCTTTTCCCATGACCGTATCAAGACAAACGATTCCCTCTCAAATTTTTAGTCGATGGGTCACCTTCAAAGTTCCTTGTAGGGGCCCAGCAGTGCCAAAGCCTACTGGGGGGAGGGTTAGGTGAAAATGAACCCCGGGGCCCTGGATCGAAGGCAATGAATGGAACAGGGTAGGTTTTTAGTCAGTAAGAGTCTGACACTGATTTTTTACGAACCATAAAAAAAAAACCTTCAAACTTCCTATAATATAGGTATTATTATTCAATTCTCACTTTAGCACTTTTCGTCACTGAGCAATGCTGGCCGAGTGGTAACGGCCCCGACTTACGAGTTGTAGGTAGCGGTTTCAAACCAACCCCCTTTTTTTCATTACCACTGCTCTCAAAACAGTGGAGGAAAACATCTAGAGAAAACTAGTCTTAGAACCAAAAATTTGAAGACATGTGACATCCACCAACCCGAACCGGGCCTGCGTGGTAGATACCGCCCATTCTCTCTTTTAGAGAGAAGGCCTAAATCCCAGCAGTGGGAACATTATAAGGCTAATACTATGCTTGTTAAGCTATACCTATCTCAGCATTCTGAGTTTTGCTTCGTCTTTTTCACTGAAACTTTTAATCGCTATTTTAAACTAAAAATAATGCTTTATTGGTCTATAAAAATGAAAAAAATGATAAACCCCAGCACTGTAAAACTTTAGGTGCTTAAACTTCCGAACAGGCTTACAAGTTTAGAAGATAAGCCTACTTATGAGACGGTTTTGCGTCACCGAGTTTCCTCTATCCCTTTGTTTTGTACCTATAAACTACATAATCCATCTTAGCATGGGTCACGGAGGAATTCCTGAAAAGTACATCCCAGTTGTCAAAATGCAGATGGCAATTGAAGGATGCAGGAGTGGTCATAATCTGTAAAAGTCTGACACACCCGCTCCAGTTTAGAGTGGGAAAAGTCATTATAAAATAAATATTATGATGATATACACCGTTAAATTTTAGTCGTTTTAATCCCGCGGAGGGTCGATTCGGTACATGGAATACTATCGATTTGTAAAGAGAAAATTAAAAAATAAATAGCTTTTTTTTTATTAAAACACGAATTAAGTAAACGTCAGCTGAGCGAGGTCAATTAACTGTAGGTAGTTAGTATGCAACGACAGACAACTACCTACAAGGTCATTGACTCGTTTACTTGAAGAAATTAATTTCGTATATGCGTTAATGAATTCGAATTTATGAAAAAAAAGTACTTTATTTAAACTTACGTACTTTATTGTACTTTAAGTAAACGAGTCAAAGACCTTGTGGGTAGTTGTTAGCCGTTGCGTACTAACTACCTACAGGTCGTTGAACTCGCTCAGCTCAACTCGTACATGCGTAAATTAATTCGAGTTTAAAAAAGTACTTTATTTTTTTAATTTTATCTTTACAAATCGATAGTGTTTCATGTACCGGATCGACCCTTCACGGGATTAAAACGATCAAACTTTAACGGAGTATATGGGTCATCATTTATGACATGACTTCTGAAACACCAAGAACAGGTATCCTTGGTGTTTCATAAGTGGTTGTGTGTGTTGTGTGGTTTTAGCTTTTAGTAAACACAAGCTCTGGTGAGGAATGGTCTCCATGGGCTCCCAATCCGGCTGTCCCAGGGTCGACGGCGCGTTGTGTCCTAAGCACGTCTTAAAGAGACATCAGAAAAATTACTAGAGCCAGTTAAAACCGTCGCCTTCTGTAGCTCTCGCAAAAATGGGTAACTGAAGGAACAAGCTCTAGATAGGAACGGCTAAGTTATTTGATAATTTCTCACGTAAAAATCCGGTATCTGGCTAGACTGTACCGCAATATGATACGATTGTATTTTTCTGTCTTCCTGTCCTGTGACATTGTTTTTGCAATGTTTTTTTATATTATATAAAAACACAGCAGCCTTAATTTTAGTAGCAGTTTATTGTTGTATACATCTATAATTATTTTTTATTTTTGGATAGCTTCTTTTTGTTATGTGAATGTGAGAACAGCATAGACTCCGTGGATTTAAAGATTACAATTTTTATTGTTGTTTTGGGTATAAAGCTGACCGGTTTACATTGTCCTCTCATGTCTATATATATTGTAATATAGAAATATTGTAGAAACAATCACTTTTCTAAAAGAGTATCCATGGAGTTTCTTCCAGTTCTTCTACATAGAAAACGACCAATTGGAACCGTGTGCTAGCTTCTGACGTTTTATAGGGCCCATATAAGCCTATGTGAAATAAACATGTTTCAGTTTTCTTCCAGTTCTTCTACATAGAAAACGACCAATTGGAACCGTGTGCTAGCTTCTGACGTTTTATAGGGCCCATATAAGCCTATGTGAAATAAACATGTTTCAGTTTGAGTTTTAATATAGTTAAAAAAAATGCTAAGCAGGTAGAGTTCAGGCAAATGATCCATCGGTTCCTTTTAGTTTAAATTTCATAAAAACCAACGCCAACCACTACAAAATCAATCAAATCGATACTCACCTTAACAAATCGAAAATATCAGCTGCTTAACATTCCACTCGGTCCATAAACTGTCAACTACAACACGGCCATACGCCCGCGTTTTGTTTTAGCTGGCGATCTGCCAATGATATGTCATTTAGTGCCGTATGGCTTTGTGGCAAAACTAACACTGTTTGAGTGACTTAAATACCTTTCGATTGCTCAATCCCTTGTCAACTTTTGGAGGATATTATTGCTTTAATATAGCTTCAAGAATGAAGATATATTATCCGCAAGAAAACCAAAGTTACTGACGTATCTCAAAGAATTGCCTTAAGTGACCGTTGGCAGGGCACGTTACTCGCTGGACAGATCAATGGTGACGAAAAATTCTGGAGTGGCGATCACTTACCAGAAATTGGAAGGCTTCCCATGGCTTCTATAGGGTTTTTTTTTTTCGGTGAGAAAATCATCCAATGCCATCTCAGCGCCCTTGGGCGGGGCGGGAGATAGTGTCAGATTTTTACTGACTAAAAACCCAATCCTATTCCTTCTTTGCCTTGCATACCGGAGCCGAGCCTTCCTTTCAGAAATCGATCTGTGACCCCCATAGGCTTCCACCCTACTGGGCCCCTAAGTTTGCTGACAGCGCTTTGAGGCGCGCTTGGAACACGCGCCGTCGACGACATGGGCTCGGTCTGGACGGTTACCGGGCGATCGGGCGCCGAGCTACCCATTTCTCACTGTCCGCATGGCTCCCATTGGGTAGACCGAATGACCTAGTGTCGTCGAAATCCAATGGATGCGGATTGCAAAGACCTGGTCGTTATGGTGACACTTGAGGGAGGGTATGTCCAATAGTGAACGTCTTTTGGCTAAAATGATGATACTGAGCTTCAAGACTATCATTTTAATCATCATCATCTTCCTGCCCTTTTCCCGTGTTATTTGGGGTCAGTGCAACACGTTTTATTCTACCCTATCATCCGTTATGCTATAACTAACTCCCTTTTCGTTCATATCAGTCACACAATCCATACATTTTTTTAGACTAACATCTTAATATGTAAGTCACAAAATGGAAGGAGCAAATAAATTTCTCCCGCCATATTGTTTCGTGAAGTGTCGTCTCAAATGGCTCAAACGTATAATTCTCGAAAAGGTTCTTGTTGTACTGTTTTATGTTTAAAATAAACATAATAAGCCGTGACTTAAGTAACATCATTATTAGTATAGGGTGACCAAGTTTGTTAACTTAATAGATATAATAATATAGTCGTCGGTAAGACCAAAAAAAGTGTAGCTAAATTGCACGTTCCAAAGAGTTGCTTTATGGAGAAGAATGTCCAAGAAACTCCATGACTACTCTTTTATATCATATTATTTGTTTCTTTAATCTTAGTTCCATATTTCTAGGCGCTTGTATTGAGCGCGATGTAGACCAATAATGAAACAGCTTCAAGGGATTGTAGATTTCAATCTATGGTTTAAATAACAAATCAATACTTCCACGCGTTTTCGAGATATAGGATGGTTACCGACAGACGGATAACAAAGTGATTAGGGTTCCGTTTTTTCCTTTTGAGGTACGAAACCCTAACAAAAATAGAAATTGAAATAAGTCGCTAGCATTCAATTTTATAATTCATATCAACGCTTACCATCAGGTGAGATTGTGGTTAAAAGCGAGCCTAATTATAAAAAAAAATACATATCAGTGAAAAAATGAAAAAATCTTAGTAAGTTTAAATTACTTTTTTTCAAACTATTGATTGTTTTATTTTTGTTTGTCTTGCGCAAATCACAAATAAATAATATTTATTAGAACAAAGAACATTACTCCTTCCAATATTATACACGTTGAAACCGTGGTTGCGACAATGTGTCTATATCCAGACACTTTATGCAGATCGTATAATTGCTTTTCCACGGTCAAAGTCACTCATATCAGCTCGCAAATTGGACGTTAATCTTTACTCTATAATAACATGACGCTGAGTGCAATTTTCAGACACCCCTGTCCATAAATTTTCATGTAGTTTATGTTGGTTATGAGCTTGTCTACACTTCATAGTATGTAGGGTTATTTTTACGCTTGAATTTGAAATGGTAAGCTCTTGAACTGGCCAGGTCGAGGACCTGCGTCAGGCGAAAAATAAGGACGCTGTGGCGCCTTTCTAGCCACTCCTCAAGGAGGAAACTTACCGCCAGTATTATGGCCCAGCACTGGGTTGCAACAAACATGTGTGCGACTGAGACTATCGCCTCCAAATCACGCTGGTAAGGACTGCCGTCTCACGAACAACCATGTGGAGATTTCATACTCATACCATCCTAATGGTAATCTCCTTCAGGACCTTTTCATTCTGCTGAATAGGTACACACACTGTACACCCTGTGCGCCCCCATGGAGCGCATGATACCCTCGTAGAGCTTCCGATAGAAGGCATCTGGACAACGTAAATTAGGCAAGAGCCGCTTGAGGGCACTCTCAGCCCACTGCAGTCTAGTAGCCAGACGTCGGAGACCTAGGTATGCCAGATCCTCTCACGACTGTCATAACCAAGTGTATCGCTAGTTCAGACCCCGCCTGGGGCGACCTTCACTGTGCCAGGACCAGCTACGCAGACGTCATTGCTAGAGAGGTCGCCGCGCAGAATGTATTCGTAATCGTTCTCCTACAAGGGCAGCCACGACCCCTCACCGATTTCACTACCCTAAAAGCCACGATCACACGGTAGAAGTAGTTTGGCACCCAATAAAATCGAAGTACTCTCCTAAAGTCCTAATGCAATTCCAAGGAATATTGAAGGCATTGGTGATGCCAAGACATAATGTCAAGAAAATCCTGCCCCGGATACTGCATCTTCTTTTATGAGAACTCATACGTGCATGCGTCCTCTCTAGGAGAGGGAATGGGCGGTACTCCACCAGGCAGACCCAGTGCGGGTTTATTTATTATTTATTTATTTATTTTATAATTTGTGTACACACATATAAATGAAAAGGACAAAAGTATTATGAAAAAAATGTACAAAGGTGCTTATTTCTAAAAGAAATTTCTTCCAGCAGACCTGCGAAAGGAGAGATGAGAAGAAATGAAGGCAATATTTTTTTCTAAGATACACCGGTTTCCGCATGAAAAACATTATGAGGAAACCGGCGTATCCTCCCTTCACCGTTTTGAAAGCAGTATATAGTGATGAAATAAATAATTAAACAAAGTAATTTGCCTGGCTGGGTTTGAACTCGTGACCTACTCGTAAGTCGGGGCCGATGAAAGACCTACAAACCAGAAGATATAAAGACCATCTCAGACTCCAATCTGCATGGTTCTCTTACGATTTAACCATTACATGTTTGTGTATGGATTTTAAAATATACTTTGACATTTTCGTTTGATTCGGTGTTTCTTCTCAGGGTAGTCAGCTAGGAAACACTGGCCTCATCTAGTTTAAGCTGACGAATAAAAATGGCGTGTAAAAGTGTCTTTAAAAAACTTTTTGACCATCATTTATGATACCACTCATCCACCACTGCTCTTACTCGGTCACCACCCCTCTTTATTACCAAGTTTAACTCGAATTCCAATATCAGCTCATCTATTTATAAGACGCGCCCGACTTTTGACGGTTTGTAGCTGTCGCACGGTAGATTACTATTACGAGCGTCGAACCGTTTGTAGTTTGTGCCAGGAGTGATCTGCTCCGCTCGTTGTCGGCTTTCACGAGAAACGTTGACACTTTATTAAGCTATATTATCTACGTTAGTCATAGTACGACTGGGGAGATTTTGTGTTTGGGCGTGTGAAAGTGAGTGATTTGAGATTAGGTCAAGTTAAACAATTACTTAAGAAGGCCCTTCTGGGTGCGTTTATCGTTAGCGTGAGCGTGATATAAAAGTTTGTTGTTTCATTCAAAGCAATGTATGATAAAGAGGCAACGTGAAAAAAGAGAGTTAACGTTTGAACGCTCGGTTGCCATTCGGTAACTTCCGTCATTCATTCGGTTTTTTCTCAAAACTTGTTCCAGGAAATACGTATTTTTTTTACTTTTTTTGTTGGGAAAAATTATCGTTATGTAGAATCTCGATTAAATATGTAAGATTTTTACGCAAAATAGCAGATTATCAGAGAGTTATGTATGGGTATGATTTTATTTCAATAGAAACCTGGATAGATTCTATAAACTCAGGTGTTTGGATATAAAAGATACACTTGCGTTAATAGTATAAAATATAATTTATTTTAATGATAAAAACAACCAACAATTACATTATGCGATATCAAAAACTTAAATATCTTAAACAGTAACATAGCCTACAGCACTGTTTAAGCATTAACATTAAAGATTAGACCATTTCAAGTCTACTACTAAGATAAAAGATGTATGCATGACAACTACCAATAACTATTACTATTAAAAATATATATAACCTTATTTTGACTATAATTATGCAAAACCCGAAACATGGGTATAGTGTTTCTATGTAAAGAATCTGTGTACAAAATTTAATAACTGTATCATAAAAAATTACAAAGTTATAAGCTTTTTATATTACATGGTTGTCCTCACAAACACATGGTCACCGGGCTATCCAGGCTACTGGTGGGTTGTTTTGCTCCCACACCCGGCTGGTCGCTGGCCCTAAATGCCTGCTATGACCTGACATGACCTGTGTTGTATTTAGTCTCGGTGGTATCCAATTTGTTATCTTATCTATATATTTTTGGAAAAAAAAATTTTACATGGTGTAAAAATTATTGAAATCGATTTAGTTACTGATTCTGAAAAAACTATATTTAGGTTTTGCATAAAAAAATATTAAAAAACTAAAAATATTTATGTTAATCGAAAGAAAAATCTGTAATAATCAGCCTCATAATGTTCCCACTGCTGGGACTCAGGCCTCCGCTCTAGGAGAGGGAATGGGCGGTAATCCTAACGCGGGCCTGGTGCGGGTAGGTGAATGTCACATGGACACTCTTAAGTCACTCTATCACGACCCGGTGTTAGAGTTACGGCTCGCCCAACTCTAAAGTTAATTTTGTGAAATATTAAGATAAACTTCTGACGTTTTAGACAGCGAGATTGTTTGAACGAATTATCGTGACCTCAAGTAACTTTATACGCTCTAAGGTGAAGTGGTGCGTGTCAAACTTTTACTGACTAAAACATACCTGTAACCTTCAGTTACCCTTTGCGTCATGGGAATTCTATATTTTATTGGAATCCATATGTGTACTTAGACGGTATTGAAAATTGTCACAGACAAATATGGACCCTGTCGGGCACAGCAAAAATTAGGAGAGAGAAGAGAAGTACCAATTCATGGAATTCAATAGTTTTTTAGATCTAATGCGTTTAATTAAGTCTTCCGAACGTCTTTAGGTATTATGTTATGTCTATATTGTATAGGTAAAACTAGCCTCAAAAGTAGCCTTAGTCTTTTCTTGGGGTTTAATCTTACTTCGTACAATATTTCATAAAAATTAATTCTGTAGAGACAGACTCACAACATTAATAAGATACATACAGATGTAACGGTGAAGTCAAATAGTACGGAAGCTCGTGAACGAATGAATGTACGAGCCAAGTGACAGATGTCACTTTGACAGAATCCGGACTGACGTTTGCACCCGAACAGATAAAAGGTCCGATCGCAGAAGAGCGGGGTCTTTTGTCTGTCGGCCACTGTGTGAACAACATCTCGTCCGGGGACTGTTTCACAGCTCGTTGTGAAGTGAATACCTAAAGCTTGCATCATAATAAATCAGTTGAGTGATCTGCAATAGTTTGTTTATTGCTCGTTACCCAGTCATCGCATGTAAAATAGGATCTCAGGAAAAGATTTCCACTGTGATCGGCCTCCTCATTCGATATTTAAAATATCAATAGTATGAATTTTGATGAACTGATCATAGACTTACATTCTAAGTGATAGACAAGCTCGTTCATGGAAACTACTCGTATTTGTCATAATACTGAAATGTTAAAACAAAAGTTCGCTGCAGCGCTAAATTGTCATTATGACGTCTAACAAAACTTTTAAAACTTACAGCGCTTAGGTATATACTGCAAAACTGCACTAATGTCATCAAGTCAAGTTTTACGGCATACAATACATGTCGTCTAGTGCGTAGTACATATATATAGATGGAACTGATCTACTATAAGACACTGCTTTAGTATCACTTAATGAGGAACAAATTATTCTGTTGATATGTCTTATCTAATTAGTGAATCTACCTTCTCAACCAGCCAGTATTGCTTTGCTTGCTGAATAGTTTGATTAACTAATTAGATATCTATCTATGTACTAACAGGTAGAGTATATTTGTACATCTATATATATATAAAAGAAAGTCGTGTTAATTACACTATTTATGACTCAAGATTGACTCAACCGATTTAGTTGAAAATTTTTGGGAAGGTAGCTCAGAACCAGGAGGACATAGGATTATTTTTATCCCGTTAAATAAAAAAAAAGTCTTGGACTTTTATTGGTATAGTGTATAGAGTAGGGTAGAGTAGGGTAGAGTGGCTAGAGTGGGTAGAGTAGGGTAGAGTAGAGTAGGGTAGAGTAGGGTAGAGTAGGGTAGAGTAGGGTAGAGTAGGGTAGAGTAGGGTAGAGTAGGGTAGAGTAGGATAGAGTAGGATAGAGTAGGATAGAGTAGGATAGAGTAGGGTAGAGTAGGGTAGAGTAAGATAGAGTAAGGTAGAGTAGGTTAGGTTAGGTAGGCAAAAGCTAGTTAACAATAATTATTTCTCTCCCAACAAGAGACCACCTACGCCACATGTCGAAAAGGTCAAAGCTTAGTCAAGTATTTAGTACAGCTGTTTAGTAATTAGATTCACATGATCTGAATTTAATTCACATCAAAAGGGTAAGTTGTCTTAAGTTTACTAAACTAGAAGAAAATGTTAAGCAAATTAAAGTTAGATCAGAATAATATATTTAAATTTGGGCTCAATTTACATTGGCTCTTAGATTGATTGTACAGTCATACGATGGCCTTTAAATTTGCGGGATGTCATTAAAACGTCATTCTTTAATTTTTACGCGGGTTTGCTCACACGTACGAGCAATAGGTATGTGCAGAAAAGAGATGGAAATAAGAATGCAACAAAATTAGCCAATAATATTAAACAAATGCGAAAAGAAACAGCTTAAGGTGCTCCTTTCCAACTCGCCTATCATCAACGTCGAGCATGATTTAAAGCTTGTTGCTTCATCTAAAACAATCCAACGCGATCTTTGATGGAGAGGCAACGCGAAAAAAGAGAGATAACACCAAAAAACTGCTAGCATTCGGATACTCCGTGATTTACTCGAATATTTCACAAAACTTGTTAGATTTTTTTTTTAAAACCCAAAAGTTTTTGAGAAAAAATGTCTTCATTTAGAATATCGATTAAATTCGCAAGGCTTCTCTATAGAAGTACATTTTTATATTTTAAATATAAGAGTACATTACACTAACACTTGCACTTGCACTTGTACTTGCACTTGGGGAGGCCTATCTCCAACAGTGGATGTATTTCGAAGAGTACATTATGGAAGGCCAAAGCACACGTAAAATAGCAGATTTTTAGAGGTATTTAATGGATTACTGTTTGAATACGGTTTAGATTTATTTATTTCTTAAGATTAAAAATCACTTGTACAGCTTGGCGTACGGCCGTTTCTTAGATCCACCTAAGTCAAATACCTACGTATTTTTTTTTTAAAAAGTGTTAATATCGCATAGACAGTAATAATGGTGAAATGTAAGAAATGCAATAAGGTTGTATCGATAGCGAAAGATGAGACTAGTAAATGCAAAGGCTCATGTGAAGCAATTTTCCACAAAAAGTGCGTGAGTAAAACTACCTTCAAAAATGAAAAATGTGAGGATTGCGTTTCGCTGCCCGGATCACATCCGAGTTCGCCTAGTGTTGAAGAACCGGATATTTCAGTGACCCTGGCTGCAATGAACAGAAAAATGGATATAGTATATAAAATGGAGAAAAAACTGAGTGAGCTGGCCGAGCTGGTTGATTTTGTATCAGAGAAGTATGATAACCTGATGGAGTATCAAAAATCAATCGAAACAAAAATGAAATCCCTACAAAACATGAATACATACTTAGAGAGGTGCAATAAATCACTAGAAGAACGTGTGAACGAGCTGGAAGAAAAGGACAAGGAAAAAAAGGTGGAAATAGCTGGATTGGAGAAGAAAGGAAAAGAAGATGTGATGAAAGTAATAGTTCAGGTCGCTGATAAGCTTCAGATGGATGTTAGTCAGATCGAGTCCGCGGAGAGGGTAGGCCGTGAAAAACCAGACGCCGACAAACCGCTGCCAATAGTTGTAACGCTAAGAACAAAAGAAGCGCGTGACAAGTGGATTGGAAGTCGCAAAAAACGCTTAACTAATGGCGAGATTTATGGCACAAATAATGTGAATCGTATTTATATAAATGAGAATCTCACAAAATATAAAAGGAACCTTCTATGGGTTACTAAAAACCAGCTTAAAAAAACCTACAAGTACATATGGGTGCAGGATGGAAAAATACTCATAAGAAGAAGTGACGACCAAAAAAAAATAATGGCAATTAGAAGTGAGCGTGATATTGAGCGATTCATAGAAAGCGACGTAGATAAGGCAACTAGCTAGATGTTGTGGGTACCTACATGCCTCACGCACAAATAGTGCGAAGCTAACAATGCGTGCTATCTACAAATAAAAGTGGATCGTTTCGATTCAATTATCACATTAGAATGTCAATTTACCAGATTTAAAACAGCGAGAACCTGGACTAAAAGTATATATAGCAAAAACTATAAATATTTACACATAGCACATTTGAATATAAGATCGTTAAGAAAAAACTTTAATGAATTGCAAATTTTTGTAAATAGTTGTACTGAAGAGATAGGAATGTTATTGTTGACAGAGGTCAACATTAAGGAGGATGAGCTGGTATTGTACCACATGGAAGGGTATAATCTATTTGCAAACACGAGAGAAAATACGAGAGGAGGAGGTGTGCTTATTTATGTCAGTGAGAGCCTTATGTTCAGTGCGAGCAAAACCCTGACGAGTTCACTGGAAGGACTTCATGGTAAACTCACTGTTGACCACTCAACTATAAATATAATTGCGGTCTACAGGCCACCAAAAACGAGTAAAGTGTTATTTGTTGATGAAATCGAGCAGATAATCAAGAGGATCCCAGCGAGCGAGCAAATTCTTATGCTAGGTGACGTCAACATAAACCTGTTAGGAGTGAGTGAAAGTCAACAAGTGTCAAAATATAAGGACTGCCTGTGTGGACTAGGACTACAGTGCGTAATACCCGATACGGAGGTGACGCGAGAGGCTATCGTCGCGGGTGTAAGGGAAGTGTCGTGTATCGATCATATTTGGGTGCGAGCAAGACAGCTGAGAGACTACCATTCGTTTGTTATTGAGTGCTTCATGTCGGATCATCACGTGGTTGGAGTTTCGGTACCGTTAGATGTGACGCAACCCTGCACTGATAGTGAGAACTCGGACACTAGGTATGTGATTAATAATAAGCTAGTAGTTAAGCAGATCTCTGACTACGACTGGTCTCAACTGTTGTTAATTGACTGTCCGATAACTGTGTATTGTAAGTTACAGAATGTTTTTGAAAATATTTATAAGGATAGTATGATATTAGTGTCAAAGACTAAAAAACGGGTGACACAAACGTGGATGAGCAGAGCCTTAAACGAAATGTTGATGCGTAGAGATAGGTTATATAAAGATTGGAAAGAAGTACCTAAAAATAACACGAAAAGACTAGATTACACACGATTTAGAAATAGGGTAAATAAATTAATATATAAAGCAAAAAATAGATATCGACAGGAAGAAATTAAGATGTGTAACGGAGATCCAAAAAAAATATGGGACAAAATTAATACTTGGACAGGTAGGAAAAAAGCAAATATAGATGATAATATTAAAAGATACTTTGGAAATAAAGATACAATATATAACATATGTAGTAATTTTTCAGATACCTTCACAAACGAAATTATGGCTATTAAGCATAACTGTAATGTTCAATTATTAGACAGAACTAAGTATGTTAGGGTGAGTGATGTAACGTTTCGCTTTATGCCGGTGACCAGTGAATCAGTGTGTAAAGTTATCGACCGGCTGAGCAGTGATAAGGCGCCGGGTAGTGACTGCATTCGAGTTATAGACATAAAAACGATTAAGAATAAGATCTCGCCAGTTCTGTCGCACTTTATTAACCTGTGTTTATCAAAGGGAAATTATCCTTGCCAACTTAAAAAAGCAATAATAAGGCCCATTTATAAGCAGGGAGCTCACTCAGTCTACGCTAACTACAGGCCGATTGCTATCTTGTCAGTTATTAACAAAATAGTTGAAAAGATAGTAGTCGGTCAGGTTAGCGAATTCTTAGAGAAAAATAATATTTTGGCAGATGCACAGCATGGTTTCAGACAGGGTCGTAGCACTAGCACAGCGCTATCACAGTTCTCAGAAGACATGAATGGTAGTCTCGATCGCGGCCATCAGGTCCTGGCGCTGTTCATTGATTATAAAAAAGCCTTCGATACCCTGGATCATGAGGTGCTATTGCAGGCTATGAATGAGTGCGGGATCAGGGGTCCTACAAATAGGTGGTTCCGTAGTTACCTAAGTGGTAGAACCTTACAGACTTGCGTTTCCGGTATTGCTGGTAAAGAAGCGGCGGTGCAGCTAGGTGTTCCGACTGGCTCAGTCTATGGACCGGTTGGCTATGTCATGCATGTAAATAGTGTCAGTAATGTGGTAGAAAAATGTCGGGTGTACATGTACGCAGACGACATGTGTCTTATGTATTCCTCTAAAAATATACAAGAGGCCAGAGCTGTGCTGCAGGCAGATTTCGATAATATCACCCGGTGGGCGCACGACAATGGTATCATACTTAACCTAAACAAGACGAAAGTAATGCATTTTCACTCACCACACAACTTGGTGGCGAAAAATGTCAAAAGTGATGATATAAGTATCGTGGGTCACACGTATGAGTGCATGCACGTTAAAAATGTCAACTGTGTTTGTCAAAAGTTAGATTATGTAAGTAAATTTAAGTACCTAGGTCTGTGGGTTGACGGCAATATGAATTGGAAAACACAGGTTGATACAGTGTGTACAAAGCTTAGGGCAGTTTTAAGTAAGTTTTATTTCCTAAAGGCGCCGTTGAGCAGGAAAACGCTGCGAATCATTTATTTTGCTCTCGCCGAGTCACTGATAACTTATGGATTAAACACGTATGGCCGTACATTTAAAACCTATCTCAACAGTATAAAATCTCTGCAAATTCGTTTTATGAAATATCTTGTCAACTTGCACACAAAACTTTCCTGTAAAGATAATTATGATAAACTTTTTGTTGCATGTAAGGTGCTACCTGTACATGAGAGGGTCGAATACCTGTTGGTTCTAGAACAGTTTTACAACGAACAATACAAAATACATATACAAAATAAATATAACACTAGAAGCGTTAGGGAACGTAAACTCATGCGACCACAGGTTAAAAATTACTATGGCAAAAGAACCAACAAGTATTTGATCCCTACACTTTTCAATAGTTACGATTGGCTAAGAAAAAAACATAAAATGTGTAAGCGAACACTGAAAACTAAATTGAAAACGGTTCTTCTTAAGGCAGTGGCCGATAGATGTGAAAATACCCACTAATTGATTTATATTTTTATATTTATTGTAAACCTACATTGCATTTGAACCAATTGTCATAAACAAGCGCAAATCCCGCCGACAAACTGTTACGCAGTTTGGTGGGTTTATGAAATGTAAAACATTGTTGGTCCAAATAAACGATTTATTATTATTATTATTATTATTAGAAATAAATACTTAACATTATTAAAATACAATTTTGTTGTCCAGGAATAGCAGGAATTTATAGTGAAAACATCCAATTGTTACAACTCATTACATTTAAATTACGATTTGTGAAGATAATTGCAATAATCTTTGTATTGCCTACCGCCGTGCGACGCGGTGACGCGCTCGACGCACGGTGGCTCGTTAACTATTTTTTTAATGTTTGAAATCTAAGGGCACGTACACACTAAACGGAAGAAAACCATTTACCTAGCTTAACACAAATTTATATTTTGATTTCTCTGGAAGCCTAGATAATATCTATAAAATATCTGAGGAAGTATATATATAACAACATCATAATCACGTAAAAGCGGTTGTATGAAAATGTACCTCGGGTGGAGATGGAAGTCATCCAATATCATCTCCCGTTCTAGGGTGGAGCGAGAACTTTTAGACTTTTTCTGACTAAAACCCAACTGTGTACTACAGTTACCTTTTGCGTTCCAGAACCACGATATTCGTTTCAAATATTCGCCGTGACCTTGCCGACCCTACGATTTTACTGACATCTCTTTCCTATCTTCGCATTCTACTGAAAACATAGTGATTGTATGCTGCATAGCAAATTTTCATTTTTCTACAACTTTTGTTTCAATTTAGTTAAACAATGCAGTCGCTACGTACCTATATATATATATTGTACTTTACCTCAGAACGGAATCATAAAATTGAAACAACAGATGAATCAACGGAATAACAGTATTTATTGTCAATATCAAACACAATTCTGTACATATTAACACTGTTTTACTAACCTTAGATTTATCACGCCGGTGCCTCGTTTAAGAATGCCTAATGTCGGCAACTTGTTAAACTGACGGTGACATCGAATGACTCGAAAATGACACAAACGAAACTCGACTATAACAAGACCTAACCATGGTCGGTTCACTATAGATAAGTCTTGTTACAATATATATTCCACAACTATCACACAATGCTGTCTAGTCCCAAGCTAAGTGGAGCTTGTGTTATGAGCACTAGACTACTGATAAACATACTTTTATTTCTAAATACTAAAGATAAACTACATTCAGACACAGAACAAATGGTCGTGCTCATCACACAAACATTTGTCCAGGGTGGGAATCAAACCCACGACCTCCGCCATAGCAGTTAGGGCCACTAACCACTAGACCAACAGTTCAATATAAAATGCTCTCCCATGCATCTGAATCATCCGCCATCTCAGCATCCCCTTCCGTTGTAACCCGATCATCTGTTACACAGTCGTATCACTGTGACATGAATAATAAAGGTTATAGATATTCTCTAAATTTGCATCCTAGCCACGTTCGTGTCCTAAATTGAACCTGGCACGATCAGCATATATCATCCATGAAAATCCCTAATTTATTTTTGTTTGCTAAAGAATTTAAATTTAAAATAGACCACATTGTTGACCGTTCTAGTTTTAGGAATTTTACTAAAACATTTTTCAAAAAAGATTTCTAATCCATACAATGAAATGGTTAGTTTATTTATTTATTTTATTTATTTACCTTTAAATCAGGCAGATTACCCATAAAAACGTTAGTATTACTTAACCTATGTTAGTAAAATCGACAATAAACTTAATTAATTTCGCCACCTTCCGGACACACCTGGCAACAATACATGCACTGCACGCAGGTGCCCCATCAGTTTAGCAATAAAATTACCTAATAAAAGACAAAATTGACACGATTTTTGAATGCCTTAAAAAAAATATGTGGTTATTTTGGGAACATAGCCCTCGAGAAACACGGTAAAGTTGTACCCATGTTATACTTACGTCTGCGTGTTGAGATCATGTGCTTGACTGCTTAATGTTTTCGACTTGAATAAGGATTTAAACCCCTGGCTCGACAAGAGGCTTATGAAAGTGACACGTAAAGGCTTTTGTACAAAATACACTTTTTAATTAAAATAATATTCATATCGTTTGTTGAAACAAACACTGGATACTTAGATTATTTTGATCTTCTTTGTTTAAATTTACATTTTTGTTATTATTTCCTTTTTTGAATATTTTGTTTTATCTGCTCACGATAGTTTTTTCTTGTAACCTCAAAGTTAGGGCCCAAATTTATTTATAATAATCGAAAAAGTCTGAAATTATTCATTGAATTTTTGATAGACTTCAAAAAGAAGTTAACACATTCAACCTTTGTTAAAAATACGGTATTTAAATTCAGATTTATTTTTTACTTTCATCTATATTTTGGAACACGTTAAGCTTTAATGGAAAAACGTGGACAAGTTGACCGATATCCTGGTGGGGATCACGGGAACTGGCAAGACGGATTAGCCACTATGGCGAGTCTTTTGTCAACTGGACCCATTCAAAATGGACCCGTTAGATCACTCAACCTTATAACATTTTAAATGGATCGACCAGTCACACTGTCCAATATCATTACAAGTACAGTCACGGAGTGTGTAGAGTGACTGATCCCGAGGGTCCATTTCAAGTAGGTCCAGTAGACCAAAGACTTTGTGGGGACATTTGAGAGAATTCTATGTCCTGTCTTGTGTTGTTGATTTGATGAAGGCTTTTATGAGTAGTCTGTTAAATGGACTTTCAGACACTGACATTATTTGATAAACCGAATACAATTACAATAGTTCCTTTTCAAAATATGTCATTAAATAGAAATGTTTTCAAGTTCGTTTCAATTGTGCTTTGTTCTGTTGCTCACCTTTGAAACTAATTTGCGAGAAATGTTTTGCGCTAAGTTTTTTGCTCATTAACGGACCATTTGCCAGATTGTTCTTTTATGTTTAAACTTTTGAATAGGAGTTTATATTTCTCTTTGCTACTTTACCTGATAAAGACTAACTTTTTTTACTTACTTATGTCTTTTCTCTAACTTAGTCACTCAAACCATTAATAATGTCTAGTATAGTTCAAAGAATTAAATTTTAAAGACAAAAATAAAGTCTTAATTCACATTCAGATTCAATTTATTTACAAATTTCATTTTATTAGAAGATGTAAAAGTGTCTATTAGCATAAAGAGTGGATGGGTGAGTATTTTGTATTTATTTCATTGGTATAAACAACAAGCAGTTAGATTATGCGACATTAAAATCATAGTTACATAAAAAATATATCTTAAATAATAATTTAACCCTAGGTTTGGAAGAAGAACGGCCCATTTGCCCAGCAGTGGGACACAAAGTAAGTACGCTCTAAAAAATTAAGCTCACAGCGTTGTTCACGGATTACCATTTAATGAGTAGAATTTAAATTGTTAGGCTGCATGCATGTAAGTTATATCACATATTGTAAATAAATATAAAAACAGAAAAAGTACAGAATTACACTAATAATAAAAAAAAAACTTTTAAAACTAAAAAATAGGTTTAATGCTAATCAGTTTGCTCGAGGGTCTCATGCACAAGGCTTCGAAACCATTTATGGAGCATTGACATAAATTATGTGTTCAAATTTGTTGTTAGGTAGGTATATGATGTTACCATTCGCCGAATGAACGATGAGTATTTTACCCATTGATTAGCAATGAAGGAGATTACTTTGATTATTCGATATGTATGTGGCGCTTTAAGAGGCATTCCAATGGTGCTCAAAATAGGATTCCTCCATATCATATCCAAGCACGAGCTTGAATGAAATATGGATATTGCCCACATTCTAAATATCTACCCCAGTTGAAGCCGTCTTCAGCCAAATTGTCAGTAATAGCTAATAATTTATTGACATGGACTTTCTACAGTACTTATTCGTTATCATAACAATTGAAAAAAGGGAAACTATAGACTCATTACAAGGTATGCACTGTGGTAGCACAGTACCAGTGTAGAGCATCTTTGTCTTGCAAAGAGGCTCTACACCAGTTTATTTATTTCTATATTTAATAACCACTTCATGCACTTATAGGTACAGAAGCGAATTTAATGCCTTATGGCATTTTCTATCAATCAGGTGCAATAAAACAGAAAGAAAAAAGTAAATATAAAAAGATATACAAACAAATCGTAGATACAATACAAGCATAGCGTAATTAATTTAATAACCTAAATATATTAATAAAAGTAATCTCTTGATTACTTTTATTATTAATTCAAATCGACAAACAGAAAAACATTAAAGTGGTGATGATACCACTGCCAACTTCTTACGAATATGCTTGCGAACCTCAATCTTGAATTTTAATCGGTTTTTATCTATCCCGACTTTTTGAGGGAGCGCATTCCACAGAGAAATGGCTAGAACAAAGAAAGAACAGTGTGAAGGGAGTCATTGTGATGAGTGAGACATAGTAGAAGATGTATAGTATAGTTATGTGCGTATAGTTATGAGATGAGCGTAAATTTCTGTTATGGTCAGCAAAAATGTGTTGAAAACGAGTGGTTAAATTAATAACAAAGGGGGAGAATCGAGAAATGAAAACAATGTGGTGGGCGCTCTTGTGCCTTATGTTGCTTGTTTTGCTTTCCTGCCGTTCATGTCTAGTGGTCTGCACATATATACTGCGCAATACATTTGAACTATATTATTATATTTAAGAATCTTATTATGTTTTTACAATTAAAAATTATTAAATTAATGAGTTTTGTTGACTGATTTGGTACGTAATTCTAAAACATAATACGATACTTTAGGTTTATGATTTTGGAACCCTAGCGGAGGTATTATTAACTCCATGTCAGTTCTTTCCTTGAACTTTAGGTAAATATACTCTACTTATTTCAACCTCTGCATATAAAATAGCTTTCTAAGTAACTACATCACTAGTCAATTTTTTAAAACCTAGTCATCATCATCAGTACCTCTACATTTTGCAGCGCCTCTAGCGGTCACTTGCAGAACCAAAATTTGCCATACAAAATATTTACGGCGTCGATATCGAGTAGCGACGAATACTATTGCTTAAAACTCATGGTAGAGGTACAGTACCATTTGAGTCGAAAGACGTCTACTGTTAAACATAGTCCTCCCCTAAATGTCACCATAACGACCGGTCCTGTGCATGTGACTGACCTGTTGGTCTAGTAGTTAGTGGCCCTGACTGCTATGCCGGAGGTCGTGGGTTCGATTCCCACCCAGGACAAATGTTTGCGTGATGAGCACGATCATTTGTTCTGTCTGGGTGTAATTTATCTATAATATGTATGTATGAAATATATAATTAGGTTTATCAGTTGTCTAGTACCCATAACACAAGCTCTGCTTAGCTTGGGACTAGATGACGTTGTCTGATAGTTGTGGAATATTATTATCTCGCATACATCGGATACCCGTGACCTTCATCAGGTCATCGGTCCACTTTGTGGAAGGCCTTCCAACGCTGCGTCTTCCAGTACGTAGTCGTCACCTTTCATCTCAATCGACTACCTGATCTGTGAATAATATGCCCTGTCCACTGTCACCAAAGTTTGGCGATTCTTCGGGCTACGTTAGTTTCCTTAGTTTTCCTGTGGATATCTTTATTTGTGATGCGATCAGTCAACGAATCACCGAGTGTAGCCCTTTCCATTGCCCTTTGGGTGACTTCAAGTCTTCTAAAGAGATCCATTGTAATTGACCATTTTTTTTTTATGGTAGGTTATATCATCCAATGACAAATCCCGCCCTTGGGCGGAGCGGGAAGTAGTGTCAGACTCTTACTGACTAATAACCTACCCCGTTCCTTCGTAGCCTATCGTGCCGGGGTCGGGCATTCCTTTCGGAAGTTAACCCATGACCCCAGTAGGCTTCGACCCTGCCTGCCTGCAGCTAGCAGGCTGAGCCTCTTCGGTGTGCTGACAGCTCCTTGAGGCGCGCGGGAACAGAACGCGCCGTCGACGACTTGGGCTCGGTCAGGTCGGTTACCGGACGATCGGACAGCGTGCTACCCATTGCACGCCGTCCGCAAGCCCGCGCCTACGGTGGCCGGAAATCGGGATCGGAATCCCGAGCATTACCATTTCGACTTCGAGACATTGTGGTATATTGGACGAGAAAATACCGTGCAAATGTCGCCCAATCGAATCGGATTCGACGATTAACCTCCTTCTCAGATAAACCGTCTGTCCCAGATAAACGTAGTCGTCCACAACTTCCCGTATAGAGACTCCGATCTTGATAGGAGTGGGTGCTACATGGTGGTTTACCATGATTTTGGCCTTGTTAAAGTTCATTTTAAGTCCTACTCTTTCGGAAGCTCTACTGCAATCACCGAGCATAATAAGCAACTTAAATAAGTTTTTTTTTTACTTGAGTATCGATATAAAAATGGCAATCGAACTGAGTCAAGTAGAAAAGTTTCTTTCACTCAAAATGTTAGTTAGTAGTCAATGTACGAATCAAGTTAATTTTATCCTTTGGTCTTGTAGGACAGGCCACTTTCCTGAAGTAGTAGGTAAGTAGTTAGTTGTTCTTTGAAGTCCACTTATCTTACTTGTGACTATAGAATATTGTTTTATTATTTTATTTTCTTTAGATTCAATATCGAGGAGCTCTGAGGACTGGTGAGCTCGTGGCTAAGTAATAAAGTTACGCGGGTCAATTTCCAAGTCCAACTTACTTTACTGTCCCACTACGCCGTCTCGAACCAGTGCTAGCGGTACGCGCCAGATCATGCCGCCATCTCTTTCTAGGCCGGCCTCGACGACGCCGAAGAAGTCTTTTTATTATTAACAAAATTCTAAATCTAAATAAAAATAAGTCAATGGAAGATGGGTAGGCCTTTAGTGTGGGACGCTACATATGTGTCGATACTCTAGCGCCATCTCATCTTTCTAGCTCGTCGTGCTGTGCTGGTGCTGCCGCTATGGCTGCGAAGATCTTAACATTGTTGGTTGTTATATTTTCGAGGCAATTAGGGTTGAAACTCTCGGATCGTGAAGTCTGACTGCTCAAAAAATTGTTTAAAGCCCTTTCTAAAACTAGTTGACCCTTCGCGTGACCCAAGGGCAGGCTTCCATCTTGAACAGAGGATAAGAATTGGCATACATCGTGGCAATGCCGCTAATCTCTTGGGTACCTACATTAGCAGTCGACAGTGATGCGAAGGAAATTTTGGACGCCATCTTTGGTTAGTTCCGAAAGGTGTTTATTTTATTTTTTTATTATGTGTATAAGTATAAAATAAAATAAAATAAAGTATTCATAATGATAGTTATCTGTTTTTTTTTTATTTTTATATGTAAACACGAGTATTGTATAACTTGAAAATAAAAAAAATATCTAAATTAACGAAAAATTGGCGTGTAAATATTGTTACTTAATAGTATTAGATTTGCAAAATAAACATTATTAAACATTTATAAGCTGTCTGAAAAGTACCTTTCGTCATTGAGAACCAGGCTCAGCGCCTACTTATACAAATAAATTTATAAATAGGTCTTGAATAATGTTAATTCATTATTCAGTCTAAAGGCATCCATTACATCAAATTAAATGTCAAATAATGTGGGTAAGTATTTGTCATTTCAATCCGTTGTGGGTCACCCTAGTACACCCTAGCATAGCATAGCATCAGCCTTATAATGTTCCCACTGCTGGGACTCAGACCTCCTCTCTAGGAGAGGGAATGGGCCGTAATCCACCACGCGGGCCCAGTGCGTATTGATAGGATGTCACATCTTCGAATTTTTGATTCTAGGACTTGTCGGTTTCCTCACGATGTTTTCCTTCACCGTTTTGAGACCAGTGGTGATGAAATAAATGACACAAAGTAATGCGCCTGGCTGAGTTTGAACCCGCGACCTACACCTCGTTAGTCGGGGCCGTAACCACTCGGCCACCACTGGTCATAGGACGCCCAAGTCGTTTACGGCACGCACTGTTTCCGCGTGCCTCAAGGAGTTGTCAGCAAACTGTAGGGGCCCAGTAGGGTCGAGGCCTAGTCTGGGGCTCTGGGAAGGCCACCAGGGCCCTGAAACCAAGGCAGAGAAGGAACGGGGTAGGTTTTTATTCAGAAGAGTCTGACACTATTTCCTGCTTCGCCCAAGGGCGGGATTTGTCATTGGATAATTTTACCTACCATAAAAAAAAAAACTGCTCATAAGACGCATTAAGTACAACCTATAAAACTATTTTATTTTCAGTACTATTCTCAATTTAGACCCCATTGCAAGTACTTGTATTTAAAATTAATTCTAATTTAGATCACAATAGACGTCCTACATTATTTTCAAATTTAGTCTCTTCAGAAGTTTCCTAATTTAGTTTTAAGTTGTCAAAGCGTTTCAGTGTAAATGAGTACTTGTGAGTACCGTAGTTTGGTTCTGAAGAGCTCTCATCCTCTTGTCTTATCTCTAAACAGAGTATGGAAGTGTTGTTTAATCAGATGTTTAGTTTTAGTTTAGGCATAGGTATTAGGCCTTGCTTGACATTATCTACACACTTCAGACAGTGACAAGCGAGGCGGAGCGTTGTGTGGTTCCGTAGATATTATTATACTATTATTATTATTGTTAATCTGTACTGTTCTACTGCTGGGAAAAGGCATCCCCCCATTCTTCTTCATTCAATTATCACGATTACTCGTTTTCTCGTCCAAATTCTTAAAGAAGACATCCAGTTCGTCCCGCCATCTCCTTCGTAAGATGGAAATTAAAAAATAAATGTATTTGGAAATAAGTTTCGGTTTTTATTTATTTATTTATTTACTAGCTGAAGCGGTAAACTTCGTATCGTCTAATAAGGATAACGCCATCTACGGGCATCCAGAACCAGCATATAATTCATTTTAAAATGAAATTTTAATTGTCGTTGAACTCGAATTTTATTTTCGTGATTGTTTCCATATTTTCCCACAGTTTAAACTTTCCCTGGACTTGACAGATCTTTAGCGCGACTAGCAAATAGCTATTATTTTTATACACCGTTAATTTTGTCGTTTTAATCCCGTGGAGGATCGATTTGGTACATGAAACCCTATCGATTTGTAAAGAAAAAAAAAGTACTTTTTTTTAAAACTCGAATTAATTTACGTATGTACGAAATTGAATTCTTTAAGTAAATGTCGGCTGATCGAGGCCAATGAACTGTAGATAGTTAGTATGCAACGACCGACAACTCCCTACAAGGTCATTGACTCATTTAATTAAAGAAATCAATTTCGTACATACGTAGTTAATTCGAGTTTTAAAAAGAGTACATAATTTTTAAATTTTTTCTTTACAAATCGATAGGGTTTCATGTACCGAATCGATTATCCACGGGATTAGAACGATCAAAATTTAACGGTGTATATATAAATTTAATCGTAGAAGAACCAACAGCTGTAAAAAAGGATAATGATCATATATGAGACATTGAGCCAATTACAGCAAAAAAAACAGTATTCATTTTATTTTTGGTTTTAAAATACTACTACTAAAATTATAATTAGCGACCTTGTTTCTTTTATATTTACTCAAAAACAATTACATATTAGAGAAAATATATGAAATTCTGAAAATGACAAAATAGTTTATAGTTTACTTTTAATAATAATACGACAGAGAGCACACACAGGTGGCCGAGTCGTAACGGCCCCGACTTACGGTTTGTAGGTCGCGGGTTCAAGCCCAGCCAGGCGCATTACTTTGTGTAGTTAATTTAATCACCACTGCTCTAAAAACGGTAAAGGAAAACATCCTGAGGAAACCAGCATGTCCTAGAACCAAAAATTCAAAGACATGTGACACGTACCAACCCGCACTGGGCCCGCGTGGTTTTTTTTTTTTTTTTTTTTTTTATGGTAGGTAAAATCATTCAATGACAAATCCCGCCCTTGGGCGGAGCGGGAAGTAGTGTCAGACTCTTACTGACTAAAAACCTACCCCGTTCCTTCGTAGCCTATCGTGCCGGGGCCGAGCATTCCTTTCGGAAATAAACCCATGACCCCAGTAGGCTTCGACCCTGCCTGCCTGCAGTTAGCAGGCTGGGCCTCTTCGGTGTGCTGACAGCTCCTTGAGGCGCGCGGGAACAGAACGCGCCGTCGACGACTTGGGCTCGGTCCGGTCGGTTACCAGACGATCGGACAGCGTGCTACCCATTGCACGCCGTCCGCAAGCCCGCGCCTACGGTGGCCGGAAATCGGAAGGGCCCGCGTGGTGGATTATGGCCCATATCTTTTCCTAGAGAGGAGGCCTGACTCCCCGCAGTGGGAACATAATAAGGCTGATGCAATGCAATGCAATGCAATAATACGTCCTCATCAATATTGCACATAGGCTACTTCCTCCAAGTAGTGCCACAACGAGCAGGCCATCGGATTTCCAAGATCCTCTTTAGGTAATCGGTCTACCTAGTAAGAGGCCTTCCAACGCTGCGTCTTTCAGTACGTGGCCGCCATCCCAGAACCTTTCAGCTGCATCGACCATCTATACTGCGAGTGATGTGCCTTGCCCACTGCTAATTCTTCGTAATAATACTTACTTGTATAACTATACTACCGGAAATCTGTATAATTCAGGTATTCTATACAATATCGAATGCACAGCCGCCAATGTGTTTAAAAGAAGGAAGGAAGGAGGTGATTTAATTTTAGGGCACCATGACATGGACAGGTTATGTTAGGGTTATTTTTTTGCCTGACACGCTTTCCCACTTTGGGTGGACCAGGAGAGTGTGTCAGACTTTTATAGCCAGGTTCTACTCATTTTGAAATTTTTTTTGAACCTCTGGAAATCCACAAATATAAAAGAAAACACCATGAAAAAATATTTTGTTACAATTCACCATATGACCAACCACCGGGTAAAAATCTAAACATGATATGAATTAGTTGGCTCGATAGAAAAAAAAAATCGCGAATCCGACCCTAATTTATGATTTCAAATATTTGAACGTTACATAAAATAATAAACTTTGTTTTTTAACAGAGTTTTTTTTTTTTTTAATAAAAAGAAAACTGCTGTTACGAGGCCGCGAAATCGAGATAGACCCGGGCAGAGTTCATACAAAATACACTATGACTACCACTGGTCCTTAAGGCCCTTAATAATTATAGGCCATTGGATGACTTCACAACCTCAAAAAAAAAATTTTCGTATATTCTGGTATCCTTTGAGAATTGAGTTTTATGTTAGTGTTAGTTTTATGGAGTTTCTTGCCGGTTCTTCTCCTTTGGAACCGTGCACTAGCTTCTGACGTTTTATAAACTGTGCTTATGTAAGTCTATATGAAATAAAAACTATTTTGATTTGATTGATTTGAATGGATGTTCCCACTGCAATTTTAAAACTGAAAGAGCTGCATAAATTAGTACCACCCACTGTAAGACTTATGTATATAGTTCAAATATCTAGTGGGATGGAGTAAATGAAACATGACGGATGACATCATTACGTAGGAGAGCAACGAGTGTCGATGTGTTTACAACTATGGACTTGATTTAAAAGTAAATACAGGAGGATGGGTTTTATACTTGAACAGGGTAAAATCATGCTATTTTATCGTATATTTTTTTGCCCGTGCTTGACTGCGATTCCACCTGATTTTAAATAATGATGCAATCGTTGTTGCGTACTAGACACCTAAATTATAATCGGACGCGAACACTGTAATAGGCAAACTGTTCCATTCCTTCGATGTACGCGGTATAAACGACGAAGCTAAACGCTTAATCCGGACCATAGAAGTTTCAACAACGTAAGCGTTTTTTTTTGGTGGGAAAATCATCCAATGACATTTCTGCGCCCTTGCATGGGGTGGAAGATAGGATATTAGCCGTACGCCAGGTTGCCCATCGCGATGGTAGAAAGAAGAAGATGGAGGAATCAAGTTTTGCAATTCCCGCTCACACTTTCCAAAATGCTCTTTGTGATTTAAATAATGAATTCTCTTTTTTCTTATTTGAGGTAGGACATCATCCTATGACTTTCCCACTCTAGGATGAAATGAGAGGGTGCGTCGCACTCTTAATTACTCAAACCCACCTGTGTCCTTATGCAATTTTCTAAAAGGTATATTCGAATCCTGGCACAAAGGGCAACTGAAGGTCAGAATGTCTTGCTTCCCTCTAGCCTAGAGCGTGAAAAGTCACCGAAAGATTTCTCACTTAAAAAAAAAACCATTACAAGAAATCTAAGTAATAAAATAAAATTCTTATTATTATTGTAACCGGATTTATAGCTTCTCATTCAATCTTAGTTATTATTCTGTGATTAAGATTATCAAAACCATCGTAATAATACAAACACTTTGACTGGCAAGTTGGTCTAGTGGTCAGTGGCCCTGACTGCTATGCCGGAGGTCTTGGGTTCTATTCCCACCCAGGACAAATGTTTGTGTGATGAACACGATCGTTTGTTCTGTGTCTGGGTGTGTTTTATCTATAATAATGTACGTATTTGGAAATATATAAGTATGTTTATGAGTTGTCTAGTACTCAGAACACCAAGCTCTGCTTAGCTTGGGACTAGGAGGCGTTGTGTGATCGTTGTGGAATATTAATATTATACACCGTTAAATTTTAATCGTTTTAATCCCGCGGAGGGTCAATTCGGTACATAAAACACTATCGATTTTTAAAGATAAAAATGAAAAATAAAATAATTTTTTTTCAAACTCGAATTATTTCACGCGTATACGAAATTAATTAAACGTCAGCTGATCGAGGTCAATGAATTGTGGGTAGTTAGTACGCAACGACCGACAACTCCCAAGGCCATTGACTCGTTTACTTTTTTTTTTAATTAGCCTGTACTTTCCCACTGCTGGGCAAAGGCCTCCCCCAATTCCTTCCAGGTATTTTTCTCTCGGGCCACCTCGAACCAGCCCGCTTACTTAAAGAAATTCATTTCGTACGTGCGTATATTAATTCGAGTTTTAGAAAAAAAAAACTTTATTCTTTAATTTTATTTTTACAAATCGATAGTGTTTCATGTACCGAATCGACCCTCCACGGGATTAAAACGATCAAAATTTAACGGTGTATTGTTATTAAACAAAACTTCATCATCATCTTTCTGCTTTTGTCTCTGGTTACGTAAGGTTACATTTTTTCTTTAATTTTTTCTGTCACCGGTCACATCATCACTGAATCCCTTTTCTTTCATATCCATCTCTCTATCCTTGGCCTTCTTCTTCTTCTCCATTCATTCAAATGGTATGCTCATAACCTCTTTTAAAACATGGGTTTCGTACGGTAATCGATTCTCTTACAATTTTTCAGTCACTTTTGCTACTTTGCCATTTTCTCTATATCTTATACTCTATTCTTACCTACTGTATGCATTTCTGACATTCCACACATTCATTTCAACATTATAATAGTTAATTGTGCCTTATTATCAGGCAACTAAGGCCCATAGATAAAATACACAAAAATATTAATCTAACAAAACAATAAACTAATACATATAACATACTAATAACAAAAGAAACTATTAAATCGTTGCACACGAAGTGACGGCGTCGTGTTCCGCTGCGAGGTCAGCATCCTACCACGAAATCTTTCGATACACGACACCCTTCGGCCAAAACTCCTTTGAGGCAGGTCTCCAAATGGTGAGTCGGTACCTGCACCACAAACAACTTGAAATTAGTGTTGTGTTAGCATTACGCGGTTCTAACTGCACGACTCTCAAAGTCCAGTTGGTCTTCACACGTACATACTCCACGATATCCTCAACCTTCGTCTCAACATGATGTCCACTACATACAATCTTGTTTTATCCATTTTTTTTACAGACTAACATTCTGATCCATACAGACAAATTTTATCACGGACTTGTAAATGCTACCCTTTAACTTGAGCATTCGTGGGTCACAAATTTATTCCGGTGACCTGTCGCCATTTCATCAATTCATGAGAAGTTCTGATGGGTCACGTCTTGGGCTACCTGGCCATTCTTTTGGATTACAAACGAAAGACAATATTAATAAAACTCATCCTAAACCAACATCTGTTTGAAATGTCTTGAAATAATAATTCCAACATTATTTATTTTATGAGCATGAGTAGAGTACTTTCTTTATGTAAAAACTCTTACATATGAGACTATGAGACAATACCTACTCAAAGTACTAATAAAACTCAAGATGCAAAGCAATACCTACTTACACCACAAGCGCACAGAGTCGATTATGAATTGACAGTAAAGTTTTTCATAACCTCATGAAAAGTTGCTCGAATAAGATTCCTCTTTAAATATTATTATCGTGTTTTCAAGAGCTCTAGTATCTATGAAAAGATCTTAAAAGTATAAAAGATACTTGAGTTTCCCACTGGCTTCAGACATTCTTATCATGTAAGATTTTTTTATTATCTACACTGAAAAATTGCGTGTTTGAAGTATTCTATTCTATCCGCAAGAAAGATGTGTATATTTTTAAAGTTGAATTTTTATTTCGAAATCTTATTTGAATTTTACATTTGATTTTACAACGACATAAATGTGAAATTCGATAACTAAGGCTAAGAATTCACGGAGCGATTTTCCGCCGCGGTTGCGGGCCCACAGCTTCTGTAGAATGCAGATAAATGTGTAAAAACTTAAAGCACATTTCAAGCCACGGTAAACGCGGGCTTGTGGACGTCGAGCAATGGGTAACTCGGCGTCCAGCCGTCCGGTAATAGACCGGGGCCCAAGTCGTTGACAGCGTGTAGTGATCCTCACGCTCCTCAAAGAGATGTCAGCAAACCGTAGGGGCCCAGTTGGGATGCCCACTAGCTAGAACCGTGGGGAATTTCTGAAAAGGAAACCTGTAGTTTTAGAACACAAAGGGAAACTGAAGGACACAAGTGTGGTCTTAGTCAGTAAAAGTCTGACGCGCTCTTCCACTCCACCCAGAGCGGGAGAAGTCATTGAATGGTTTTCACCCTTATTAATCTTATTAATTCCAACTAATCTATAAATAAATTCTTCTTCATGATTGTGACTCACAAGTCGTCGAAACGAAAAGGAGTAACAAACATAATTACTTATACACATTAATATACAATTTCACCTTTACAATATTAATGTAAAATACAATATCTTAAAGACAATGATTGTACATTGCCTTAAAGATTTTAAATGTGCTTTCAGTTAGTGTTCGATTACGGAGACGTGGCGCGTCGCGCGGCGCGTCGGGCGGTCCGTCGTACATTGCCATATATGTTTGTGTTTGCGTGAGCAATGACGCGGCCCGCTGCTGCAATGTACGACGAAACGCCCAACGCGCCGCGCGACGCGTTTCCGTAAACACAGCCTTAGGCGTACCTATAAAATCGTTTCTTTAAATGAACAAAGATTGTAGGATCTGTCTTTAAATTGAATGTTATTCGAAATCCATAAAGAAGTAAATATAAGACAATGAAGTAGGCGATCGAGACATATAGAATACGAGGAGGGTTAGAACTGAGTCTAGGTCGATTGGCAGCATCTCGCTACTAAAATAGCTAATTTTGTGTTAGCAGTGCAGTTGTATAGAGGTTTGAGATGATTGCTCCGGGTTTTCCGCGAAACTCAAAAATCAACGGCGGGGAAATATGTCACCATGATACGTATACTAGCGGAATAATTTACTAAGTTTTATCAAATCAAGATAATAGCTAATCTGAGTTTCGCAATATAATCGTCATAAATAGAAACTAAATTGAATGACCATGGCCATGGCTTGACCAGGTCAGGGTGCTAGTGGTCCTAGGCGCCGATCTACTCTAAAAATTAATTAAAATAACTATATTCTTATGGCTAGAAAGAGGGCTACTGCTAAAATCAAAACAAATAGAAAGATAATTATGACAACGAGGACAACGTTGGGCGAGGACAACTCCAAGCGTTCACGTTAAACGAAACGATTGTAACTTGACCCCTAGCCAAGTCTTACGGCCTTACGTCCAACAAGGGACGTCTTTCGGCTGAAATAGTGATGATGATGATGATGAATCATTATAGCCACATATAACTATAAATCGCCAATAGTTTATTTGATTACGTTTTTTTTATCAACATGTGTTTTCTCTAGATATTGTCTATAGTAGACGCCAGATAACAAAAAAATAACGGTCATTGACCTTTTGGTAATATATCTGCGTAGGTACATGATCATCATCATAATTTCAGCCCAAACACAACCATTGTTGGACATAGGCCTCCCCAAATATCGCCACAATGATCCAGTTAGTCCTGTTAGTCTCGCATCCACCGGATTCTCGCAGCCTTTACCAGGTCATCGGTCCACCTTGTAGGAGGCTTTCCAACGCTGCGTCTTCCGGTACGCGGTCGCAATTCCAGAACCTTTCGGCCCCAACTGCCATCCATTCTGCAAGCAATGTGTCCTGCGCAATGCCACTTAAGTTTGGCGATTCTTCGTGCTGTGTAACCTTGGTTCTCCTGCAGATATCCTCATTCCTGATTCGATCACGCAAGGAAAGTCCAAGCATAGCTAATCTGCTAAGGCTTTCGATTGTGTTAATCACGAGACCTTGCTTTTAAAACTACAACATTATGGGCTTGGTAAACTTGCACTCAGCTTGGTGAAATCATATTTAAATGACAGGCAACAGCAAGTCCAAATAAATGGTACAAATTCTCAGGGTTTGAAAGTCAAAATGGGTGTTCCACAAGGCTCAATATTGGGTCCTTTCCTCTTCTTAGTATATATTAATGATCTACCGCACCTATTAAAAAAACAGCCGCACATTGTATTGTTTGCTGACGATACGTCGTTAATATTTAAGATCAATAGACGTTCCACAAACCTTGATGACGTAAACAACTCTCTACAGCAAGTCCACAACTGGTTCACTGTTAATAATTTAGTGTTAAATGGAAAAAAAACTAAGTGCATAAGATTTGCGTTACCTAATGTTAAAAGTAATAAATCCGACATAGTATTGAACAGGGAGAAACTTGAATTCGTCGAGAACACGGTTTTCCTGGGGATCACGCTTGACTCGAGGCTACAATGGGGTCCACATTTAGCATCTCTGGCAGGTCGGCTTAGTTCAGCAGCATATGCTGTTAGAAAAATCCGTCAATTTACAGATGTCGATACCGCGAGACTAGTCTATTTTAGTTACTTCCATAGCATAATGTCTTACGGTATTTTACTATGGGGACGGGCTGCAGATATTGAGTCTATTTTTATTCTGCAGAAAAGAGCTATCAGAGCCATATATAATCTTCGCAGGCGCGATTCTGTTTAAGGAAATAAACATCATGACGGTCCCTTGTCAATACATTTATGAAAACATTATGTATGTTCGGAAAAATATTCATCTTTTTACTAAGATAAGTGACAGGCACAATTTTAATACTAGGAATAGGAACCAATTAGATCAACCTCGATTCAGATTGGCTAAAGTACATAGTTCTTTTATGGGTTACTGTGTAAAGTTTTATAATAAAATCCCACCTGGAATTCAAAATCTAAATGAGTCGAAATTTAAAACATGCATTAAACGCACGCTATGTAGACAAGCATATTATAAATTGGAAGATTACATCGTTGATAAAAATGCTTGGCTAAATGCCGGTCCTGCTCCACAGCCACAGTCACATTTGCCTACAAATTAGTTTGGAAGAAATGCGGGGGCCCCTTTTTGTATTGTTGTTTTCGAAATGTTTTTTTTTTTTTTATATATACTATTTTTCATTATTTTATTGATTTATTGTAATGGAGCTTGTGATCAATTACTTATTACTTTTTGTAATTGGAAACAATAAGATTGTATAATGTAGAAGCACTTTTTTTTTTTTATTTGTGAATGTGAAGTACCATGGAGCATTTTTATTTTAATAGGTTACAACTTGTTTGACATTAAAAGCATGGCAGTTGAGAGTTTGTCATGCTCACTAAAATGTCTCGCTGATGGTGGCACGTGTTATTGGGTCATTCGGTTCCCTTCAAAATGGTTGAGCTGAGTGGGGCTGAGGCACGCGTCATGCTCGTGAACGGGCGCCGTCAGTAGGGACTGGTCATCTCTTAGCTGCCAGTAGCTCAATTCAATTTCTATTTTTTTAATTAGTTCATTTTATTTTTTATTACTTATCTGCATTGTGCTCACATAATAGAATTGACAAGAAAAATGTAACCAAGATTTATGTAACTCATAATATGATTTTAAAAGAGTGTCCATGGAGTTTCTTGCACGTTCTTCTCCATAGAGATCTACGCTTTGGAACGTGCAATTTAGCTTCACTTTTTTTTGGACTGACCGACATTTTGACAATTCAAAAGTGCCTGTAATTGGTCTATTTGAAATAAACTATTCTGATTCTGATTCTGATAGCCCTTTTCATTGCCCTTTGGGTGGCTTTAAGTCTTCTGATATGTCATCACTGGCAACACGAACTGGTCATAGACTTTCGTCTTGAGACTCTGTGGTATGTTGGACGAGAAGATACCGCGCAGCTTCCCGAACGCCGCCCGGCCGAGTCGGATTCGACGATCGACTTCTTTCTCGAAATTAGAAATTAGATCTACCCAACTGTACTGTCTATCCGAGGTGAACGTAATCGTCCACAACTTTGAGTGGAGTCTCCAATCTTGATAGGAGTCCCGCCCTTGGGTGGAGCGAGAAATAGTGTCAGACTTACTGACTAAAAACCTACCCTGTTCCATTAATTGCCTTCGTCCCAGGGCCCCGGGTGACATTTTCACATAACCTTTGGCCCCAGTAGGCTTCGACCCTGCTGGGCCCTTACAGTTTGCTGACAACTCCTTGAGGCGAGCGGGAACAGTGCGCGCCCTAAACGACTTGAGCTCGGACCGGTCTGTTACCGGACGGACGGACAGCGAGCTACCCATTGCCCGCCGTCCGCGAGCCCGCGCCTACGGTGGCCGGAAATCGAGATCGGTATCCCGGCGGCGGCGGTGATGTGGGCGCCGTTGCCTGATGCTTCGGCCTCCTCCTTTGTTAGCATTACTGCTTCGCAGAAGGGGGCGATGATAGGAGTGGGTGCTATATGGCTGTTTACCATGACTTTGCTTTTGTCCATGTTCATTTTAAGCCCCACTCTTTCTGAAGCTCCACCGAGGTCACAGAGCATAGTGCTGAGCTCCTCCGTAGTCTCAGCCATGGCTACTATGTCGATGATTTTAAACACCACAAAAAATTTGAAGAAACATCCTTATACCTTGAGAAAACTAGGATCACAGACACAACAATAGCAAATATACTACACGATACTATGTAAATGTTTATGGTGTCATAAAATTAGGTATTTTACGACAAAAGCCTCTGTCCTACTAAGAAATAATGACTTGGTCACAAAAAGTGGGTAATAAAAATATTTGTGAGAGTTAGGTTCTTTTGAGCAAACCGTGGTTAACTTGTTTACTCGAATCGATTGCTCTGTCTGATAATCTTTCACGTTTAAACACATTACAGTAGGCGTGGGTTTGTAAATGGCGATCAATGGGTAGTCCGCCGTCCAACTGTCTAGTAACCGTTCGAACCAAGCTCATCAACGGCGTGTAGTGTTCCACGCGTGGAACCTCAGGGATATATCAGCAAAGTCGTAGGGGCCCAACAGGTTGGAAATCTCTGTGGCCATGGGTTCGCTTTTGAAAGGAAAATCCGGAACCTTGGAATGCAAGACAACGAAGTAACTTAAGAGAGGAATATTCAGTAAAAGTCTACACTTTCAAAAACACTGACACTTTCCTTTGCTCCACCTAGAGCAAGGAGGATTGAAGGGTTGTTTGATAAATTCCCACTAAAAAACATTTTATTCATTTGCTGATAAAAATATTGAAACATGATTACAAAAATAAAAAAAAATGAGATTTTATAAAAAGCGTGGCAGCTTATCAATCAAAAAATAATCAGAATAAAACATTCATAAAAACATTTTTGCTGTAGAATTTCCTGAAATACGAGTACTTAATTCATACTATTCCAAAAAAATTTAGCTAGTAAATAATTTCAAGTAAATATTCATTCTTATGGAAATTAAATGGTATTATGGAAATTCATTGTTTGTGAAATGAAAAAACAAATATGTAAGTACTACTTGACCTTGACATTTTGTAGTTAAATTTCTATGGATTAGCCATTTTTTAACCGACTTCAAAAAGGCGGAGGTTGTATGTATTTTTTTTTTATGTATGTTCACCGATTTCTCGGTCAATTGTAGAGCGATTTTGATTTTTTTTTTTTATTTTCAATGAAAGATTATACTCCCGATTTGGTCCCATAGAAATATTGTTCTGATCTGATGATGAACTTCGATGATATAGCACGGAACTCTTCAAAAAATCATAGCAAAAATGTCGTAACAACTATAATTGCTTTGTTTATACCTGTAGTTGGTGACTGACTGACGGAAGAAGGGGAGGGGATGCATAGACCGGTATATTATATACCTGTATAGTATATTTATTACAAGTATAATTGCTTTGTTTATACCTGTAGTTGGTGACTGACTGACGGAAAGGGAGGGGATGCATAGACCGGTATATTATATACCTGTATAGTATATTTATTACCGGAATTCTGTAATAAGTCAATGTATCCTAGCCGACCACACGGTTGTAGCCGTGGATGAGGGATAGGCAACTCTGTGCTCGGGTTTGATTCCCGCACGGAGCTTGAATATTTGTATGGCATACAGCTAGTAAGTTGTACCACGTCTGGGTGTCTTAGACTGTGAGTTTACATATAATGTGAACACACTCATGATAATAATACATTTTGATAAAAGTGAAAAAAGTATGACATTGCGACCGCGGCGGAATTTGCACGAGCCGTAGGCGATCCAAGTGTGTTATGGAGCTGAGGGCTGCAGTGACCAATTTTCACGAAGTTTTTCAATACATTTACGATTAGTGGGGGTTGACTTGCGCTTCGTGGGGATCGACGCGCGCCTAGCCTGATACGATAATTACAATTTAATTATACATCAATAAAAATAAAATTGTGGCGGGGCGAGCACGCGCTTTTATCCGCACTATTGGGGAAAACAGTCCATTGCATGCCTAAAAGCGATGGAATAAGAGCGGGTTTTCGATTAAGTAATAATATATTATGATATATAATATATCACACACACTATCACACAACATCGTCTAGTCCCAAGCTAAGCAGAGCTTGTGTTATGGGTACTAGACAACTGATAAACATACTTATATATTTCTAAATACATACATATTATACATAAATTACACCCAGACACATCACATAAACATTTTTGTCCTGGGTGGGAATCGAACCCACGACCTCTGGCGTAGCGGTCAGTGTATTACACCTATTTGCAAATAAAGACATTTATTTGCAAATAGGTTTTAAAAACACTTTTAAACGTCAATTTTTTTTTTCATCTTTCAACTAAATGAGGTCGGTGTTTCCTAACTGACTACCCTGAGGAGAAATACCGATACAAACTCAAGGTCAAAGTTTCTTTTTAAGTCCATACAGTAAATATGTAATGGTCATATCACATGAGAACCATATAGCTATAACAGTGTTGAGAAATAAGTTGGGCCCTGGAGGAATACCACCATAAATCCTTAAGTTGGCTCATTTTACTTAAAGGAGACATTCCTATATTTTAAAAAAGAAACAAAACTGCATTCAAACATTTTCTAAAACTTGTGCTTGCTCGAACCAACTAAAATTAAAAAAAAAAAACATATATTCACTACACTTTGACTTTACGATTTATCCAATGACAAGGCAGATGATATCTTGATCTCAAATGTGTTACTGTTCAGAGGCAATAAAAAAAATGTAGTTAAAAAAAATAAAAATAAAGCAAGTCTTTGTTGATAAAAAAGAAAATCATGTTAGGATTATAATTTACTAGCGACCCGCCCCAGCTTCGCACGGGTGCAATGGTGATATTAAATATATTATGCATGTATTATAATATAAACCTTCCTCCCAAACCACTCTATCTATAGAAAAAAAACCGCATCAAATTTCGTTGCGCAGTTTTAAAGATCTAAGCATACATAGGGACAGAAAGCGAGAAGCGACTTTGTGTGATTGTTGAATGATTCACAATCCTTAACGTGCAAGTACGACTCACACTTAATTCTGTGCTAATAAACATTGGAAAAATAATCTCCCTAAATTCAAAAGAAGTGGAAAATTAGTCAAATCACTGGCGACAAGCTCAAATATTAAAACATCATCTCAAATTATTGTTAGAGGGAAATGCCTTTCGCTTCGGAAAAATCACTTTGAAACTTTTCCTGATTTTTCACCCCCGTGACTGATCAAAACGTGTCAGATCTCATTATTTATTCAAAAAACATTTTCCTTTGATTCTGCCGTTAAATCATCATGAAGCTATTCGTGCTTTGATATAGGGCTGTCAAATTGCGCGAGTGAAAGTTTTAAAAAAAGAAAGAAAAACCAATGAGAATTTTTTTTTTTACCCTTATCCTTGTGCGGAAGAAATCATTGGATTATATCCCAAAAACGCCTTTTGACAACGATCTTTGGACAAATTGAGAATGAAAAAATTTTTTATTCCAAAGTGTGTATATGTCCTAGAACCAAAAATCGAAGACATGTGACATCCACTAATCCACACTGGGCCTGCGTGGTGGATTAAGGCCCATTCCCTTTCGTAGAGAGGAGGCCTGAGTCCCAACAGTGGGAACATTATAAGGCTGATGCAATGCAATGCAATACCATATCTACACGCATATTTTTGTATTTTAAGTGGCTGGAGCCGGCACGGCGTCCTCACCTTTCGCATTAAACAGGTTCTCACCAGACATGGCTAGTTCAGGAGGTTCTACATCGGATCTAGGCGGAATAAACGCCCGAGAGTCACCATTGTGATGACCGCCCGGAGGAGATGGTAGAGCGAACGGTGGACGTGTGCCCCGTTTGGGTAAAGCACCCCGTGTCTTCGTGGGGGCAATCGGCAGAAGCGACCTCTCTCGCCGGGCCCTGTAAAAATTTGGATGTAATTTGGTGTCCACTTTCTACTTTTACGAGTGAAGCTGCATAGAATACTTTTTATCCCAGAAATGTTCCTTTGGGACCACTTTCTATTTTTACAGGATGCATTTTGGAAAGTGTACTTGATTCCACTTTCGCACTTCTACCATCGGACAACCGACGAACGGCAAATATCCACTTTTGCGTAGTTGAAACCTCTACAGTCTAGACCAAGCGTTTCGCCTCGTCGTTTATACCGCGTGCATCGAGGGACTGAAACAATTTGCCTGCTGTGGTCTTCCAGTCCGATTATTATTTAGATGTCTTCAAGGCTAGAGTAAATAGGCTCCTAATAAAATAGTGCGTTTTACCATCAACGATTGCATCACTATTTACCATTAAAAAAAAAAAAAAAACTGGCAGCAGGTATATATTTTTACGGTTATTCCGAAGTAAAATGTTTGGATTTGTGTTGTTAACGCAAACTAATAAACAGATTGATATTATGTTTTTTCTTTACCGTTTTTTCTGCAACCCCGGTCCTATAATTTCCCAACTTTACCGAATACATGACATTATTCTAAATCAAGTTTGCCGTAACACCATTTCTGACAGCCCTATTCTGTTCGAAATCGGGGCGTCTCAATAAGCCTTGTCTTTGATACCCCTGTTAGTACTATTTGCATTCATCACAGAGTCTTATGGTACAAATACCACGAGATTCAGAATTCGGATGGAAAATACAAATAATGTTTGTTATCGAAAAGAATATTGTTCATCTGTTCACGTTGTTTCCAATCCCTTTATCAAAGAGACAAGACTTTTGGGAATTGAATGTTTCATATTGCTATATTTATGTGTATTAGATATTATTAGTTTTATAACAACTTCAAAAAGGAGGAGGTTATTATGTTCAGCTGTATTTTTTTTTTTTTTGATTTCCTTCCTTTTTTTAGCGTTAGACCACTTTCGCACCTGATGGTAAACGATGATGTGGCCGACGATAGAGCACGCTTGCCTGATTTCTCAAATCTATAAAAATATTGTTTTGATCTGATGATAAACTTCGAAGATATGGAACGGAACTCCTCTTAGAATCATAGCAGCACTGTCGTAATAATTAAAATTATGTACTTTGTTTATATTGTGTTCGATGTGTGACTGAAGGCAGGAGGTAGGCATTGGAACTCTGTTATAAATCAATGTATCCTAGCCCTGTTTGGGATTATCAAAATTGTCTTGAGACGTACTTTAGACCAATTTTTATGATTCTTTTCGTAATTGGTTAAGTCATAACTCTGTTAAAATCTCATCACCACACCGCAAAAAAAATCCGGGAAATTTGCTCACTATTAAGTTTTAGCTGTGAAATACCACGACGAAACAGTAAAAAACAAAATAAATACAACGGACTTCAAAAACCAACTAAAAAATGCAAAACAAATTTAATTTCGGAAATCAGCATCAAAAAATGACGAACACATTCCAAAATCAAAGTTATTTTGCATTTTTTAGTTTGTTTTGTATGTCGGTTGCATTTTTATTTGTAAAAAAAAAAAAATTATAACATACAATAAGAGAGGAAAAATGAACCAGGGTGCGTGCTCACACATACGTTATCCGGAGAGCAAACACAAATAATTGTGTTACGAGATAAAATTTCACATTTAATATCACGACACCCACGTTGATAACATTGGGTTAACAAAACAAGATAAAACAACAGTTTATTTGCTTTTCTCAGAATTATACTATTAGTTTACTTGTTTGGATTAATATTTGTGATTATAGTAAGTGGTACCCCTATCACTCACAACACCGGTTAAAATATTTTATCAACTCAATGATTTATGAATATTTTTGTGATGAAAATTATGAGTCTTCTTTAAATTTTATTCATTTTGTTTTCAACAAAATCTTAAATGTAAAAATAAGATGAAATGTAATTTATTACGTATTCATATTGTACATACTAAAAACTAAAAGGCACTATTTTTTTTTTTGTTTAATATCATTTTACTTATTGAAATAATCAATCGAACACTATCTTTTATTGGCCTATAAAGTTCAAAATCACATAAGTACTGTAAATTGTTAATACTTTTTCATTATACAATTTTGATCTTTGAAGTATCCATCCATGTAGGCCTTTGTGAAATAAAATGATTTTGATTTTATTTGGTCTCTTTCAAGTCAAGTAAGTAATAATGTTGTACTTAAACTGGCATTCCATATATTGCAATTTGCATATTTCACCGCTTATAATTATGAGATTATCGTCATATTCATTAAGGGCGCCATCACAAAATTTTGCTCTGTCGTTCTTTCAAAGTTTGAACGGCCAGTGCATCACACAATGTAGTATTTTTGCAGTTCTATATTTGAGACTATGGATAATATGTTCCCTTGGGACAATTTTCCATTATTATTACGTGGCTAAAGCCGCCGGCAGCTGCTAGTCGGCTATATAAAATTCTACAAACGTTACTACATATCAAAAAAGCAATTTAGATATCTATTTTTAGCACTTATATTCAAGTTCTTATCGCTTATGTAGGTATGTACCTACATACAATTAAAGTCAAATATGTATTACTGTTATTGCATTTACTACGAATGTTTTAGCAATTTCCAACTACAACCAAACTAAAAATTCAATTTAAAAGATTATTTACGGAATTTTCACGTTGTTCAAATAATTTTGTTTGTGCTAAAACAAAGTTATTTACTAATATAGCGTGCAAATATGTATGAAGCTGACAATTTTAAAACTCCGCAGACAAATTCAGAAATTTGTCGGGTGTTAAAAGTTCTATCTAGAGAGAAAGTTTGGTGGTTTTAAAAATAGTTTTTAACTATGACTCGGAATGAAATAGTTAGACAAAAATAAAAATTATATTCTGTATTATATTTATATAAAAGGTTTATATTATTAAAAGCAAAAGCAGAAAACTATTAAAGTTAAACTAAGAGAACAATTTTATCCATTTTAACATCATTCTGTACTTTATGCAAGCGAATAAATGATTTTCGTATTTCGAACGTACTTTTTTTTAGAAAAAAAAAATCGTTCTCCTACACTAATTTAGAATGACGCCTGTAATTGTGGGTTTGTGGGTTCGTTCACAAACATTAATTAATTAAACTCCCATACACAAGACCAGAAGACCATAAAAAAATTTGTTCCGCGCAGGAATCGATACCGCGACATGTAGCACAGCAGTCAATCGCTCAACCACTGCACCAATCATGTCGTAAAATTATGTGTCTGATGTGTCCCGTCAATTTATAAATCAGTATTAAAAACCCTAGCCATCCCTTAACGGAGATACAGATGAGTCTGATGTTACGTCAAACATTTTAAATCAAATTAATTCCAAAGGAAAATTACCTAAAGTTGTTTCAGACCGTAAACACCAAATTTAAGGCTTGTAACTGTTATAATAACTGTTATAACACGACGCCTTACGCCATCTATCGGGTTGTGGGCACAATATTACGCCACCCGAATTGATCAAATCACAAACAAGATCAAACACCGATATAAACGATAACATATCAATAGTATCTACAGATTATTAGCGACATCTATCATACGACGTGTGAAGTGTCTGTGACGTCAACAAGTTACTACTACATACAAGCATGAGAGATTGAAGATGCACACTAAGCTGTCAAATAGCCTATATAAGCCGCCAGCACGAAGGAACTGACACACTCGCTACTTAGAAGGCACAGTGGTCGATAGCCCCGCAGTCACTACTGTTGTCATAAGCTTGACCTGAGCGGAGGCCCCGTCGCCCTCAGGAACAGCCGAGCTAGGAGGTCAAGGGATAGGATAGCCCCGCAGTCCATCCCTAGAACCGCTCATAGATTTTCACATCAGTCTATTATCTTGTTTGCTAAAAATCTGTCAAGTGTTTGAGGTAAATAAACCCTATCTGTCATCCAACGTTGGTTTCATTCCACCGCCACCATTACATTGGCGCCCAACGTAATATTCTTCTACCCGCAATACTTTTCGGAGCACTCACATTTTTGACGGTGTATCCACATATCGGCGGATAAATAGAAGCTTACCCTCAAGAGCATTTATATTATTTTGACACTATTGACATGTCTGAAAAAAAACCAGAGATGGTGGTGATGACTCAGGAACAATTCACCGCACTCATAACAAAAGTGACAGAAGCGAACGAGAGTGGAAATAGACATTTCAAAAGTTTTGCTGCTTGTACGAAACGCTACGACGGTGAACGAAACTTTAACAAAGTGGAAGAATTCGTTACAAATATATCAGTTTTTAAGAAAATAGAAAAAATCAGTGACGAAGACGCTTTGGAAGGTTTGACCTTATTATTGTCTGGTGCCGCTGCGACGTGGTGGAACGGTGTGAAAAGTGATATCAAAAAGTGGTCCCAAGCTCTCGACGCCATTAAATCTGCTTTTGCGCCGAAAATGCAGCCACATGAAATTTACTTGGAAGTGTACTCAAAGAGGCAAACGACGGAAACAATTGACGCGTTTGTGTGTGAAAAACGCGCCTTGCTATCACAGTTGCCTGCGAAAAGGCATAAGGAAGAGGAACACCTGGATTTTGTGTATGGACTTCTCAACATAACCTACAAAAAGGAAATTGCTCGCACGGAAGTAAAAACTTTTGCTGAATTCCTGGAACGAGGTCGTCACATTGAGAGTCTGGCCAAGGAAGCTGGTGAGTTGACAATCCCGACACAACCAGACCGAAAGCCGTCCAAAAGATGTTCGTTCTGCGGCAAGAAAGGTCATCTTTTCGACGTTTGTCGCAAAAGGTTGGCGGAACAAAACGAAAAAGCAGTCAGTTCTGAACCAGAAAAGAAGCCAGTCATCACGTGCTATGGATGTGGAGCACTTGGTGTCTACAGAAGCAGTTGCAATACCTGTAAAGCAAAGGAAACACCACCCAAGCCCGTTGTTTTTTGTTCAGTACAAAACTACTTGAAGATACATGCAAAGATACCGACGATCAAGGTATATATAAAAGGGGAAGAAGGCTATGCATATATAGATACTGCTGCCCGTCGCAGTATTGCCAGTATGCAGCTGTATAAAATGTTGCTACGATATGGAGCACAGTTTGACCAGCGAGTAACCGACATTAAACTAGCCGATGGAACGGTGAAAACGTCAAACTTGTTGACAACGACAACTGACATACGTATTGGAGAACGCACACTACCAATAACATTGTCAGTTATACCTGAAGCAGTTGATAACCGTACGCTGTTAGGTATCGAGTTCCTAGAACAGGCAGGAATCATACTTAACACACCGCAACGCAGCTGGAACTTTATTGACGAACCACAAACATCATACGACTTCATCCAACTCAACAATGACGACATTCCATTGAAAGCAGTGAAGCGGTTGACGTTTGAAGTCAAAAAGAAACCAGCAGAACTGGAAGCAGTGTCGGAGTTCATCCGTTGGGCTAGTGAGCTCGACATGTTGTCACCCTTGCCCATAACACCAACAGTATCCGACATGCAAGACAGTCCACCAGTAAACAAACGAACAAGATGCCACCTTATAGTTTCTGACGGTATCAAAACAGACCCCGAGAAAATCTCTGCTATTGCAAACCGTCAGGCGCCTAAAAACTTAAAAGAATTAATATTATTATCATTTCTACAAACCGCATCATGGTATAGAAGGTTTATTCATAATTTTGCAGACATAGCTAGACCACTTACTAACTTAACAAAGAAGAAAATAAGCTGGAAGTGGGAACAAGAGCAACAAGAAGCATTTGAAAAATTAAAAGACGCCTTGACTACGTCGCCAGTATTAAAACAGGCAAGTGACGATTTACCTTTTGCAATCAAAACTGATGCCAGCTACTATGCCATCGGCGCAGCTCTGGTGCAGGGGGAGGGAGAAAATGAGCACCCTGTTGAATACGCAAGTAGACTCTTAACGCAAGCAGAACGGAATTACAGTGTCACAGAAAAAGAAGCATTAGCCATAGTATGGGCTATTTCGAAATTTCGTGGCTATATAGAAGGAACAAAGTTCATAACTGTTACAGACCATCAACCACTGAAATGGTTAATGAATCTTAAAACACCTACTGGTCGCCTAGCGCGGTGGGCACTACAGCTGCAACCATACGAATTTAAAATCCAAAATACCCCTGGACGAACTAATGTAGTAGCTGATACATTGTCTCGCCCGCCATGCGAGCAGCATGATGTAAAATGTACCATATGCAGTACAGAGATAGATCTACCCAGATACAACGAAAAACAGTTAAGAGAGGAACAAATGAAAGATAAAACCCTTCAAACAATCATAAAAACATTAGAAGGAGAAGAAACACCAAGTTATGAAGAATATGTTAAAAAAGGGTACCTAATCAATAAAGGTGTCCTGTATTTTTTCATCCCAGAACAAGAAAACGACAATGCTAAGTTAGTAGTTCCACGTCATGAAATACAAAACGTTCTGAACGCTTACCATGACTCGCCTACTGCTGGTCATATGGGAGTAGAAAGGACGGTGCAACGTATAACAAATAATTTATATTGGAAGGGACTACGGAAAGATGTAATAAAATACGTAAAAACATGTGTTGAATGTCAAAAATATAAACCATCTAATAAGAAACCAGCAGGATTATACCAGCCAACCCCAAACTCGCAACGGTTTGAGGTATTGTCCGTTGATCTTTTTGGCCCTTTGCCAAAGGGACCATTAGGAGAAAAGTGGATTCTGATCATAGAAGATACTACTTCAAGATGGGTAGAATTATTCCCACTAAACGAAGCAACTAGTGAAAGTTGCGCCTTCATTTTACTCAATGAAATATTCCTTCGGTATGGGTTGCCAAGGAAGATTATCAGCGATAATGGAGTACAATTTATATCAGCAATAATGCAAAAACTAGCATATTGCCTAGAAATTCAACAAATATTCACACCTGTATATCATCCTGAACCAAATGTGGTCGAAAGGAAAAATAGAGACATGAAGTCACAAATTGCAATTATGGTGAAAGACAAGCATAACAACTGGCCATCGACTTTGCCAACAATAAGATTTGCAATGAATACAGCTAAATGTCAAACTACAGGCTTCTCACCATCTTACCTTACATTTGGGAGAGAATTGCGTACACCATATGAGTTGACACATGATCTAAGCTCAGTTGTAGAATCAGAAAACTTTGTCGCAGAAATCACCCCAAAGTTAAAACAACTAGCCGAAGACTTGAAGTTAGCTAAAGAAAATATAGAGTGTAACAAAGAAAAAACACGACAAAGAGCAAACAGCAAGAGAAGACCAGACCCAAACTACAAAGTTGGAGACTTTGTATTGATAGAATCACATCCCGTTAGCAACATCGACAAACAATTTACTGCAAAATTTGCTCCTCGACGAGATGGACCGTATGTTGTATTAAAGAAACATGGCACCTCCACTTACGAGATCGCTCATTCAGAAACGCCAGACAAGCCTATTGGAAAATATCATACGTCAGCAATAACGAAATTTGAAAAGAGAGACGATGTTATATCTAAACCAACTTATCCGATACGCCGAAGAGGGAGGCCGCGGAAACAAACTAGTGCTGGTACTCAGTCGGGACGACCATAGAGTACCAGAGGGGGAGAATATAACACGACGCCTTACGCCATCTATCGGGTTGTGGGCACAATATTACGCCACCCGAATTGATCAAATCACAAACAAGATCAAACACCGATATAAACGATAACATATCAATAGTATCTACAGATTATTAGCGACATCTATCATACGACGTGTGAAGTGTCTGTGACGTCAACAAGTTACTACTACATACAAGCATGAGAGATTGAAGATGCACACTAAGCTGTCAAATAGCCTATATAAGCCGCCAGCACGAAGGAACTGACACACTCGCTACTTAGAAGGCACAGTGGTCGATAGCCCCGCAGTCACTACTGTTGTCATAAGCTTGACCTGAGCGGAGGCCCCGTCGCCCTCAGGAACAGCCGAGCTAGGAGGTCAAGGGATAGGATAGCCCCGCAGTCCATCCCTAGAACCGCTCATAGATTTTCACATCAGTCTATTATCTTGTTTGCTAAAAATCTGTCAAGTGTTTGAGGTAAATAAACCCTATCTGTCATCCAACGTTGGTTTCATTCCACCGCCACCATTACACTGTTGTTTTTATATAAGAAAGAAAGAAAGAAAAACTTTTTATTTGCCGGAACAATAACAGTATAATAATTCTTTTTTATTATTCATGAAATGTTTACTTACCAGATTTAGACACAAAATATAGTATTTACTAGCTCCTGCCAGCGGCTTCGCCCGCGGCAAAATCCGTTTCTACACACAAATTTCCAACCCCCCTTTTCTCTCGCGCCGGGCCTCTTGCGCCAGGCTTTGGTACAGGCCATGCTCCGGAGCGAGGAGGAGTGGCAGGCGGCAGTGGAGTGGAGGCCGAGCGCTCAGGCAACGGTGCACAAGCCGCCACCTACACCGAGATTCCGATCCCGATTTCCGGCCACCGTAGGCGCGGGCTTGCGGACGGCGAGCAATGGGTAGCTTGCTCTCCGACCGAACCGAGCCTAAGCCGTCGACGGCGCCTACTGTTTCCGCGCGCCTCAAGGAGTTGTGAGCAAACCCAGTAGGGCCGAAGCCTACTGGGGCCAAGGGTTGAGCAAAATGAACACAAATATCCAACGAACCCCGGGGCCCTGGACCGAAGGGAAAGGAGGAACGGGGTAGGTTTTTAGTCAGTAAGAGTCTGACACTATCTCCCGCCCCACCCAAGGGCGAAATTTGTCATTTGATGATTTTACCTACCATAAAAAAACCTGTTTTACTCCCTTAGACGTGTTTACGGAGACGCGGCGCGTTGCGCGGCGCGATGGGCGTTCGTCGTACATTGCAGCAGCGGGCCGCGTCATCGCTCGCGCAAACACAAACAAATGGCAATGTACGACGGACCGCCTAACGCGCCACGCAAAGCGCCGCGTCTCCGTAATCGAGCACTTAGAGGCGGAGTTTCGTAAAATTGACTTGAGAAACTGACCTGCCAAATTTTAAGTTTGTAGGTGTTAGTGTAGATTTCATGACGTACGTAATTTTCTAGAATTCTGTCTGAACAAACACGGTGTGGTACTACATTGCTTGTTCGTTTTAAAATGGAGTCGCGCAGCATCCCGCGTAGTTCTAGTAACTCAATTTGTGTGTAACTCAATAGAGATGCAGACTTATTGCTAATAATGCTATTAGGACATATTATTACTTCGTTGAGCTCTATAATGACGTAGGGGACACTTTTATTCTATTAGTGTAGAGTTTATTTTTAATTCTATTGGTTTTGTTTTTGCAGTGGAGAACTCAGCTTGCTTGTTTTACGTGAAGATACATCTAAATAAGATTTTACGGTTACTTCTATTAGCTCATGGCTAAGTACCTACTTAAAATATCAGATGAAATACCACAGGTTATTACCTAATAACCTGTGGTATTTCATCTGATATTTTTTTTCCGTAGATATATTTATATATTTATTAAGTAGATACCTCAACGTTCTACACACTTCTTCTTCTTCTTTTCGAATCGATGGTAAATTCGTTAAATTATTTAGGCCCAGTAAGTTGCCACGTTAACGAGACCACGTTATTGGGGGTTTATAGACCCGTCGGATACTCAATGCGAGTGCGGTGCTGTTCAAAACATGACACACATGTTGGAATGTCCCAGGTGCCCTTACACCTGCACTTTGGAGGACTTAATGGGTGCCACCGATGCTGCAGTTCTACACACTAAAACATACACAAACAAATAGTTTTATAATAGTATCGAGAGCTGCGGTGGCCGAGTGGTAACGGCCCCGACTTACGAGTTATAGGTCGCGGGTTCAAACCCAGACAAGCGCATTACTTTGTGCTATTTATTTATTCACCCCTACTCCCAAAACGGTGAAGGAAAACATCGCGACGAAAACGGAATGTCCTAGAACCAAAAATTGGAAAACCTGTGAAAAATAACGCTACCGTTATTTTGAGGTATTGAAATAAAAAGGTATAACGTCATACCGTTAACCTTTATAACCGATATTTTTTCGGTATGCAGTCCCTGCCTTGAAGACACCCAAATTATAATCGGATGGGAAGACCGCAAAAGGCAAATTGTTCCAGTCCGTGTTTGCGGTATAATCGACGAGGAGAAATGCTAAGTCTGGACCGTAGAGGTTTCAATAACGTGAGGGTGGATACTCTCCGTACGTCGTCGGGCTAAATGAAATGGTGGAATCAAGGCATGCAATTCTCGCGCACATATTAATTATGCGTACAGCTAAGGAATGAAATTCCCAGCCAGAGTCTGTGTTTCTTAATAGCTGTAACCTAGAGGTCTTTAAGTCAAGAGTGAATAGGTTATTTCTAGGCAAGCGTGCTCCATCTTCGGTCATATCATCAATTCCCATTAGGTGAGATAGTGGTCAAACGCGAACCTATACCAAAAAAAAAAAACTTAACCTAAAAAAAATTAAAATCACTCCGGTATTTTTAAAACTTTATTGTACACCAAGAAAGTTACTTAATCAGTACTAAACTTAAATCTATGGGTACAATGGCGGTCTTATCAACCTTAGGATGGATCGTAAGAACTAAAATAAATACAGGGGGTAGTCTGCGGTGTACTAATAAGAAAATAAATAAATAATTATAAAACGAATATACATATGTGTGCATACATTATATAAAATGTTACACAATTTCATTAAAAAATAAAAAAAAGTATAGGGAAAAAGAAAAGAAATAAGGTAGAGTTGGTGGAAGAAATAAATTAAGTAGAACCAGGAAAATGGTCTTTAACCAAATTTTTAAAATAACCTAGTGACTGGGCTTGCCTAATAGGTGACGGGAATGCGTTCCACAAACGCACCGCCTGGATCGTAAACGACTTGTCGCAAAAACTTAGTAGAATGCGAGGGCATCAAAAGTTTCAAATTCTCCGATGATCATGAAGGAACTTAAAACGTTCTTTATGATAATAGGGGGTTGTAGGAATAAACAGGATACTGTAAAGCAATGATAAAATATGGGCATTCCGGCGAAGGCGGATTGGCAGCCACTTGAGCCTGTTACGAAATTCAGAAATAGATCATATTTGCGCAATCCAAATATGAATCTAATACAGAAGTTTTGTGAATGAGTTTATTTATTACTACACAATAGAAAGACAATAGGTGTGCGGATACAGGCGTCCGCTTGGGGCTTGAGTAATTTAAAAAAAAATCCTCTTTACAGTATTAGTATTAAGAAACAATTTTACGTTCATACTTTAGTAATTTAGATGATTTTAATAAATATTTCACGCATTCATATAATTTCAGAAGTTAGTCTCAAAAAATACGTTTAGCAATGTCATACTTTGATGTCAACACTCGTACCTACAATTACTCAATTGTATTCGACAATCTACCTCATTAAAAAAGAATAGCTAAATTGAGAAAACGCCTGTTTCTTTCCACTTTTCATCAAACAAAGCAAGACCTCTTACCTTTCAGACAAAACAAGTTACATTGAACTTAATAAATCAGGTAATTATTTTCAAATTCTTTGACAAAAAATTATACAATAAAACCTTTGAACTGTTTAAAACGTCCTTTGTGAAAAATACAAAAGTAATTTCAAGACATGGAAACTGTTTAAATGCGAATGTGCGGTATTAGGTGTACTTGGTTGCGAGTTCTAACTTAAATGAACCTTGGTAAGGATATGTTCATATCTACGGCTACTATGTGGCTATGCATGCAGCATCATCATCATGTCCACTGTTGGACATAGGCCTCTCCCAAGTATCGCCACAGTGAACAGTCCTGTTCGTCTTGCATCCACTGCATTTCCGTGACTCTCACATCGACCATCCGTTCTACGAGCAATGTGCCCTGCCCACTGCCATTTTATGCATAAATGCAGTGTGCGATTATTATTTTGATGATCATGTTATTTTCTTTGTTATTTAGAGTGGGAATTCATCAAATATCTCCTTCCACGCCTCTTTTTTTTCTTAAAAAAAAATAAATAACCCTGCGCTAGGATTTACTCCCGTATAATGGTTGCGTTTACATGTAAACTCACCTACACAAGACACATCTGAATAACTATCTGTAGGCTATACAAATATTTGTTCAGTGCGGGTATCGTACCCGAGACACGCCTCGCACTGGGCCTTGGTATAGGCCAAGCGAAGCGAGGAGGAGTGGCAGGCGGTCGCCTCCTTCTGCGAAGCATTAAAGCAAAGTGTACGTCCACTGCTGGACGAAGGCGTAGGCCGCGGAAAAACTGTTCCAGTACTTCTATGTACGTGGTTTTGATTTTGGCAATTCTTCGGGCTATGTCGGCTATCTTCATTCTTGATGCTATTACGCAAGGAAATTTTTATCTTAGTCCTTTCTATCGCCCTTTGGATGACCTTAAGCCTTCTGATGAATCCCATTTCGTAAAAAAAAATAATCTTTACCACATAAATATGAATCTACCTAGCTGTTTTCAGTTTAACCTAAAGATACAGCTGGACACCAATATACTCGTATTCATGTATACATGGATCCACTGCCTATATTATGACCTATTTAAACGTCCTAAATATAAGTTGTGGAGTTCATATCGATGTAGACACACCCTTACAAAACACATCACTAAAAAGATAAAACACAGTACTAGACAATGACAAACATGGTTGGGTCCACGTATAGTTTGTTGAACATAAAGCGAAACAAAGTAAAAAAGCGCTTGTCACAGTTACAATAGAGTTCGTTCTCGCGTGGATGTAGTTTGTGAAAAGCTGAGATAGTTACTCAAGGGTAGGGTGACAAGACTTTTTGTCCTTTTTTATTTTTGATTGTTATCGTATTGTTTTTGCTGTATCACTGTCCATTTTAATCACATTAGTTTTTTATTGTCGTTACAAGGGTTTATTTACAATTTTTTTCAAAGTTGAGTAATGATTTATTTCTCTTCAACCATATTTTTTTTATTAAACTTACAACATTAATTAACTACCAAAATTGTAAATTTTGGGGTTCGGGGTTTTTTTTCGTTTAAGTCAAGTCAAGTCAAGCCATCATAATAATATTGTAAAGCCGAAAATTTGTATTTAATTCACGTACAATAAAAATGTAGATATCAGCAGAAAGCAATCATAATTTGTTTCTTGCCATAAGTCTTCCGTTACAAAATTCTTAGAAATTAACTGTAGGTACAAGGGCTCCTAAACTAGTTGTAAGTATGTTCCTGTGGATTGGTGACTTAGAAGTCAGTAAAAGCATCTATTAATTCGTGGAGACTCCATGGTAGAAATAAAAGTAAACTTATTAATACATTACATGTTTACAATAATAAATCAGATAAGAAGTTATAGTAAATCAAGAAACTTAAATAAACAACGCCAAAACTTGCTTTAAATGTTATTTTGTTTCGTAAACGATAAATAGAAATAGTTTCTTCAAGCATCTTACCCAACAGTTTCACAATATTTATTTGTCTCTTCATGTAGTACGCCTAAATGTCGTATATTTAATCTTAGACAAACCAATACGTAAACCACTAACAAATGCTCGTGATTTAGTACCACTGAGTGTCTTAAATCAAAGGCTGGTGGGTAACAAGGGAAACTACTTAACTTGATTGATCTAAATATTTCCAACTGTATGTATTACTATGTTAGACATCGAATTATTATTACAAATTGAGTAATATTCACCTCACTTGTGACATTGTTTGTCATGTTTTTTAACAGTAATTATAACCAATCTGGATCATTTTTTCACCGTTATACATATGTATAATAACGTCATAATGAAGTAAGAGCGGTCGGGCGGTTGGGCGCACTTAATAAAAAATATGACAGCTGTCAATGTTTTTTTTTATTGTTGAAAGGTTCGCGTTTGACTGCTATTTCACCTGATTGAAAGCGACGATGCGGTCGATGATGGAGCGCACTTACCGAAAAGTAATCTATTCACTCTTGTCTTAAAGATTCCCGGGTTATAGTCATCAGGAAATACAGAGATTTAGTTTTTATTAAGATTAAGTAGTTGGTTGGTGGGAAATGAGTATTTTAGAGGAAGTTTTAATGTGGCACTAGTGACTGAAAAGTTGAAAGGAAATCGTTTGTCTTGGTATGGTCATGTGAAGAGGAGGGATGAAACGCATGTTACTAAAAGAGTTCTGAGTTTACACAAAGATGGATGGAGAGGAAGAGGGAGGCCAAAGAAGAGATGAATGGATTGTGTGAGGAGTGATATGAAAGAAAAGGGAGTTAGTGATAGTGTGACGGGTGACAGGATAGAGTTGAAGAAAAAAACGTGTTGCGCCAACCCAAAGTAATATGGGATAAGGGCAAGAAGAAGAAGGAGTTGGTACAACCACAAAATAGATAGGTACAGATGTCAATCTCATGTATGTACTTCAGTTTTTATACCTACACTCGGCGGTCACTAGAAAAAGTGATAAGTGAGTGTGATCTAGCACTGGTTTAGCACGGCATAAGGATGGACCAGATGGTTGTAAACCAACGTACCAACCAAGGTGACCTTGCTAGTTTTTAATCCGTGTAGACAGCAGTTGTAAGCCATGACCTTCAACGCCCTTGGTTGGGAAGCGCGTTTTCCCAACCACCGAACGTGTTGGTACATGGTTTACATTCATGTAGTTGCACCACAAACCAAACACAAACCAAGGTCACCTGAGATGGAACACTGGTTTACAACCAGACGGTTGTCTTTTAGTCACGCACTAGATATCGTGTCCGTGAGCGGTGTCTATGTGTGCGTTACTCAAGCGCTTTTTTTGTATACACCGTTAAATTGTGGTCGTTTTAATCCTGCGGAGGGTCAATTCGGTACATGAATCACTATCGATTTGTAAAGATAAAATTAAAAAATAAAGTACTTTTTTTCTAAAACTCGAGTTAATATACGCATGTCCGAAATTAATTTCTTTAAGTAAACGAGTCAATAACCATGGAGGTAGTTGTCGGTCGTTGCGTAGGTACTTACTATCTACAGTTCATTAGCCTCGCTCAGCTGACCTTTACTTGAAGAAATTAATTTTGTACATGCGTAAATTAATTCGAGTTTAAAAAATACACTTTATTTTTTAATTTTCTCCTTACAAATCGATAGTGTTTCATGTACGGAATCGACCATCCGCGAGATTAAAACGACTAAAATTTAACGGTGTACATTGTCTTCTGTACTATCTCTTGTATGTGGTATAACTCACCCTAAAATTGTATAATCGTAAACCATAGGCGTTGAACCAGACATTGTAATTAAATCAGAATTATACAATGTTTGTAATTAGTCTGTGAAGCCTGTTTTGGCTTTGATGTAATATTATAACAGTTTGAAATGTTGACGTTATTTATCGTTTACGATCAGCAAACAAGTAATTTAAGGCTAATCTGCTCTGCGCGTATGTAATACTCTGATAGGTACAAATCGGTAATAGGTACGGTACCGTATGATTTTTTCTATACATTTAAAGACATCATTAAAATTATTATTTGCACTAAGAACTCTTAGTTCTAGGCTTTGCCTCTCGTCATCTTTGATCAAGAAGATTTACTTGACTTAGAACCAAAGAAATTTAAAACAGATCTTATTAGGGAGTCAAAAATATTCTGTTAGTATTTTAACATTCGAAGTATGAACGGCTCAAATACTTTGTTATTTAGATATAGTTTTATATTAATTTTGTGTGCTGAGCAGTGTATTTTGATGGCATATAAGCTTAAGCCTACTTTCCAGACGCGTAGTTTCATAAACGCGTATTCGTCAGTATACGTTTTATGTACGCCTATGTGAAACTTACTTAGAAAACCATGACACTATGTCGATGAAGCGGCAGCGTCGTGTTGTTGTATCGCGTCTATGAAGCTATATACGTCAGTGGACCAGTGGCCATAGTTTTATATGTAAGCTTTACGCCGGCGTACACAAGCGTATAGTGACTAATACGCGTCTCTGTAGCCACGTGTCCGTGGACAGTAGGTCATAGTTTTGTAAGTAAGCTTCACGCCGGCGTACTCCAAGCGTATAATGACTAATACGCGTCTACGAAGCTACGCGTCCTTGGAAAGTAGGTCATAGTTTTGTAAGTAATCTTCACGCCGGCGTACTCCAAGCGTATAATGACTAATACGCGTCTACGAAGCTACGCGTCCTTGGAAAGTAGGTCATAGTTTTGTAAGTAAGCTTCACGCCGGCGTACACCAAGCGTATAATGACTAATACGCGTCTACGAAGCTACGCGTCCTTGGAAAGTAGGTCATAGTTTTGTAAGTAAGCTTCACGCCGGCGTACACCAAGCGTATAATGACTAATACGCGTCTACGAAGCTACGCGTCCTTGGAAAGTAGGTCATAGTTTTGTAAGTAAGCTTCACGCCGGCGTACACCAAGCGTATAATGACTAATACGCGTCTACGAAGCTACGCGTCCTTGGAAAGTAGGTCATAGTTTTGTAAGTAATCTTCACGCCGGCGTACTCCAAGCGTATAATGACTAATACGCATCTTTGTAGCCACGCGTCCGTAGACAGAAGATCATAGTTTTGTAAGTAAGCTTCACGCCGGCGTACACCAAGCGTATAATGACTAATACACGTCTCTGTAGCCACGCGTCCGTAGACAGTAGGTCATAGTTTTGTAAGTAAGCTTCACGCCGGCGTACTCCAAGCGTATAATGACGAATGCGCATCTATAAAGCTTTGCATCCGTGAACAGTAGGCTTTAGTCAATATCTAAATAAAAGAGTACTTTAGGACACGTAGAGCTAGCATAACATTCATCATTTCACTGGTGACCCCGACGTGATGAACTCCGCAATAAAACAACGTATCTTAACCGTAAGTACGCTTACTATAATTGTCATAAGATGCAGTCAGGTAGTTAAGCATCATCGAACTGACCTGATGATGAAGCTAAAACCTAAACAGGGGAACTCTGCATTAAAACAATGCATCCTAGCCATGTTACTGCTTATTGGAATTTTTATGACAAGATGCACTTTGGTTATAAACGGTTTTAATGGCTATATTTTATAGGTACCTTACTATGGAACTTGCATACTATTAAGGTTTAGCTGCCGGGGTACCATAAATGAAAAGTGGGAAATAAAAACGGCAAAGCAGACTTGAGTATATGATTCAAATTTCAACTCGATACCTCCAGGCGTTCTCGAGATAAAGGGTCTTAACCGACAGGCAGGCGGAAAACAAAGTGGTTCCTTTTTTTTTCGTTTTGAGCTACGGAACCATAAAAAATTCGTATAAAAATAATTTTTATTTAAAAAATGTCCCAAAAGTTCTCAGTCCCATGGTGCCCCTATACTGAAACGCTTTGCGCTGTCATTGTCAGTCATTACACTCGCAGAGAGTCGTTCCGACGAACTTTTGAAGTCCCGACTCTATTATCTCTATTGCACTGTTAAACTAAAAATGTCATTTTTGTTACAACAATTTTACTCGTAATTTTTCAACAGTCCGTCCCTCGATTTGTAAGTGGGCTCATGTACTACCATCATCGTCATCATCATCAGCCTTTTAATGTTCCCACTGCTGGGATACAGGCCTCCTCTCTAAGAGAGGGAATGGGCCGTAATTCACCACGTGGGCCCTGTGCGGCTTGGTGAATGTCAAATGTCTTCGAATTTTTGGTTCTAGGACATGCCGGTTTCCTCACGATGTTTTCCTTCACCGTTTTTTGAAAACCTAACCTAGAACACAATTAAAATTTTCACAGGATTAAACAAGATTTCAATGAAAATATTTTTTTCATACTAAGCTTTTATTTACTTATATTAATACTCATCAAGACCACTCCAAAAAGTTCAAACACGATGAGGTTATCGTATTGCGCTTATTACCGAGTGTCTATGGTCATCTTCTAGCTCCATCATTAGACCTTGGTTACCAACTAGCACCTATATAGGGTGACTGTTAATTAGTGAACGATACTTAAACACGTGATTGTAGTCATGATAACAAACAACTTTCACTATGGGACCAAACCTGAAATCGCGAAAAAATTAGTCAAGTTTAGTACATTTTGACTAGTTAGGCGAACCCAAATGTACTGACTAGCAGATATTTTTTCGCGATTTCGATATCGTTCACTAATTATCAGTCACCCTATATACTCGTCAATACAAATCAAACGAGCCCCAAGTCGAAGGGGTTTGTTTCGTTTACGACCGAGTTCCTATGGCCACCTTCCAGCTCCATCATTAGATCAGCACCATGTCAGAATAATATTGAATTGTCACGCGATTTACACATGCATGCAAAATTTCAGCTCAATCGGTAACCGAGAAGTGGATCAAATTTAATTTGCAAGATTTGATCACAGACAAACATAGGTCAGGTGAATGTAAATAAAAAGTTGTAAAATAAATACTCCCGACCGAATTTCAATCACGGCAGCCAGTTTGAACAGAGATTAGACAAGTACGCAGGAGATATGATAGGGTACAAGTGCGTGTACAGACACAGGTGCACATCCTATTCCTTTTCTCTCAAAATCCAACAGGACGGAGAGATGAGGTGCAGGACCAAAGCCTTGACGTGCTTTCCGAGGCACTACCAAACTCCAGGCAGCTACAAAGCAATTCCTAGCGGAAAATCCCAATAGCAGGTTTTGCCCGATCCGGGCATCAAACGCACGACCCCACGCCCAGCAGTCGATCACGATACCAACGAGGCAGTTACAGGATTACTATTTTTTCAAACACAAACAACAAAAAAACAATAAAAATTGTATGGAACCCTTCAAATAAAAATCAAACACGCACTTGACAGCCTTTTATCGTGTTTTCTCCGTGTTATTTTATATCACATAATTGACTTATGAACGCAAAATTGGACTATAAATGGAAATGGATTCGGGAAACTGTTGTTTAGCAAATAGATAATAATTTCGTGGACATATTATTTTGCAGCTAATAACATTTTGTGGCAGACTGCAGATTCTACAGAAGGAACGAATATGTTATGTACATTACTACAAAATCTCTTGACATAACACACAAAATAAAACTTTCCTACGAAATAAAATCTGTAACTGAAAACCTGGCAAGAGCGATTTGGACTCGCGCACGGAGGCTTCCGTACAAACATACCTATGAAAATAGTTCAATTCCAGAATTGAGTTATGAAGAAGTTTCCGAATTGCTTTTTTTGTGACGTAACTACAAAACAGTTTTCAGATATTTTCCTATACTTATGCTATGAGACCTTGTTACATGCCAGATTTTAGAATTCTAGGTCAAAGGGAAGTACCCTATCAATATTGATTCCCTTGAGAGTGTTTAAATACGTTTCTTTGCGATATAAACGGTCGTATCTTTTTTTTCGTTAACTTACAAGTTTCACAGCTTCAAGGAACTGCAGTTTTTAGTATATGGATTTTATTTCAACTCAATAAATTATCTTGGGTCGTAATCCTCCTGCTTGATCACTTTCGTATAATTTGTAACGCAAGTTTTTCTTTATTTTCAGAGACTGCGTGTTATCAAGACATCCCGTTTGGCAGCAAGCGTGTCAACTTAGCCCTAAAAAAGTCTGAAGTCTGAAGTAAGTACGTAGCGTACGAAAGTGGGACTCTTCGAAAGAGTTACCACGGCAGTTTAACTGAACGAACACGGTTTTTTTAAAGGTGGAAAATTAAGCAATGATTTCTCCTACTCTAGAGTAGAGTGAAAGAGCATGTCAGGCAATTAAAACGTGTGAATACATGTTTTAACGTTGCTTGTAAGTATCTCTGTTTGCATAGAAAACATGCAAGTCCAACACATAGAAAATGCATCCACACACGTTCATACAGATCACGCGCCTACAAGCGGAGAAACATGCGCACACGCGCGTGGGTGCGAGGCGAGACGCAAAGTACGCCCACCAAGTCTCAGTCTCAGTGCCGTGCGTGATTTTGGATGGGCTTGACGTGTCTTTGAATTAAATGAGTCAGAGCCGCCGTGCACGTGAGTGCGTAATTAACCCGCACATTGATGTTGATGTGCACTCTCGTAAGTACGCACGTAGGTGCGTTAACACGCAACATGCAGCGTGGTGCGTGGCAGTGTGATAATCGCCTCAGACTTCCAACCCACTTATGTTCCATTGCGCTTTGCTTTCTACGACAAAAGTTTCCTTATCAGAAATTCTGTGACATCGTTCTTCCTTTCTTCTTTCTTTGACCAAAACCTACCTTTGTTCTTCCCCAGACGGGCTCTAGAGGGGGAATAAAGTAGGATTAAGGGCTGATTTCACCATTCAATATAAAAACTCAGTTCAACTAAACTGAGCTCAGCGTAATTTAGTTTAAAGAACCGTGTCGTAAACATAGGCGACAACAAAATAATTGAAACTAAGTTTAGCGTAAACTAGGTTTATTTCATAGCGGTGAAACGCAAAATGAAGCTATAATCTCGATTAGGCGATCAAAACTGCGTTTTGCTTTATATAATCGCGATTAGTTTCTTGGTGAATTTGGCCCTTAGTCGTTAAAAGTCTAACACATCACATTCAGGGTCGCACCTAAAACAAGAGAAGTTATTCAATGATTTCCCAAGTAAGCGTTCTAAGAACTCTCGGAGGATCTTGTGTCAACCCGTTTTTTATTATTAATAGGTTTGCGCTTGACTACTATCTCACCTGATAGTAAGTGATGGTGTAGTCAACGGTGAAGAAAGAAAGAAGAAAGAAAAGACATGTTTATTTGGCACACCATGATTATAAACAAAAAAGTGATTGCAAATTTAAATTAAACACAAAAAAAAAATTAGAAATATAAAGAAATAAAAATTTACAACAATAATTAGTTGCACGTCTGCGCCTAAAAGGTTCAGTTCAGCATAATTATGTCAGACAACTGCGGCTACGCAGCAATTGCCTGACGCTGGTTTTCAACGGAACCTTTTGAGTGTAGGTACGGATGAAAATCAGTTTTCTCATGTGAGGAATAAATATATTTTAATAAATATGTAAGTATATATATAATGTCAATATGTACAAATTGATAAATCATAAAAGATGTTAAGTGTCAGTTGTGTAGGTATTAAGCACGCTTGTCTAGATGTGGTTATTTCTAAGCTAGCGTGCTTCACCATGGTAAATGATATTTATTTTGCAAATAGGTTTTAAAAAACACTTTTACACGTCAATATTTTTTTTTTGTCAGTTTAAACTAGATGATGCCGGTGTTTCCTAGCCGACAACCCTGAAAAGAAACACCGAAACAAACTCAGCGGTCACAGTCTCTTTTAAAATCCGTGAATAGGTTTATTCACTCTTGATTTAAAAACCTCTGGATTGTAGTTATCAGGAAACAAAAACTCCGGCAGAGAACTTAGCTGTACGCACAATTAATGTGTTCCCAAAACGGATGGGTATGATGTCCACCATGTATCAGGGGCGCATCACCCTACGCTTGGTGGTCTGATGATGACATGGAAACACTTCCAATCTTCTATATACTATTATGCAGTATCATATGATAACAACTGAAGAATAACACTCCCTCAAACATAACACTCGCAAACTATTATTCAATACGCCACTCCCTCTTTAAACAGTCATATAATCCCCCTTAAAATGCCAGAGTCAACATCGTTGGCCAAACATGTGGCGTCACAGACTTAAAACTACGCAAACAGGATCAACATTGTGTTTGCTGTTGAGAATTGTTATTAAATGAACGCTAATTAGGAGATTTTCCAAGCTCGAATGGCGCTATTTTGGTAGTGTTTGTAAATGGCGTATATTTATTTATTTAAAACTTTATGCACTAATATACAGTGTGCAAAGGCGGACTTAATGCCTTAGGTATTTTCTACCAGTCGACCTTAGGGTGGTGCAGAGAAATAACATGGCAGGTGGAAGAAGACAGACAGAAAGGACAAAAGAACAATAATAAATATATACTTAGATACATACATACCAATAAAGAATAATATTGTGAAGAAACGTATACAACAAATCAAGAGTGTGATGATTCTACCAACTGTCGGTTGTCCTCCTGATATTCAGAGGGAACATTCTATTTTTACGATCTTAAGTTACAACATAGCATAGCATAATCCGCCTTTTAATGTTTCTACTGCTGTTTTTCTAAGGTGGGAGATCATCCATTGACTTGTCCCACTCTAAGGCGGAGCGGGAGGGTGTCAGACTGTTACTGACTAAAACCACACTTATCTTCTTTCTTTGCTTAGCGTTCCCTTTTGCCAATTGGGGTCAAGGGTAACCCTTGACCCCAATTGGCTTTGGCTCTACTCGGCCCCTACAGTTTGCTGATATGTCTTTGAGGCGCGTGTGGAAAACAAGACGCCATCGACGACTCGGGTTCGATCCGAATGGTTACCGGACAACCGCATGACGAGCTACCCATTCCATATAGTCCGCGAGCCCACGCATATGGTGGCTGAAAATGGTGGTCAGGATCCCGTTGGCTAGGACGTGAGGAAGTCCATTTCCTCACGCGTGCGGCCGCTTCTTTCTCAAGCATTAATGCTTCGCATAAGGAGGCGATCACCTGCCATTCTTCCTCGCTGCAGATCATGGCCTGTATCAGGGCCCGGCTACGTTCCCACTGCTGAGATTCAAGCCTCCTCTCTATAAGAGAATGGGCAGTATTCCAGCACTAAGGCCCAGTGTGGGTTGGTATATTATATCACGTCTTTGAATTTTAGCGTCTGCCTGGGTTTGAACACTTTGATCCCACGACATAAATCTTGCAAATCGGGGTGGACCTTACCTGGGTCACCGTGCTCTGTTCGGCGATGTAGTAGTGACGGCGTGGTTTAAATTAACTTCAGTAAATTAACAAGGAAGGTTTAAAGACGCCTTCAAATTTGCCGCAAAGTCAAAAGCCATCTCAATAACCCAAAATGAATAAGGTACTTGCAACGATGAGATATTTATGATGATTAATTACTTTCCAGGCAGGAAATATTGGATCCTGACTATTAATCACTCTACCACTACCTAAATAATGGGAAATCTGATAGCCGATAACCTAAAACCAAGTGTGAAAATATTACTTCAGTAGTTCAACGCGTCATTTACCATCTAAAACTATCCTACTCTAACTAATTTGACTTCGACCGCGTTGCAAAAACAATCAAATAGTGTATTTCTTTTTTGCGGAACTCAAATTCTCTTTCTGATTTTAAATTTGCTTAAATAATTTCTTTATAGTACAATCTGTTTACCAGTGAAAGCCTATTAAATTACGTTCGGCCGTTTCGGAGATTTTGAACAAAATGACACTATAATTTTATATATATTATGTAGAGAAGACGTGAAAAGTGAGGATGTACAGATATATATTTGTAACTCTGTAGCGACATCTATGTCGTCACAAATGAACTAATCCTGTGTCGCGCAAGTAACATTCTCCACGCGATTTGAACATATAGAACAGTCCGAAATCATGTACCGGGCAATAGCCCACCAGACATAACACCTGTATGGTCGGAGGATCCTCTATTTACAACGGAGGTATGTGGGACTTCACTCTCTGTTCCGCATACCCTCAAAAACTTCATGGATTTTGATGAAACTTTACACTACATCAGAATAACAGAAAGGCTATAATTTTTAATGAGCAGAGGTTGGAATGGAGTTGTCAGCAAACTGTAGGGGCCCAACAGGGCCAAAGCCTACTGGGGTCAAAGGGTATATGAAAATGGCACCCGGGGCCCTGGGACCAAGGCAAAGAATGGAACGGGGTAGGTTTTTAGTCAGTAAGAGTCTGACACTACTTCCCGCTCCACCCAAGGGCGGGATTTGTCATTGGATGATTTTACCTACCTACCCTAAAAAAAGAGGTTGGAATGGAAATTGTATATTAACCTACTACTTTGAGGAAGTAACATAGCTAGAGAGAGAGAGCGAGTGAGTTTGGGAGACCCGGGATTTCCGGAATCATAAATAAATATGATGATTGATGATCTTACTTCTTCGAACTTATTTAGTAAGTAAACTACCTATTCTAATCTCTGATAATGAGAGAACTTAGTATGTCAGATAGTAATGAAACACCCATCATGCTCGTTAGATAGTTTAATACTGGGGTATACATACCACACTCACACGTAGTTTCCTTGTGTGGTCGCATCAGGAATATAATTAATAAATTAAGCGGCAGTAGGTGGAGTACATTTCTCACAAAATTCGTTGTTGGGCCTGAACCGGACCGGTTCTGGAGTAGCACCCGCGTACCGAAAGCATTGGAAAACCTCACAAAAATTTAACCAATAACCTGGACAGAGTCGCGAGAATCCGATGAATGACTTGAGGGATGCCTATGTCCGGCAGTAAACATCTTTCGGCTGAAATGATTATGATGATGCGGAAGTATCTTTGTCTGTCGGTTTGTTACGCTTTCACAGTTAAACTACTTAACCAATTTTGATGAAATTTGGTAAGGAAGAAGCTTGAGCTCCAAGGCGCTAAGCTACTTTTTAGTCGTTTTCGACTTCGACTTTGCGTCCGAATCAACCAACATTCACGTGAACAAAGCCCATAGTAAAAGCTAGTATACCTTCACTATAACGAAGCAGATAGTAAATATAGTTCAGAAGTACTAATTCTACGCGAGTAAAGATACCAGCAAAATCTAGTCTTACTTATGCCATCACAAAACCCTCCTGACAATACAATAACTGCTTTAAACCTCCCATACCTACTCACGTTTCCATTTACTCCCATATTTTCTTCCAGTTCAGCTTCCATATTTCCCCAAGGCGTAAACAATTTCCCCAGGCATGTTCTTTAAAGTTACCCTAATTATATTCAAAGAAGTTTTTTGATCGCTTCCGCTGCACTGAACTTCGATAGTTAAGTTCGCGCTAGTGAATTTTAGGATGCAACTAAGTTGAAACTTGTGGTATAGGAAAACTTTAAACTGTATTACCCTAGGGGTCTTTGGAATATTTTGCGGTTGATTTAGTTCAGTGGTTCTCAACCTTTGGTATGCGGAAAGAGGTGCTCCGTAAGAGCTAATGCAGTCCGTGAAAGGCTTAAATATTTCTAACTATTCACCACGTCGTAAGTCACCCAAAGGGCAATGGAAAGGGCTATTCTCGGAATTTTCTTGCGTGATCGAATCAGGAATGAACAGGAAATATCTGCAGGAAAACCAGGGTTACTGACATAGCACGAAGAAGCAGACATTACCTCGTAGAACGGCGTTCTAAAATGGCGACCACGTACCGAAAGACGTAGGGATGACCTGGTAAAGGTTGCAGGAATTCGGTGGATGCGAGACGCACAGGACCGTTTATTGTGGCGACACTTGGGAGAGGCCTATCTCCAACAGTGGGTGTCTTTCGGCTGTAATGATGATGATGATCTCATCGTTTAAACCGCCGTACGTCGGAGAAAGGGAACAATTTGCCTGCTGCAGTCTTCCCATCCATTTACAATTTAGATGTCTTAAAAGGTAGAGTTAATAGGCTCTTAATAAACCAGTGTGCTTCACCATGAACGATAGCATCACAGCTTACCATAGGTGGGATCATAGTCAAGCAGTAATTTGTATCATTAAAAAAAAAAACGCGAACTTATTTTGAGTTTACGGTAAGTAAATAGTGTGATATTGAGAGATCGCCTGAATTTAGTGCTGTTATTAGCGTGGACTGGCAGAGTAACATTTTTAGATAAAAATATTATAGTACATTATAAATTTACTATGACGTGCCAATAGTTTGATTTGTTCTAGAACACATCTTGCGAACCGAAGAGGAACCTGAGCTAGATTCCCACAATTGGTGAAGGGGCCGGGTAGTGTGTGTATTTTATTTGACAACTTGTGAATTTATGAATATAAGTAATTGTTAGATGAGGAATGAAGATATCCGCAAGAGAACCAGGGTTGCCAGCATAGCACGTAGATTTGCTAAACTTAAGTGGCATTGGGCTGGGCACATTGCACGCAGAACAGATAGCCGTTGGGGCCGAAAGGTTCTGGAGTGGCGGCCGTGTACCGCAAGACGCAACGTTGGAAGGCCTACCACAAGGTTGACCGATGACCTGGTCAGGGTCGCTGTAGTCCGATGGATGCGAGACGCACAGGACCAGCCATTGTGGCGACGCTTGGGGGAGCCTATGTCCAACAGTGGACGTGTGGACCTCACTTTTGGCTAAAATGATGATGAATTGTTAGAAGAAAAAAGACACCAAACTGGTCCCTGTTCAAAAAATGTTTGGAAACCGCTGATTTAGTTCATACGTGATTATACTTGAATTCAACCTAGATAAAACTAGGATCGTATGCTGATGCCATTGTTATTGAAAAGAGAGTATTTCTTACGTTCTTGATTCGATTTTCACGTACACTGAAATGGAAAAGAAAGTTTGTTTGATCTTTATTTTCGTTTTGTGATACAATCTCAACTGCTTCAAATCCTAGGAGGTAAATTTGCTCCTAGTCAGTATGCGGGCAAATTTGGCAAATATACTTTCTTTTTTTTTTATTTGTTATAAATTAGTGCTTGACTGCGATTCCACCTGATGGTAAGCAGTGATGCAATCGTTGATGGTGAAACGCACTAGTTTATTAAAAGCCTATTTAGTATAGCCTTGAAGACACCCAAATTATAATCGGATCGGAAGACTGCAGCTTGCAAATTGTTCAATTGTTGTTGGTGTGTTGTTGTTGGCAATTATTGTTTTTGTAATACTTTTTTTTAATATTGTTTTGAATCAGTGTGGATAGACAATGTAAAAAGCTTAGTTTGATGTAAAGAGCTTCACTACATAGTATAAAACAAAGTCGCTTCCCGCTGTCTGTCCCTACGCTATATATACTAGATGCGGTTCTAGTTCTTGTAGATATTGCTATTAGCAATAAGACCGACATTGTACATAGATTTAAGTTAGTGATCAATTGTGCAATTTTTTGGGTGTATACCAATGACGTTAATTCTATTCTGTATACTTCAACAGTACCAACCTATCTACCTAAGAATGTACCACTAACCATGATAAATAATTTAATCTTAACCTCTTAACGGTTAGAATGATTTAGCAAATAAAAAAACCGGGCAAGTGCAAGTCGGACTCTTACGCTGAAGATCCCGTATAAGCGTACCTATGAAAACAATTCCATTCCTGAATTGAATCAAGAAGATTTTTCCGAATCACAATTTCTTTTTGTGACGTAACTACAAATTTACAGTTTTAGATTTTTTGTTACACTTGTGCTAAATTTCGGGATTCTAGGTCATCGGGAAATATCCTGCGAATTTTGATTCCTTTGAGTGTCCGTACTTGTTTTCGTTAACTTACAAGTTTGATTTTTTCACAGCTTCAAGGGACCGTAAACCTGAGTCTATCGTTTTAATTTCAACTCGATACCTCTACGCGTTCCCGAGGTAAAGGGTCTTGACAGATAGACAGACAAGCAGATAGACAGACAACAAAGTGATCCTATAAGGGTTCAGATTTTTCCTTTTGAGATACGGAATACTAAAAATGATCTACTTCAAATTTAAGTAGTTGAAATCAACTCAGTAATCAATTCTTGGCAATTTACTTATAGCAGAATGTGCGTATATTAGGTAATATATTATGTATAATATCATACAATACAATTACGATCCCCGCAAACTATTACTGGAAACAACAAACTCGTCCCCGCATGTCTAATATCACTTAAACATGTTCAAACTCCTATCTTTCATGAAGCACTTCCTTGTTTTCAAACAAGGAAGCTTATTAGCACAAGTTCCTTACCAAGAACTGACGTAACGAAGTCTTCGGGGGCACCACAAACGTACGAGCAAGTATGTACCTACACTCATCAATCTCATGTACAAGGTTAGATAGTTTTAACATCATCAATCGAAGCTCATGGGAAAGTTTTTGGGAGAACTTTGACTATTAATATCATAGTTTTCGACGTATTGAGTTTGTATCGTAAGTAGTATTGAATAAATAAAGTGTATAGGTATTTTTTTTAGGGTTTAGTACTTCGTTCGGCAAAAAAAGAACCTTTATAGGATAGTTTTTTTTTAATTCTTCTATCCATTAGTTCTTCAGTCCGTCAGTTTGCCAGTTTGTCATTCCTTCAGTCCGTGAGTTCGTCAGTCCGTCTGTCAAAATTCTTTTTTCTGGATCGCATGGAATTATGAAGTTGAAATAATTGTCAAGTATTTGATATTTATTTCAGAGTAGTATGGAGAAATGAAAAAATCGCAATATAAAGATAAGGTTGTGTAAACTATTTTGATAACCGCAAGGGAAACAAAATAAGGGTACTACCCGTTGGCCTAGAATCATGAAAGTAAGAAGCAAGATCTCATACCAAAAAATTATAGCAGAACTGTCATAACAAGTAAAATTGCTTAGTTTATACATGTAGTCGGTGACTGACTGAAGGAAGAAAGGGAGGGGATACATAGAACTAATCTGATGATGAAGCCGGAAGGTAGGTAAGAATTCGGAATTCTGTAATAAATCCGTGTTTCCTAGCCGTATTTGGTATTATTAGAATTTTCATGATGATTTGATGATGGAACCGAAAGGCGGAAGATATCTACTTAAGTTTGGCTGAGGGGTACTACAACTAAAAAGTCTGAAATTAAACCACTGTTTTACAAAAAAAAAAAAAATACAACTGACTTCAATGTAAAAAAAAAAGCAAAAAAGTGCAAAATAACTTTAATTTCGGAAGTCGGTATTTCTATAATAGTGTAATCTCTTCGTTATTAAACACCGACTTCCAAAATTAAAGTTATTAATTTTGCACTTTTTTGTTTGTTTTTTTTTTTTACATATATTATAAGCCAGTTGTATTTTTTTTTTTTGTTAAAAGTTTTTTGTGAAAAATCTTCGTGACTCTATTCAGAAATTGAACTGTTTTCTTAGGTAGTTTTTACGGAATCCTTAGTGCACGAGTCCGACTCGCAATTGCCCGGTCTTTCGTAAGGTTAAAAATCGGGTTTTTGACTAACCTGTTCTGTTCCACTCCTGAATAATGGCCTGATTCTACTCATCCATCTTTCACATCCTCCATCTAGTTCTGGTGACTGCTGTAAGGTCAGTCTGTCATCTATTTCGTGATCTACCTCGTTCCCGGTTCACATGTCCAGGATACTATGTGCTACTTTGGCCCACAGTTTTCCAGACGTATGGCAGACACGTCTTGCCCAGTCTCATTTAAGTTGGGCAGATTTTTAAGCCACTATACATAAATAAATAAGCGCGGTATATTCGACGTATGCGGCGGAAAAATCAGGTCCTTTGTCGATTATTCAATTGAAATCCAAGTGACCTGTTTTTCCTGGACTTTTTATAACATAAAACTTATCAGCTAAAAAAAAGAGAAAATTTTGGAAAAACTTGTTTGTAGTTCTCATAGTGAATCGATTTTCATTACGAATATAATACAAAATGGTTGGTAAAGTTAATAATAAATAATTTATACCGGGTAAGTAGAAGGACAGCAGGAGAGCAGTGCTGGCCGAGTGGTAACGGCCCCGACTTACGAGTTGTATGTCACAGGTTCAAACCCAGCCAGGCGCATCACTTTGTGTAATTTATTTCATCACCACTGCTCTCAAAACGGTGAAGGAAAACATCGTGAGGAAACCGGCATGTCCTAGAACCAAAAATTCGAAGACATGTGACATTCACCAAGCCACACTGGGCCCGCGTGGTGAATTACGGCCCATTCCCTCTCTTAGAGAGGAGGCTTGTGTCCCACCAGTGGGAACATTAAAAAAGGCTGATGATGATGATGATGATGAAGTAGAAGGACTGGAACTATTTGCTTGCAGCGGTCTTCCCGTCCGATTATATATAATTTAGGTGACTTCAAGACTAGGAGTGAATAGGCTATTAATAAATTAGTGCGCTTCACCATCAAAGTTTGCATCATTGCTTACCATCAGGTGGGATTGCAGTCAAGCACTATCTTATATCACTAAAAAAAGAAAAGAACTAGGGTTGAAGGTTATCCATAATCGTTGAAATTGTAGGCTTAATGATGGAATGGCGCTAGTTGTAGCAATCCAATGTCGTTAGTGTCATATTGTACTGGTGTGGCAGTAATGGTGCAATCTGCCACGCCATTAAGCTTGAAGTACTTCCCTGGGTAGCTGTTGAAATCAACTACAAATTGTTTTGCTTTGTTTTTAAAGTGTTCTGTTTTTTTTTTAAGCGATCTACAAATAGATAATGAAAGTATCAAGATTTGTAACTAATAAAAAAGCGTTTTTTTTTTATAAAACGATGTTTTTTGCAGAAAAAATATACGACCAGTTGCTTTAAATACAAAGCGACAGTTTGCGCTTTTTTGATATAAAGTTTTTCTTTCGTAGGTAATTAAAAAAATATTAACATTATATGTTAACAGGATATAATATTGTATAATATATCAGTAGAAGTATGAGTAACAAATCAATTTTTTTAGAAAGGTGTAGTTGTTAATATTTTTTGATTAGGGGAGAAAAATCCCATTCCTGGAACGATGTGGATTTACCATATTTTTCCTGAAAAGGGTCGAAATTATTGGGAAAATAGCTTTCAGAAATATTGACTCTACAATCCACGCGTGGCAGTTTCATGTCAATCATTTTAAATGATTTAGTTTTTAATTTAATTTCATTCCGATTTTATTTCTGTTGTAATTCTGATAATATTTGTTTCTGTATCACTAAATAAAACCAACTTTCTTCTTCTGCTGTCTGTCCCTATGTATGTTTAGATCTTTAAAACTACGCAACGGATTATGAGTCGTTTTTTTTTATAGATAGAGTGATCCAAGAAGAAGGTTTAAATGTATAATACATGCATAATATTGCATTGCTCCTGAGCGAAGCTGGGGCTGACACATACACTTGTGTTTAAGCTGCTGCCATCCTAATCTCGTACAGGCTGACGTGCGGGATATCTTCGGTACATTGTCGAGTCAATCTAGCTCTAGGGTCATTTGCTAGATTTGCAGCGGGTTTAGTGATAGACGTATATAACTGTCCAGAAAAGGCCTCGATCTCTCTCAGAAGCTCCGGTTTGGCGGATAAATTAATAATAATAATATTTCCACTACTATGGATATGACTCTGCCATCGTCGGTTTCAGTTTCGTGAGCTGACTTTGCCCAATAGACAGATCTCGTGCAAATACTTTAGATCCCTTATTCCGCTCAATCGCATCCTTAATCCTTGCGGTATTAAAGCGGTTTCAAACTGCTTAATCTGATCATTTGTTCTGGACCACAAAGATACAGGCTGTGTCTAGTTTAGAGCCGACGGCCAATTCTAAGGTGTTCTAAAAAAAAAAATACGAACACAAACAGCAATCTCGTCATTGACTAAAACGCAGCCGGTACCTACGAAAATATCTAGAATGTAGAAGCAAGCATATTCCTAAAACTCATACATGTCGGCCCAGATTGGAAACTGTGCGAACTACGTCTAAATTTTTTGGGTAACATTCTGAATATAGGGCACCCGCGTTAACTCCAAATTGTACAAAAATGCCATAAATATTTGCCATTTTAATTACAACATCTAATTTTAGCTGTGGATATAAACTCACTGGGTAAACGAAAGTATTGACAATTATGGTATGTAAACAGATTTACTCTAATTCAATAATAATGGGACTTTACCTGTTAAATAATCGTTATATAACTAAACATTTTGAACCGCGATAGCTTCAGATTTACTAGAAGTTATAAGTTTAAATAAACATTCTCATTTTAAAATTAGGTACCTACTCATTTGACTCTTCGGGCAGACAAAAACCATTTTTTTTTTCTGTAGTATCGCTATCATAAGGTCCGATTCTTACTTAAATGGCAACGACGCGGCGAGCACATTTTTGAATCTATTTTAAGGAGCTTTTTCACAATATTGACTATCATCACAGTATTACAATGTCACTCCATCATAACCAAGTTTTGAATTTTAAGTTATTTTAAATGAGTGAAATAATTTTAAACATATTCTTAAAAGACCAGAATCACTTTTTTTTAAGTGGGATATCATCCAATGACATTTACCGCTTTTAGGCGTGTCAGACTACTAACTAAAACCCACTCCTTTTCTTGCTTTGCCTTTGTTTCAGGGCTACGGGGTTCTCTTTCGCACGACCCATTGCCTCAGTAGTATTACTATCACTTGAATGGTTCAAAACGGCTGCTCACGGTGAGCTGTCAAACTGCGCGATTTGTCTGTTGTCTTGCGATCGGCTACCCGCGACCGAACGCTAAAGACACCATCGGTTTCATCGCTTCGCTGCTAAGCCTTATCGTTTTCGGAATTAAAATTAACTATTAACGCAAGTTATCTTCAATGATCGGTTTAATAAATTCCCTAGAGCCAAACGTATCACGACTTTGTTTAATTTATGATGCAACGATAATTTATTTAGAATTACCGGGTGATAGTGATGAACCTTACCGACAATATGTTTACCTAGAAACTCTTTACATTTTAACTAAACTGCTTGTTTTCCAAATATACGCCAACATTACAAACAAGCTGAAGCGGTACGTAGCTAATGGGAAATACGTAAATATTTTATTCCCATTTGGTACGCAAAATAAAATTAGAATACTTAAATACGTACGATAAAAAAGAGGTGACATTAAAACCGACGGTGTTTTTTACAAGCGGAAAATTGAATGATTTATGTACAACGTAATTATTGTATTTGTTTTTTTTTTTTTTTAAGAGAATTATTCCCATTCAATAAATAAATACAGCTTACAGGAGGTCATAGCAAGCATTAAGTGCCAGCGCACAGCTGGGTGCAGGAGTAAAACAACCCCTCAGTCGCCCGGTTTGCCCGGTGACCATGTGTTTGTGTGAATAATCAGGTAACATAACAAGCTTAATAACTTTGTAAGTTTTCATGATACAGTTTTGAAATTTTGTACATAGCTTAACATAGAAAAACCGCAATTGCTCAGCTGGGCTGAAGTCTACTAAAGCAATTAGCAACTTCATTATTGAAAGAAAAACTAGTGATCCTGTGGCACAAAGGGAAAATAAAGGAACATAAGTGTGTTTTTAGTCAGTAACCACCGGTTCATTTCATTTTACAATGTAATTTTTGCCATCCTTCAGCAAGTAGATTAAAACCAAATTAAAATGCTTAAATACGAGTACGCTGGATAAAAAAGAGGTAACATATAAATAGTCGATGTTTTTTATACTTATAAATAAATTATAAATAAAAAAAACTTTTTTAAAAACAAGCTTTCAATTAAATGGGCTAAAAAGAAGGAAATAAACTTTTCCTTCATAACTTTTGCTATCAATTTATAACGGCATTACACAATTTATATGATACAAAAGCTTGTCGCGAGATTTGTAAAATATTGAAACCAACAGATGAAGTTATTTAACTTATTTAATTAATATAGTTATTTTACTGTGTATTTACACAGTTAAATCTCGCGACAAGCTTTTATATCATATAAATTGTGTAATGTCGTTATAAATTGATAGTAAAAGTTATGAAGGAAAAGTTTATTTCCTTCTTTTTAGCCCATTTAATTGAAAGCTTGTTTTTAAAAAAGTTTTTTTTATTTATAATTTATTTTATACTTTTTAGTTATACCTTATTTAAATCACATTTGTATTCTCAGCAAATACTTTCATTTGTTACCTTATAGGAAAGCATAAGAAACTTAGTCTGCTATCTTTAGAAGTCTGCCAGGTTTCTTTTTATTTTATTTTTTTTATGGTAGGTAAAACCATTCAATGACATCCCCTGCCCTTGGGCTTGGTTTGGTCTGTTACCGGACGGACGGACAGCGAGCTACCCATTGCCCGCAGTCCGCAAGCCCGCGCCTACGGTGGCAGGAAATCGGGATCGGAATTACGGCGGCGGCTGCGGCATGAGCGCCGTTGCCTAATGCAGTCGGCCTCCTCCTTTGCTAGCATTACTGCTTCGCAGAAGGAGGCGACCACCTGAGAAGTCTACCAGGTTGGATTTATAAAACAAAAATGATGATGATGGATCGTAAGACTAACAATCAACCTAACTCACATGAAATAGTCAATTTCGAAGTTGTCCAGAGTTTATCTACCTGGGTTCTACAATCACAAATACTGGGAAATGCGGAGAAGATTCAAGCACCGTAAAAAGATTGACGCTCTTAAAATGTGTCTACTGAGGATAAAACAGACTGCTCAACGCACTATCGTTTCCATTTTTAAGAGCTTTGCATCAAAACAAAACACTTTCGTCGATTGTGCAACAGCGAATTTTTAAGATGTTTGGATACATCATACGTAATGAAAGCTCTTTGGAACGTTTAGTGGTACAGGGAAGAGTAGAGGGCCTACGTCTCGCGGCCAATCGCCTACCAGATGTACAGAACTCACTAAATAATCTTCGAAGTGTTCCCTCACTGAATGTACACGAATTGCCATGAATAGAGAGAGATGGAGAAATGTGACCACTAACACTCCACCAAGAGTATGACTGAGAAAAAGGAGAATATTGGATTTAGAGTAATGTCACTTTATTTTTCAAGTTACTCTCTGCAAGCCCTTTCAATTGGTACCTATTTTGAAGGAGTGTATTAAAACTAACCAGCTATTTACTTATGTAAATTTGCGCGAGTCCAAGTCGCTTATGACCGGTTAGAACTTATTTTATTCGATCCGAAACTCGATGGGATTGTGTCCTTTTATTGCGGAACTCCTACGGCCACCTTCCAGCTCCATCATCAGATCCCGACTGCCAATATGGCAGTCTAAATCAAAGTACAAATCAAATTACTCGTCATTACAAATCTAACGAAACCAAAGACGAGAGGGTTGTGTCGTTTCATTGCGGAGTTCTTGTAGCCACCTTCCAGCTCCATCATCAGACCTTGGTTACCATATAGGATCCAAGTACTCATCAATACAAATCAAATGAGCCCGAACTCGATGGGATTGTGTCGATTTCTTACGAAGTTCCTATGGTAACCTTCCAGCTCCATCATCAGAACCTGGTTACCATATGGGATTTAAGCACTGGTCAATACAAATCAAACGAGCCCAAATTCGACGGGGTTGTGTCGTTTAACTGCGGAGTTCTAATGACCACGATCCAGCTCCATCATCATACCCTGGTTACCATATAAGATCCAAGTACTCGTCATTAAAAATCAAATGAGCCTAAAGTCGATAGGGTTATATCGTTTAATTGCGGAGTTCTTATGGTAACCTTCTAGCTCCATCATCAGACCCTGGTTACCATATAGGATTTAAGTACTCATCAATACAAATCAAATGAACCCGAACTCGATGCGATTGTGTCGATTTCTTACGAAGTTCCTTTGGTAACCTTCCAGCTCCATCATCAGAACCTGGTTATCATATGGCATGCAAGCACTCGTCAATACAAATCAAACGAGCCCTAAAATTCGATGGGGTTGTGTCGTTTAACTGCGGAGTTCCTATGACCACGTTCCAGCTCCATTATCAGACCCTGGTTACCATATAGAATCCAAGTACTCGTCATTACAAATCAAATGAGCCCAAATTCGATGGGGTTGTATCGTTTAACTGCGGAATTCATATGACCAACTTCCGACTCCATCATCAGACCCTGGCTACCATACATGATCAAAGTACTCGTCAATACTAATCAAACAAGCTCAAACTCGATGGGGTCGTATCGTCTAACTGCGGAGTTCCGTTGACCACCTCCCGGCTCCATCATCAGACTCTGGCTACCATATAGGATGAAAGTACTCGTTAATATAAACTAAACGAGCCCAAATTCGATGGGGTTGTATCGTTGAAATGTGGAATTCCTATGACCACCTTCCGACTCCATCATCAGACCCTGGCTACCACACATGATCAAAGTACTCGTCAATACTAATCAAACGAGCTCAAACTCGGTGGGGTCGCATCTTTTAATTGCGGAGTTCCTATGACTACCATCCGGCTCCATCATCAGACCCTGGCTACCATATAGGATGAAAGTACTCGTCAATAAAAACTAAACGAGTCCAAATTCGATGGGGTTTTGTCGTTTAAGTGCAGAGTTCCTGTGACCACCTTCCAGCTCCATCATCAGACCTTGGTTACCATATAGGATGTAAGTACTCGTCAATACGAATCAAACGAGCCCAAATTCGATGGGGTTGTATCGTTTAACTGCGGAGTTCCTATGATCACCTTCCGGCTCATCATCAGACCCTGGCTATCATACAGTATCAAAGTACTCGTCAATACTAATCAAGCGAGTCCAAACTCGATGGAGTTGTATTGTTTTATTGCTGAGTTCCTATGGCTACCTTCCAGCTCCATCATCAGATCAGCTCCATGTCATCATAATGTTGCATTGTCACCCGATTTACACATGCATGTAAAATTTCAGCTCAATCGGTTGAAGGTATCTGCTTCAAAATTGAGTTGCAAGATTTGAGCCGAACATACATAGTTACATACAGTGCAAGCTAATAGAAAGCTTGTAAAAAAACTTCATTGCATTACATAGCATCAGCCTCATAATGTTACCACTGCTCGGACTCAGGCCTTCTCTCTTGGAGAGGGAATGGGCCGTAATCCACTACGCGGGCCCAGTGCGGGTTGGTGAATGTCACATGTCTTCGAATTTTTGGTTCTATGATATGCCGGTTTCCTCACGATGTTTGATGGTGATGAAATAAATTGCACAAAGTAATGCGCTTGGCTGGGTTCGAACTCTCGACCTACAATTCGTAAGTCGGGGCCGTTACCACTCAGCCACCACTGCTTACTGCTCACTCAAAAAAAACTGTAGCCTAAGAGATTCCTACTTCAACAGCACAATAAATATTACCAAAGTTAGTTTTAATATTTGTATAAACTTGAGTCACCACTGGTTCATTTCATTTTACAATTTCAAGATTGTTTCCTGAAAGATGCTAAGATTCCTGAGTAGCAATTGAAAATCGGTCGCTTGGAAACGCGTCTATCCTAACAGACCGTTAGGTTTTGTGATACTTTACTTCATTGAACAACAACTTGAGAGAAAAGGCCTCGAAATATATCCAATAGTTTTTTTTTTGTTTGATTAGGTACCAAATACAGTAAGCAGTGATAAAACTTGTGACTTCGATTTAATAGTTCGTCTCAGTTGAGGGACGGAGAACAAAATAGTTTAGAGTTTATTCCCCTAGCATTAAAAGAAAATTCTTCATTATCATTAAACTTGAAAGCAGAAGTTTATGAATGCTCAATGTTGATAAGGTAATACAAATAAAACTTAAAATTTTAATATTCATAAACATTTTGATTAAGTTCATTCCTATCTCAGTAAAGTTTTGTAACTTTTTAGTACCTAGATAACAGCAAAATATTCAGTCTTTGCTTTGTTGAAAAATAGAAATATATAGCAGACATGTAATTTTACTATAACAGTGCATATCCACTGTTGAATAAATCTCTCACATAGCAAGCAAGCTACATGATATATGTCGTAACTTCACTGGTTTTCGCTCATGTGTATCAGGTTCCCAGTTTCCCACGGGAAGTGTGTTTTTCCAAGTTAAAATGTACCTCATATTCCTCTCACAGGAAAGTGTAAACAACTTGCTATGATTTTCGAAGCGTGAACGTAAGAAAACACTCGAGACTTAGAACGCATCGTAAGATATATTGAATCTGTAAAAATCCTGCCTTATCTGCCTCTGAGAAAATTGGGAAAACTTTGCATTTTCCCAATTACACGTGAATGTAAAGTAAATATTTTAAGCATAGCTTGAAAACATAGCTCCCATAAAACTAAAGTCTTTGAATCTTAGAATAGTTTAAAAACACCTTCAGCATTATAAAAAAAAAAAAACAGCTTTCTACAATTAGTAACTATATAAGCATACCCTTTTTTATAAGATGGGAAATCACATTATGACTTTTCTCGCTCTAGGGTGGAGTAAAAGGGCATATCAGATTTTTATTAACTATGTTCTTTCATTTGCTCATTCTGTTCTAGGATCATGAATTTCCTTTTCAGAAGTCAACTCATGGCCCCAGTACATTAGCATAGCCTAGGTTGGGGCAGTTAACAAAGATGACTGGTGATGAAATTCTATTTATTTCTTAAACAAACATCTTCAGAATATAAATTAAGAAAAGATATAATTATATTTACAAAGTCCCAAACTTATAAGACGGCTAAATAATGCTATAAACAACGCGATACGACTTAACTCATAGCCAGGTACGTGATCTTTAGAATTATCTCTATTTTAAACTGTCACGTTTGTTGTTATAAACCTCCAAATTAAAACAAAGGTGAAGGTTTATAACCTTCATGAATGTTACTTTATTCTAATTATGTAATAATAAAGTTAAATTCTCTTCAATAAAATGACAAATTGTAACCGCGGATTGGAACTCAGATTTAAGCCGTCTGCAATGGTGAGAGAAATGAATTAATAGAATCTCTTTGAACCTTTTGAATTCAAAGACTTTGGGTATTGTTCAAAATCAACCGCTAATTTAAGACTTTATCTTCACAGAGAGATATCCCAAAATGGAAACGTTAGTACCTGCTATTTTATGCCAAATATTCTAAATAAAAATTCGGTCATAATATTCACAAAGTAATAAAATTCATTACTTTCCCAACATATCGTTTTCAATGGGAATAAATAATATCATTTCCCCGTCGCGGTGTTGCCGTGTTGAATGCTATATGGTTATAACGTAAAAGGAAAAGTACGTTAAGTAATAATATATTATGAATTTCGATGTGGGCAACTTACGTATTTGTAATGAAAAATATATTATTCAGGGAAAAAGGATATACATATCAAAAACGTAATTTAAACCTTTTTATCTTTTTAAAAGGATTAATGACAATGGAAAGGTGATGCAAATGTCATAATATCAATATTCAGAAAACGAGAAGCACTCATGTGGAGCATTAATGTCACATTTCTTTTGAAGCGTAGCGTATGGAAATAACTCGATATTTCTTCCCAGCGATGGGAAACAATTTATTGTCGTAGGTGGTGCGTTGACAGATTGCGGGCAATTTAGCTATATGGACGTCAGTTACTTGTCGACCGCAAGACATATTGTTTCAATAAGATTTACGATGAACTTTATCATTTTCTTGAGTTAGATAGGACAAATTGACCAGGGTTATAACCGAAAAAGTTAAGTAATGTTTTCTTTTTTTAATATAAGTGTTATCATAATTATACGGTTTACCCTGCTTTGTGTTTTTGCATTGTTTTATGGGAAGATCTCTGCTTGGAGTTTCCTTGTGTGATCGCATCAAAAATGAAGACATCCGCAGGAGAACCAAGTTTACTGTCATAGCCCGAAGAATCGCCGGGATAAAATGGTAGTGGACAGAACAGATCATCAATGGGAACAAAAGGTTCTTTTTTTATGGTAGGTAAAATCATCCAATGACGAATCCCGCCCTTGGGTGGGGCGGGAAGTAGTGTCAAACTCTTACTGACTAAAAACCTACCCTGCTCCATTCTTTGCCTTTGTCCCAGGGCCCCGGGTAACATTTTCACATAACCTTTGGCCCCAGTAGGCTTCGGCCCTGCTGGGCCCCTACAGTTTGCTGACAACTCCTTGAGGCGCGCGGGAACAGTGCGCGCCGTAAACGACTTGAGCTCGGACCGGTCTGTTGCCGGACGGACGGACAGCGAGCTACCCATTGCCCGCCGTCCGCGAGCCCGCGCCTACGGTGGATCCCGGCGGCGACGGCGGCGTGTGCGCCTTTGCCTGATGCGTTCGGCGTCCTCCTTTGCTAGCATTACTGCTTCGTAGAAGGAGGCGACCGCCTGCCACTCCTCCTCGCTCCGGAGCATGGCTTGAACCAAGCCCAAAAGGTTCTGGAATGGCGACCACGTACTGGAAGACGCAGCGTTAGCACGGCTCCAATTTGTGGCCCAATGAAGAGTTGAAGGTCACGAAAATCTGATGGATACGAGACGCAAAGGACCGGTCGTTATGGCGATACTTTGGAAGGTCTACGTCCAGCAGTAAAGTCTTTTGGTTGAAATGATGATGATGATGATGATGTACTCTTTGGTATTCTTAATTCGAAAAGTCCACCAAAAGATTAACTTTTTCGATAGGTGGTAAATCATCTAAAACTTCTCCCCCTCTAGGGTGAAGTAGGACTATAACAGACTTTTACAGACTAAAACCCGCCCATGTTCCTTTATTTTGCGGTTTAGGACAACGAGTTTCTTTTTCTGAAATTTCCTCGTGACCCTAGCGAGCATTGACTCTGCTGCACTGGCAACCATAGTGCTGTGTCTGTCCCGAATAAAAGTATTTCTAATCTTCTATCCTTTCATCGTCATCTAAATAATATTTATTTGTAAATTAGCTGACCTGGCAAACTTTTTACTGCCTAATAGTCAATGAATACTTTTTTTCTCACCTTTTAAACCTTACTATTACGAATATTTCAAGACCAAAATTGGCCAAACCGGTCCAGCCGTTCTCGAGTTTTAGCGAGACTAATGAACATCTATTCATTTTTATATATAAGATTAGCTAAAAATAATACTTCTACAAAGGCAGTGTTTTTCGCTAAATTAAATTATGTGAGATCGGTGTTAATTAATATTAAAAACTAGCTGTCTTGTCTGTTAAAAACTAACGAACATCTATTCATTTTTATATAGAAGAAGATATTTTCATCATCGTTAAATAAGCCTTTAAAATGAAATGTTGGCAATAGAACGTACAATAGACCACTACACTGAATGAGTATTGCTTTCACTCGTATGTATATTGCTACTTGCTGGTTTGTCAAAGGATTTATATTGCTCTCAGAATCTATGCCAACTACCTTATTTTTAATATAAGCTGGATGAAAGGTACTGAAGAAATCTTCTTTTTTAGGGGAAAATCAAAATCAAATTAAATAACTTCTCCCGTTTTGGGTGGAGTGAGTATCAGTTTGTGAATTTTAACAAGAACTGAACTAAAATTAAAGATATTAAAGAGATGCCTGATGGTTCTTTATGATGTAGTCAACGATGGAAAATGCTTGCCGAGAAGTGTCTTATTTAATCTTAACATAAAGATAGAAAGCAACAACTATTGTGCAGCAAGGAATTTCATTCCTTATTGTGTTTTTGATATCGTGTTGATTTCATCACGCATGCAGAATATTTCGAAAGGCAAAAAAACGCGTCCAACGTGCGTATTGCACGCATTACAATAAAAACTTTTATGAATAAGACATTTGCGGAGGATACGCATGCGGAGTTAATCGGAGTAATTTTCTTCTTACAAATAAACGATAAATCCTTACAAAAAGTTCGGCATTTGGTAAGAATTACCCGCGTAATGATTTGTTAAGGATATTCATTATTATTCTCCTACCTTTTTCCTAATTTATTTGGTGTCTACTCAGCATATCTTCTTTGGCCATAAATCTTGATCAGCCTGAATTTCAGTATTCAAGAGGGGAATTGTAGGCACGTGGTAAAACTCGAACAACGAATTTTGCTCCGGTCAAGTGCGACTCGGACTCGTACACCGAGGGTTCGTACAAACTTTTTTATTTTTGATCGCAAAAAACAAAATAGTTTGTGAAATAATGAAAAAAAAAAATGTAATTGCTATTGACTTGCCTATAAGAAACGATACGTAATGAGTTCAGTAATACAACAAATATGTACTGTTTTTTACTGTTACCCGCAAATTGTGAATAACTTCTGTTGAGCTACTACTTAATAGTTTATTTAAGTACCTACTTTTCTCACATATTTAGTATCTAAGAATAACTTGTATTTCTCATTCTAAGTGAATTGTATTCTTTTTGAGAAATAAATATCTTAAACCGTATAAATAAATATAAATTTACGGTTTTCAGATTTTACCATCATTCGTGTGGTGTGACATTGCCTTTTATTATATTTCATGATTCTAGGTCAACGAAAAGTCTCCTGTAGGTTTTCGTTCCTTTGCGAGCGGCATAATATGTGCCGTAAACGGAGCATAAACGAGCTTATCTTTAAATTATGTTGACTTGGAAGTTTCACGTTTTCGCTGCTCAAAGGGGTAATAGATTTGATTATTTGATATAAGTTTCAGCTTTACATCTCTACACGTTTCTAAAAAAACGGGTTTTGACAGACAGACAATAAAGTCTGTCTTGACAGACGGCCGAGCAACAAAGTGATGCATTTTGGTCGACTAAGCTTCAGAACCTTAAAAAAGGAAGATGAGATCGAACCATTTCGATTACATTACTAATATATAAATCAATCAATCAAACCTTCTAATATGTTCCCATTGCTGAGACTCAGGCCTGCTCTCTATGAGAGGGCATGGCCCGTAATCCACCACGCGGGCCCAGTTTGGATTGGTTTTTTTTTTTTTTTTTAAAGTAGGTAAAATCATCCAATGACGAATCCCGCCCTTGGGTGGGGCGGGAAACAGTGTCAGACTTTTACTGACTAAAAACCTACCTTTCCATTCCTTGCCTTTATCCTGGGGCCCGTGGTGACAGTCTCACATAACCTTTGGGCCCCAGTAGGCTTCGGCCCTGCTGGACCCCTACAGTTTGCTGACAACTCCTTGAGGCGCGCGGGAACGGTGCGCGCCGTAGACGACCTGAGCTCGGACCGGTCTGTTACCGGACGGACGGACAGCGAGCTACCCATTGCCCACCGTCCGCGAGCCCGCGCCTACGGTGGCCGGAAATTGGGGTCGGAAACCCGGCGGCGGCGGCGGCGTGTGCGCCTTTGCCTAATGCGGTCGGCCTCCTCCTTTACTAGCATCACTGCTTCGCAAAAGGAGGCGACCGCCTGCCACTCCTCCTCGCTCAGTTTGGATTGGTGGATAACACATGTCTTCGAATTTCTGGTTCTAGAATATGTCGGTTTCCTCATTATGTTTTCCTTCACCATTTTGAGAGCAACCAAATGGTGATCAAATAAATTATACGTAAACAAAATAACGCGATTGTCTGGGTTTGAACCCGCGACCTACAACTCGTAAGTAGGGGCTGTTACCACTAGGCCACCACTTACCACCACCAACACACCACCAACACGCCTATCACTGCTCTCAATAAATCAATCAAATCAAAATTATTTTTATTTCACATATGCCTACATGGGCACTTGTAAAACGTCAAAAGCTGATGCACTCCTTATATGTACGGCTCTCTCTTATAAATAGAGTCTGTCTAAAAAGTTAAACAACTCGAGTAATTATTAGGGTACATTGAAATCTGATATAGTCAATACTGGTTAAATAATTGAGATTGATTAAACAGTCTTGATCATTGTTAACTGATAAAACCTTATAAAACATATCTTATTAAGTATTTTTTTTAATGATTTAGTATTGATTTAGCGTACATTGACGGACTGGAACGATTTGCCTGCTGCGGTCTTTCCATCCGATTAAAATTTGGGTTTCTTCACGGTCAGAGTGAATAGACTCTTAACAAACCAGTGCACCTCACCAACAACAATTGCATTGCTTCTTACCATCAGGTGGGATCGCAGTCAAGCACTAGTTTAATCGAAAAAAAAAATTAGGAAACTTTTCAACAACAAAAAATGCGAATGATTTTTCATTTAGAATATATTTCGATCTCTTTAATGAGGTTCTTTATTATACAAGTAGGATATATAACATAAAAGTATCAAACTGTTTTGTACCGGCTATAGCCATTTCAGTCACAAGTAAAATTCGTGTTGCCAGCAACAGATTTTTTATTTCGTTTAAAAATTCCCAAGTCATTTGCCTTTCTGGACAATATGAGAAAGCGTTATCGTATCATTATCTGTGGGTTAACTTTCACTGTCATACCGTCACCAAACACTATCACCGTGGTAGGTAGCTGATTGTATCTACAAAGCTGGTGAATATCGTATTACGGTTTCTCGCAAAGCGTGATATCAATTTCCTTTTGCAAATACTTCCGTTCCTTTTTATCGGGTCTACGCCCACTAGACCGGGATGGGGAACAGTCGAGTTTATTTTGATTTTGCCTTTACTGAAAATCTTGTAAACAAAATAAGGTGAATTTTATTGAAATAATCTATACCTATAAAAGCGAAATACCACTCACTGATCAATCACGAAAGCTCAGAAACTATAACACCTACAAACGTAAAATTTGGCCGGTAGGTTTCTTATAGGCTGTAGACATCTACTAACAACGGATTTTACGAAACCGCACCCCTAAGGGAGTTCACCGTAGGCGCGGGCTTGCGGACGGCGGGTAATGGGTAGCTCGCTGTCCATTCGTCTGGTAACAGATCGGACCGATCCCAAGTCGTTTACGGCTCGCACTGTTCCCGCGCGCCTCAACGAGTTATCAGCAAACTGTAGGGGCCCAGTAGGGACGAGGCCTGGTCTGGGGCTCTGGATAGGTATGAAAATGCATACCAGTGCACCGGAACCAAGGCAGGGAAGGAACAGGGTAGGTTTTTAGTCAGTAAGAGTCTGGCACTATTTCCCGCTCCGCTCAAGGGCGCGATTTGTCATTGGATGATTTTACCTACCATAAAAACCCCTAAGGGAGTAAACCTACTTTCAAGCAGGCGAAGCCGCTGGCAGATACTAGTCTTCTTCTTCTTCTTAAAAGTAAAAATGAACAGCTTTCCGTTAATCTCGCTAAAACTCGAGAACGGCCGGATTGATCTGGTTAATTTTGGTCTTGAAATATTCGTGAGACTCCAGGGAAGATTTGAACGGCGAGAAAATATGGAAAAAAATATGAAAAAATAATCCGAATTTTGCCGATACGAAGCTTTCCGGGTCAGCTATTATTTAAAATCAAACTTAAAATGTAGAAGTGCAATGTGATCACTTTTATACGTAATTATAATAAGTAGTTTTTTTTTTTACAAACCGGCCAACGCAGGCAGCTCGTACGTGTGGTAGGCCCATAATTTAATTGTTGTTAATTTTTATTAGTTTATATTTCAATTATTTTTATGTTTAATTAAAATTTGCAATCACTTTTGTTTATAATCATGGTGTGCCAAATAAACATGTTTTTCTTTCTTTCTTTAATAGGCTAATGTATATTTTGTAACCCAACTTAATTTACAGAGCTATTTCTATTTTTATGAGCACCTAAAGCCACATTCACATTTTGTGTACTACAGAGTGATAGTAAACATATGGCAGACTACTCTTGTATCAATGACCTTCAAGACACAATTTGCTTCACGACGCTTTATGGTGCCATAAAATTAATAGCCACCGAACGTCAATGCTTCAGAGGTGTTGATTGTGCCGATAAGCTCTAAAAACTATTAAGATATCCATTGTGATGGTACGTTGTTATTTTTAGCAATTGCTTTTCTTGCAATTGAGGTGAATAACCTATGTGTAGGATGCCTCGTGATAACTACAGATAAAACGTTCATTGAGCTTTGTTTACGCTTAGCGAGTTACGAACGAGTCGGTCATGAAATTGCGTAGTGTATATGGAATAAAATTCTGGCCGATAAAGGCCTGCAGGATTCTACTGAAAAGCAACTAGGGCCTTTAAGCGCAAAGAGCAAATTTATATTTTAGCCAGTTAATTGTCAGTCTCTGAAAGACAGTTCAAGGTGTCTTAGTCACGTTCGAAACACTACACTGCGCTCCAAAATGCATATCGTTGATGTGGCTCACAAAGCTGCCGCTGGATAGGACACGTCTACCACATGTGAATATGAACACGAGGCTGTGGCAGATTACGAAGGAGATGGCGGGACAATCCAGGTTGTCCTGTTTTCTTTAAGAAATGGAAAGAGGAAGCGAGGAAACGTGATCATTGAAAAGAATGAAGGGAGGCCTATGCTCAGTAATGGGATAATACGGGCTAGTATATATTATACTAGCGACCCGCCCCAGCTTTAAATATATTATGCATGTATTATACATATAAACCTTCCTCTTTAACCACTCTATCTATTAAAAAAAAAACGTAGTTTTAAAGATCTAAGCAAACATAGGGACAGATAGCGGGAAGCGACTTTGTTTTATAATATGTAGTGATTTAATAATAAAAGTATGACAGTCACTCTCAGTTTTTAGAGTGTAATAGTAGTTATTTGATGAATTCCATACCCATATTTTTTTTTTTAAAGTAGGTAAAATCATCTAATGACATCCCCCGCCCTTGATAGTGTCAGGCTCTTACTGACTAAAACCCTACCCCGTTCCTCTTTTGCTTTGTTTCCAGGGCCCTGGTATGCATTTTTATACTTTCCCAGAGCCCCAGATTAGCACTAGATATTTTATTTCCCAGCCAATAACACATACTTGCATGCACAAAGTGATTAAAATAATATTGACCTAGACTTTTCTCGTCATAAAAATACCCGTAGACCTACAAACACACTGTCTGGGGATAAATTAGTAAGGCAATAAAACGTCTTCACAAGATATATGGAAATGTTATCGAAGGGGCAGTTCCCTCAGTAATCCCATTCAAGGCATTACATTATCATTATCTAGAACAGCTTTAGTAGCCGTTTTGAAAAGGGTCAAATTATTTTTACGGTTAATTTGTAACAGCAAAGCTGTAAAAATGTTGGTAATAAAGAAAGAAAAGGAAGAAAGAAAATATGTATAGTCAGCTTAAATAGACGGACAATTATTTACAAAAAAAAAAAGTAAAACGAAAGATTCTCCGTCAGGCCATGTGTGAATCGGGTCTAATAGTTTTGTACCTTCACCATCACCATAGACAACACAGTTGTCTAGGTTGTCTATTATTTCTCAAACGCGGCATCGGCACAGACAAACTTAACCTGACATATCAAAACATAAACAAAAATTAAAGAAAAGAAACTTAATTGAAAGCTGGCGTGTTTTGGGCCAAAATATATATAACATAAAGAAATCTTGCAATTTTCTAGAAAGGAGTGAAAAAATATTTTATAGTAGTTGCTTATATGTATGTAATATTATGTATTACGAGTATTATTAAATAAGTATTATTGCGATATTTATTCTAGTAAATACATGTATATATTTATGATAGTAAGTATATTTTTATATGGTATATTTTATTGATAACTGTTTTATTTGCGGTCTTTTTTTTCCTATCACGTTTACACACGGTGTCTCCATCTTTTCTTTTTCCAATTCTCCTTTCGGAGGTGGTTGCGCGAATTTGCTTGATGTTTTAATGGACTGTAGGTTTGAAAAGCGATCTTAGGTTTGTTAACAATATGCAGATACTGCGCCTGGCATGGAATAAATGTATTGGGAAGGAGCACTGACCTTTAGACTTCGTTGGTTGCACGTGGCACTTCGAAGATTGCACGTGGCACCGGCCGATCCTCGTCTTCGCACATTTAAATCACTGCCAGGTCCTGTATTGCACTAACACAGCACTATTGTGGAGTCTCTGAATGATTGGATCACGAAAATAGTCAATTTTCTTGTAATTTCGAGCGGGCGTGGTTAGCGCTGCGGTCACATTCACAATCCATGCACACAACGTCAATGTCAAATCCTTTCTTGAGGTCGTGCGGGGAAATAAACGGAAGGGATAGGATTGCTAGGCCAAAAAAATAAATTACAAAAAACAAAATCGCGGAACATAGCAAATTGGCGCAACCAGGAGGTCTGATGGAAGAGATTTATATAGAAATAAGCATAACCTATGTACATACTTTTCTGTTTCTGTATTCTTTCCTTTTATTATTATTGTGAGTGAAGTGACATCTATGTCGTCACAAATGAACTAATCCTGCATCGCGCAATCAACATTCTCCGCGCGATTTGAACATATAGAATAGCCCGAAATCATCTATCAGGCAATAGCCCACCAGACATAACATCTGTCTGGTTGGAGGATCCTCCCTTTTCAAAGGAGGTATGTGGGACTTTACTCTCTGTTTCGCTTACCTCCAAATGTGTACATGAATTGTTAAATAAATAAAATAATAGTCACAAATTTCTCACCGATTCTTCTCAATAGGAAACGACCAATTGAAAACTGAATCTATAAGTGTCCATGTGAAAGAAAAAATAGACTTTATTTTCACTTACTAAATTGAACTTTTGGCTTAATATTTTTTATTATTCTTGATAGGCTTGCGTTTGACCACTATCTCACCTGATGGTAAGCGATGATGTGGCCGACAATGGAGCACGCTTGCCTAGAAGTAACCTATTCACTTTTGCCTTAAAGATAACCAGGTTGTAGCTATCAGAAATACAGACCCCGGCAGGGAATTTTACCTCCTAGGTTGTTCGGTCTATTCTTCTAATCTTAGTATCCAAGTCTCTGCCAATAAAGTGATAACTTCAATGTGAATAAGATAAAACTTCAGGACCAAAATTTAGAGATCTACGTATGTAAGCTCCAAACATTTAAAACAAGCGAGTTTAATGACCTCTTTTTGTTATTACCCTATCGTATTGTCCAAAGAGCTCATCTCTCTTTTTAAGAAAATTTATCGAAAGAGTTTTTTGCAGTTCACTTAAAGTTATTGAGACTAGCACAATTTTGTTATGAGTGTCTTAACTTTTTGCTACGTAAACGTGGCTTTTTTTTTAAACGTATACGTTCTACGACCACGTTTTACAGCGATAGAATTACCTAAAGTATGTAATATATCACATCACATTAATAATATAAAGTTAAAAGTTTGTATGTGTGTGTATATTTACGTTTATTACTCCTGCCAGAGTCTTTTTCTTAGCAACAACTTGCAGGCCTAGCCAAGTTGCAACCGTTTCGTTTCGAATCTCCTGCGTCGAACGCCTCGAGTCGGCTACATCTCCGATTCCTGTGTTCGGATCACGTGACTGACGTTGAGATGACGTCAGATCAAAGGAATTGGTTGGGGAGGCTGGAGTTTTTAAGTCAATAGAGAATAGGTTACTTTTAGGCAAGCGTGCTCCACAATAACATACCATCAGCAAGCTTAGCCAAGTTGATAATCTACAATCGCATAAGTGAGAGTAGAGTAGAAAGTGGGTTGGAGCTATACACTATATACATCGTTAAATATTGATCGTTTTAATCCCGTGGAGGGTCAATTCGGTACATTCATGTACTTAAAGAAATTAATTTCGTACATGCATATATTAATTCGAGTTTAAAAAAAGACTTCATTTTTTTATTTTACCTTCACAAATTGATAGTGTTGCCTGTACCGGATCGACCCTCCACGGGCTTAAAACGATCAAAATTTAACGGTGTATAGAGTGTCTATCTTCACCCCACTATCTCGCTTATGCTTGACATTTCATCACGTCACAGTAACGCCCCAGCTGGGAAAAGAAAAAATAAATAAGACTAATGTTGTCCCACACTAAAGCCACTCAACGTCTTGGCACGTTTCGACTTTCCTTAATTCTATTAGAATAACATTATGTTGTGTTAAGGCATACATTTTGAGCTAAAAGACACGGCATCTATCTTACATGTTCCATCTTAATGTGCTTCTTATTGATATTGAGTGGCTCGTGCCAAAATGGAGCAGCAATTTGTCTTTTTTTTTTAAATTATACATAGGCTTTTGACCAATATCTCACCAGATGGTAATTTTAAGACATTGGGGCATAAACCCACCTATGTCCTTTAGTTGTCCATTACGTTCTAGCCTTTCAATGTTTCAAACGTTCTCGCAATCCTAGCAGGCATCAGCCCTGCTGGGCTCCTACGGAATTACTGAGACCTCTTTGATGTGCGCGAGGAATACTACACCCGGTCGGTGACTCGGGACGGCGAACAATGGGTAGCTCGCCGTCCGCCCATCCGGTAACCGTCCAGACTGAGCTCAAGTCGTTGACGGCATGTAGGAGTTGTCAGCAAACCGTAGGGGCCCAGCAGGGTCGAAGTCTACTGGGCCAAGGGTCTACTTCTGAAAGGAAGATTCGGCGCTGGTGTGAAAGGCAACGAAAAAACCAGAGTGGGTTCTTTTTTCGCCCTCTCGTTCCGCCAATCGGAGATGTAATTAGATGATATTCCCACATAAAAAAACCGACGGGCGGAAGGCGAGCTACCCGTCCGCAAACCCGCGCTTGCAGACGTCGAGCAAGTGGCCAGGGACCGCCTTAGGACCCCTGACGCCTAAAGGAGTCTCCTTCGACGGTGGCTGAAGCGTAGGATGTTTTTTCCCTCACGACTGAGCCATGGGTACACCTATTTCTTAACTTTTCTTCGCCTAGTCTACATGTCTCAGTCACTACAGCAACGGAAAAAATTAACAAGCTAAAAGTGGCAATGACAATTTACGAGTAGAGTGGAGGAAAACACTTTTATTTCATGTGTGAGTTATTTCCAAATTAGTTGTTTTCAAATACCAACATACATGAAATTGTACTCGTATTGTAAAAATTGTTCAGAGATAAAGTTAGTAATGAGAAAACTCTCCGGACCCAAACCAAACTTTTCAATAACGAACAGAATTCAATAAAAAATATTTTCCTCCTAAATTACGCTTTTTTCGATGGAAATCATTTGAAATTACAATGGAATGACGTCAGTATCGACTCATCAATAACATTATGATAACACGAAGGACAGTCAATGCCATTATTCTGAGTTTGAATATTTGACCTAAAAATATTTGAAACAAAAGACGATCATTTTAAAAAATTAATAAAAAAAACACACGTCAATGGGGCAGAAAGCTTACATTAAATCAAATCAGCGCAAGATAGGTGACTAACCTCTAGCACATTGACCGCTGAAATTGTGCCTATACGGCACGATTTCACACCAGTCGCGACGATCACATACATTCGGTGGCTAATTTCTATTTCACTCGCATGACAGCGCCGGCTCTTATCTCTGTCCTTGTCTATCAGTAACTTTTTTTTCTAATTGATATAAACTAGTGCTTGACTGCAATCCCACCTGATGTTAAGCAGTGATGCAATCGATGATGGTGAGGCGCACTAGTTCATTAAGAGCCTATTCACTCTAGCCTTGAAAGCACCTAAATTATAATTGGACGGGAAGACCGCAGCAGGCAAACTGTTTCAGTACCTCGATGTACGCGGTATAAACGACGACGCAAAACGCTTAGTCCGTACCGTAGAAGTTACAACAACATAAGGGTGGATATTCGCCGTATGACTACAGTTAATGTAGGTAAGTGAGTTTCGAGTTCAGGTTTTCGGATTGCGATGTTAGCGCATAACATATCTTCCTTTATAAATTATATCAATGGCTGAAAGGGTCTGGAGTGGCAATCACGTACCAAAAGGCACGGCGTTGAAAGCTATCCCACTGGGTGGACCCATAACCTGGTGTAGGTGGCAGGAATACGATGGATGCGTGACGCACGGGACCGGTCATTGTGGCGACACTTGGGGAGCCCTATGTCCAACAGTGAACGTTTTTTGGCAGAAATAATGATGAAAAAAAAGATTGAAATATAAGCTTTTTCAATGAAATTGTTTAACAGAATTTTCGTGTCGAAGCTATGGTGTATTTGGTTAAGTTCAATTGAACATAACCAAATACAACGTGAACATAACAAAATGTGAACGTCTTGCGACCAATGCAATGATGCTAAATTAAATTAATTTATTTTTTTAATTTCAAAATTCCAATGCTGTCCTATTTATTGTCTTTACATATCGCAGCTGAGATATGAACTGTTTTAGCCTCACACAGATTTTTATTCTATTTTTTTTCTTATTAATTTTTAGTTTGAATAAGTTGAATAAAGTCCGTCTATCAGTATTCTACAACATTATTTTTAATACAGAATCAGTAATTGAATGGAATCCAATCATTTTTATATCATGTTATATTTTTTCCAACAATATTTAAAAAAGGTCACAAGTTAAACACCACCGATACTAACTACAACACAGGGCAGGTAGCTCGCTGTCCGACCGTCCGGTAACTGTTTGGACCGAGCCCAAATCGATGACGGCGCGTACTGTTCCCGCGTGCCTCAAGGAGTTGTCAGCATACTGTAGGGGCCCAGCAGGGTCGAACCCTACTCTGGGGCCATGGGTAAATGTGAAAGTAAAAGTCTGACACTATATGCCGCTCCGCCCAAGGGCGGGAGATGTCATTGGATGATTTTTACCCACCGAAAAAAACGAACACGGCAGGTCATTGCGGGCTAAGGACTGGTGCGGAAGCAAAACAACCCCTCAGTGACCCAAATGACCCGGTGACCATGTGTTTGTGTGGACAACCAGGTAACATAACAAGCTTATAACTTTGTGATTTTTCATGATACGGTTATGAAATTTTGTACATAGATTCTTTGCATAAAAATACTAGACCGGTGTTTCGGGTTTCGCATATACTAAAAATAAGGTTGTATCATTACACAACTACATACATAGTATATAAAAAGTCGCTTCCCACTGTCAGTCCCTATGTATGCTTAGATCTTTAGAACTTCGCAACGGATTTTGATGCCGTTTTTTTTAAATAGAAACTGTGATTCAAGAGGAAAGTTTATATGTATAATACATGCATAACATATTTAATATCACCATTGCACCAGTGCGAAGCCGGGGCGGGTAAGCAATAAAATAGAACACAATTCACATATTACATTCTCACATCAATATAGCTATCAATTTACAGTCAGAGACAGTTTCAAAGCGAGTGCTCAATGCATATCGATATCTCCAGTATCAAAGACTTAACAGGTGCCTCACCTTCAGTATGACACGCACTTCTGTAGAAACTAGTATGTATGCTAATATTGAAGGAAGTTTGTTCGATGAAGCTTTGATGACGGCACGTAATGCATTACAGTGGGTTTCGCTTTAATGTAACTTGAAGATGTCATGTCGGATGTAATGTGATGTGATGTGAGAGTGAGTAAGATTGTTACCGTAGCCAGGACGTATAAGAAAACTGAAGGAACACTGGTAATTTTTCACTCTTCACACAATACATTCATCTTTTGTGTAGCCTCACTCTGGCCATCAAAATTCTGACATGGAATTCCACTCCCTAGCTGTACTCACAACGAATGTGTTCCCAAAACGTTTTGTGCGTATGAATGGGATGTCCGCCATGTACTGGCAGCGCATGATCACAGTACGTCAACCTTTGATTGTATTTCAAACGGGTTCACTCCTGAAAATAATGCCATAGATCAAAGGAATAAATCAAATTATAGTTGTAATGTTCCGGTCTTCGTAATTATTTAGTAAGATTAAACGAAAATAGATCAAACAAGACACTGAGCCGGAAGCTGTAAATATAACAGAGAGATATTTATTTTTCTTTTAATAAAACAAAAGCTCGTCCAATTATTTTAAGTAAGTACACGGACAAAATATTAATGAAAGAAGTAAGAATATTGACTTCGAAAATCTCCGGATCTTATAAAGTATTTTACCCACTGCACCGTAACGTACCATAGAACGTTCGTCATGCTAAGAACGTCTCTATTTCGGAAAGAAACACGACAGTCTATCCCTACTAGAATGTGTCAACAGCGTATCACGGGTATGATACGCTGACGATGCTGGTGTATCGTCGGCGTATCTTTTCCGTTCTTGTGGCCCATGGTGATACTCGCCACCACTCTTCACCTGAATTTGTTAAGAAGACGAGTCTAAAGAGAAAAATACTTTTATAGCAAAAATTATATGGAATTTGATATGAGGTTATTTATCGGGCTTAGAACGGTATTCATAGGTGGTTATAACTTGTATGCTCACTACGATTTGATACCGTCACAAAGCGTGTCGGCACCAGCAAAATAAAATTTTGTGACTGCGCGCTCATATATTCAATATTAACTTTGACTGGCTGGTTGATCTATTGGTTACTGGCCCTCACCGGGTTCGATTCCAACCCAGGACAAATGTTTGTGTGATGAGCACGATAATTTGTTCTATGTCTGGGTGTAATTTATCTATAACATGTATGGGTTTAGAAATAGATAAGTATGTTTATCAGTTTTTTAATACTCATAACACAAGCTCTGCTTAGCTTGAGACTAGACGACGTTGTGTGATAGTTGTGGATGATGCCTGATTCATTCTTAGCATAGTCTTAGTATGATACGGTGTAATAGACAGAGACCCTAATATTAAAGCTCAAACAACCCGGAAAGAAATAACAAAAGTGGCCAAAATACACAACAAAGATCCTCTTAAAAATATATTGAAATAACAAGCAAAACAATCATCTGACAATGGCGTTTGAAAAAATGTCTTGGGCAGACAGAAAACAAACATCGAGAAATCGGTTTTCTATTGTAATAATTTGGGATAAACTGGCGGAACGTAAAAGCAATGGGTCGTGGGGCTTTTTGGACCGTGATCGTGGTCCCAACCTCCACCTGTTTTTTTTTTAATGTATTATTTTGGGACCACAGATACTCGTAAAATTAACACAGTTTGTTTGGTAACTTTTTTTTTTTAATTGATATAAACTAGTGCTTGACTGCAATCCCACCTGATGTTAAGCAGTGATGCAGTCGTAACTGTACTTTAATGTTTTTTTCCTTGTGGTCCCAAAATAAAAACAAATAAGGCGGCGCGCGCGAGGCCCTTGACGTTCAACCAAATAGCGCGTGAGATGCGTTGCGTTCCATTTGACAATTTAACAAATTGATTTCGATATGCTATAATCTATCTTAAATCGTAAGCTATTTGTTCACAATTTTTCGATAGTTTACAATCTATCGAGATAGATTGTAATCCACAGTTCGATTATTATTTAAAATTTTAACACAAAATTTTAAGCTGTGTTCATCAATCAACAATTTTCTTATTTTATGGTCAGTAAAATCGTCCAATGACAAATCCCGCCCTTGGGCAGAGCGGAAGATAGTGTCAGACTCTTATTGTCTAAAAACCTACCCTGTTCCATCTTTGCCTTGGTTCCAGGGCCCTGGTATGCATTTTTAAACCTTCCCAGAGCCCCAGATTAGTCTTCAACCCTACTAATCAACGATGGATTTTGTCCGAAATATAAGAGTTTATATAATGTGATATTTGGGACCGCGGTCCCGGTCCAAAGAGCCCCACGACCCAAAGCAATGTTATTATATATTATTTTGAACGTGTGTCGTCAGGGCCTCGGACAGATTGACGTGATTATCGCGCGACTGACGGGCTTATCGCGAGCCGTGTCAGAATTCGAGTGGCGAGGAAATTAATGGAATTATTGGAAACGCGTGTGGTACTCCAGATTTGGACGAAGGTCGCTTCTTAATTTCCCGTATTTAATGTGTTGTGGATTAGCAGCAACGTGCAATTAATATTCACACTTTCCTTTTTTGGTTTTCAAACTGAAACTCAATATTATTTTATTTCACAGTACTTTCTACTAGCAGTTTTTCCGCGTGATATTGGTTATTGCGGACATGAAGTCTGAGTGAAAGACGCTGTACCAAACTTCATCAAAACCGGTTCAGCGATTTAAGCGTTAAAGTGTCCTCCTCCCCCTCTTTGCGTCGTATTCCTCAATGCTAAGGGTCGTGACCGAATGGTCAAGCAGAGTTGCTTCATCACTTTTGCTCTTATGATGTACCTCCATCTATTCCTGTTTCTGGCAGGGTGAAGGGCCCCATAGGTATGCCGTAGAGTCAAGCGGTGCGGATCTGGTCGGACCAACGTATTGGGCTGCGTCCACAATGCCTTTTTCGATCTAGTTTACAGGTCACAATGAGCCGAGGTTGCCACCGTCATACTGCCGCCATAAGGAAAAAGGACGTTTTTACATGAACTACGAAACAGAGAAAAAAAAATATATATATTTAAAAAAATAAAAAATGCGCTGTGTAAAAGAAAATAAACAAAATAATAATTTTGTGACGCAAAAGTCTGTAAAAGAATTTGATCTATTAGGAATAATATGTAAATTTTGTCTGTAACTTGTATGTAACTCAATTTCGACAAAAATGTTAGATACGTCTTTTTTCCTTATGACGGCAGCATACTTACCTATATGTTTTTTTTTATGGTTGGTAAAATCATCCAATGACAGATTCCGCCCTTGGGTGGAGCGGGAAATAGTGTCAGACTCTTACTGACTAAAAACCTACCCCGTTCCTTTGTTGACTATCATACCTTGCAGACCCTAGCAGGCTTCGACCCTGCCTGCCTGCAGCTAGCAGGCTGGGCCTCTACGGTTCGCTGACAGCTCCATGAGGCGCGCGCGAACAGTACACGCCGTCGACGACATGGGCTCGGTCCGGTCGGTTACCGGACGATCAGACAGCTTGCACGCCGTCCGGTAGCCCGCGCCTACGGTGGCTGGAAATCGGGATCGGAATCTCGGCGGCGGCTGGGGCGAGCGCCACACTTACCTAGATGTAACAATTATATGTAAATCATCACTTCCCCAGCCTTTTTAAAACTTTGGTCTGCTTCCAGTCCAACAGGATTCAGTGGAATACCTGTGTTTAACATGGTGTGACATTTTATCAAACTTCCGCAACCCAGTTACTGGGCAACACGAATCTCCTTGGATAGAGTGATGGTTAGACTTTCTGGCATATGACTACCTTATAACAAAAAATTATACGTATCTAGCGTAATATTCATTAGCAGTTTTAAGTTCAAAGCCCGTATATATCGTCAATATTGAATACCGCTTGAATGACACATTGTTTCTACGTTAGAACTCATATTACAAAAAAAATGTATTTTTTTTAGATTTCATACAAAAATGGTTATAAATACGGTGATATTACAGAAAATACAAAACAAAAAGATAATTTCCAATAAGAAATAACCTAACCTTTATTATAGGGTTTATTGGAACGTATAATTCCATGACAATCCAAAGATGAACACTTCAAAGAAACCCGTTTTGAAAAACAGCAATTTCATAGGTAAAAACCTATTACCCGCGGGGGTATTATTAAACGTGCTTTTTAGAAAAAAAAAATTAAAAGAATAAAAAATATCTAGTATTTCCTAGGAAAAACGAAGATATAGAAACCAAAATTTTCGGCTGAATGAATTTCGTACACCTGTGTGTACAGTGAGACACTAGCGTTTTTTCAAGGTCACTCAAGTTGTACAAACGTGTGGACAATCAGCGTTCGAGGGGTTAATCGATACCGGAAGGGTTAATATGATTATGATAATTATAGGCAGAATTTAATGTAAGGGACCTGGTATTTGTACCTTCTCATGGAACACTAATGTATAAGACAATACTTAAAACATCTCAAATTATGCATTGACGTAAGTGACCTGTTGTGAAATGTACTCGATTTTATTGAAGTGTAAGTATCATATACTGTTAGTAAAGAGACTTACATATTTTTTTTTAAATATTAATTTAAATTGTCCTATAGAGCCAGTTTCTAGAAAAAAGATGGTCTAGGCCTACGGAAAATATGTAATGTAAGAGAATTTTTTTTTAGATATCGAAGCTTTAAATATACCAATTGATAGAGCAAAAAATTCCGAATCTAATGATATATACAACTCATTTTCACTTCGACAAAATGTCCCTTACGTTATTTCAAAGTTCCAGTAACGATATACTCACTCCCTAAATCGGAGAGCAATTAATTTCCTAACAAACAAAAATCAACGTCACAACATAATTAGATTCCAGCCGCCACAATCTGACATTGCCCTAACAAAACAACATTTCCTTCCTGTCAGGAGTGCGACCGACCCCACTCCGATGTCAGGCCTCTCAGTTCTCGGCAAATAAAGAAATTCCACTTTTCTGTCCTATAACGGACTTGTAAAGGCTCCCGAGAAAAAATAATTAAATATTTCTGATATAATACGGTCTTTTTTCTTGTTTTTTTTTTTTATATATATACCTGCCATTGTTGAAGTGTGTTTAAGCTCTCAAAAATACTTCGCACTTTTGTTCCTTTTAAGTTCGTGTCGAAAGAGTGGGTTTACAATTGTCTGAAAAGTACTTGAAAGACTTAAGATTTTCCTTGAAAACACGTTGAGAGTAATTCATTATTTTTATAAAATATTTGGAGCAGTTTAAAGGGTAAACTCATAATATAATAGATGATATTATTTTGACCATGTAATGTGCACTCACGTCCCAGCCGCCGCCGGGATTCCGATCCCGATGTTCTGCCACCGTAGGCGCGGGCTTGTGGACTGTGAGCAATGGGTAGCTCGCTATCCAAACGTTCGGTAACCGTCCGGACCGAGCCCAAGTCGTCGACGGTGCGAGTTTTCCTGCACGCCTCAAAGAGTTGTCAGCAAACAGTAGGGGCCCAATAGGATCGAAGCCTATTGAGGCCAAGGGTCTGCTTCTGAAAGTAAAGCTCGACCCTGGTATGAAAGGCAACGAAGGAACGGGTTTGGTTTTTTAGTCAGTAAGAGTCTGACACTATCTCCCGCTCCGCCCAATGATGGGAGATATCATTGGATGATTTTCCCCACCATAAAAACCCTGTAATGTGAGTGAAGAAAGTAGGGATGTAATACTCTTTAATAACGGAAGTGTTTTGTGAATAAGAGAGTAATTAGGCCGTAAAATGACTAATTAGGAGATTTGAAGCGAGCAGAAACGCCTCATATTAACGTAATGAGAAAAGGTGTGGAGGGCTATGAGAGAGGCTTATGTAGTGACAAATTAAACTCTATTATACCTACTGTTGCTAGTCATTTCACCTGTAATTTGGTTTGTTCAAATTTTCGGAAAAAAAAAATAGAAAAAAGTTAAGTCTATATCTTTTTAGGATTCCTTATCTCAATCGTCGGAAACCTTTTAGGATTGCTTTGTTGTCCGTCTGTGAGTCGTATGTATTTAGCTTAAATTAATATCAAGTACTCAGGTATGCTTGTCCTTGTAGTACCTAGTAAAAATCGAACTCTTAAGTCAACTCAAAATAAAGTTAGGGTCGAAGCCTGCTGGGGACAAGGGCCGTTTTCTGAGAGGAAGGCTCAGCCCCGGCACTATAGGCAACGAAAGAACGGGGTAGGTTTTTAGTTAGTAAGAGTCTGACACTACTTCCCGCTCCACCCAAGGGCGGGATTTGTCATTGGATGATTTTACCTTCCATAAAAAAAAATAAAAAAAGGCCATTTTTATTTCATTTAGGTATATAATGTGACACTAGCAAGGAACTAAAAATTTAGTAAGAAGCAAGATATCATAGCACAAAAAGATAATAAATTCTAAAAACCGTAGATACATTTGTAGTAACATCACAAAATAATGATTTTATTGCGATTCGGAAAAATCTTCGAGACTCGATTCGGAAATTTAACTATTTATAAAGATATTACAAAGATAAGTTTGTACGGAACCTTTGGTACTTAAGTCTGACTCGTTTTTTGACTGGTTTTTTGGTAACGTTAGTCCCACAAGATTAAATAGAGCAAAAATATTATATAAGCCTGAGTGATTGATGTGGGTCTAGTGTATGAAGATCAAAACTTTATTTTTTCATGTTCCTCTAAAAGCGTAATCTCTATTTTGTTCTACCTTTGTTATAAAGCTTTTATGTGTCTTAATAAAATAATATGCCTATAAGTGCATTTATACACTGTTAAACTTTGATCGTTTTAATCCCGTGGAGGGTCGATTCGGTACATGAAATACTATCCATTTGTAAAGATAAAACTTAAATTTTTTTCTAAAACTCAAAACTCAAATTAATACACGCATGTACGAATTAATTTCTTTAAGTAAACGAGTCAATAACTACTTATAGGTTATTGGAGTGCTGACATTTTCTAAAAGATATATATAATTTCTTACATGCGTACATTAATCCAGGTTTTAGAAAAAAGTACTTTATTTTTTAATTTTATCTTCGTCTTTAAATCGATAGTGTTTCATGTACCGAATCGACCCTCCACGGGATTAAAACGATCAAAATTTAACGGTGTATGTAATGTAGACGAAAAGTCGTCTTTAAATAAATAAATGATCATATATTATTACTATAAGGTTCAATATTTATAATAGGAATACATATAATATATTCTTCTATGTAGGTATATTTAACAAAACTCACATATATAAAATGTTTTAATCAGCATACAACTAATCGTATCATTGTTGTACTGTATTTATATTTCGGGCTAGTGTCCGCAACTTCACGACTAAAGCGCGTATTATGGGTACGGATGGGACAAGAGTGTCATTCAATCCACTCCAGATCCATTGACGTATCATTGTCTAACTGCTGCTAGCTTCTTCGCCCGCATGAGAGATGCGAATTGTCCCATGGGTACCTAATCCCAGGATATATAAATTATGTACTATTCAAGGATATAATCTGCCCGGGTTCCTTTCATCCATGCGGGTACCTATGTTTCTGTTTCCTTTTTCTTGTCTTTTTTTTTATTTATATTTGTGCTCATGAATTGTTGAATAAAATAAATAAATACAGTACGTACACTCAAAAACTTTCGTCTTTTAAATATATTAGTGTGATAACATAGATCTATCAGACACAGAACATCTAGATTACTGAAAACTGCCACTGTAAAAAGATTCGCTTCAAAAATTTAATATTCAATTAAAACGATCATGCTTTGTCAGCACAAACTCGCTGAACTACTTAAGAAAACCAAGCCGTTTTTTTTAGTCTAAGCCAGGCTTAAGTGCCTCGACCGACGCAACCGAGGCTCGAGTCAATAACTGACATAACGGAGTTAGTTTTAACGAGAATAAGGGGTAGGTCACATGGTTACGTGTTTGTTTAACTTACGATTGCTGTTTAGATTTACCCACATTTTGTCTTGTTTTTTTCTATACGTGCATCTGTGCGCTCTAACTAATAATCTTTGTTTTAAATATTGTTTCTCAGTAAGTGAATTATTATGCAATTCTTTATGAGAAATAAAATTGTTCTTAAACCTAAAATTACCACACATTTCGAATGGAGCTTTGGAAAAACCGCCTAGTAAAACTTAAAAAGAGGCTATAACTTCTTTCTCAAATGATTAAAAAAAGGCCTTGAACTCTTAGAAATCCATAATTTCCTTCTTGTTAAAAAGAACAGGGTTAAAAAACATTCCCAAAGAAACATACTCCCGGAGTAAAATGTACCCTATTTGCAATTTTAGGACGTAACTCTACCTGTGTGACAAATGAGAATGCCCACAGCCCGTACCACGTTGAGTCACAAATATATAAATTACTCAAGCCCCAAACGAACGCCAGGGTTCGCACACCTATTGTCTTTCTATTGTGTCTCTAATTACGTTATTCGATAGATTAATACAAAAAAAAATGTTTTATTTATTTGTTTATTGTACTGATTATTAACCCCCTTTTTAACCACATTAAAAATATCATAAAACTGATATTAAATGATTAACAATTCCTAGTTCCGAAAAAAATAACAGTTATTTCCGAAATCCATACATTCCAAAGTTGTCAGTTATTTTCGTAATGTGGCTAAAGATTATGTAAAAGTGATTAGTGTGCATTTAAAGTTCTTGGAAAGTAAAGAGAAATAGTAATTCTAAAAATTTTAATGAGAGGGAGACCTCTTCGGATTGTTTTTAACGAAAAACACAGGGAAAACTAAATCGAAAGAAAAATACAACACAAAACTAACTACAAAATCTCTCAAAAAATCGTATTTACAACAGTCAAGAAGAAAACTGAATAAAAAACTTGCAATTTAGAGTACTAGCCGTAATAAAGTATTACGGTTTCTACAATTCTAGTAAAACTTCGTAACAAATAAATATAGCGTAGAACAAAAACTTGAGATGGAGATTTCAAGTACTTTCTTTGTTACTTTGAACTCAGTTTTTCATAAATTCAACAGGGAGTCAAAGCAAATGAAATTTTAAAGCAATCAGACCATTAAAGTGCACGTTTGAGTTTTTAATAGTTAATTAATAAAAAGAGTTCTTTGTTGCAAAAGTTTATTGCGTCGAATCTTATTTTCAAATTGTTTTAGCTATGAAATTGATTGTTGAATACACTGGATCACCAACATTCCGGGTGGCTGACAAAAAGTGTACAAAAAGTTTGAAACTGTAGTAGTACCTATGTTGAAGACGATTGGTTAATAAGTAAAAAAAAAAAAATAACATCAACCTTTTTTTAAGTAAAAACAATTAACGCTTCTAAATTAAAAATACCATCACAGTTTTTCTTAAAAAAAAAAAAAAAAATTGTGGGCTAGACTCGCAGACCTAGGGCTCCAAAACTTGTGTTGTAAATAGTTCGATTTCCGAATCTCGAAGATTTTTGCAAGCCGCAAAAAAAAATTGGTGTAAATACAACTATACGGTTTGTATCAGTGTTATAATACCATTGCTTCTTGCCAAATTTCTACGGAAAGTACCCCATAGGGTTTGATTTTCTGGTGAATGTCAAAATTTGCTTCATATACCACTTTATCTTTAAATTGCGTTGACTTAGAAGTTATATTTTTTCATTGCTTTACAGCTCTGTAACAGACTTGAATATTCGGTATTCATTCTAGTGTAATACCTCCACACGTTCCTGAGAAAAAGGTTTTTTACAGACAACAGACGGAATATAAAATGAACCTGCAAGGATTCCATTTTTACTGACTGGGGAATCCTAATAAAAGACGTACTGGTCGTCGTGTCACACTTTTTATTATTAACCCGGTAAGCGTTACAAAACTACGTAAGCGCGATTTTAAAAAAATCACATAAAAAAAAACTTTTTTTTATTTATCCAGAAAAAAACGAAAGTTTAGCAACTAAAATTTTTGACCGAGTGATTTTCATACACCCGTGCGTAGAGTACGAGATTTCGCGTTCTTCAAGGTCATTCAAGTTGTACAAACGTATGTACAATCGGCGTTCGAGGGATCAAATGAAGAACCATTGAACCATTGAGTTCTTTTATGACTTCAAGACAACATTTGGGTCTATTTGGTTTTATTATTTTAGCCACGAACCTTGTAATCATAAGAAAGGCCTTTAATCCGGTTGGCAATGGAACAGCATAACTTCCTAACAATGAAACCCCTATACTCGTAAATCTTCGTCACTAAACACCACGGTTCTCGTAATCCGCTATATTTACCCACAGTTTGCAAACATTATGGAATCCATTTCCTCTCAACCAAGGTTCACACTAGGAGCTGATAAACAAATCTCCTATTTCATTTTGTCCTTCGTTCTAACTCGCTTTGCTTGTAGCGTTGCTTACTTTTAAAAGTTTTTTTTTTTTGGCAAGGAGGTTCTTGATTGTCCTCTATGAAAATGTAGTATCTCAACGTTCTCGTATACCGTTTTTTTTTGGGTGAAATATTTTCAGTTCAATTCTATTAAAATCTTTGCTCCTTCAACTGCCCTTTGCGTTCCAGGGCCATGGTATTTTTTTCGAATAGTCCCAAACTGGACAGATATCTTGGATTCTTATTAAGCTGGTGGACATCCCACCCATACGTACAAAATGTTTTAGGAACACAATTGAACAGCAAAGAAGTAAAATTTACTACTGGAGCCTTGGACACGGTGGAGCACACAGTCGAGGTGTGCCCGCTTGGGAAGAGCATCGCCGTGTCCTCGTGGGGGCGATCGGCGGCGATCTCTCACGCCGGGGCTTGGTTCAAGCCATGCTCCGGAGCGAGGAGTAGTGGCAGGCGGTCGCCTCCTTTTGCGAAGCAGTAATGCTAGCAAAGGAGGAGGCCGACCGCATTAGGCAAAGGCGCACACGCCGCCGCCGCCGCCGGGTTTCTGATCCCGATTTCCGGCCACCGCAGGCGCGGGCTCGCGGACGGTGGGCAATGGGTAGCTCGCTGTCCGTCCGTCCGGTAACAGACCGGTCCGAGCTCAGGTCGTCTACGGCGCGCACTGTTCCCGCGCACCTCAAGGAGTTGTCAGCAAACTGTAAGGGTCCAGCAGGGCCGAAGCCTACTGGGGCCAAAGGTTATGCGAGAGTGTCACCACGGGCCCCGGGACAAAGGCAAGGAACGGAATGGTAGGTTTTTAGTCAGTAAAAGTCTGACACTATTTCCCGCCCCACCCAAGGGCGGGATTTGTCATTGGATGATTTTACCTACCCAAAAAAAAAAAAAAAAACTACTGGAGCCTGGATTCAAGAGTGAATCATTAAAAAAATGATTTATGCTATGAAGGAACTTAAATTTAAAATAAGACTATCTGTGTTTTAAGGTTAAGAACTCACAAAGCGATTTTAAACCGCACCCGCCGCGGTAGAGGAAACCGCCTTATTTCTTTACTCACGAGACGGTCGTGGTTACGATTTTCACCCGCAAGCCTGGCGGATGATTACCACAAGACTTGCGATAGTAAGAGGGCCCACAGGTGCGACGGTAGCCGCGAAAAACCGTGCACGCCGCGGGCGTAAAACGCGTCGTAGAATGTGCTTTAATTTTTACATAGTGTGACTGGTAATTAGTGACCGATTCGTAAACACATGATTGTAGTCATGATAACATATTACTTTTACTACGGGACTAAACCTGAAATCGCGAGAAAAATCTGCTGGACTGCATTTAAGTTCGCCTAACTGATCAAAATGTACCTACTGAACTGGCTGATTTTTTTCACGTTTTCAGATTTGGTTCAATACTAAAAGTTGTTTTTTATCATGACTAAAATCAGGTGTTTAAGTATCTGTCACTAATTACCAGTCACCCTATTTATCTGCATTGTATAGAAGCTGCGGGATAGGTTTTCACCAGCGGCGGCCGCGGGTAAAAACCTAACCGCTTCGTTAGATCTGAGCCTAAGTGTAGATAAAACCGCGCTAACATTCTTAACATAAATATAGGGTAAGCTCAACCATTTCATAACACAGGCAAAATATTTACCATACTGTGGTGCGACAGGAATGATCTCCTTTATTACTTGTCAGCATATAGCCTGTTAGTACTCGAGAGCGGAGATAGTGCCGCCATTTTATAGGATGCGTGAAAATAATGCGGTTTTTATGGGACACGGACACAGCCAGCATTTTATATCCAGCCACTGCAAAGCTTTAGTACAGGTAAAGCAAAGTTGGTCGGATGTTGAACAAGAACATTTGGCTTGGTGTTCCACATGTCTTCATCCTCTTTCATTCCGATTCGTTAGAAGGTTAGCGTAGATTGCCAAAAGTACCTAAGTCGCGGGTTTACAGACGGCTAGTAATTGGTAGTTCGCCGTCCGATGAGGACCAAGCCTAAGTCAACAGCGCATCTGTACGTCTCAAAGAGCTGTTAGTAAAATAGACGAAAGAGTCACAGCGGCCTGAAACGATCAACGATTGCATCAGTGTTTACCATCAGGTGGGATCGCAGTCAAGCATTAGTTTATATCAATTAAAAAAAAACGGAAAATTCTAATTGCGTACTGGTTTTTTGTGTTTTAATTTTTCTGTTGAAGCAACCCAAAGGAAATGATTTGAATGTATTGTTCAAATTATTCTTGTTCATAGACATTTCATATTTTAATACAGTTAGAATATAATAATTAATAACTTGCTATATTTTTTTTTTTTTGTGAAGAAGAATTTGATTGACTGTTTAAGTGTATTACAAATAGTTATAATAATCATTTTCATGCTAAATTTTAAACTTTTAAACTAAGAAAAATTGCAGTAAATATAATGGAACAAAGTCTAAGAGATATCGTTATGCTTGGCGCTTCTAGTGTTAATATAGTATTTTTTTTTATTTTCAGGCATTAACTTATAGAAACACTATCGAATTATATTAAATATGTCACAGTGTATTATATAAATAAATTAAATTAGATAAATTATTACACATTACATTAAATTATTGAATTACAATTACAGTAAAACAAAAATAATAATAATTAAAACGGTAAACTAATTATTAAAAACTAAAATATGGCGTGCAAGAACTGTTCTACATCTCTATCGGCTGGTAATATTTCCTTTTTTTAGTATACACCGTTAAATTTTGATCTTTTTAATCCCGTGGAGCGTCGATTCGGTACATAAAACACTATCGATTTGTAAAGACAAAATCAACAAATAAGCTACTTTTTTTTAAACTCGAATAAATTTACGCATGTACAAAATTAATTTCTTTATGCAAATGTCAGCTGACCGAGTTCAATGACGTATATGTGTATATAAACTAGTGCTTGACTGCGATTGAACTAGTACTTAAAATATCCAAAAACATGGAATAATCAACTGGCCTGTTAGTCTAGTGGTCAGTGGCCCTGACTGCTATGCCAGAGGTCGTGGGATCGATTCACACCCAGGACAAATGTTTGTGTGATGAGCAAGATCATTATTGTTCTGTGTCTGGGTGTAATTTATCTATAATATGTATGTATTTTGAAATAAAGCATGTTTATCAGTTGTCTAGTACTCATAACACAAGCTCTGCTTAGCATAGGACGAGATAGGGTCGTGTGATAGAATTTTGGAATAAAAAAATATCGTGGTGAATAACTAGAAATTCATTCATGATCACAATAATACACCGGTCCTTCCACAAATATTTTTGGACTCGTCTAGTGCCCTTATTTACGCATCCTGACCTTGTCCCCTTAAGAGCTTGCGTTGAAGGGACTCAATGACGAAATCGTGCTATAAAAGCAAAATTATCGCTTACAAAATAAATTATTATTTATGGCGAATGAACATCATCTAAAAAGCATTCCTATTTTTTTGTTATTGAGTAGTAAATCGAAGTTATAATAGTAAACTATTCATGATTTATGAGCCACTAATCTACTTCTATAAATTTCGTATAAAATAAAGAAGAAAACCGTCTAAGTGCGAGCCGTAGTCGCGCATGGGTTCCGCATCATCGACACACCTTAGACACTATATAAAATTATTTTTAGTATAGGTATGCGAAACCTGAATATAGTTTGTTCAGAATCGGTAACTGAATCGATTCTAATAATTGTTACATCGTGGATCAGGTTTCGCATAATTATACTAAAACTAATGTTGTATATAGGTTAAAAATCACTTTTATTTAATTTTTAATCACGTTTATCGTATTGGAGCCCCTCTTAAATATTTATTTTAATATAATTGGTTATTTTTAAAGGGAATATGTAACTATTCTGTGAATATTTCAAGGGTGTTTTCCGTATTATTATCGAGCAAAAAAATTACAAAAAAAAACACGTTTGTTGTATAGGAGCTCCACTTGAATATTTATTTTATTCTGTTTTTAGTATTTGTTGTTAAAACAGCATCAGAAATTCAACATCTGTGAGAATTTCAAGTGTCTAGCTATCACGATTCATGAGATATATCCTGGTGACAGATAGACGGACAGTGGAATCTTAGCAATAGGGTCCTTTTTACTTTTTGGGTACAGAACCCTAAAAAGTATATGTGTGTGTGTGTGTTGTTTAAGTGTGTTTTAGTTTTAATTCCTTATTTTTGTATAATGTAATGGTGTACAATAAAGCATAAAAATAAATAAATAAAGTATCTTGAACATTAACTATTGGTTAAATATTATCTGTTTGAGCCAATTGACTGTCGTAAACCTTGAATAGTCTATAAAAAAATATTTTATTTTTATTATATTGATAAGTAATAGCACATTTCTTTTGATTTGTATTTTTATTTCTTAAACTAGCTACTGCGCTTGAGTTCCTGCTGTCCTGTATGGATCCGAATGCTGGGTAATCAACAAGCAGCACTTAAATAAACTGCACACAACCGAAATGCGTATGCATCGCTGGTCAACGAGAGTCACACTACTAGATAAAATCCGTAATGAGTACATAAGAGAAAGCCTTAAAGTTACTCCGGTATCCGAAAAAGTCAAAAAGAGGCGTTTGCGGTGGTATGGCCACGTGCAAAGACGCCTGGATGATAATACGGTAAAGCTTGCACTTGAACTGCGTACAACGAAGCGCATGCGTGGAAGACCACCCTCCACTTGGTTGACGATGATCCAAAGAGACCTCATCTCGGCACCGACTCGAAAACTAGGACAAGGAGGGCCGACCCCAAATAAAATGGGAAAAAGTCTAGTCAGAAGAAGACTGCGCTTGAGTACGAATCTGGTAATTTCCTTTGGGTTCCAAGCTCGCGGTAACTTTATCGAAAAATCTCTCAAATGATTGCCTTTAATAACTACGTCTGACATTAGATAAATCTCCCGGCTCCGTCTGTCTATTACCGACACTATTTATTTATGTCTCGATAGTCATGCAAAGCTGTTGCACTTTATCTTCCATCTTGTTTGCGTCTCAGTCTATCGCTGTGTTGTAATTGCATTGTCTTGTCTGTCTGTCAATTTACTTTGTTTGTGTTATACACAGAGTAGTAGGATTTTAAATGGAAAGAGTTTATAGATAGTTTTACGTACATAGATCCAGCTGTAGAACGCTCATCTATATCAATCGGACGAGCTGTTTTTCAACTGTTTTTGAGGTTCCGTACCTCACGGAAAAAACAAAACCCTTACAGAATCACTTTTTTGTCCATCTGTCTGTCTGCAGATCTGCGGTCCCTTGCAGCTGTGGAAAAAATCAAACTTTTAGGTTAAAAAAAAAAGATTCAGCCATTTATGTCGCAAAAAAAACGTACATTTCGACACTGTCCAGGGAATTAAAATTCATAGGGTACTTCCCGTTGACCTAGATCCCTGAAATTTGTTATGAAGCAAGATCTCATAGTACAAGTCTAGGAATAAGTGTAGGTACGATGATGATGATGATGTGTACATACACACCCTACAGTTTGCTGACGACTTCTTGAGGCGCGTGGGAACAGTGCGCGCCGTAAACGACTTGGGCTCGGTCCGGTCTGTTACCGTCGGACGGACAGCGGTGGTCGGATATCGGGATCGGAATAACGGCGGCGGCTGCAGCGTGAGCGCCGTTGCCTGATGCGGTCGGCCTCCTCCTTTGCTAGCATTACTGCTTCGCAGAAGGAGGCGACTGCCTGCCACTCCTCCTCGCTCCGGACCATGGCTTGAACCAAGGCCCGGCGCGAGAGATCATAGCTACTGATCGCTCCCAGGAGGACACTGCGATGCTCTTCCCAAGCGGGGCACATCCCTACCGTGTGCTCCACCGTGTCCTCCGGGTGGTCCGCACAGTGGAACTTCGTTTCCATTGGATTAGTTTTTTACGACAGCCTTTGGATTAAGCCTTTTTCGACACAGATGGCGTGATACCTTCAGTGTCACGCCATCTGTGTCGATCTTTAGCATTATTTGCAATTGGGTGGGTTGATCGTAGAGTGGACTTGATCTACCAATTATTTAGGTTTTTTTATGGTAGGTAAAATCATCCAATGACAAATCCCGCCTTTGGGCGGAGCGGGAAATATTGTCAGACTCTTATTGACTAAAAACCTACCCCGTTCCTTCATTGCCTATCGTGCCGAGGCCGGGCCTTCCTTTCAGAAGCTGACCCATGACCCAAGCAGGCTTCGACCCTGCCTGCAGGATTGCTAACTCTCTGCTATGTCAGTTACGATGAGCTGCTCAAGGTGGTGTCCATTTTCACTTAAGAGCGTTCTTTCCGATTTTCATACAACCGCTCTTACGCAATTATGATTTAATTGCACATCTTTTTCAAATATTTTGGAAACACAGTTAACTTGTTGATATTATAATATTGCTTTTACTGATAATTTTTTTTTGATTATTCTTTCTGATTAATTTCTAATTAATCAAACATTGCCTTGGACGAAACAAGAAGCTTTTAAAACACACTTACGTCCACGATTTTGTGGGTAGATGTGAGTGTGGAACTAGCTTATTAGTAAACTAAATTAAGAGGGCCCCTTAATTTAGTTTACTAATATGCTAGATTTTAGACTTGAAAGTGGGTTTAAAATGTAAACGCTCTTAAAACTAGGCCAAGTATTAATTTGAACCTCTATTTCGATCTCCGGCATTAATCCACTTTAGATACAAAACTTAATCAAGATTAATAACACAAATTTAACAGAACACGCACGCAATTAGTAAACTTAAACTAGAATCTATTATAATTACGGTTCTCTACATAGCAAATTGAAGAACACTTAGCTTTGCTTAACTAACTATGTAAGTGAGCCCACTAGACAGAATAGTGGGAAAAGTTCCACTCTATCTATCTTCCATATTAAAACCTGTATCTAATACACCGTAAAATTTTGGTCGTTTTAATCCCGCGGAGGGTCGATTCGGTGCACGAAATACTATGGATTTGTAAAGAGAAAATTAAAAAATAAAGTTTTTTTTTTCAAACTCGAATGCATGTAAGAAATTTATTTGTTTATGTAAACGTGAGCTGACCGAGGCCAATGAACTGTAGGTAGTTAGTAGGCAAAGACCGACAGCTAACTACAAGATCATTGACTTGTTTACTTAAAGAAATTAATTTCGTACTGCTTCGATTTTTCGAATTAATTGCGTATACTGATTCGATTTTTTGAAAAAAAGTACTTTATTTTTTAATTGTCTGTTTACAAATCAATAGTATTTCATGTACCAAATCGACCCTCCGCGGAATTAAAACGACCAAAATTTAACGATGCATATAAAAATCTCATATCACAATGTTTTTTATCGATTTCCTCCAAAACGATATGACCAATTTTTTATGAAATTTTACTATATTTGATAGCTCTGTGAATTATGATAGGTCGTAAGTTACTACCTATAATATTAGCTCACCGTCCGACCGTCTGGTAAGTCGTTGACAGCGCGAAAAATTCCACGCGCGCTTGAAGGAGCTGTCAGCAAACCGCAGGGGTCCAGCAGGGTCGAAGCCTACTAGGGCCATGGCCGGTTTCTGAAAGGAAGATTCCGCCCCGGTATGAAAGGCAATGAAGGAACAGGAGTGAGTTTTTAGTTAGTAAAAGTCTGACACTATCTCCCGCCCCGCCCAAGGGCGTGGAGATGTCATTTCTTTATCATTTTTGTATGTCTACATATATACAATAAATAAAAAGTAATAGACAAATCAATGCTTTGATATATATATATATATATTTTTTTTTTATATTTCCACAACTATCACACAACACCGTCTAGTCCCAAGCTAAGCAGAGCTTGTGTTATGGGTCCCAGACAGCTGATAAACGTACTTATACATTTCTAAATACATACATTTTATAGATAAATAACACCCAGACACAGAAAAAATGATCGATGAATGAACATTTGTTCTGGGTGAAAATCGAACCCACGACCTCCGGCATAGCAGTCAGGGCCTCTAACCACTAGACCAACAGGCCAGTCAAATATATATAGGTCTCATAGGACTAATAGCTTTTGCAAACGGTGATAATTATTTCAATTTAATAAGGTATAGTTTGAATTTACTTGCTAAGTTTCAGCAAAATTAGTTCTGATGTTTGAGATGATTGATTTTAGCTGCGGAAGGGAACTCGTAACCTGAGACACAAGTACTAATGGAAAATTTAAGACACCGTCTTTTACTTAGTTAAACACCGGTTTGTGAATTGTAAAGTCTTAAGTTAAGTTTGTCAAGAGAATATAGATCAAATAAGCTCTTAATAAACTAGTGCGTCTTACTATCAACGATTGCATCATCACCATCAGGGGGGATTGGTCATCATTGGGATTGCAGTCAAGCACTAATTAATAAAAAAAAAAATAGTCGTTTTATATTAATACTAACTGTCCAGTAACCAGCACCCCTAGCAAAGTTACAATCGTTTCGTTTAGCCTGAACGCTTGGAGTTGGCCACGCCCCCAATTCCATTGTTGAGATGACGTCAGAACGAAGGAATTGGGGGCGTGTCTAACTCCAAGCGTTCACGATAAATGAAACGATTGTAACTTGACTAGGGGGGGCTGCTCCGCTCCCTTAGGTCGTAGGATGATGTTACTTAGATTTTTTTAATTCGAGCCAGTAGTTCCTAAAACCTACCTATGTACATATAATACAAAAAAACAGTACACTCAGACGTCAAAGTACTCCTTCACATCGCTGTCATCCGAAAATGTACCCAGAAAACTGCCAACATTGTCACGTCGAATGGCAATGCTAATTCTTTGGGCGAAGAACGAGCCAGCCCTCTGGTCACGCAAAGTGTCGATCAGACGGCGTGAAATTTCCTTAAAAAGGAGACGCGCACTCGGACCCAAGCGTTTCAAACGGCTCGAAACTCTAATTACCAATAAGGTTACAGTATTTGCGCCGTTTAAGGGTCTCAGCAGCCGCAGCGGCAGCGCCGGCAAAACCTGCCGAACTTGGAATATGTGATGGCGCAAGGTTGTGGACATAGGTTGCGTATTAGTATTGATTTAAACCCATTTAAACTTTCAATACTTTATTATAGTTATTACTAGAATTAGAAGGATTTCCTACATAAAACGTTTTATAGTCAAAGTCCCTATGACTTTGACTATAAAACGTTTTATGTGTGTATGTAATTAAGCAAAGCTACTTATGCTTGACTGCGGTCCCACTTGACAGTAAGCAGTGATGCAATCGTTGTTTGTGAACCGTGCTAGTCTATTTCGAGTCTATTCACTCTAGCCTTGAAGATGCCTAAATTAAAATCGGACGGGAAGACTGAAGCACGCAGCAGAGAAATTGTTCCTTCGATGTACGCGGTATAAACGACGAGGCGAGGTCTTAGTCCAGACCGTAAAAGTGTCAACATTCCGGGCCTTGATACAGGCCATGGTCCGAAGCGAGGAGGAGTGGCAGGCGGTCGCGAGCAAAGGGCAGCTCGATGGCCGACTGTCCGGTAACCGTCCGGACCAAGCCCAAGTCGTCGACGGCGCGTAATGTTCCACGCACCCCTCAAGAAGTTGTCAGCAAAAACGTAGGAGCCCAGCATGGTTCAATCCTGCTGGGGCCATAAGTAATGTGAAAGTGAACATCAGGGCTTTGGAACGAACGCAAAGAAGAAACAGGAGTGGATTTTTAGTCAGTAAAAGTCTGACACTATCTCCCGCCCCACCCAAGGGCGCGGAGATGTCATTGAATGATTTTCCCACCGACAACTTTGTCCACAGTAAAACTTCTGTTTGTCTTTGAAGGTAGCAAAAATAACGCGCGGTTCCTCATTGGAAATGAAACCTTCGTAATGAACATGAAAATGTAGCGACATCGTCTTTTAGCATTCAAGTAAGCGTCAGCTAACATTTTCAGCTAATAATAGTCGATAGATTAAAGTTAAGGCCAAAGTCTTAACTTAAATCTATCGGCTTTAAGTATTAAACGTATATTATTCTGTACGGTTTTCTATGTAAACTTACTGCGTACCTGAACTTAACAATTGTATGTTGGCTTAGGATGCCGATCAGAGTAGAAGTCCTTTTCAGAGACCCTATTTTACAGGCTATGATTGGGTAACAAGCTATAAACAAAGATTTATTATTATGTAGGCTTTAGATATCCGGCCGTCCGGTAATTGTCCGGACCGAGACCCAATGAATCGCGCGTCTTCACTCGTTTATTTTTTTCTTTCGTTAGTGTATTGAAAAACGTAGTATGATACACATGGAGTCACTGCAGTACTCGGCTATAGAACACCCTCACCTGCGGTTCGGGCGAATTCCACCTCGGTCGCGATGAAAACTTTCTCTACATGCATCAAAATGAACTATATTCGTAGATCGATATGTATGACAACGTATTGTTGTATAGTTTCCATACTGTCGTATCTCGTAGATTTTTTTAACTGACTACGTTTTTAAAAAAAGTGCAAAATAACTTTAATTTCGGAAGTCGGTGTTAAATAACAAAGAGAGCAAACTATTATAGAAATGCACATTTTTGTGTTTTTGAAGTCGGTTGTATTATTTTGTAAAAAGTTTTTTTCGACAAATGATTTCTAGTGAGAAATATACAAATTTTTATTTTTACTTAATCTAATACATTTTTGTCACATCTTGCAATATCGTTTTTCTATTATCTTTTTTCTATTGGATGACTGAACAATGAACATAACATTTTAATTTAGCACCATTCAGTATTTTTCCAGCCATGTTTTATTTAATTGAAACGTTCAATCTTACAAAATCCGTAACAAATTTTACTCAAAACAATTTATCTTTCTTTTTCAGATCTTCGCAAGAAAGTCCGGTAAGTTGGCCAACAGCAGAGGGTGACATTTTTGTTACAAAAACAAGCTTCCCTTTGTCATTGAAATCACGTAGCGTCCATACCACGGAGCTGACAGTTTTTAACAAAATTAATTTCCGAAAAGTTACTTCGAATGTTGTCGAAGGTAGTCTGGGTGTTCAAGTTTAAAAAAAAAATGGATGGGCGTATTATTGTTATTTATTAAAAAGAATGGTGCGTGTGTTGGATCATTCGGTTTCTTCATAATGATCAAGCTGAACGATCCTGATATACGCGTCATGTCCGTGAACGGGCGCTGTCAGTTGAGACTGGTCACATCATAGCTGGTGGCTTATTTCAATGTGTGTTATTTATTTACAGTGTTCTCACATCATATAATAGTAGTACAAATAAACATGTAACCGATATAGTTTTTTGTAATACATGCAAATATTTCCTAATCAGGGCCAAAAAACCCTATCTAAAGCACGAAAACCCAGAAAAAAAAAATAGAAAATCTCAGAAACTATAACACCTACAAAATAAAAATTTGGCAAGTGGGTTTTTGATGAGGTGTAAACATGCGCTCAGAACGGATTTCACGAAACTCTAAACCGAAGGGGGTAAAACGGGGGTTGGAAATTTGTATGGAGAAACCGACTATCATGCGGGCGAAGCTGCTGGCAGAAGCTAGAATATTATAACCATCCCACGCAGTTCCGCCAGCATCTTTAGTCACTGTTTCGCTCATATTATTCTCAACGTGATGTGATAACCTCGATAAACGGGCTACCCAAAACTAAGAGTGCGTAAATTGGGGCCAGCAGTTTCTGAGGCTAGAGTGTTTAACCAAACAATTTCTTCAGCATTCTTCGTATAGTGGGGTGGGGAGTAAAAAAATATTTTTAATAAAATAATAATAATATAATAAATGTTTTTTTTTATATATATATATCTTTGTTAAAAATTATTTAAAAATGTAAAAAATATGTATTATAAGGAATAAAGGGAATTTAATAAATCATTTACTGTCAGGCATCTTGGCCCATATATACATACCTTACAGACTAACTTAAATAATGTGAATACAATTTATCATTAGTAAATAAGACTTAAAACTATGTTAGTAACACTTCACATATGCACTAAATTCACTTCGTGCTGTTCTGTGGCACCTGTCCGCGACGGAACACCCTGTGGCCAAAAATCTTCCGTCAACATAAGGGGCAGAAAAGTGTTCGGGACTCGCACCTCGAACGCCTTGAAATTGACGTTAGGATGCGACGACTCCAGCAGTTGTACTCTCAGTGCGTATTTCGTCTTTTGGCGTACGTACTCCACGATGTCTTCCACCATTGTGGTGTGCCGATCAGTTCTTGATCTTACACGTGGCAAAACCGAACTGACTACAATAGTAATTTTCTTTCGACTCATGACCATAGCAAGGTTTTCGGCTAATTTAGGTACGACAAAAACTAATCTCAATTTGAATCTCAAACTGGACGGGGAATCTAGAAAAAGCAGTCGATGCGTATGCATATGCCAGGTCGATTATAGCAAGCAAAAAAGTCGATCTCATTCTGTCGCTCGTCTGCGCAAACCCCTATGAAACTTAACGTTTCGTTATGCAAATTTATGCAATAGCTTTGAACAATTTTCTAGTGATTCTCTTATTTTTACTACAGCCATATTAATTTGTTTATCTAAAAGCAAATTAATGTTTAACACTACACGATGTTGTATCTAATCGATACACATTAAAAAAAAAAAATGACGATCGAATTTTTTTACTATGTATGTTTTTATATTTCCAATATTTTAATGAGTATGTTTTGAAGTCGCCTCCTTAAGTCTTACTATGTTGATACCCTACATAACTGTCACGAAAAATAATAATTTTAAAGTATGTTATTTTGTGCCAAAACTCACTCTCAGAGCTTACAGGAATCTAACGACATTTTTCAAGTTAAAATGCAACGAGCTGTTTAAGTTCTAAAGTGTGCCAAAGAAATGTACATTATACACACACTTGAAAAATACAGATAGCCCTCTTTCTGGGGCTTCTGGTGGTCTAAAACGTTGTGGTTTCTATGATATTTTGTAAACATCAAACGTCCAAGTATTTTAGCCAAGCTTGTCATGATCATCGAAAGATGTTCACCGCTGGATATAGGTGAAGACTTTGGGGGAACCCAAGTGTCGCCACGTTAAACGAGCACTACTGGGGTCAAAGGGTATGTGAAAATGGCACCCGGGGCCCTGGGACCAAGGCAAAGAATGGAACGGGGTAGGTTTTTAGTCAGTAAGAGTCTGACACTACTTCCCACTCCACCCAAGAGCGGGATTTGTCATTGGATGATTTTACCTACCATAAAAAAAAAAACGTCAAAGGAGTACTGTTTAAATTTACTCTGACTTTTGCAAAACGATCTTTTAAAATGGTTTTTAGGGTTCTGTACCTCAAAAGGAAAAATTGGAACCCTTATAGGATTACTGTGTTGTCTGTCTGTCAATACCCTTTATCTCGGAAACGCGTGGACTTATTGAGTTGAAATTAAAGCCATATACGTATATTTAAGTCTGCGCTCCCTTGAAGCTGTAAAAATAAAATTTCTAAGTAAAGGAAAAAAAGCTATGTGGCCGTTTATGTCGCAAAAAATATAATGTTTCGACACTCTTAAGGAATCAAAATTCATAGGGTACTTTCCGTTGATCCAGAATTCAAGATCTGAAAGAGAAAAATCTGAAAACAGTAAATTTGTAGTTACGTCACGGAAAAAAACACTTTATATTTCAACCGAACGGCCGTCAGTTAATGTCATGAGATTTTTTCAACCAACTTAAACAAACAAACATAACTATGTCAAGTATTTCGATAAACTTAAAACATACGGCACACAAAAATAATTTCACAAAATTTTGACCAATGGCAAGTAAAAATTCAATATTTTGTCACGCCCACTTAATCAAGAATTTCGCGTAGATAAAACTCTAGGTAATTCGCCGCCACGACCTGATTAGCGACACGAAATTAAAACAAATCGACACACATGAGTACCTTGTACTTATGTATGTAAATATTTGAAGATAATACATAACAGATGTTGCCAATCTGCCGACAACCAATATTACTTCGGCAATAAGCTGACTAAAAATATTCAATGGAATTGTCGAGGAAAATATATTCAGAATTTAAAATGAATGAACTTGAGATTACTCTTACAGTATTGGCTGATATGGAATTGGCTGAATTTCAAAATTTATTAAAGTAAGTATAACTTGTGATTTTAGTCAGCTGGTATGAAATTGGCTAAATTGTAGATTTTATTAGTTTTTATCATAAACATCCCATACAACCATTTTCGGTCGCAAAATTCTCAAATAGTCGCAAATTAGCAAGATAATGTAACAGTGTCGTAACTTTTACTAAACTTAATAACTGTGCGAATTTTGGTTACAGCGTGTAGGAACGATATCAACACTTTGTACTGAAAAATGTTACAGTAAATAAGTGTTGTATCCGTGTCGACAATTTACGACATAGTTTTTTCTTAATTCATTTACGACACATTGTGTTTACTTTGAGTTCCTGTGTAAATATTAAAATTAAATTGTCGACACATTGTCGAAACTAAATTACAGTATCTTTTGGAGTTACACAAATGTAGTAACGGTTACGACAATTTAGTGTTGGATTTGACCAAAAAAAACAACAGGGGTTCTCAAAGTGTGCTATTGTATTTAATAAAAATTATTGACTTTTTATTTTATAACTATGAGTCATAAGCAACCAAAGCGTTTTCGTCTATCTTCGAACTTTTACAGAAAAGTAAAGATGAGAACAAGTTCAGAAAATAGACAACCAGGTTAGAATTTTTCATTGATAAAATAATTATTCGTATGCATTCCACATCCTTTTTTGACAAGTCGTTTACTGTTCAAGCAGCTCGTCTGTGGAATGCATTACCCATTGAAGTAAGGCGTGCTCAAACGCTATCGGCCTTTAAAGCAATGGTAAAGGAACATTACCTCTCACTTTAAAAACCTCCTTTCTCGTTTTTATATTTGTATATTATTAGTATATTAATTGATATTGTATATGTATTTAATATTATTTATGATTTTTGTACACTGATCGCCCTAAATCTATCTCCTCTTGTTTCAGTTCATCCTAAGATTGTCTGTAAGAGATTGCCCTGTGCGATAAGACCGCCCATTATACACTTAGTTTAATATTTAGTAGTAATATTTATCCTGTCCGCATTATGAGGTATACAATAAAGTATATAATAAATAAATAAATAATACAACGTATCAATATTCATTGTTGCGACACTTGGGGGAGGCCTATCTTCAACAGTGTATGTCCTTCGGCTGAAATGACGATGATGATGAAAATAATACGATAAAGGTACAGGGTTATTTGACAAACTCTATTACCTCGCATGACTATATTTCTGACATCATAAACTACGACTTTTGAAAATTCAACAAAAAAAAATCGGCTGATCACACATTCTGTCGCGTTTTGTGAACAAAATCAGCAATATCGTCTAGCGAGGTTAGGTATTAGTGTTTTTCAAATAGCCCTGTATAAAGAAACGTAGAATATTACTACCTCACAAAAACTGGAAATATCAATCTTAAATTCACTGCATTGGATTTTATGACAATTCAGCGTAGTACCGCAGAACTATGTGACACGTCCAGACATTCGGCTACTGTAGTTGACAATTCACTGAGTGAAATAAACTCAAACTATGACGATAACGAATCATCAAATTCGGATATCGCTGATCTGGATGAAAATATAAAACTTTCTTTTAAATTTAATATAAAAACATTGCACTTATACTTTCACAAAACGCAAGGGCGGGGGATGTCCTTCGATGATTTTACCTAACATAAAAAAAAGAAAAAAAATACGCTCAAAACTATATTAAAATACAACTTTACATTTAGGTATTACATACTACAGTAAATTAAAGAAAAGTAATAGGTATAGGCATAATAGTGTATAATAAATTAAACGAAGGTGGTGGTATGGTACATCCAATATGGGGTAGCTCATGTTTTTTTTTTTTTTTTTTTTTTAACGTAGGTAAAATCATCCAATGACGAATCCCGCCCTTGGGTGGGGCGGGAAACAGTGTCAGACTTTTACTGACTAAAAACCTACCTTTCCATTCCTTGCCTTTATCCTGGGGCCTTTGGTGACAGTCTCACATAACCTTTGGCCCCAGTAGGCTTCGGCCCTGCTGGACCCCTACAGTTTGCTGACAACTCCTTGAGGCGCGCGGGAACGGTGCGCGCCGTAGACGACCTGAGCTCGGACCGGTCTGTTACCGGACGGACGGACAGCGAGCTACCCATTGCCCACCGTCCGCGAGCCCGCGCCTACGGTGGCCGGAAATTGGGATCGGAAACCCGGCGGCGGCGGCGGCGTGTCCGCCTTTGCCTTAGGCGGTCGGCCTCCTCCTTTACTAGCATTACTGCTTCGCAGAAGGAGGCGACCGCCTGCCACTCCTCCTCGCTCCGGAGCATGGCTTGAACCAAGCCCCGGCGCGAGAGATCGCCGCCGATCGCCCCCACGAGGACACGGCGCTGCTCTTCCCAAGCGGGGCACACCTCGACTGTGTGCTCCACCGTGTCCACCGGGCGGTCCGCACAGTGGCGACACCCGGGCGTCGTCTCCGCACGAATCTTGTACAGGTACGGACCGAACTTGCCGTGTTCGGTCAGCACCTGCGCCAAACGGAAGGTGACGACGCCGTGGGGCCTTTCCAGCCACGCCTCAAAGAGGGGCCTTACCGCCTCGATCGTGGCGTGCCCAGCACGAGGTTGCGACAATCGTTCTCGCCATTTCACCATGAGATCCCGCCGGAGCTCTGACCGCCATGCCGCGACTTGTCGCGGCAGCGGAGTTTCGCCCCGAGGGTAGCTCATGTTGGATATACCATGACTAACCTAAAGTAATAAGTAATAAATATAAAGGATTTTGTAAATAATTTTTCCTCAACTTTACAATGAATTAATAATAAAATATACAATTACAATTTTACAAACATTTACATTTCGTCATCTTCTGTGCCTTAAAATTTAGAATATAAATCTTCTAAACGGAGAAATTCTTTAAATGAAGAAATATCACCTAATTTTATTCTGCGTTTTATTTATTTCCACGATTTGTCGGCTATGCTGTTTTCTTCACTTTTCAGCGATTCAATCTCACTTTTTTGAGTGATCGAGGCCAGTATACTCGTAAGTATGTTCCCACCACCCATCCTTCCGGCACCGCAGTTGCTCCTCACTAGTTCCATTTTTTGATAAAACTAACTTGTACGGCATGTTGAGAACCACTGCAAACATAAAATAATAAAACTCCATTTTGGTGAAACAGTCGCACTGTAACGTAACTTAACACAATGCCGACACATGTAAATACAGTTACGAAACATTGTGTTGGGTTTCATCTCTCAAGTAGATACATAGTTATCCACATAATTTTACACAATTTATATTATTATTATAGTATTCCAGAATATAATTAAGTTAAATATAAGTAAGCAAAAGATTTTATTGATAACAAAATCTTTTGTGTTGCTCGGAAATACGATGCGTTGTAAATTTTTATTGAAAACAACTACAATAACAAAAAATATTTTAAGTATTTTATTAAATCAGAAGGGCGCATCGGTTAATTTACTATCGTGACATAAAACTACACGATACATTTAAAATCGCAAAGGATTTTCGATCGAGAAAGATGCAAAGTATCACAGAGAGTTATATTTAAATAGGTACTTACATTATTTTCTGATGGCGGCGAAGACATCCACAAAAAAGAACGAATTACAATAAAAATTGACAAGTATAGAATGAACAAAACAAAAAATGAACGATTGAATGTGCGATAGAAGTGAGCGCATAAAAGTCACGACATGTCGACACGGCGAAGTCACAATGCGACTGAAAGTTACTGTTAGTCTGTTACGATTATTCCCCTCTTTTCGACACGGTGTCGAAACACAAGTCGACACGGTGACGTTATGCTACGGAACAATGTTACAAATAAATTCCGTTACGACACAGTAAATGTCGACCTAAGTAGTAACCGCTACTTCATATGGCTGTATGGGATGTCTTAGAACCAAAAATTCTAAGACATGTGACATCCACCAACCCACAGTGGGCATGCGTGGTGGATTACGGCCTATTCCCACTCCTAGAGAGGAGGCCTGAGTCCCAACAGTGGGAACATTATAAGGCTGATGCTATTAGTTTTATCTATTTTTAAGATAGAAGAAAAATACCTAGATGTTTTGATGATGATGATGGAGATAGAAGATTGGTTGGAATGACTTAACTTATACAGGCGCGAAAATACTTTGAGTCCACTTTTTACCCAAAGTGTAGCCAAAGCCAAAAAGCGTTCTCCAAAGAATCAATACTTGATTTTGAAACATAGAACAACTTATATTACTCGTAAATAAAATTGTCATCCAAGCAAAACGATTTACGATATACGTGTCGCTAGACAAGGGTGAAGAGACAGATATTTGTATTGAATTTGTTATTTTCAATATTCCGTTATCTACGTCACTTCTTTTATCTTACCTACTGTTCTTTCATATAAGGGTTGACACGGCAACTGTTGCTGTACAGTTTTCATTTCTCCTTTTAAATATTTGCCATTCAAAAATACACAAGTAATCCATCATCGGTATCGTAGTTTGGGATCCATTTTCTTCACACGTACATAGTCAATAATCATAATAATTATATATTTGAACTTAGCTTTTTGCTGTGGCGCAGTCACAGCAAAAGCTAAGTTAAAGCTCGTCGTCTATTGTAATTGATTAAAAACTAGCCTATGACACTTTGAAATCGTATAATTTTCAATCAGTTCTATGAAATTGCATTTTTCGCCACCTTTACTCCGTTAGACAATTTAAGATTAAAATGTAACTGACAATTAACTATAATGAAGCATCCAGTAGGGAAGGGAATGTCATAATCATTGCAGTATCTTCAGAAATTTCTATTAGGCGTTAAAAGCGTGGTCAGCCTTATAATGTTTCGATTGACGGTTGGGCATCCTTTCTGCGAGAAGAAATGGGCCGCATTTATGCCACCTCGCCGGCTCAGTGTGAGATAGTGGAAGTTACATGGCTTCAAATATTTGGTTATAGAAAATGCTGGTTTCCTTAGAGCTGTGATGATGACATAAATTACACAAATAATAATTGTGTGAAGTGCCTAGGTGAGTTTGAATCCTTTTGTCAACCGGGACCATCACTGCTTCACACATTCAACTTCACCTCAATTTGTTTCTAGTTCAGTAATTGAAGTTCAACCCCCTGGTGGACCAACTCACCAACTACTTCCCTCCTACCTCCAGGATATAAATAGCCACATGATAAAACTTCCAGTTCGCAGCGAGCGTATGTGGAACGAAGGCAAACAGACTGTGACGCTGATATTGAGTTGTTTTGCCCCTATTTAGATAGCTCTCCTTACGATTTTCATAGTGTTTACGAACTGGGGTGTACTTTACTCAATGGGGCAATTAGACAGGATTTAATTAAGTAGCCATTGGGGCAATGAAATAAAAGGACTTGGCGATAATAGCTTCGTTAGGTAGGTAACAGTTCAAGTCGTCTCGTCATCTATTTTTGGGCCTTAAGGGGATTACATCGCCCAAATCTAAAAAAAACACCTAGGTTGATTGAAGTTTATAGATTATTCCTTATGTACGATTACCATATAAAAAATTAAAATTAACGGGATACTTAAGGACATTACTAATAAATTGTATTGATTACGTTTCTCAAAAAAATACCCTATCTCTTGAAAAAAAATCTGGTAAATAGGCCGTTTTTAAACATTAATTCCCTATTTTCTCGAAAACGGCTCTATATTTATACATTGAATTTATACCAAAATATATGTTACGATAAATTGAATAACTTGTATTGATTTTTTTTTCTAATTTCATTGAATATCGATAAGTAATCAAGAAAAAATCGAATCAGTACTAAAACCCCGAGCGCAGTACCCCCTGCAATGCCTGTGTAGAGGTCAATTCTTCTCTACTAGTGTAGAGGTAAATTATTCAAGGTCATTGAGCAATGTAATACCCTTAATGTAAGCGCGGGCTTGCGAAGACGAGCTCGCCGCTCGACGCTCGGCCCTCTTGTAATCACCGAACCCCTATCATTGACTGGAGTGCGTAGTGTTCCTTGCGCGCTTTAAAGAGATGTCAGCAAAGTAGGGCCGAAGCGATAAAGGAAACCTGTGGTCCTAGAATGCAAATGGCAACTGAAATCAGCAACAGTATGATACCCTGTTCGCGCTGATTGCATGCCGAACAAATTCTGGCTTACGCTGCCCGATCCGTAGAATTTTGGAATCTTACAATTTGAATTTCAGTGACATTGATATATTTGCATGTTCTAAATTTAAATTTAAAACAATTATTATAAAAAAGTTCTCTATTAGCAATTGAGTCATTAATATTATAAGTATATACAATATCTATTATTTTTGATATAAGTTATATTTAAAAGGAATTTGTTTAAACATACGTTTTTTTTTATATTGAGCAAGCTTTATAGTATAGGCATTATAATATATTATATTGTACAAAAATGTCCATCGAGTGGCAACCAAGGTATTACAAATATGTTTAATCTGTGAATAATGCAGTTGGCTGCAACATTTTACTTCCTAGTTAGTGTTATTTTTATACATGATCCCTCAATAAATAAAATAAAAAATAAAATATCTCCGAGATAGTCCGATTGTCTGATTTCCGAGAAAAGTCTTCAAATGATTTCAAAGAGATGTCAAGTAGAATCAACCAGTGCGTGAACGTTTGAAAGAGACCTTGGCCCTCGTACACAAAGAGCAACTGAAAGTCACCGGTGGGTTTTGAACAGCAAAAGTTTGACACACACTCTCGTTCCACCCTAGAGACGAAGAAGCATTGAATGATTTGCGTAGATTCAACAATATTTCACACTGTTACTCGAACCGACTTGCATCCTGTTTTGAACTAGAATTTACACTTTATATGTTACGGAAATAAAGAAATATAAGTCCAGCGATCATTACAACTGCTCCATATAAATTCCATTAATGTCATACTTCATTTATTGAAAGTTTAAACGAGTAAATGGAACTTCCAATCATATCAACAGACTTTGGACTTAAACTTGAGCTGACATTTTGCATGAATGGCGGATAGCTTCATTTATTAAAATAGTTTGACTCAGAATCCGATTGCCTTTAATACTATCTTTAGGCACTTAATACTTTGAAAGTATTGCCACTGAGAAAACTGTTGAAGGTGAATAATAATAATATTCAACTACTATCACACAACACACAAACATTAGTCTTGGGTGGGAATAAGTCCACGACCTCTGCAATAGCAGTCAGGGCCTCTAACCACTAGACCAACAGGTCAGTTTTATGAATACTCCACGGTAGTAGCCCTCAAAATAAAAACTTATAATCTCGTCAATATAGGTTGAACCATCATGGCGATCGAACTTGAATGCGCAGTAGCCGATTTTCAGGTCTCAATCGAGGTGAGCTGGCTGCAATTTTTTTCCATTTAGCACTTCAGTATCGGATAGCAAGGTAAATAAATATTATATTTGCGGTAATGACATGTATGTACACTAACTACACAACTAAACTGTATAAACCTATTAACATAGCTCTCTAAATTAAAGAAGAGCTAAAATGTGGTATTATAATAAGAACGTGACCTTGCCTTTAAGTTAGAGGGTTATGATGATGTTTTTAATCAATATAGTAATATAATAATAATTTATTCTTTTAAAAAGTACACAAAACACAATGACAAGATAACATCACATTATACAGGTTATTTCAAAAAGTGACTGAACGGCTCCCAAACTGAACTCAGCCCGTATCTTGGGTAGTCGGCGGTCAACACTTATAGTGCCTTTGCAGAATATTGTCACTGTCTTGATTATGACATTCTGTTAGTATTACTTAAGTGACACTATAATTAGCTATATGTCTAATTGTCTAGGTTAGTGTGTAGTTTTTTTTATTATGTAGGCCAAAGTAAATAATTAAAGAAGATAAAAATTTATATATAATTATAATTAATTTTGTATACACCACCATTTTTTAATTAGTGCAAATACTTAAAGGGCTTATTAGTAAAGGTCTTTTTATTATTTAAGTAAAGTCTCAATAAATAAATTATATTCATAAACAGCAAAGTTATGAGCGTTTGTTTATATCCCAGAATCACAATCAATTTATGAAAACATTGTACAGGTTATTGTTTATGAATGAAAAAATGTCAATAAAAATGGAAAAACACTGCGCTTAGTATTTTCTAGTAGTAGTGGTTATGTATGATGATTCTAATATGAATTTAACGATAATGACAAATTTTCTTGGACAATTTTGTAATTTCGTTTTTTTTACTTTTGACTACATATATATGATCAGTAACGGGTACTGATTGAGCACCATTTTTTTGTGCACTAATTAAAAAATAGGTGTGTATAGTTGAATAAATACATAGATTTCATTTCTGCAAATGTTATTTATGTTACCATACTAAACAATACTGAGCTGCAAATTGCAAAAAAAATGGTTGAAAATTTGAATTTTGCAGATTACACTGGAACTCTATCTAAAAAGAGAATCGTTTTTATTCATTTTGTAACCCTTAGTATAGGCATGTAACTGGGAGAGATAAAATGCATTGTGACAGTGACGAAAATAAATGTTGATAGATGAAGAAGGTTAGAAAGGCAGCAAAAAGATGAATGAAATGTGTAAGTAATGTCTATTTAGTGTATAAAAAAGTAACATATTGGCAGTTGTCAGGAGAGCTTAGCGACATCTGTGTCGCAGTATAGGAACTCAAAATATTACATCGTAGTAACAAAGTTTACCGCGTAATCTATATATATAAAAGTTAAATACCACTCGCTGATTAATCACAAAATGTCTAAAACTATAACACCTACACTTAAAATTTGGCAGGAAGGTTTCTTGTAGGTGTAGACGTCCGCTAAGAACGGATTTTACGAAACTCCACCCCTAAGGGGGTAAACCGGCCGAAGCCGCCGGGAGAAGCTAGGTAAACATATTATACAACTGCCCAAAATCAACTATCGTGCAGTTGCTCATACCACACACAAGACTTTCAGTAAAGGTCAACCCTGTTCGCTCTAAATGCATGCCGAACTAATTCTGGCTTACGCTGCCCGTTCCATAGAATGTCGGAATCTTAAAACTTGAATTTCATTGACATTGATATTTTTGCATGTTCTAAATTTAAGTTTAAAACAAATGTTATAGAAAAATTACTTAATTGCAATTGAGTCATTAATATTGTAGCTATATATTTATTCTTTTTGATTTAAATTATTTATAATTTGTTTAATCTTATATTTTTATGTTGAGCAAGTTTTATACTGTTTTATAATGTCCATCTAGTGGCGACCAATGTATTATAGAAACAAATTTTTAATCTGTGGATAATACTGTTGGCTGCAACATTATCACCTACTTAATAAAGTCGGAAAAAAATACCTCATAAAACCGAATTATTTGCGTGCGCTGCCTAGAGAGTTGCTTAAAATTAAAAACATTGTATGCAACCTGATTCGTCTTAATTATATCTACAAAAAAGTCCGCGATACCATATTTCTATCTTCTATATGTTATCTTTTATACTTCTTTATTTGCATTAAAAAAGTATTCTTTCGGCATACTTACGTTTGGTTGATTATTTGAGCAACGAAATATTAATTATTGTCACAATAAATTATTTCAGTATCACAAGGACATCATACAGATAAGATTTGCCATTTACAGTATGTCAATTGGTCATATAGTTTCGGAGATAATATAAAATTACTAAAATGCAAAATGCCACTAGCACAACTTTCATTCGTAGAGCTCTAGATCTATCATGCTTTGTGCGGACGTTTTATCCATTTGCCCATAGATGGCGTTCTGCAAATACGTAATTTTTCTGAATAGCGGTGTTAAGATTTTCCGTGGATTGATGACCCTCTCGAATTATTGTGTCCACGTTGTCGTCAGTTAGTGTTCAAATTGTTGCATGTCAGTCTGTTGCTTATTGGTTAAATTGGTTTCGGTTGTTTCGTTCGTTTGGTTGTTTGTTGATTTGTACTCCTAAGTCCTAATCCTAATCGTAATAATCGGATCGGATATATCGTAATTTCGATTTATTTCGTTGTATGTTCGAAATTACGAATATTACGATAGAACGGATTCTATCGTAATATTCGTAATTTCGTTGTACGAATTATAACGATAATACGATATTACGATTGTTTTGTTATAAAGGTGGACGGGTGTCGAGTCCCTGATCCCTCTCCCTTTGTTCATAATTGTTTTTAAGTCTGTGTAGTTTGTTCATTTGTTGACTAAGAGCATGCCTAAAAGGAAATCGCAACTGTCCCGGCAGACATCACAGACAAGAGCAGCTCGAGTACGCCGTACGGATGAATCTGCCCTTGAAAATGAGCAGCGCCTCTCGAGAAATAGAGAATATATTTCGCAAGCACGCGTTAGAGAATCTAGCTCCGAGCGCTCACAGCGGCTCGCTAGCCAAAATGTGAGAACTTCGCGGGCCCGTGCTCGAGAAACTAGCGCTGAACGTGCGCAGCGTCTATCTGACTTAAGGCAGCATGTTTCTGAAACAATGGATAGGGAGACTAGCGCTGAACGCTCGCAGCGGCTCGCTAACCAAAATGTCATAACATCGCAGACGCGTGCTCGGGAATCTAGCGCTGAACGTGCGCAGCGTCTATCTGACTTATGGCAACATGTCTCTGAAACTATCCCTGAACCGATTCCAAAAATTATTTTACTAATGGGAAGGTACAGTAATGTCGAGTGTAAACTTATGTTAAATCATGAAATTTTCCGCGGACGAAGTCGCGGGCAGAAGCTAGTATAAAATAAAAATAAAGGTAAGGTAGGTAATAAGGGTAGGTAAGGTAGGTTTGTGTGATGAGCACGTTCATTTGTTCTGTCTGGGTGTAATTTATCTATGATATGTATAATAATAATAATAATAACACTATTTTTTATATTTTTAAATGTTTTTTTTTTTTTTTATATGTATGTTAAAAATATTTAAAAATTTAAACAATATGTGATACAATAAATAAAGGAAATAATAATAATATATATAATAATATTTCCACAACTATCACACAACACCGTCTAGTCCCAAGCTAAGCAGAGCTTGTGTTATGGGTACCAGACAGCTGATAAACATACTTATATATTTCTAAATACATACATATTATAGATAAATAACACCCAGACACAGAACAAATGATCGTGGTCATCACACAAACATTTGTCCTGGGTGGGAATCGAACCCACGACCTCCGGCATAGCAGTCAGGGCCACTAACCACTAGACCAACAGGCTAGTCTAAGTCATATGTATGTATTTAAGAAATATATAAGTATGTTGATCAGTTGTCTAGTACCCATAACACAAGCTCTGCTTAGCTTGGGACTAGACGGCGTTGTGTGTGATAGTTGTGGAATTATACTGCGTCCATGTTTTTTAAAGGATCTTGTGTCCAGTCTGTGCAAGGACTATGACCTTGTGTACAAAAGTTTGCATGACTTTACACCATGTTCCGTTTATCTCCAAACTAGTCACCCCGACGTGAATGGAAGAGAAAAGTGGGTGACGCCGAAACTACCAAAAATCCTGAGCCAAGGGCAGGAAGATGGCAAAGTAAGCACTAGTTTTATCTCCTACAGCTATTCGCCAATTTTTGCCGTATTGCTCAACAAAGAACGTTTTCTACTGAATTATTCTTTACGAGAAACAGTTACCTTCACTCGCCAGCAACGAAGAAAATTTCATTACTTAGAAAACTGTTGCAGAACGCTGCGTACCTTGATATTGTAACATTGTTGTCCTGACAAGTGCTGTGAGCTATATGTTTATTTTTAGAACTAGAGAATACAACCTTGTGTAATTACGACAAGCGAGGCATTTCTTCTTATCCCTAGAATTTTCTGAAAAAATACAGCTTATGAGCTTCGAGGCGCATTTCCTACTTATTTTTTTTTTCTATTAATAATTTTTGTATTAGATGACAAGCAATAAGTAGCTCGCAGTTAGTTTTTTTATTATGTATTTTTTTTTTAATATAGAGTCAGTGTTTGTAGCTGTTATTTTAAGATATGCGCCATGTTTGTGGCAAATAAACTCTTTTTCTTTATTTTCTTTCTTTCTTTCAGTTCGGTTATGCAGTAAACTAGCAGACTAAACCCGAGTTGTTGATGGCGTGGCGTAGTATTCCACTCATGCTTCAAAGATAGGTCAGCAAAACCGTAGTAGGAATTCCTGAAAAGGAAACCTGTGGTACTAGAACGCACATGCATCGAAAGAACACAGATACCTGTGTGAGTGTGTGGGTGAGTTTAAACTATATGGTTTTCTTATTGAAACTTTGACCGCCCTACCGGTCCGTCCTAGAGCGGGAGAAATCATTGGAATTCTCACCTTGGATCAAAGCTAAAAAAAAAAAAAAAAATTATGGGTTAAGCTTGCCTGTGTACATCACCTGTTATATTTAATTAATTTGAGTTCAATAAGGAATAGAAGACTATAAGAAGAAAGCTGCTAGATGACGTTTTGCAGCACTTAGAAGATCATCCTCATTTATATTAAGAACATTTTCTTGAAGAAAAAATAATAACTCCTTTGGGAATAAAATGTAGAAGCTAAAATATAGCAATAACAGAAAATCTAATCCCATATCATAATCAATCATAATGATATTAATTTTGCGAAATCCATAACTTTCTCTGACGGTCGAGATTAATTTCATCTTATAACAGATGGTAACAGTTACAATTTCAAAACGAGTCATAAAAATATTGATGTTGAAAGCTGAAAATGATTGGAACATTATTTCATTATAACCTCACTGGATAAAATAAGCCAGTCTAATAATCTCAAGCAAAAAATTGCACCATTTACTAATATTTTATCATTTGGGTGTCGTCAAGCTAGAGTGAATAGGCTCTTAATAAACTAGTGCGCCTCACCATCAACGATTGCATTACTGCTTACTATCAGGTGAGATCGAAGTCAAGCACTAGTATGAATCGGTTAAAAAAAAAGACATTATTTTTATTTAAGAGGGCTCCCAGTCCGTCTATCGTCAATGTTAGCACGATTGAAAAGCTTGTTGTTTCATCCAACAAAACATTTGATAAAGAGGCAACGCGAAAACAATTATTATCTTTACTAAAAAGTAAAGAAAATATTAGTAGACTAAAAAAGTAAAACATATTTTACTTTTTTAGTCTACTTTTTATTTTTATTTTTAGAGTGTTTGTTTGTTTAATTTTGTAGTAATAATCTTTTTATCTTTGAACATAATAATGTTATTAATTTCATACACTTAATGTAGCGTAAGCTGTGCATAGCTGTAATAGGCATGCATACCAGTGCATCTTGATCTCAATATTATTTTTCCTTAATTTAATCCGTATGTAATGCTGTTAATGTGCCAATATATAAAAAAAAATGCCAAATCATTGTTACAATCCATCTTTTGGTCTTCATCATCAACATTATTTCAGCCAAAAAATGATGGATATAGAATCTGGAAGACTCCCGCAACACACCCGCGCGTTGTGGGAGGCCCCGCCAACGCTGTGTCTTTCTTTCCATACGCGGTCGCTATGTATTTGGTCACATTTTTTTGACTTTCAAAAGTATCTTCTCAAGGCTAAGGTCAACCTTAATCATAAATGATAAGGAAAATTAGTTTCATTAATCAAATATGACGCACACGCGTCTTATCCGAGAAAAACAAAATTGCCTTTTTGACTAATTGGCCTTCCAATCACTTTGGACAAGCTATTTCTGCAATTTAATTGGACTAAAAGCACACAGTGAAACATTTCTTAAATTTGGAAAATTATTTAACTACTTTTCCCAGTCTAACGAGAGGGCGTGGCAGGCTTTTACTGACTAAAACCACACCTACAGTTGCCTTTGCGATCTAGAACTACGAGTTTTCCAAAGACGACCCATCGTCTTAGTAGGTTTTAAGTCCGCTAGGCCTCTATGGTTTTGCTGACTCTCTTTGAGGCATGCATGAAACTGTACGCGTCATCAACAACTCGTGCTCGGACGGTTACCGGTTGGCCGGACGGGGAGGTATTTTTAAAAAATTTGATATAAACTAGTGCTGGTTAGCAGTAATGCAATCGTTGATGGTTAGACGCACTAGTTTACTAGGTATCTGTTGCTCGTTGCCCAGGCCTATGGTGGCTGGAAGTCGGGGTCAGGGTTTTGGCGGCTGGGGCGTGGTCCGTTTCTTCACGCATGTAGCCGTCTCCGTCGCTAGTATTAACACTTCACACACAGAAGCTACCGCTACCCAGTCCCCCTCACTCCGGACCATGGCCTGTACCAGGGTTTGATGCGAGAGGTCGCCACCGCCGATCGCTCACACGAGACCTCTGTAGCAAATGCCGTACAATTTAAATAGCAGCATGAGTTTAGACTACCTAGTCATTTCCTCACATCTTGCATTTAAAACTAAATTACTCTATTTTCCCAGACATGTACGTCATTTGCCAGTGCATTCAGTTATGCTATTCGTATTCAAATGGAATATGAGGTTTGCCATCAAAACTACATTAGTTACGTTAGTGTGGCATTATTACGTAAATTTTGTAATAAAAGATATTTTATTTAGGTTTTCTTGCAGGTCAAAGAAAGGTATATAGGGTAATAAGTTTTGAATGTTTTATAAAGCTATGTCGGCAACCTTGATTCACCAAAAAATTCACCTTTACGTTGTTGAAACTTCTACGGTCCGGACTAAGCGTTTTGCCGCATCGTTCATACTGCGTACATTGAAGGACTGGAACAGTTTGCCTGCTGCGGTTTTCCCATCCGATTATAATTTAGGTGTCTTCAAGGCTAGAGTGAAAGGCTCTTAATAAACTAGTGCGCCTCACCATCAACGATTGCATAACTGCTTCCCATCAGGTTGGATCGCAGTCAAGCACTAGTATTAAAAAAAAACCTGCGTGTCCTTCCTTATATCTATATACCTTCATTCTTGATATCATTACGCAAGGAAATCGCCAAATTTAAGCAGTACGCACAATTTAGGCACATTACTCGTGGAACAGGTGGTTAATGTGGCCGAAACGTTCAAGATACAAGACCGCGTACCATAAAAGACAGCGTTGGTAGGCTTCCCATAAGGTTTCCTATAAAAAAAAACTACCTACCTTGCCCCACACTAGGAATGACACCTGCATCGTGGATGCATTCACAAACGTGTAATTTCACATACACAAGACACACTGGCCCGAAACACCTATTTCTAAGCCGTACAAATATTTGTACCGTGTGGGAATCGAAACCACGACATGTAGCGCAGCAGTTAATCGCTCAACCATTGCGCCAACCGAGCTGGATGGACTAAAGATCTGGTGAGGATCACAGGACCGGTCTTTGAAGACATCCAACAGTGGATGTCTTTCGGCTGGAATGGTGATGGAAGTGATGGCTAACGTCGTCAAGCTTTGGGTAGACTCATACATCACTCCACCTCATAAACAGAAAAGCGTGAATTTAACGAAAACGTAACACTCGTTTATCCTCCATTGTTTTTACGACGTCCATAAAAGTCGGACAGAACGATAATTTTATTCATCGTTAATATCGTCGGACGTAAAAATGAGACGTGAAAATTGATGGTATGTCATCCGATACAGATTTGTAAAGCACGAATGGTGTCAGATTAATGACGATATTGTTGTAAAACTCGAGAGGAATGAGAATTTTATCTTCAGGGCTAATGGTTATATAATACCCGCTAAATGTGTTTTTTTTTTTTATGTGAAGAAATGCTTGTGAAGGTCATTCAGTACAGCAAGGGACGCCCCGCACTGAGCATCGAAAATGGCACGGCGATTCCCAGCTACCACAGGTTGCTAATGGCAGTAATGGGTAGCTCACCGTCCTATGAGTACCAGAACCGTATGGATAGCACATCCTTTTTGCACGCTCGCCAAGTTTACGGGGTCGGAATTGTTCGATAGAGTTTCCGAAGTCTTGGCTCACAAAGAGCAAAAGCAGAACAAAGATTAGTTTTAGTCAGTAAAAGTTTGATGCATAGCATAGCATAGCATCTAACTTAACAATGAAACCACTGCTGGGACTCAGGCCTCCTCTCTAGGAGAGGGAATGGGCCGCAATCCACCACGCTGGCCCAGTGCTGGTTGTATGGATGTCACAAGTCTTCGAATTTTTGTTCTACAAAATTTCCGGTTCCTCACGATGTTTTCCTACACCGTTTTGAGAGCCTCCTCCTTCTTAGTCGTTCACTCTTGACAGAGTGGTCGTCGTTATCAATGTTGTATTTTCATTGGCGAGTGAGGCTCCCGCGATGCGTTTCCACTTATCCCGGCTAACGGCGTCTCGGGAACACTGGACTACGGATTTTGTGTTGCAGCTCTGATGAGGTCTTTCCAACGCGTAGGTGAGCGCCCACGTGACCGCTTCCCCCCACTTGTATCTGGACAACGAGTTGCTCCATGGAGTTTTCGTTGCGAACAACGTAACCAAAATATTTAACGTGGGTTTTGAGAGCAGTGGTGATGAAATAAATAAGATATTATTTTTTACGTGGAACATCATCAAATGACTTCTCCCGCTCTCTCTTCTCCGGAGTGGGAGTGAGTTTCAGACTTTTACTAACTAAAAGCTAGGTCCCGATGCCAATATAGTCGTAACAAGGTTAGGTGGATTAAAATGTAAATTATATCTTCCATCAGTGTATTTTTGCCTCCCACTAGAATTGCCATTACTAAAGAGTTGACCAGATGGTTACAAACCAACGTCCCAACAAAGGTAACTTTGCTAGTTTCAATCCGTGTAGACAGCAGTTGTAAACCATGACCTTCAACGCCCTTGGTTGGCGAGCGCGTTTTCCCAACCGCTTTGACTGATTTGCGAACGTGTTGGAGCGTGGTTTACATCAATGTAGCCGCAAGACAAACCAAACATACAAACCAAGTTCCAACCAAGGAGATCTTGGCTGGAACGCCAGTTTACAAGCGTCAGGTCCACCCTCCTGTATTTGTTAGAACAGGCAGAAAAACTTTATCCATTTCTAAATAGTATTTTCGCCTTTGGACATATAAATTTTCTTCACCACTGTGTTTAGTTTAGAAGTTTTTGACAGTTGGCCAAATGAATAGACAGTTTTGAGACAACAGTGAAGAAGGTAAGATGGGAGAAAGTCTTTATTGGAAATTTTTTACTTACAGGTTGGAAAACAAGAGGTAGGCTAAATAAGTTTGTATAATGCTATAATGTTAGGTGAATCTATTGACATTAGGATTTTTACAGCTACTGCAAAAGGTGAAAAACATTGCAGTTTTGTCGTACAAAATAGTGATCGGTGTGCAAAATGGATTGAATTACATATTTCTTCACTTCCCATTAATCAAAAGAAACGAAACATAAGAATCCACTTATTAAACTAGCTTATCCTTCTTTAAAATTTATAAATCATCCACAGACAAATCAAGAGCGATGAAAAATTTTAACACAAATGATTCTAATACACATCCACCTAAAAAATCAATGTCCCGTCTTTAGCACGATAGGTTGATTTTTGAAAATGAAACCCGTGGTCCTAGAACACAAGTGCTTAAATGGAACATAGGTGTTGTTTTGGTCAGTAAAAGTTTGACATCCTTTTCCCGTTCCGCCCTAGAGCGGGAAAAGTCACTGGATGATTCTCCACCTTAAAAAAAGCCCATTAGGTTTTGATTTCCTAGTGTGAGTCAAAATATGCATCTAGGCGGGGCACAAACGACCTCATCTCTAGATTGCATTGAATTAGAAGTTTGGATTTTTACTGTGGTTATCGCAGACCTGAGAATTTGCAGGCTTGCCGGCGGCGAGCAATGGGTAGCTCGCTCCTCACACAATCCATGCATCGATTTTTTTGGCCTTCCTCTAACTCAACCGCCTAAGAAAATTTTAAAATCTTTATAATGTGATATATGGAGGTTGTTACGGTGGGTTGTGGAAGTTATTTTGATGTGATGTGAAGGTATAGTTAGGTGTGATGTGTAAGTCGTTGTAGAACAGTGTGAAGGACGCCTAAACATTGGTACTGAAAGTTATACAACAGTCGTAACATTAACTTCTCTCTCACAGAATGCATTAACAACTCAAATAAAACGTTTGGGAGATGCAACTTGGTAAAACAGACGAAGTTAGAGCAATTCGCTTTGCGGTGTCTGACATAATCACTACACTACTGATTACACTGTGGGCTCCAAATTAAGGCTTGCGTTCTGCTGGATATACTGACGACATTTTAAAACCCAGTTAATTCTATTTGCAAAGATTTTTTTTTTTTTTGAAAACAGAAATGGGCAAGTGCGAGTCGGACTTACGCACTGAGGGTTCCGTACAAAATTCCGTGCTTTTTTTTTTGCGTTGACTTAATATAGTTTGATTTTTTATCACAGATTCAAGGGACCGCAGACTTGAGTATACGGTTTTAATTTCAACTCGATACCTCCACGCGTTTCCAAATAAACGGCCTTGAGAGTCAGACAGATAGACAGACAGACGGACAAACAGGCAGACAGACGGACAACAAAGTGATCCCATAAGGGTTCCGTTTTATCTTTTTAGGTACAGAACCCTAAAATGGAAAATGGTTGTACAATACTTGCACAATACTTGCACAATACTTGCACAATACTTGCATATAACGTTAACTGATTAGTTACACTAATATAAACCATACCATAATCAGCCTTATAATGTTCCCACTGTCGACATTCGGGCCTCATCCTCTCCATCATGCTCTGGCCAGTGGGACTACGACCCCGATTTCCAGCCTCCATAGACGTGGGTTTGCAGACGATAGGCAATGAGTAGCTCCCTGTCCAACCGTCCGGTTACCGTCCGGACTGAGCCCAAGTCGACGACAGCGCAAACTGAAAAGGTTTTATTGATGATTGTTATGATTAAAATTCTGTGAATATACGTGTTATTGCCGGCAATCATATAACATCTGAAAAAATGAAAAAGAAAAAACAGAATATTTTAGTTTTACCTTTACTGGCGCTTTGACCTTTACGACTCTTAATACTCATCGAAACAGATTTAAACCCAATAATAGATCGAGTCTATTCCAAAGGGTGATCTATTTTAACCTGTCATTTATTCCCGTCGGCAAACTTAAAAATGTATAAGCTGTTGTCGCGAGTCTAGCCTAGAAATATCCGATGTTCGTAGAAAAATTCCTCCAAATAGAAAGCTATTATTTGAAATAGGCATGTCTTACTTATATCTCTACATATAAATGTCTGAGAAAAGTCGTCTTTTGTACGAGATTGACATCATTATCGGAAAAGAAAGATAGATACAGTTTAGGTGGTGTCAAATTATGGCGATTGCGACCTAGACAGAGTGACTATAATGTCTAGATTTAAGTAAATGTATAAATTATTATTTTTTCTAAACTGAGTAAAAGAAACCTTGTATTCAATCTACTCACTGTACCAACCAAGTGACTTTCATAATTATATAAAAACGTCATGTTCACACCAAACACGGATATACACCGTTAAATTTTTGTCGTTTTAATCCCGCGGAGGGTCGAATTGGTACGTGAAACTCTATCGATTTGTAAAGATAAAAATGAAAAATAAAATACTTTTTTTTTAACTCGAATTAATTTAGTAAGCAACGACCGACAACTATCTACAAGGACATTGACTCGTTTACTTATAGAATTTAATTTTGCACATGCGTATATTAATTCGAGTTTGAGAAAAAAAGTACGTTATTTTTTTAATTTTATCTTTATAAATCGATAGTGTTTCATGTACCGAATCGATCATCCACGGGATTAAAACGATCAAAATTTAACGGTGTATAGTTTACAAAATGTATTTTTTTGCAAGGTTAATAACTATTTCGTTAATTAAAGGAAAAAAATCACAAATTTAAAAAAATAAACATCAATGTCAAATTGTAAAAAATAATCAGCACAATTGAAAATAAAAACAAAAGAAAAAATGACAAAAGTACGAGATAGTGCAACAGTAATATGTTAGCTGCAAGTGATACCAGCAATTAGTTTTGGGTGACACACAGACTCACATTGTTAAGTAGAACAGTGTACATATATAGAGGGTTACTGCAATTAACAGATCCAGCTAGCTGGAACACACTGTGGCTTGTCAAACGAGCCCGTAACAGAGAACTAGGATATAGGTCTAAGTATAAGTATATCAGCAAGTAATAAGTATGTAGTATGTGAGCAATAGTGGCGGAGTGGTAAGGGCCGCGACTTACGAGTTGTAGGTCGCGGGTTCAAACCCAGCACGCGTATTACTTTGTGTAATTTATTACATTGCCACTGCTCTCAAAACGGTGAAGCAAAACATCGTGAGAAAACCGGCATGTTCTAATAGCAAACATTCGAAGACACTGGGCTCGCGTGGTTTATTACCTCCCATTCCCTCTTCTTGAGAGGAGGCCTGAGTCCCAACAGTGGGAACATTAAAAGGCTGATAATGCGAATGTAACGCAAATAAATATATCTAGAATAGTACATTATGATACAAGTGTGTAACCGTCGAGGCGGTATTAAGACCCGAGCCGTGGCGAGGGTCTTAAGAGAGCTAAGAACGGTAACCACTCATTACTCACGTGTATCATACGACGTTTTTCAATACACTTGTGAAGAAAAATAATTTAGTTAACTATTATTAGGGATTGGCCAGAAGTTGCTAAGGACAGAAAAGAGTGGAACAACGGAAGGGAGGCCTTTGCCCTGCAGTGGGGCACAACGGGCTCATAATAATAATAATTAACAACCCTTAAAACTAACAACCCTTTTCATAACATGGCGGTAAAAATCAAATCTGTTTTCATAGGCGCGCGCAACTCATTTTCTTTTAATTTACCCATATGTGAAGGCTATGGCTATATTGTCTTTTGATCATATTACCTAGTTGCCGTTTGTTTTCTTGCGTGAAAAGTTTTTACGATATTGTCATTCATAGTGACAATAGAATACGGACGTAACATTTTCTAATGTGTTTGTAATAGTTGATTTTTATTTAATTAATACAGTCAATGAACATCACTCGAAAAAATCACGCCAAACCCGAGCGTAACTTAAAATGGCGGCCATATACCACAAAGAAAAAACAATTTTTAATAGAACGAACGACTTATATAATAAATGTTATTTTTAATTAAATAAATCGTTTTTACAAGGTAAAATGGCCGAAATCGCATGAAGTAGTTAAGTAAAATATTAATTTATTCTATTAAACACAAAAAACCAATATGTAATTTATTCGTAAATTAAAAGTTGTTTTGCGAACAAAGAGGTTGAACAAAAGGTTACAGCTACATTATAGCACTAGTGCGTAATGGTAAACAAAATGTCACAGTTTGGTAACAGGTGCCATTATATACCTAAGTGTAGTACAATAAGAGCCACTTTCTAAGCAAGTGTATTGGAAATATTATTTTAGTTTACTTTTATTTAAGAGTGGTCTTAGTGTATTTATAGTTTTAATTAGTAAGTGTTTTTTTTGTATTTTAATTGAGTATTTGTATATTATAAACTAATAAATTCAATAATACATGTACCTAGATAGTATATCTATACTATCTAGGTAAATGTATTATTGAATTTATTAGTTTCAAATGCACATAAAATGCACAAAAAAGTTTATCGCTTGTAGATAGAAGCGTTAACTTTAAATTGAACTGAAAATTGCACTAGAAATATGTATAACACATCTGTGAGTATAGAAAAAAAAACAAAACAGATTTTCTTACCCTAGTCTATTTTTTTCAATCAGATGCCATATAAAAAACTCATCTAGACGACCGTAAAGTTTCTTAGAAAAATGCTAGGCTCGCTTCTGTCATACTCAGACAGAATTAGAAGCTGATTGTTAAAGTTCCACAACAATCTCTAGGGACCAGAGACAAGACAGTACTATAAAAGGAGAATAAACACTAGCCATTTGTACGTGCCCCTTCGCCATTCTGTGGACAAGCCTTGGAACAGACAAACAAACAAAGATACCGCCCTTACGTTTCTAATACTTAGGTCTTAGGAAAGTAAGGACGAATTGAGGGTCGAAATTATTGTTTTTATAGATTGATTTATTGATAATTCAGACAAAAACCAGCTAGGAATCTTTAATGACTCATTTATTAAGCCATTTTGGTCGATTCGGTTTCAGCCCGTATTCGATCACCGACTAGTGTAAACAGGTCGTTGACTAAACACGGCTGAATTGTTGAAACGTGCCACTCATCGTTTGCATGCTTTCAACAACAGTGTACCTACTCAGTTCGTGAATGTGGTCGCCGAATCCGGTAAGCCAAAAGCTTAAATCGTATTCGGTGACCGACTTAATGTAAAAAGCCCAATTAAATAATCGATTTGGTTAAACCGTATGCGGCCGTCATCACACGAATATTTTAAATCGACTTTCCAATATTATAATAAAACTAGTAGTTTCGGCAAACATCCTGCCCGAAGAAATTGAGTAACCGATTACAGTGCTACCTATCGGGTTTAATTTTATTTTCAAACTATCCAGTGCCACTCAAAGATACATAGAAACTTACATCTGAATTGGTCAAGCTATTTAGAAGGATTTAGGTGACAAATGAAGGTACAGAAGAATTATACACCGTTACATTTTGGTCGTTTTAATCCCTTGGAGGGTCGATTCGGTACATGAAACACGTCAGCTGATCGAGGCCAATGAACTGTAGGTAGTTAGTACGCAACGACCGACAACTCCCTCTAAAGTCATTGACTCGTTTCCTTAAAGAAATCAATTTCGTACATGCGTAAATTAATTCGAGTTTAAAAAAAGTACTTTATATTTCATTTTTATCTTTACAAATCGATAGTGTTTCATGTACCGAATCGACCCTCCAAGGGATTAAAACGACCAAAATTTAACGTTTTATAATAGGTACATATAAAGATAAAACGAATTTTCCCATAATTTATACTAGCAGTCTTCTCAATTCATGCAGTACTTACCTAATTCTCATTACCATCGCTAATCAGTTCACGTCTGCATGTCTGGAATATAAATAGCTACTAATCTAGATAGCCTAAACCTGTCTAGACGTAATCTGGACTTGAACAAGTTCTACCTATAAACCCTCCATTGTTTTCCGATAATATTTATGAACCCACAAAATTTAGTTCTTGTGAACCCAGATTATTTAGTATGGTTTTATATTACGATTAAGTAAAGAGACCATTGTGGTATTGTTCAAAATAATCACTGTGGCGTTTTGGGCAGTAAAAGTCTGACTCTTTTTCGCTCCATAGGGGCCCAGCAGGGTCGAAGCCTATTGGAGTCAAGGATCTGCTTCTGAAAAAAGGTTCGGCCCTGGTATGAAAGGCTACGAAGGAACGGAGTGGGTTTTTTAGTCAGTAAAAATTTGACACTATCTCCCGCTCCACCCAAGGGCGGGAAGTATTGTATGACGATATTCCACTTGAAAAAACAAGTTGTGGGACTATACATATTGGCTATCAATGTAACAAATGAATTTTATGACTGGTAACTAAACTACACGTTGAAAACATGAATGAAAACAAGATTTGTAAAACTTATCTTGCTCGATTAATTATAAAACAGCTGTAGGAGAAACAAACTTAATTTATAGCATTTTGTCTAATTAATTAAGCGGTAAAATCATTGCTTTACGTGAAATGCCTGGCGAGTATTACATAGTAGAGATAGTAAGTAATTAAGCCTTTAGCCATGGGCAGACAGACATACTCATTGTTAGTACAACCTGTGTTTCCTGCTAGGTAAGTGTGCTCACCACATCATATCTTACCATCACGTGAAATCATTGATTTATTATAAGGGAAGACACGTTACGCGCTAATATCGCAATCAGAAAACCTAGACTCCAAACTCACACATCTATGATCAGTGTCATCACAGTCGCAGACGTACATTTACTGATAGACAAGGACAGAGATCAGAACTGGCGCTGTTGTGCGAGTGAAATGGCGTCAGCCGCCGAATGTTTACGATTATGAATGGCGTGAGCTCCATCTATCTGGCTTCGCAAAATGGCGACTAGTAATGCCATAAGAAATCAAAAAAAAAAATCCTTAAATTTCGAGTGAAATGTTATTCCATGTGATTTCTTTTTTTTTATTTGAATAATTTGTACAACGCATAAAAGCACATAAAGGTATTTTGATAACCTTTATGACACTTAAAACAAAAAAATATCGTTATTTCACTCGCCGATTGCAACTGTGTGAACTTAGGATAAACTATCCTGTGGTGCTATTCTCTAAGAAAACGCAGCGCTGCCTCAACGACGAACACCCAAATAGGATACATTGGATAGTCAACCTAATGGACCTATACATTGGATTGTTAATTCAATGTATCCTATTTGGATGTTCGTCGTTGCGGCAGCGCTGCGATTTCTTAGAGAATAGCACCACTGATTTCAGCGGTCTACGCGCTAGAGGCACATGAGTAGACAACTAGGGGTGAGCAAGCACAAGAAAATCCCCGATCTTTTAAAATCCATGAACACTTTAGGGTCATCGAAAGGGTCACATCATATGAACCGCTTAGAAAAATCCGTGCGCTTTTCCCAAAGGGTCCTTACCGCGTTGATTGAGTGTGTATCCACACGCCGAACACGATAGTGATGGGCTGACCCAGTTATTAAATCGACTATGGTTTGCAGTCGATTTACGGGACGATAGGGATGGGACAAGAGGATGTTTGTTGTGTGTAAATGGAAAGTTTTGTTCGATAGTATTGTGTATAAAAGTTTTTTATTTGTTGATTTAGTTTGATATGTTGGGACGTATTTTCTGTCTAGAGCTACGTTCACACGTTTTATGTAGGGTTAGAATATAAAGGCCAGTGGGCCCATATTTGTGAAAATTCCGTGACGAGAATTTTTTTTGCGGACTTGTTTTTTTTTTTGTTTTTCGGTAGGTAAAATCATCCAATGACAAATCCCGCCCTCGGGTAGAGCGGGAAGTAGTGTCAGACTCTTACTGACTAAAAACCTACCCCGTTCCATTCTTCGCCTTGGCCCCAGGGCCCCGGGTGCCATTTTCACATACCCTTTGACCCCAGTAGGCTTCGGCCCTGTCAGGCCCCTACAGTTTGCTGACAACTCCTTGAGGCGCGCGGGAACAGTGCGCGCCGTAAACGACTTGAGCTCGGACCGGTCTGTTACCGGACGGACGGACAGCGAGCTACCCATTGCCCGCCGTCCGCGAGCCCGCGCCTACGGTGGCCGGAAATCGGGATCGGAAACCCTGCGGCGGCGGCGGTGCGTACGCCGTTGCCTGATGCGGTCGGCCTCCTCCTTTGCTAGCATTACTGCTTCGCAGAAGGAGGCGACCGCCTGCCACTCCTCCTCGCTCCGGAGCATGGCTTGAACCAAGCCCCGGCGCGAGAGATCACTGCCGCCGATCGCCCCCACAAGGACACGGCGATGCTCTTCCCAAGCGGGGCACACCTCTTTTGCGGACTGGTAGTGTTCGTAACCCTGGTTCTCCTGCGGATATCTTTATATTTGATCCGATCACGCAAGAAAATTCAGAGAATAACCCTCTCCTTTGCCAAAGGGCAATTTTAATTTGCAAGAATAAAGAATTAATTACATAAAGCAATGTCTTATAGCATCACACAATTGGAATAAATCTGAAAACAGTACTTTTTTTGTCACGTCACAAAATAAAAACTTTTTTTGCGATTCGGAAAAATCTTCGAGAGTCCATTCGGGAATTAACTATTTACATAGGCAAGCTTATACGAAACCCACTCGCACTACCCCTGATTTTTATATATTTTTCTAGTTGAAAAACAACTAAAGATACCAAAAAAACATAATTTTTTACAAGCTTTCTATTAGCTTGCACTGTATGTAACTATGTATGTTCGGCTCAAATCTTGCAACTCAATTTTGAAGCAGATATCTTCAACCGATTGAGCTGAAATTTTACATGCATGTGTAAGTCGGGTGACAATGCAATATTATGATGACATGGAGCTGATCTGATGATGGAGCTGGAAGATAGCCATAGGAACTCAGCAATAAAACAATACAACCCCATCGAGTTTGGGCTCGCTTGATGACTATTGACGAGTACTTTGATCCTGTATGACAGCCAGGGTCTGATGATGGAGCCGGAAGGTGATCATAGGAACTCCGCAGTTATACGATACAAACCCATCGAATTTAGGCTCGTTTAGTTTGTATTGACGAGTACTTTCATCCTGTATGGTAGCCAGGGTCTGATGATGGAGCCGGAAGGTGGTCATAGGAACTCCGCAGTTAAACGACACAACCCCATCGAGTTTGGGCTAGTTTGATTAGTATTGACGAGTACTTTCATCCTGTATGGTAGCCAGGGTCTGATGATGGAGCCGGAAGGTGGTCATAGGAACTCCGTAGTTAAACGACACAACCCCATCGAGTTTGGGCTAGTTTGATTAGTATTGACGAGTACTTTGATCATGTATGGTAGCCAGGGTCTGATGATGGAGCCGGAAGGTTGTCATAGGAACTCCACAGTTAAACGACACAACCCCATCGAGTTTGGGCTAGTTTGATTAGTATTGACGAGTACTTTGATCATGTATGGTAGCCAGGGTCTGATGATGGAGCCGGAAGGTGGTCATAGGAACTCCGCCGTTAAACTACACAACCCCATCGAATTTGGGCTCGTTTGATTAGTATTGACGAGTACTTTGATCATGTGTAGTAGCCAGGGTCTGATGATGGAGCCGGAAGGTGGTCATGGGAACTCCGCAGTTAAAGGACACACCCCATCGAATTTGAAATCTTTTGATTCGTATTGATGAGTACCTAGTTGGATCCTATATGGTAACCAGGTTTTGATGATGAAGCTGGAAGGTTACCATAGGAACTTCGTAAGAAATCGACACAATCCCGTCGAGTTTGGGCTCATTTGATTTGTATTGATAAGTACGTGGATCTTACATGTAACCAGGGTCTGATGATAGAGCTGGAAGGTTGCCATATGAAGTCAGCAATTAAGCGATATAACCCCATCGACTTAAGGCCCATTTGATTTGTAATGACGAGTATTTGGATCCTATACGGTAACCAGGGTCTGATGATGGAGCAGGATCGTGGTCATTGAAACTCCGCAGTTAAACGACACAACCCCATCGAATTTGGGCTCGTTTGATTTGTATTGACGAGTGCTTAGATCCTGTATGGTAACCAGATTCTAATAATGGAGCTGGAAGGTTACCATAGGAACTTCGTAAGAAATCGACACAATCCCATCGAGTTCGGGCTCATTTGATTTGTATTAATGCGCACTTAGATCCTATATGATAACCAAGGTCTGATGATGGAGCTCAGTCAACTGGTTATAAGGTTTAGATTGCCTAGTTACTGTTGGTTTTAAAATATGTGCCTAAACAGAGCATAAACGACCTTATCTTTAGATTGCGTTTTCTTAAAAGTTTGATTTTTTATAAGCTTTTGTTTGACTTGCAATGTATATATGTATGAATGTTTGTTCTGGTGAAATCTTGCAATTCAATTTTGAAGCAGATATCTTCAACCTTGAGCTGAAATTGTGATACACATTTAATTTTGATGACAATGCATGGTTAACTATATGAAGTCAATTAAAATTCAAAATCAATTATAAAAATAATAAAATATGGCGGAACATTTAAGAATTTGAACTAGTTATTTTTAATACTCGTACACTCCTACATAATTATAAAATTAAAAATTTTAAAAAACGCCCGACAGTCCTTGTCATCAGTATGAAATGTTGCAATGTAATGAGCCCAAACTCGATGGGTTTACTAGTAGGCGTTCCAAAGTTCCATCAGCCACCTTCCAGATCTAGCATCAGGTCCTTGTCATCATGAGAAATGTATGGTACTAGTTAAGGCGAATCTAATGAGCGCAAACTCGATAATTTTACTATGTTAATAAGCAATCCAGGGTTCTTGTCTTCGAGCTCCATCATCAGACCAGCTAAATGGCACCAGATTGTACACGAGTCTTTCAAATATTAGGTCACACATAAGTTTAAAATAAAGTAAACACCCATTTACTGTCTAAAATGCCTACTACAGTTAACAAACGAGCTGATGACCTTAAACACCTGTACAGATCTTCATAAATTGTAGCTAAGAACCATCTTGATTAAGCCAGCTTTCAAACAAAAAAACCGCATCAAAATCGGACCATTCGTTTGGGCGCTACGATACCACGGACAGACACATAGACAGACAAGTCAAACTGATAACACCCCTCTTTTTCGCCGGAAGTTAAAAATAGGTACCAATTGAAAGGGCTTGCAGAGAGTAACTGAAAAATAAAGTGGCATTACTCTAAATCCAATATTCTCCTTTTTCTGAGTCATACTTTTGGTAAAGTGGTAGTGGACATGGATTGTCTGGCAGATTGGTTGCGGCTTTTGCGAGATTTCTTAATCTCTCTCTATTCATGGCAGTTCGTGTACATTCAATGAGGGAACACTTCGAAGATGATTTAGTGAGGTCTGTCCATCTGGTAGGCGATTGGCCGCGAGAACGTAGGCCCTCTACTTTTCCCTGTACCACTAAACTTTCCAAAGAGCTTTCATTGCGTATGATATATCAAAACGTCTTAAAAATTCGCTGTTGCACAATCGACGAAAGTTTTTGTTTGATGCAAAGCTCTTTAAGAATCGAAACGTTAGTGAGGCGAGCAGTCTGTTTTATCCTCAGTAGACGCCTCCAGCGTCACATTTCAAGAGCATCAATCTTTTTACGGTGCTTGAATCTTTTCCGCCTTTCTCAGTATTTGTGATTATGGATCCCAGGTAGATAAACTCTGGACAACTTTGCAATTGGCTATTTCATGTAAGTTAGGTTGATTGTTAGTCTTACAATCCACCACCATCATTTTTGTTTCATAAATCCAACCTAGACTTTTCAGGTGGTCGCCTCCTTCTGCAAAGAAGTAATGCTAGCAAAAGAGGAGGCGGACTGCATCAGGCAACGGCTCTCACGCCGCAGCCGCCACCGTAATTCCGATCCCGATTTCCGACCACCGTAGGTGCGGGTTTGCGGACGGCAGGCAATGGGTAGCTCGCTGTTCGTCCGTCCGGCATCAAACGGGACCAAGCCCAAGGGCGGGAGATGTCATTGGATGATTTTACCTACCATAAAAAAAGTAAAAAAAAAAACCTGGCAGACTTCTAAAGATAGAAGACTAAGTTTCTTATGCTTTCCTATAATATGGGTAACAATTAAATGTATTTGCTGAGAATACAAATGTGATTTAAATAAGGTATAACTAAAAAGTAAAAAATAAATTATAAATAAAAAAACTTTTTTAAAAACAAGCTTTCAATTAAATGGCCTAAAAAGAAGAAAATAATATTTTCTTTTATAACTTTTACTATCAATTTAGAACGGCATTACACAATTTATATGATATAAAAGCTTGTCGCGAGATTGAACTGTATAAATACATAGCTAAATAATTTCATTAATTAAATAAGTTAAATAAATTTATCCATTGATTTAAATATTTTCAAAATCTCGCGACAAGCTTTTGTATCATATAAATTGTGTAATGCCGTTCTAAATTGATAGTAAAAGTTATAAAAGAAAATATTATTTTCTTCTTTTTAGGCCATTTAATTGAAAGCTTGTTTTTAAAAAAGTTTTTTTATTTATAATTTATTTAAAAGTAATCCAAAGAATTGAACAACGATTTTATATATTTAATATAAACAGCAGTTCTGGCGAGATTTCATTATAAGAAAGCCTGCACCATTTCTTTGGCTTCAGTTCAATTATAGAGGGAACGTTTTCCAAGTTGTTGTAGATATTAAACGATGGGTTCGTGATTGTCGTTGACTTGAAATTGCTCTTTAAGTCGACTATGATGAAGAAACATATCTTAGAATAAAAAAATCGAAGAAATAGGGTTTCTGAATTGAGTATTTTGAATTAAGAATGACTCAAACCATACTTAAATGCCAAATTTTGACAGGGAGGGTAAAGTAAAGTTTGAGTAATTCTCAACTTCAAATACTTAAATCAGAAATCAGGGGATACTGGGCTAAATTAAAGTACTACGTCACTGTTACCGCAGTGCTGTGTATTGCGAGTTCGATTTCTGCATGGAACAAATGTTTGTATGGTCTACGGATAGTTTTTTTTTTAAGACAGTCAATTCAAAATTTGAACTCTTACTCCTAAACTAGGAAGATCCAAAATCTTATGAGGCAGTGTCTTCTCATAAATAGTGGACGTATAGTTGTTTCGGGTCTGAATGTTTATGCATGTTAATTCAAAAGTTTTGTAAATACATCTACACACACACCACACACACATTACACATCTACCAGTGTTGCCTTTTTTAACTCATAGGTTGACTGGTACAGAATGCCTTGTTGCATTAAGTCTGTCTGTATACCACTACTGTAGGTAGAGTCAGGGCTCAAAAATGCAGTTGCACTCTACCGACACTAAAGTATGTAAAATTTCTTTGTAAAAGAGGGTCAATGGATCATTTCCCATTTAGTTTGTAGCATAGAATCTAAAATATTGAATAAACTAGTAGCAGAACACTGGACTTCTACTACAAAGAAATTTTAGACAGTTTAGCATTGTTAGAGTGCAACTGCACTTTTGACCCCTGACCGTACATGAAGTTTAAATAAAGAAACAAATAAATCAATGAAATTAATAACAGTAATAAAAAATACAAAATAATCTTTCGTACTAAACTATATTAATTTTCTGTGTAAAATCCATACTACCGTTATAAATATGAAAGTAACTCTGTTTCCCTGAACCTTGCTGAAAGGTACTGAGTAAGCTACCCCTAGAAAGGTTACCTGTTATCTGATTTCAATTTCGAGTTCACTTAAACTGACATTCACGCGAACGAAGTTGTGGGTAAAAGCCATTAGAGAATAATAATTTTGCTTTACTGTTTTCCGATTAATGGGAGAAAGAACTTGGTGTTTTTCTTTCTTTCTTTCTTTATAAGGTATTGAAAGTAACATCGCAATTTATGTGATCAACAGGCCTAGACAAGTTGTCTGGGGCTCTTTGGAGGTATGAAAATGCATACTAGGGCATGGAACCAAGGCAGGGAAGGAACAGGGTAGGTTTTTAGTCAGTAAGAGTCTGCACTATTTCCCGCTCCGCCCAAGGACGGGATTTGACATTGGATGATTGTACCTATCATAAAAAAGGCCTAGATAAGTTACGACTGTTTGGTTTCGATTCTCTTGCGTCGAACGCCTCGAATTGGCTACGCCACAAATTCTTTTATATCACGTGGTCAAAACAAAGGAATCGGAGGTGTAGTCGACTCGAGGAATTTGACGCAAGAGAATCGAAACGAACCGGTCGTAACTTGGCTAGAGGGCCAGGTTGGTAATGCACCGCCTGTCGTATCACAAGTCGCATTACTGTCAAAATTTCTTCTCTTGCACCATTTTGTAGTTTTCTGCTAATAAATATTTCAGTGTAAAAGATTTTATCGAGTGTCGTAGTAGCTAAAATGGAATATATATGTTAAAACGAGATCGCATTTCCGTTATATCCTGAATTTAAATTAAATATTACCATATAATAAACTGAAACATGGTCGCATGGTTGAGAGCAGTGGTGGCCGAGTGGTAACGGCCCCGACTTACGAGTTGTAGGTCGCGGGTTCAGACCCAGCCAGGCGCATTACTTTGTGTAACTTATTTCATCACTACTGCTCTCAAAACGGTGAAGGAAAACATCGTGAGGAAATCGGCATGCTTTAGAACCAAAAAATCGAAGGCATGTGACATCTATGGTACCCGCGCTGGGCCCGAGTATTGGATTACGACCCATTCCCTCTCCAGAGGAATAATAAGGCTAATGATATGCTATGTATGGTAGCACAAAACGGACCTCATCAGAAAGCTTAAAATCAACTAAAGATCAATGGAAAGGCTAAATACTTGGAGTTACCTCATTCTATTGTATCACCAGTCGAGCTATCACTAACTAACTTTTCTTTCATATTTCTTCGTAATAAAAAAAAATTCAATACTTTATGAATAAAACCACGTATGGCATTGAATTGGTCAATCACTGTACAAATCGAACGAATAAAATTAGCACACTCCACGTGTCCGCAGAAGCGTGTACAGATATTTTAATCAAATCAAAATAAAACGAAAGCCAGAAAAATGTTAAACCAGAAAATGTCTACCAACTTTTAAATTACCTACTTAATTAAAACCACAAAACTGTTGTACCAACTTCAGCAATTAGATCGGAACAAGAGAACAAGCTTATTTTCAAAGTGTTCAAAATGTTAATGTTAAAACATAAAGTATTGCAGGTCTTTCTTAGCCCTCAGGAATATTTCTAGATTTAAAATAAAATAAAACCTTGCTGGCCTCTTTCGCTGAAAAAAGCCATCTAGGCTTTATTCAGCAGGAGAGGCCAACTCGGAAATGATGGTCACTTTATTGAGATATTGAAATAGAAATATATTTCTCGGGTTTGCGGTCAAAAACAAAAAAATCTAAAGTGAGAACAGCTCTTTCATGTGTGTTAGGCCGTGTTTAAGGAGATGCGGCGCGTTGGGCGTTTCTCGTACATTGCAGCAGCGGGCCGCGTCATGTATGTGTGATAGAATGGTGACTACGGAAGAGTGTGAAAAATTATTAGTGCATAGAGAATAATTTAAGTAAAGGCTATTACATCTCCTGAATAGAAGGGATGAAACGAATATTACTAGAAGAGTTCGGTATACATGTGGATCGATGAAGATGGAGAGGGAGATCAAAGAATAGAAAGGATGGATGGATTGTGTGAGCAGCGATTGAACAGGGAGTCAGTGATAGCGTAACAGTCGACAGGTTATTTCCTATTCATAATTTCTTAAAGTTATGAACGTGTGGGTTTTTTGTGGTTATGAGGTTTCGGCAAAAAAAGTTGAGTGTCGTAAGAGGCGACTAAGGGACAAAGAGAGAGGGTCAGAGGAGGGGTGAGCATTGTAACAACCACACTGCTATCACCAACCCAGTAAACAAGATTGACGATTGTGGCAAACCCGGCCCTTGGAGGAGACTTATGTCAAGCGGTGGGCGATGATGATAAAAGTTCTCTGGGACCGGGATCTACGTACTTATGACCATATCTCTGCAACTGTGTTAGGGAATTGATTATGACGATGTCGGAAATCACCTTAAGGCTTGAGTTCCTTTAGTCGCTCTTTTCCAAGGACCATGGCTTTCCTTTTGAGGAATTCCCCCGTGACTTTAGCGGGCGTTGGTCCTGCTGTCCGCTAAGGACCCATCCTTATGATTTGCTGACATCTCTGAGGCTTACGTGAAACACTATGCGCTGTCGACAGTGTGTGCTGCAGGTTTGGTCCTATCCTGATGACCAGATGGCGAGCGGCTCGTTGCTTAAAAAATGCTAGAAAATGTAATACTCATTTTTATGTATTCACAAAAGATACATCGTTGATTTTTAACAGATTTTGTTTTTTTTGGGATCATGGTTCTGTTTGATGAGTTTCCTTCATTTTACGTTGTATTTTCTTGTCTGATCGATAACCTAGTTTTAGGACTCCCCTGTTACCCAGGTAAACACGAATAAAAATTTTACAACAAAATCATAATAGAGCTCGTTTATAATATTGCTAGTTCTATAGATAGACACAATGTCGGTTTTATTTAAATAACTCTTTTTTAGGGTTTCGTACCCAAAGTGTGGTAGTGGGACCCAATTACTAAGACTTCACTGTCCATCTGTTTGTCACCAGGCTGTATCTCATGAACCGTGATTGCTAGATAGTTGAATTTTTTACAGATAATGTATTTCTGTAGCCGCTACATAACAACAAATACTAAAAAACAGAATTTAAGTGGGGTCCCATAAAACAAACGAATTTGCGGTAACAGTTTCAACTGTCTATCACGGTTCTTGAGCTACAACTTGATGATAGATGAAAAGACAACGTAGTTGTTGGAGTATTTCGCCGGTGATGATCTCCCAGTAGTTGTTATACGTTGTAAAGGATTAACACCAAACCATTAAGGTAATACGTTAAATGTTTATTTGTCAATATAGAAAAGTTATGTTGAGCTATCTGAGCCGCACTTATTTATTACATACACATTGCCGCGTGACGGGGGTGTAGATACGACTAATTAATATCGTTGCGATTAATAAGCTAAACGTATTTTGCTGTATGAGCATTATTGGCTCGTACAGCTGTAGTGATAGCAGTAGGGTCCTGGTTTTTGTATTCTGGCACGGAACCCGTAATACTACCCCTAAAGCAGACAGGATACTAATTTCAGTTGGAGAAAATCTTGTTCATTTTGTTGTTATATCATTTTCAGTGTAACAAGAACCTTTTCAGCTTTATAAATAATAAAACACGTAGGCGTAATTGTCCACTGGCTGAACCCGGCTTAGTACTAGACAAGTCTACAGATTTTATTATTCCTAGATTAGACCTCGGAGACCTATGAACATAGGTCGCCTTTATAGAGGGTTCTACAGCTATTATGCCGTATTTCGTTGTGTTCTTCAAACTTTTATAGAAATCGGTCCTTCGAGCCGGATTCTTTTATCTTCGCTTGGTCTTTTATCCGTTTGGAATAGTATAGAGTTAGCAACTATTTTTAGTTGCTAAATGAGGGTTAAATTACTCGTAATAATTTTAATAGACTGTAGGTCTTTTGTGTTCCTCTTTTTCAGATATTTTGCTGTCTCCAGCTAATTAAAAGTCATCACACTAGCATTCTATAAATTATCAGGGTTAAGCGATAGTTCGAAAGTGTTCGACCCCGGAACGGAAAGGCTAACGATGATTTTTTCTAGACTAGTGCGGAGAACATAGCGTGCTTAAAAACGATACACATAATTAAGAGTCGGTGTTCAAGAAAGTGTGTTGAATAATTTACTTGACAATTTCCCACTTTTATTATTAGCCTAGTTTGTGTCCCACCACTGGGAAAGGCCTTCCCTATCTTCTTTCAAACTTACTTTGCAATATAGAGATATAGAACAGTCTCTTGCCAAGTTTGGCCCTCAAATGTGACCAGGTCTTTACCTTGACATGTAAAAGGTCAGGCGTGAGAGCAAGAAAGAGGATGGAGCTATACAGCCTCCATTCCTTTAACAGTTTAGTTTGATTCGACAAATGTATCTTAAAGTCTCTGATTGTCATGGCACCTTTAAAAGTGGCCAACCCGAAGTACATTTTCAGAGAACTGCTTTTATCTGATTATGATGATGGGTACATAGATCTTGTACGAGTAGATATTATCTAGGCTTCTCTAGAAATTAAAACATAAATTTGTGTGAAATAACTCACGTAAAGACCTCTGAAAATCTGCTTTTTACGTGAACTTTGACCCTCCATAATGTACTCATATATTAAAAATATAAAAAGGCACTTCTATAACAGCCTTGCACATTTAATTGAGATTCTAAATAATGCCAATTATTCTCAAAAAAAATTAAGAAAAAACACGTAAGGGACAAGTTTTATGAAATATTCGAGTAAATCACGGAATTACTGAATGCCAACAGAATTTTACAAGCGTTATATAGGTATCCTTTTTTGTTTTGCCTTTTCATCGAATATCGCTTTGATTGCGTTAGATGAAGCAATAAACTTTTAAAGCACGCTCGATGTTGACGAAAAGCGAGTAGGAAAGGGCCACCGTAATGACTTACACTCAATTTTAATTAATATTACAAGAAGAATAATAAATATTTTGAAACACAATACCAGCGAAGCTCTATATTATTGCCCTGTTTAAATAATTCATGCTAAGCATCTTCATTGCGTAATATTAATTAGTGCGATATTGAGATAGATTGCTCAATTAGAACAACCGACCCGGCTTTAATTGTAATTACGTAGAAATGCAATACAGCTGCTATTCAGAATTGCGTTCTATGATCTGACGCTATAATACCAGCTCATTAAAAAAAACCCAACTTCCGAAAGGAATACCCGGCCCCGGCACGATAGGCTACGAAGGAACGGGGTAGGTTTTTAGTCAGTAAGAGTCTGACACTACTTCCCGCTCCGCCCAAGGGCGGGATTTGTCATTGGATGATTTTACCTACCAAAAAAAAAAACTCCATCTCTGATTAAAATGTGATTTTGAAATGAATTCTGCTGGTTCTGGTAATGTCTGTTGATGGTATTATCCTTTGACAGTTTAGCTAAAAGAACTTGCGATACGAAGTTCATTGGGTTAGATAGTCTATCTTCTTATATACACCATATAAACATATACTTTAAGTTCGGTCGTTTTAATCCCGCGGAGGGCTGAATCGATCCTCCACGGGATTAAAACGACTAAAATTTAACGGTGTATAAGAATAAATAGCTGTTCGTTAGTTTTGCTAAAACTTGAAAATGGCTGGACAGATTTGGGAAGGTTTAAACGATGAGAAAAAATTTAAAAATTCACGATAAAAATACGTTATCACAATATTCGTACACTATTAGGCAGTACGAAGTTTGTTGGGTCAGCTAACTCACTCATAGCAAGATTCAGGTGAGAAAGCGGTCAAACGCGAATCTATCAACAATAAAAAAAAAATAACAACCGTATGGTAGGAGGATCCTCTCTTTTCAACAGGGGTTTCTGGGACTACACACTCTGTTACGCATTCTTCTAAAAGTACTCGTACATTGTTCAAAACTTACCCTGCACCCAACAACAAATTAATTGCTTTAATTAATCTACAAACCATTTGAATGTAATATCCCTTAACAATGCTTGTACGACTCCGTCAGGAAACAACTGAGCGCAGCTTATATTCAAACACACAATTTAATTAATTACTACCACAATATTGCAGTGCAAACAATTATCTGGTTTGTTTACTTAAATCTGCTACCACTGTTCAAATTCTAACGCCATATTTACGTACGTGGTGTCAATTTAATTCATACTTTTTCTCATAGATGGTGTGTTTTAAATTACTTCCGAATTTGTTTCATAGATGGCGTTGTGCAATACGTCATATTTTTTAATCTTTTTGTTACGATTTTCCCCGCTTTAATGACCCTCCGTGGTTTGTCAAAAAAATCAAAAATCAAAATAGTCTTTATTTCACATAGGCCTACATGGGCACTTATAAAACGTCAGAAGCTAGTGCACGGTTCCAAATTGGTCGTTTCCGGTGGAGAAGAACCGGCAAAACTCTTTTAAAAAAAATGGTTTGTTGTACAATATTTTCAAATTACAGTATTAATCATTATGTATGGATAGTGTAGACCAGTCAATATTGTGCCCAAAAGCACAATAAAAATAATCATAATATTAAAAAGAAAGTGACTCGTAATAGGAATGTCCGTGGTCTATCAAGCGAAATAGGTCGATAGAGTGCAGTCACATTGAATAAAACATTTCAATGAGATCAAAAAGGTCATTGGGCAATAAAATAGTTCAGAGTAATTATGTCTATTCCAGAGGCCCTATAGAGGTAAGATATACTATATAGAATGCTGCTAAGTCTTATAAGTACGCGTCCACTGAGATACTTATTCCAAAAACTAGGTCCACGAGTATTTAGGCGTCTTGAGTTTGTTTTATGTTGTTTTCTTCTGTAAACATCATTTCTTTTTCATATTTTTACACCTAATCATGTTCATCGACCTACGTACCTATGCATGTGTTCGCTTCTGTGTCTATGTCCCGCGTAGAAGTCATATTACCCCATACATTAATAAACTCAAAATCTTGAAAATGGCTGCCAGGCGTAAGCTGCATTTGGCGAGTTTGCTGTTTGGTGTAATAACAACCCAAAAACCACGCTACTTATATAACAAACTTACTTGGCGCCAAACACACTACAAGTATGGTCTTCGCTCTGTAGTCGGTCCACTGTTGACGCCGCGACACAAAACTGCAGCCTTCAGGGGTTCCTTCAGGTATTCATCGACAGCGTGCTGGAATAGTCTGCCTCCACCACTGCGAGGCCTAAAAACATTACAGTCATTTAAATATAACCATAAAAAGTTTCTCTTACTAACGCAACTATCACAATGATAAACATTTTGTCACCTTGTGGGTCATGGCCCGCAGAAATTGGCTTGTATTCTCAGCAGCACTGTGATTTGGCATTCGGTATCTTGTCCCTGTGATGTTTGGCTGCTGTCGAAGTACATTTGCTTCGACAATTCTAGACATCATGCTTAGGACCTACAAGCAAAATAAATATTCATGGTTCTTTTTCCTAACAATAATCCATATAACTTATAATTACTTTTTATTTTATATTCTCATTTGTTAATTTAGCAATGCGTGTTCTAATTACATATAAACATAATCCAATCCTACTATTTATTTAATTCGTCTCGCTTGTTCCTGGAATTTTTCCACACTGAGTGAACATTAAAATCTTACCCTGTCCCGTGCTTGCTTCTCCTCGGTCCGTCTAATTCACATTTTGTCACAAATACTTATAACACTATCGCATAAAACATCTATCGCACTCAAGAATTATTTGAATTTCCAAAACCATCATAACACATACAAATTGTCACATTAGGTCATATCCTTTTTCGAAAACAACGTCACGGTCGCGTTGTGGCGTCCAATGGGGCATTAACCACAGAGTAATTTTTTTTTCTATTAGTTTTTTTTTTTATAATGTTTGTGGTATGGCTATTTGGCCTTTGTGCTATTTCTATTAGTGTCTAAGCAAATTGCCACATGTAATCAAGCTGCTCCTTAGATTTTATAACCGTGACCGTGACATTATGTGCATCTCATGATGCACATAATGTCATGGGCGCGCCGTGGTGTTGCCAATTCATACACATTCTCCTTATTTTTATTTTATTTATGTAAAATTCATTTATAATTTTTTATTTTTTTTATTTTTAACTTTTTTGCACATTGCACCGTTCCGGCGTCTTTTTGTCAGCACTGGCCAACGCTGAAAACCAGCGCTGTGTGCTCATCACATTGTGCATGAGGGCGCAGCTTTATGCTGAGCGTTCGGCCGTTTTGCACGGATGTGGCGCATATTTTTCATATATAATTTTATGTTTTGTCTAGTTTTTAGTTGCGTCATTCCGTACAAATAAATGGATTTTCTTTCTTTCTTTCTTTCTTTCTTTACCTTACGTGTACTCGAGACGCGAATATGTGAAGCGCACGGAATAAGTGTTCGCGAGTCCAGCCACAGACCTATTCCAAAAACCTGTTCCAGTATATACGTTTCATCTTTAGGCCCTACTGTAATATGTTAAAAATGTTATGCGTGTGAGTAAAAAAGACGGATAGAGTTAAACACCTTATAGAGCTCCATTCCTTTAACAGTTTAGTTTAGGGCGTCAAATGGATCGCATTACGAGCTTGTTGTGGGGCTTCTCTATAACTCAGGTTTACTTTATTATTTAGCATCTTTTTTATGGTAGGTAAAATCATCCAATGGCAAATCCCGCCCTTGGCCGGAGCGGGAAGTAGTGTCAGACTCTTACTGACTAAAAACTTACCCCGTTCCTTCGTGGCCTATCATGCCGGGGCCGGGCCTTCCTTTCGGAGGCTGACCTGGGACCCAAGCAGGCTTCGAGCCTGCCTGCCTGCAGGTATCAGGCTGGGCCATTTAGCACCTTGAAGTATCAAGCCCTGCCTATTTAGTGCCGCGTGACCAGATGAACAACTACACTGCAATTCACAGTTCACACTGTAACACTATTCAAATTCTTTAACAAACAAAGAGACACTTTGAATATGTAAATCATTATTTTGATTTGACAATAATATACGTGCAAATTCGCTCTCAGCGCGGAGTGTCAAGCACCTGACACATTATTTCTCATTGTGTTTGCAAATTAGCATATAAATTAACAAAATTTTGACTGAAAATTTACCAGTGCAGATGGTGTAATGTCCTATGTATTTTAAGTTAAACATATACGACTTGGCAAGGTTTTGTGTTGTAGATAAGTTAGTGCCAGGAAGAACGTAATTGAGGCTACCTTGGTGTCTGATTCTGCAAAGAATTTTGTTCTGAGCAGTCTATGATAATGTTTATAGACAAGTAGGTTTGTAGGTAGATTTCTACGTTGTGGTCTATAAGCTAAAGCATTCTCAATCAAATCAAATAGTTTTATTTGCAAATATGGGTACGTATACAATGTTATAAACTAGAGTTTTCTAGTACATTCTTCTATTTATTAATTTTCAATTAGCATCATTTTTCTAACTGGCTGACTTCTTGACTATTCAAAAGTGCCTGTAAATGGTTTATTTGAAATAAGTGCTTTGGTTCTTTCTTTGAGGGTATACAATTATTATCACTAAAAATCCTATAGCTTGCAAATTAATATCAGTTTATAAAAAATCTAAAACCAAAACGTTGCACATTAAAAACTAGAAAATCGAAATTAAGCAAAAATGTAAATTATAAATATACAATATCTTGTGCAAATTCGCTCATTGGGGTATTACGCAATATAACAAATTGCCTCCTTCGAAAAGTGCGATATCTTATCTATAATTCCCTGGTTAAGCCTCACATCGACTACCTCATTGAAATCTGGGGAACTGCAGCGAAGACTAACATAGATCCAATTCAACGAGTTCAGAATAGATTAATTAAAATTTTATTTAACTATAAATTTCGGACACCGACCGAAAAGATATACGAGGAAACAAAATTAATGAATCTAAAACAATCTTACATATACTACACATGTATTTTAATACGTAAAATATTAAATAAAGAAATCCATTCCAATATAACATTTCTAACAAAACGACCAATACGAAAGATTAATTTAAGACGAGCTAGTTACTTAGTGACCCGCCCTCCTAGAACTAACTATGGAAGGAAAAATTTGGAGTTTGAGGGAGCTACAATTTATAATAAATTACCATCAGAAATAAAACATGAACAAAGTTTTGCCCGGTTTAAAAAGCTACTAAAAACTCACACAATTAGTACATACAAATAAATAAATAGATTGGAAAGGAGAGAACAAAATAAAATAAAAGCTATACCATACTACACATATATATATATTTATATATATTATATACATTAACATGAATAAAATACATACATTATATATACTAACTATATACCTCTAAATTAAATATATAAACTAATAAATTACTTAAATAAAAAAAAATAATAATAATAAAAAAATAGTACAAAAATATATGAATAGAACAATAAACTAAAGTTAAGATAAACTTATAATAATAAACGTGCTAATAATAGGCTATGCCATCAATGCCACATCTAGTAACAATCAAATTCGTACATCCACGTTATGTTTGTTTAACTTACGATTGCTGTTTAGATCTACCCACTTTTTGTCTTGTTATTTTCTATACGTGCATCTGTGCGCTCTAACTAATAATCTTAGTTTAAATGATGTTTCTCAGTAAGTGAATTATTATGCAATTCTTTATGAGAAAATAAAGTTGTTCTTAAACCAAAAAATAAAATAAAAAATAAAGCACAAAATTAAACTGAAGGAAATCACTTTAAGTTCGAAACTCGCTGTTAAATAACGAAGAGACCAAACTATTATAGGAACATCGACTTCCGAAATTAAAGTTATTTTACACTTTTTTCTGTTTTTTTTTTTATATTGAAGTCGGTTGTTTTTTTTTTTTGTGAATATTGCAGATGATGTATCTATTAAAAAGTTTGGTACGTAGTTATAGACCCAGGGTACCTGCAGAAAATACTGATGTTCTAAAGGGCAGTTTTAGTACTCAGACTTGAGGACAGTTTTGTTTTCTTTATCTACAGAAAACAGGAGGCTGTTATAAAATTCGTAAATAATCATATAAAAATACGATACCTAGTCAATAATTTTATTATTTCCTTTTATATAAAAAAAACCTAAAATATATTTTTTTATTTTTTATTTGATTAAATTAAATTAGTTTTTTTTATTTTATTTTGTGTCGTAATCAGATTGACTCTTTTAATAAATGTCGTCAAAAAACAGAATCGCCCGTTGCGATTTATCACTAGTCATGTCACTGTGTAAATAAATGCGATTTACGTAAATTTTAATAAAAGAGAAAAAAAACTAGGTACTATTATTGTTAATTCGGGTCGAGAATCGCTAAAATAATTGCCTCTTCAAGTTTTTTTTTAATTTATATAAACTAGTGCTTGACTGCGAACTCACTTGATGGTAAGCAGTGATGATGCAATCGTTGATGGAGAGGCGCACTAGTTTTTCATGCAGAGTCAAAACTGCTGTAAATCTAACCTAGCGCAACTGTACTTCACCGTTAGTTTTTTAAGTTTTTTCTTGTAGCGGCGCTCGAGATCGATACACAGTATATCTTGCTTGCATTTACTTGTTGTCTTTATGTTAGACTTAAAAATGCTTTGATTATTTTTTGGCCATCTCATAAATCACTAGACACTTCATGAATAAAACTCTTTTTTTACTGGACATATTCATTTATTAAGACTTGGCAAGACTTCCAATTGTTGGACACTTTCCAGCAATTTCAACCTTAGAAAACCCAGTATAGAAGAAAATGTACGTGCATTTCACTATCAAAGTGTCTATTATTTTTCCTTGACAATTTATTTATTGGAACATGAAGTTGCCTTTGCAAAGAGCTTCTTTAGAATGCATAGTAAATGGCTGACATTTTCCATGACGTGCTTTCGCGTCGCCATCTTTTTTTGAGGTTCCTTACGTTAAAGGGAAAAAACGAAAAACCTTATAAAATCACTACGTTGTCCGTCTGTGTGTCTATCTGTCTATTACGGCTCTTTATCACGGGAACGCTTAAAGGTATCGAGTTGAAATTAAAACCCATATACTCAGATCTGCGGTCCTTTGAAGCTGAGAAAAAATCAAAGTTAACGAATAACAAAAAGATACAGCCGTTTTTGTCGCAAAAAACACTCTCAAGGGAATCAAAATTTATTGGGTATTTCCCGTTGACCCAGATTCCTGAAAAATGGCAAGCAAGGTACAGGCACAGGAATAGGAGCACAGGTATAGGAATTTAAAAAATGTATTTGTTATTGCATCACAAAACAAAAATACTTTCTTTTTGTGCTTAGAAAAAATCTTCAAGACTCCATTCGGAAATTGAACTATTTACATAAGTTTGTACGGAGCCCGCAGTACGTGAGTCCGACTCGCGCTTACCCAGTTTTTTTTATGATTTACCCGCGCTTCCCACTCCGGCGGCGTGCGAAGGCGTTCACTCATTCAACTTCAGATAAAAAAGTAGAGCTCTACTTTCACAATAGTGCTTGTATTGAATACTGATAAGTTTTATTTGAAGAGTTGTTTTTTATCCACAAACATTTTCATTTTTATAAAAGGACGTATTATACCTATAAAGGTGAATGGAAAAAAATAATACGTTTAAGAGACTATTTCTAGATTTGTAAAGGGTTGAAAGATTATTCTTAGTAATGCTGTAGGTTGGACATGCCATAATCTTGACGATAAGTCCCGTTCTTTGAGGAGTGATTAGAGAGAATTCACGGCGTCTCAGTTTCTGCCTGAGACTGGATAAGGTTGTTTCGAAAGTCTCTTGTAACTTTGGCAGAAGGAAACGCCCCGATGGGTGTTACCATTATACGAATCAACCGGTGGAAACGATGGGGGTCTGCGCCGCTTGAGTATAGCCCCGCTGTGTCATCGTACAGGCGATCGGCAACGGCTAGGGCAACAATATACACAAACGGACGTCGAGTGCTGGGTGGCTTGCAATCAGAACCGAATCTACCGCGAGTTGTAGTAAGTGACAGGGCGCGGTAGAGCGGCGGAATTTCTTGAAACAGTTACTGTCACTCAGGAATGCAAAGAGCAACTACAGGAAAACGGGTAGTAGTCTATATCAAGAGACTATATCAAGAGGGGAGGATTTATTTGATGATATATAGGATTCTGTACCTCAAAAGGAAAAACCGGAACCCTTATGGGATCACTTTGTTGTCCGTCGGTCTGTCTGTCAAGACCCGGGCACACGTGGAGGTATCAAGTTGAAATGAATAATATAGTCAGGTTTGCGGTCCCTTGAAGCTGTGGAGAATCAAACTTCTAACTTAACGGAAAATAAAGATATGGCCGATCATATCGCAAAAAAAATGTATATTTCGATACTCTCAAGGGAATCAAAATTCACAGGGTACTTCCCGTTGACCTAGAATCCTGAAATTTGGCTTGAAGCAAGGTCTCATAGCACAAGTTTAGGGAAAAATCGGAAAACTGTAAATTTGTAGTTATATTACAAAAAAAAATCGTTTTGCGATTCGGAAAAATCTTCGTGACTCGATTCGTCAATTGAACTGTTTTTCATAGTTAAGTTTGTATGAAAAAGGCACTGTTATAGGTACTTTTAGGATCAGTATTGGTTTGTGAAAAAGACAGATAAAAAGGCGCCAATGAATGAAAAGTTGAAGAAGTTGATGTAATAAAGAAAAGAGATGCAAAGCATGTTACTAAACGAGTTTATAAGTATAAATATGGACAGCTGGAGATGGAGAGGGAGACCAATGAAAAGATGGTTCTATTCTGTTAGAAGTGATATGAAAGAGGAGGGAGTTAGTGACAGTGTGAAGCGTGACAATACAGAATGAAAGAAAAAACGTGAAGAAATTTTCCACCGACTTCAAATAACATGGGACGAGGGCAAGAAGATGCTGATGCTATAAGTACTTTTATATTTTGTGCTGATTTTGATACTTGCGTTAAACTTGGAAAGGTTCGCAATTATGTAAATTTTACGGTTCATATTTCGAGAGTAAAGGCTTTTGCCAGCGTTAAGGTAAAGGGTTAATGAAATTCTTGGATAGTCCTTAGTGAAATAACGTCGCTCGTTTATGTAAACCTCCTATTTCACGATTTACACGCTTTACTGAAGCTGTTTCTTCTTGGATTGAGAGCTTTGCAGAAGTAGATCTACCTGCTTATCTGCTTGCTATTTTAAAATAACGTTTTAGTGAGACAATAACGATTTCTAACACCCGTATTTTTAAAGAAGTGATTACTTGTTACTAAGTAAAATCCTATTAAGTCATTACTTGATGTTTGAAATCTTCATTCATTTAAATTTTTCTTAACTATAGAATAGAAATTATTACTTAAGTAGATACTTTTACTCAAGTTTTTATTTTGAGTTGTTTTACTTGTTTATAAATATGGTTGTTAGTGTTGTGGTTTTTATGTAAGTCAAACTTTAAAATATAATCTTCCAGTTTTTTTTTTTAAAGTCAGCTCTATTTTTGTAAAATTGATTTTGAGTAAATTACGGACATACAAAGTAGATACATACATACGGATCGAATATAGAACCTCGTGACACAGTCATTTTCATTTCATTTTCAAATATCTTTATTAAACAGAAAAGTTTACAAAAATGTACTTACCCTAAGATACATTAACACTTATAACTAAACACTTTATTAGGCTAATAAATTCACCTTTCAAAGTTTTTAGGATGGTTTTAAACATTGATGACAACATAATATTACATTAAACTATAGCAATGAAATTAGATGCAAATTATTTAGTAATATAATTTTGCTGGGGGTGTCATAAAAAGAAAAACAACTAAAATATCATAAATGGATTTAACTGATCGCACGGTATACTGTACAAACTAGCAGCCGTGCGACCAGTCAATAGATCAGCGGCTGGAGCCTCCCTGCCGCCCGCGCTCCCTTGCTACAGCGACCAACCCGGGGTCGGCAGCGAGCCTCTCGGAGGTCAAGTCACTGGTCGCTAACACCTCAGTTGGTGGGAACAAGATATAGTGATGCGGTAGGCGGTAAGTGCCGTAACTATCGATATATGGTAATTTGCCTAACGTTGATGAACATAAGTTTGAGATTAAGGGGTTAGTAGTGTTTATTTTATTCTTTTTATAAAATTTTGACGATATTTTAACTATGTAATCAAATAGTAAGGGAAGTTTAATTTGTTTGTGCAATTTCTTAAGATTTGTTTTAAATTTAGTTTTATATGATATTTTTACTGCTTTATTTTGAATTATTTGTAAAATTTGATGATTTGAGAGACACGTGCTACACCACACCGGGCAAGCGTACGTTATACATGGACGGACAAGTGTAGTATAAATCCTCAGTTTAGTACTGTTACTTAATTTGCATTTCCGATTAAGAATGGGGTTTAACGCACCGAGCGCTTGTGCGCCCTTTACGCGTAAATTAGAAATATGCTGGGACCAATTTAGTCTACTGTCCATATTAATTCCAAGGTACCGCACACAGTTTTTCCAAGGTACTGAATGACCTGAAATTTTTAATGTTTTTAGAGGAGAATGCCTAGCGCGAGAGAAAAATATAGCTTCCGTCTTATCCTCATTTATTTTTAACTTCCATTTCTTGAAATAGTCAAGAAGTAAATCTTGACTATTTCAAGAAATGGAAGTTACACAGTAACTTGTGGCTCATGTGTGACACTTCGCTCTTCACATTTTGTTCCAGCTTTAGCTGCATTCTACACCGAATTTCAGGTTTTAATTATTCGAACTACCGAGCTAAGGAACGCCACGAATATCCCACAGGCCCTTAAAAGGTCGTCGCTCTCAGTCGTCCGCGTTGAATACGTCCTCGAAACTCTGGATCCGGTCACAGCAGAGTCCGTATAGACTAGTGTTGTAACGAATCTTGTCCTCGCCTCCGAATTTTTTTTAATTGTTGATAGACTCGCACTTGACTATTTAACCTCATGAAAAGCGATGATATGGTTGACAATGGAGTACGCTTGCCTAGAAGTGTCCTATTCACACCTGACTTAAAGATCCCCAGGTTGTAGCTATCAGGAATGTACGCACAATGAATGTTGCAAGAAATCCTCACCTTGGTCCATAATATTCTCCATAGTATATTTTTGGTAGTTGTATTAAATTGTAAGAAGCGAGGGTCCACCACATCAAATTCTAACAAAGTATGTGTAAAGTGTATTCTTACTGTACTGTACTTCCCGTTGACCTAAAATCCTGAAATGTGACATGAAACTGGTTCTTACAGCACAAGTATAAATTTTTTTTTTGCCATTCGGAAATATCTTCGAAACTCGATTCGTGATTGGAAATATTTACATAAAATAGCATAGCATCAGCCTTATAATTTTCCCATAGCTGGGACTCAGGCCTCCTCTCTAGGAAAGGGAATGGGCCGTAATCCACCACGTGAACCCAGTGCGGGTAGGTGGATGTCACATTTCTTCCAATTTTTAGTCCTAAGACATGTCGATTTCCTCATGATGTTTTCCTTCACCGTTTTAAAAGCAGTGATGATTAAATAAATTACACAAAGTAATCCGCGATCACTGCTCAAATATTTACATATAATTATGTAAGTATTTTCTTTTCTATTAACCTTTGCATCTGCTTCCGCAAAATGGCTTCTGTCACATCCCTTGCATTCTATCGCAAAGGTTTCCCATCGCACTGTAGTATAGAGAGGTATCGTATCGACGCGGTTCTTACTCGATATTCGTGAAGCACCTCTTAACATCGGTACGCTGCTGAGCTGATGCATATCCATTAGAGGAAGGAATCTGGGGAAGAATATCAGGGTGAAATCGGCTGATTTTCGATTGGAATTTTAATCTGATTGTAATTCTACATTTGTAGTGATCGATATATTTTATCTTAACCACTTAAGTTGAATGATTTGATTGATTGATTTGATTTTTAAAGGTCTTTATTCACATAACATTATGAAATTGTCAACAATATGATCTTATTCTAAATTGTTTACAACCATCTATGTAACTAGTTTTTAGGCAAACTTACCTTTACAAACATTTCACATTTACATTAATGTTAAGATTGTGTTATATAACAAGTTCATAAAGAACACTATGTTGAATTACGACGCACAGAAAAGTCTTAGCACTGACTTATTTGATTGATTGATTTATTCAAAACAGAAGGTTGTGTTGTGTTCACATGGAGGAGCATAATTTTGTTGTTCGTTTTTTTATTTTGCAAATTTAAATAATTTAACAAATACACTATTATATACATTATACAAAAACACTTAGGTACTAATTAATATATACACTAAAGGCTATTCCTAACTAAAATATGGCGTCAAGAAAACTCCTCCGCATCGCTGTCGACTGGAAAAAAGTCATAATTGTTTTTTATACATTAATCGTAGACGGCGCGGGAGAAGAAGGTTTGGAAGGACTTGGGGGAGGCCTTTGCCCAGCAGTGGGACAGTAAGGGCTAAGAAAAAAAAAATCGTAGACAAACTCATTTGGCTTGCATTATTTTTTACATAAAGCAGAGAGGCTAAACTCGTTCCTCCTGACAAGTTATAGACCCTAGGCAACAAAATAAAAGTGATTGCTTCGATGGTTGGTTGGTGGGTTGATTTGTGGTTGGTTGTTTGGTGGGTTGGTTGGTGGTTGTTTGGTTGGCTGGTTGGTTGGTGAGTTGGTTGGTGTATAATTGTTTTAATTATTTATTCATTTAATTTCATTGTGTTAGAATATTAAAAATTAAACCTGACATAGTTGGAAAAAGTTAAACAGACTATAATACCCATCAGCTGTTGCCAACGGCTTAACTCGCGTGAAAATAAAAAAAATGTCTAAGGAGAGCATACGCCCCATACTCCAATGTGCTTTTCAAACCTTACTTGTCCCGTGCTCGTTTCTCCTCGGTCCGTCTAATTCACATTTCATCGCATAAAATATCTATCGCACTTTGCAAGAATTATTTGAATTTCCAAAACAACCTTAACACATACAAATTGTCACATTCGGTCATATCCTTTTTCGGAAACAGCGTCACGGTCGCGTCCTGGCATCCAATGGGGCATTAACCACAGAGTACTTTTTCTATTAGCGTCTATGCAAATTGCCACAGACTATGTAATCGAGCTGCACCATAGATTTTTGTAAAAAATCTATGAGATACACATAATGTGCTATGGGCGAGCCGTGGCGTTGTCACTTCATATATACACAGTCTCCTCATATTTATTTTATTAACCTAAAATTCATTTATAATTTTTTATTAAATTTTTATCTTTTTGCACACTGCACCGTTCCCTCTTTCTGTCAGCACTGGCCAACGCCGAAAAACAACGCTGTGTGCTCATCGCATTGTGCATGAGGGCACAGCTTTATACTGAGCGTTCGGGCGTTTTGCACGGATGTGACGCATATCTTTCCTTTAAAATGTTATGTTTGTCCAGTTTTTAGTTGCGTCATTCCGTGTAAATAAACTGTTTTTCTTTCTTTCTTTTTCAGTACTTACAAATTGAACACTCTGATTCTGAACATAGTCTGCCCATGTGCGAATTTTATTCAATGTAAACAAGTAACAAACATGCACACACACGCACTCAAAAACTTTCGTCTTTATAATATTAGTGTGATTTATAATCTTTCATTGGTCATGTGCTGACTGCCAAGCTTAATTTTAAATTAACAAAACTTTACTAAAAAAAAAAAAACATTAAAAAATTACAGAATTTTTATTGACCTCAGACCTTTGAGCTCAAATCGTATTATTACTTATACTTAAAAATAAATAACTTACAGGTCCATTATAACTTGGACCTCATCGGTTCATTTATTTGACGTGGGCGTAACGTAAAGGTCAGCATAAAAACACACTATTAATATAGAAATGAAATCCTTTTTATATTCGTATAGAAAATAGAACAAAATGATACAGGCTGGAAATAATGTCATATTTTTTAGGGTCCTGTACCCGGGGACCGCGCAGCTCATCCGTCCGTCCAAACTTCTGTCTGTCTGTTCGTCCATCTATCAGCGGCCCGTATCTTATAAACCGTAAAAGGTAGAAAGTTTAAATTTTCACAGAATATGTTGTTTTAATGTCGCTATCGCTTTAATAACAAATAAACACCGTGCCTTCAGCCGTTTTACAATCCGATTATAATTTAGGTGTTTTCAAGTCTAGAGTGTGAATTATGCTCTTAATAAATTAATGCAATTTACGATCATTGATTACATCTCTGCTTGCCACCAGGTGGTATCGCAGGTAAAAGCTAATCCCTCGGCTGCGGGGGGTATAATTATTACGTAATTACGCGCTTTTTAGAGAACCGCAAAAAAAAAAAACTTGTTTTTTCCTTGAAAAACGAAGATATATAAATCGTAGATGCGAGTGTACAGTACGACAATTAGCGTTTTTCAAGGTTGTCCAAGTTGTACTTGAACAAATGTACACTCAGCGGCATTCGATTCGATTCGATTTTAATTTCGTCATACGGAACTCTTCGTGTGTGAGCCCAACTCGACATACAGTTTTATAGAATGGTGATGAGTTTATCCTTAGTGATCTTTTCGTAGAAAAAGGTCAGAGTGTCTTACTTTATTATCTAGTTGAATAGAAAATTTTGGTCATGTTTGGATTACGAACCAGCAGTATAATGACTATTGTTTTCGGTTTGACAGGTCACCAGCAACAGGTGTACCGTTGATTATTATGTAAGTCTAGACATGTCAACGATTTTTAAAACACGAGGTTTTTCGAATGAAGTTCAGTGGCTGTTCTAATAATTCGCAAATTGATTCCCAATAGATATTGTGCAGTGTCTCAAGACAAAAGTCTATGACCAGTGACCAGCCAGTAGCTCCGAAACGTAGTAGCTCAAAATGGGAATAAGAAGGCTTAATATCACCCAAAAGGCAATGGAGAGGGCTATGCTCGGAGTTTCCTTGCGTGATCGAATCAATCAGTAATGAAGATATCCGCAGAAGAACTAAGGTTGCTGACATAGTACGAAGAATAGCCACAATGAAGTTGCAGCGAGCACGCCATATTGCTCGCAGAACAGATGGGCGTTGGGGCCAAAAGGTTTTAGAATGGCGACCGCGTACCGGAAGACGCAGTGTTGGGAGGCCTCCTACAAGGTAGACCGATGACCTGACAAAGGTTGCGGGAATCCGATGGATGCGAAACGAACCGTTCATTGTGGCGACACTTGGAGCAGGCCTATGTCCAACAGTGGACGTCTTTCGGCTGAAATGATGATTTTTTTTTTTTTTTTTTTTTTTTTTTTTATGGTAGGTAAAATCATCCAATGACAAATCCCGCCCTTGGGCGGAGCGGGAAGTAGTGTCAGACTCTTACTGACTAAAAACCTACCCCGTTCCTTCGTAGCCTATCGTGCCGGGGTCGAGCATTCCTTTCGGAACTAACCCATGACCCCAGTAGGCTTCGACCCTGCCTGCCTGCAGTTAGCAGGCTGGGCCTCTTCGGTGTGCTGACAGCTCCTTGAGGCGCGCGGGAACAGAACGCGCCGTCGACGATTTGGGCTCGGTCCGGTCGGTTACCGGACGATCGGACAGCGTGCTACCCATTGCACGCCGTCCCCAAGCCCGCGCCTACGGTGGCCGGAAATCGGGATCGGAATCCCGGCGGCGGCTGGGGCGAGCGCCCCGTTGCCTCTGCCTGATGCGGTCGGCCTCCTCCTTTGCTAGCATTACTGCTTCGCAGAAGGAGGCGACCGCCTGCCATCCCTCCTCACTACGGACCATGGCCTGAACCAAGGCCCGGCGAGAGAGATCGCTGCCGCCGATCGCCCCCACGAGGACACGGCGATGCTCCGCCCAGGCGGGGCACACCTCTACAGTGTGCTCCACCGTGTCCTCCGGATGTTCCGCACAGTGGCGACACCCGGGCGAATCCTCCGCACGAATCCGGAACAGGTACTTAGCGAACTTTCCGTGTTCGGTAAGCACCTGCGTCGTGCGGAAGTTGAGAACGCCGTGAGGTCTTTCCAGCGCTGAAATGATGATGATGATGAGACATTGTGCTGTAAAATTTGTGACAAAAACTAAGATTATGACAATAATTGGATTCATACTGTCGGATAATAGTTTCTAAGCTAGGCTTTTGGCCTGTATTTCAGGTCACCAGGTCAAGCTGTAGGGACCCAGCAGGGTCTAAACCTACTGGGGACAAGGGTCTACTTCTCATTTATTGGTCTCGTAAACGATTGCTGGTAGAATGACTTTGTCGTATTTAGACAAATCTAATGGTAAGTCACTAATCAAAGGAACTGTCAAAATTTTAGCAAATTACACTAAGTCAGAAATTCATTTGTCATTATGTACGAGATTACCATTTCTTTCAATTGTGTGTCAGTGATTGACTGTTGGAAAGTCATAGTGACGCCGTTATATTAGTAGATTACCAAACTTGTCAAAATCAACCATCATGAAATCAATGATAGACGATTCTGACACAATTGATTAGCAGACTTGAGGCCCAGAACTCCTATTTATTGGATGATAAAGTGTTAACCAGTATTAGTGATATTAGCACGTACATATGTACCGGTCACGTCCTGGAGTGACTCGCGAGCGTAGACGACACAACTTTGTTTGTTGAACGTGCACGTTCTACGGGGTAACCCGGGTACCCGGGGCTTGTTAGAAATGCTGAGGATAGGAACTGATTGATTCAGTTATTATGTTGTTGTTGTTTTTGTTTTATTGACGTGATTGAAAGGAGCGTCCTTGGAGTTTCTTGCAAATTCTTGTCCATAGATATTTAGAGTGATTTCTTATCATGCAGATTTCATCACGTATGCGGATTTGCTGCATGTGTATATCCTTTTCATACAAGTATTTATCGAAAACTATTTCCAGAAGTAAGATTGATAGACTTGTTTATCGACTGATATAACAATAACCAAGCGAAATCAACTTGTCAGAAATGACAAAAAATATAGTCCATTGTGAATTCTAACTTTTTCTTATTTGTCGAGGTCTAGACAAAGCGCAAAATATATTTTATTTAACTGACCTGTTGGTCTAGTGGTTAGGTTAGGTTAGATTTCCATTCAAAACAAAAAATGTTTATGTGATGAGTACAATTATTTGTTCTGTGTCTGGGTGTAGTTTATCTATAAAATGTACATATGTACGAAATTTATTAGTATGTGTACCAGTTGTCTAGTACTCGTAGCACAAGGTCTGCTTAGTTTGGGACTAGATGGCGTTATGTGACATTTTTAGAATATTATTATTATAAATTTTTAGTGGGTGTCGTTCCGTTCTGCAGGCCTAGCCAAGGAGGCGAGCGAGCCACCTTGGCTGAGCAGAATCAGAATCAGAATACTTTATTTCAAATAGACCAATTACAGGCACTTTTGAATTGTCAAAATGTCGGTCAGTCCAACAAAGTGAAGCTAAATTACACGTTCCAAAGCGTAGATCTCTATGGAGAAGAACGTGCAAGAAACTCCATGGACACTCTTTTAAATCATATTAGCAGATTGGGGTCGAACTTTTACCTACTAAAACCCCTGTTGTACCATCAGTTGCGTTTTGCAATCCAGAGCTGCATTAACTCTTTTGAACGATTCCGAAGCCCTGTGTATTACACATTTTTTTTTTATGACATAAGCTACTGCTTGGTGGCGATCCCACTTGATGGTAAGTAGTAGTGCAATCGTTGATGGTGAAGCGCACTAGTTTATTAAGAGCCTATTCACTCTAGCCTTGAAGACACCTAAATTATAATCAAACGGGAAGACCGCAGCAGGCAAATTGCTCCAGTACGCGGTTTAAACGACGAGGTGAAACGGTTAATCCGGACCGTAGAGGTGTCAATATTATGTAAGGGTGGACACTCGCCGTACTTCGGGTTGCCCGATGGGAGAAAGGCGATGGCGGTATGAAGACATGTAATTCCCGCGCACACTCTAGCGGCTTTATCGGCTTGTGTTATGGGTATCAGCTGTCTGGTACCCATAACACAAGCTCTGCTTAGCTTGGGTCTAGACGGTGCTGTGTGATAATTGTGGAATATATTCTTATTATTTTCTTTATTGATTCAATATACATATAAATTATATTTTTAAATATTTCTTTAAAAAAAAACACATAAAAAAACATTTAAAAATACAAGAAATAGTGTCCCATCGGTATCGGGAACAGAGTCCAAGCTACCGGCGGTCAGGGCTCCAGAGTAAGGAACCTCCTAACAATACGAGCCGTATCCAGGAGTACCTACCGTCGTTATTATTAATATTATTACTTGCCTTTTTGAAATCTCAATTTAATCTCATTTCTCATCGACAAGTGTAATATCTGCCAATCTGAAACGGTATACAAGATCGATACAACCGTACCCATTCCCCGCATCAATGCTAGTTTGAATATTCAGAAAGCCGACGAGCGCCGGATGTATGTCCGGGTAGGCTCTCTATTCCCTCCATTTTTTGGGGAACCGGAAATCCGGCTCGCAATTTATCTAATATCCTGAATAACTGGCGTTTTGTATAAGGCATTTTATGTAACAGTTTTCCCTATGAATAGTGAGGTTTGGAAATATTAGCAAAATTATGAAGATATGCGATGGAACGAGGGTGTGTGTGGAAACTCACATTCATAATTTATCTATCTGATCTTCCTCTTCATTTCGTACTTGCATAAATTAATTCGAGTTTAAAAAAAAAAGTACCTACTTCATTGTATAATGATGATATTTATTTGCAAATAGGTTTTTTTACAAACACTTTTACACGTCAATATTTCGTTAGTTTAAGCTAGATGAGGCTAATTTTCTCTTTACAAATCAATAGTGTTTCATGTACCGAATCGACCCTCAACGCAATTAAAACGACTAAAATTTTAACGGTGTATATGCTAGTAAGTTTAATGGCGACTCCTAGCTCTCTATTACGATTACGTACCTCCATTATATGCAATATCTATTTAGCTGTCACTAACAATAAATTATCCTATAATGTATTTTCAGAGCCTAGTTTCAAAAACCAATTATTTATCGACAAAGCGACATCCGATCCAATTGATTACCACGGCAACTAGCTAATAAAAGGTCTTCAAACTAAATTAACTTCTTTTGTGTAGATAATAAGGATGACATTTTAATGAAGGTCCGTTTTTACCCACGTCGCTATATAGACAATGAATTGATTGATGGTACGTAATTGAGTGAAGGTAAATTAGTTTTATGGGTGGATATTGTTTAAAGTGTAGGGTTACTTATGGGTCAAGGGAATTTAGTATAAATGATAATGATAAAATGATATTTATTTAACTTAAGTGGCAATGGGTAGGGCTATATTGCTCGCAGAACAGACCGTTGGGGTCGAAAGGTTCAGGGCGACCGCGTACTGGAAGACGGAGCATTGGAAGGCTTCCCACAAAGTGGACCGATGACCTGTTGAGGGTCAAGAGAATCCAACCACTGTTTAACCAAATGGTAAGGATTGATGTGGTCGAAGATGAAGCACGTTTGCCTTAAAATAACCTATTCACTTTTGACTTAAAAATTCCAAGATTGTAGCTATCAGGAAACACAGCCACCGGCAGTGAATTTTAATCCTTAGCTATATGCAGAATGAATGTGTTCTTAAAACGTTTTTTCTGTATGGGTAAGATATCTATGTCAGATGCCTACTGGGGCCAAAGGTTATGTGAAAATGGCACCCGGGGCCCTGGGACAAAGGCAATGAATGGGACAGGGTAGGTTTTTTTCAGTAAGTGTATGACATTATTTCCCGCTCCACCCATGGGCGGGATTTGGATTATTTTACCTACCATAAAAAAAACTACGTCAGATGGCACATCGGTATAGTAATGGAAAGGGCTTGGCGGAATTAGGTTATGCAATTCCGACGCACACTCCTCAAATTACAGCCGGTAGAAAACCGATAGGCTTGCAATTCGGCGTCAAGACTTTGAAGCTCCCACTCGATGAGAGCATCATTACCAGTGATCCTCTTGGCTCGCTTCTCAATTGATTCAAATGCATCTGGGAGATACGTCTCAAAGATGAGAGCAGTACTCCATACACGATTGAACTTGCTCTTGATAAAGTTTGAGCAGTGGTTCCAGTCTAAAGTCTGTCTCTAGTTCTGGCTTCATAATAATCCTGTTTATAATAATAAAGCCATTTGCTTTAACAAAAAATATAAACATTAATTTAATTACCCTATGATTAACTAATATTAACTAATAATGTAGGTTCAATTAATTCCTAAAATCAAATGTATGTAAATTATACAGTAGCGTACATGAACCAATTTAATCATTATACTACATAACTTGTGACAGCGGCTATGTTTGCGTATAAATTTGAATTCATTCCAAGACACATACTGCTTGGACAAGAATTATCCTATAACGTAGGATAATTCTTGTCCAGGCAATCCAATCTATTTCTATACCTACCAGAATTCATATAAATTCGTTAAGATATGATGGTGATAAACTTACAGACGTTATTACTGTCGCATTTATAATGTTAGTAAGTATAAATTTAACTATTTATTGTTGAAATTATATTAAAATAAAGCTGCGTAATAAGCGGTAATATTGACTATTTGTTTGTTTATGTATCTCACCTGATCGTAAGCGATGATGTGGCCGACGATGGAGCACGCTTGCCTAGAAGTTACCTATTTACTCTTGACTTAAAGACCCCTAGGTTTTAGCTATCAAGAAGCACAGACTCCGGTAGGTAATTCTACTCTTTAGCTCACTCCTATTGAAAGTAACGTGACTTTTTACACCACCTATTCGATAATGCCTTTTTTATAATATCATACAATTTATTACTGTATTCTGTAAGGAGGTAATGCAGTGTGGGCGATCACTTTAAGTTTTGAATTCGGAACGTCAAAAAAAAAAGTCAAACAAGACTACTATTAAGTTTCTATTACGAATGTTGTGTTTTCTATTAGTATATGCTCTTTACTTCTGATTTTGATGAATTGGTGTGCGTTTCGAATTGATGATAAATTGTTTTTTTCTGGACTTCTAGTCCCTGTGAACAGCAAATAAACAACAATGGTTCTCGGTTCAAAAAAGGTTGGGAACCACTGCCTTAGCTGAAAGCATAATGAATGTGTTGCATATGGGTAGAATGAATTTACGCAAAATATGTCAAAACTGACCCATTTTCGTACTACCATACTTTTATTTAGTTTATTCCAAACATAGAACAGCAACAAGTCTATTGAAACTTACATTACATTGGTGAGCGCAACACGGACACAAACCAGTATGCCAATAAAGGTGTCAATCAAATCTGTACGGCAGATGTAGTCGATTGCACGTGGATTGTATCTGGGCAACGTGATCAGTCTGCGGCTGTAGGAATATGGGTCATGTGTTTCAGGTTTGTTAAAAACCCGAATACGACAAAAAAGAAAAGTCGTAGTCACACGTTATATAGGTACCAACCGTAACACTTTAATAACGTGTGACTGCGGCTTTTCTTTTTGTTTAAATATATTAATTTTGCAAATAAGTTTAAAAAAAAAACACTTTTACACGTCAATTTTTTTTTCGTCAGTTTAAACTAGATGAGGCCGGTGTTTCTTAGCTGACTGCTCTGAGGAGAAACACTGAGACAAACTCAGGGGCAAATTCTCTTTTAAACTGTAAACATTTAATGGTCAAATAATATGAGAACCATGTAGATTAGTGTCTGAGATGGTCTTTCTATTTCTCCAGTAACTTTGTTTATTTCAGCATCCGGAAAATCTTGTTTCGTACTTTTTCATCGTCGTTTTTTCGTCGTAGTCGCGTTTTAGTTTTTTTTTTTTACTTTTTTATATTCATAGAATATATATATAGACTATAGAACATCAGTATAGACTGATGTTCTATACTGTTTTGACCGCTTGAGGGCGCCACATTGAATTTGGAAGATAATATTTTTGATACAAATGTTTGATACAACAAGCGAAGCCCTTTCAAATAATATCAAAGACGTTTTATTTTAACAACGTTTTTTTAATACATGACCTTTTGTCCACCAGAGGGCGTTACTTTAAATTTGAACAATATTTTGGAAATTAAAAAGTGAAGCCCTTTCAAATGATATCAAACAGGGCGTATTTATCTCATTTAATTTTTTGACATATAACTTTTTGTCCGCTAGAAGGCGCCACATAAAGTTTTGTGACTCGTCACGTGTTCAGCGGACGATTAAGACAGTTCTAACAATACCTCATAAAGCGAGTTCCAATAAGTAGATTAGGAGCTATGACGGAACAGATGAACATACTCACATACATACCATACATAGCCTGTTAAAATACCCTCCGTTGGTTTTGCCGTAGTCGGTTAAAAATTGGCAGCGATAAAACTACTTGCTGCAGCATCGTCTGCGTAACCTTGACTCAACTATGTTGGGAACGTAGAGGCCCAGCCCCCCCCCCCGCCCTAGCCATCAAGGGCGGGAGATGTCATTACCCACCACCAAAAAAAAAACCCCCTAGCCAAGTTACGATCGTTTCGTGAAGCGTGAACGCCTGGAGTTGGCCACGCCCCCAGCAGCAGGGTCGTACGAAAGGGAACCCCGGGGTCATGGGAAGCAAGGCAAAGAAGTAATCTGGGAGTGAATTTAGCCAGCTATTTAGCAGCATTACAATAATATATTATTCAATGGCTATAAATTACATAATATCTATTGAAGACTAAAGAGTGCTCTTTGAAGTCACTTCAATTTATAAATCTGATCTTTTAATGGAGATAATATATATTAACATTAGATCAAATTTATAATACTCATAATAATTTTTGATACCTTCATTGCCATTCAAATAATAGATTAAATATAATTATGTTTTTACATACACCCCTATTTTTTAATTAGTTCACAAAAAAATGGGGCTCAATCAGTACCCGTTACTGATCATATTTGTGTAGTCAAAAGTACAAAAAACGAAATCCCAAAATTGTCCACGAAAATTTGCCATTATTGGTAAAATCATGATTGAATCATCATTCATAACAACTACTACTAGAAAATACTAAGCGCAGTGTTTTTCCATTTTTATTGATATTCTTTCATTCATAAAAAATAACCTGGACAATGTTTCCATAAATTGAGTAAGATTTTGGGATATAAACAAACGCTCATAGCTTTGCTGTTTATGAATATTATGCATTGAGACTTCACTTAAATAATAACAAGAACTTTTCTAATAAGCTCTTGAAGTATTTGCTATTATTAAAAAATAGTGGTGTGTACAGGGTGTAGTTTTGAATCTACAAAAAAGAGAGAGTGAGGTAATTATACTAATGATACTCGACCGAATCAACAATAAAATTGGTAGGTATATTCTCAAAATTTCATTCTTATTTATGGAAATCGGTAAAAGCATTTTATAAAGTAAGTGGCCGGATTCTCGTACAGGCTGTCGCACTCACGTACCCAGTGAAATGACGTGCGATAAGTCGCATCGGGTGATTCTGTTTTTTCACGAATGCCCCAAAAAGGAGTGTTATTTTGAATAGGTTTATTAAGAGAGTTATTCTGAATGGTAAGAGGCCAGTAGTTAATGAATAATGACTATGTAATTAGATGTTCCATTTTCATAGGTCGCTCTGCTGGTTCTAGCATTCTCTACTTAATCTCAATGAAAATGTAAGCTATCCTAGTCCAGAAAAGTTCAACAACCGAGCTCATTTTCAATGAAGACCTGTCCAGTTAGCTGGTCCGTCTCCTTCGTCACCTAAAGTGTCAGTTCTGCGCTGGTAGGACCTTATTGTAAAAAAAAAAAACAATATTTTTGGCACGGGGCCCCATCGGTGCTAGCTACGCCACTGTCTGAATAACATTCAAAATTAAAAAACTAAAATAACTATTTTAAATTTTGATTGTGTTGAGTTTCTATATGATCATTTACGAGTTATAACAACCTCCTGAAATTTTGCGCAGTTTCGAAATTGCAACTTGTATAAAAATTTGATTCCACGTGTCAAACAAACGAGTTTTAACACAAACAAACTACAAACACAACAATTTCCGGCTGCATACAGAGCAATGTTATTACGAACGAACATACTGGATGAATCATTCGATCATTCGTTCAATTGTACGAGTCCGCCATGTTTGAATTGGCGTAATAAATGTATAGCCAGATAGACGCGTGGCGAACTGCAAGCGAATCACATTTGAATGTTATGAGAAAGTTTAGATAGTTTGTTGATTTTGTAATAATGTTAGTAGCAAATTAAATTAGATATGGGTTTGGAATTTGAGCGTACGTTCCATATTTACTTTATTTGATTTTCGGCAAATAAGTTGAAGGATTACTTATGAAGGGTTTTAATAATAATAACCATAATTATTATATTTACATTTTTAAATGTTTTTTTTTAATATTGTCTTTTTTATTTTATTTATTTAAAAATATAATTATTATATTTGTAAGTGAAATAAACGAATAACAATAACCTAAAAATTATAGACTAATCACGTGCTTACCTATGGTCTTTAAAGTTCTTACATCCAATAAGTCTTTGAATTTTTGGTTTCACGACATGCCGGTTTCCTCACGATAGTTTCCTTCACTAATTTGAGAGGAGTGGGGTTGAAATCAATTACAAAAAGTAATACGCCTGGCTGGGTTTGACCTGCCATCTGTAACTGCTTAAAAAAAAAGCGAAGTAGTTGCTGGAAATAATATTATACTGAACATGGTTTTCTTTTTTTTCAGGTGGCGTTAAACAAATATCTTATTGGAGTTCCTGGGAGTTACATGTGGGAACTAACCTTTATGCTTATTCCGTTTGAAACTTGGCGAGATAATAACTGAACAAATAGGTAAGTCTTTTTGTTAAATATTTTTTTAGTATGTACTTAACAATACTGGTTGTCAGTCACTGGTCGCTTGAAGGTGGTTGACGCCTTCGAGACCGACCGCGGCGAAGGTGGTGTGACGATCTGATCATGTTCCCCGGGCTAAATAAGTCAGAGATCGCCATAAACAGAGTAGTTTGGAAACAGAAAAGGGACGTCTGTGCCCAGCAGTGGGACACACAATAGGTTATACAAAAGGATTGTTTTTAAAAAAAAAAAAAAAAAAATTATGATATCAACAACACAAATACAAACATGGACAAGTTCTCAAAATAGTGTTTATATCAATAACAAACGTATACAGCTTTTACGTAGCTACTAATTAACATAATATTTTTTTTACAAATGAAATGGATAAAAAATACGATATCAAAACCAATAGATGATAACAGACATCGACCTATATTCTTGCGATAGACAAGCACGTTCATATAAAGTATTTGTCAAAATACTGAAAAGTTCAAACAAAAAATCGCTGCAGCGCTAGATTGCCATTATGTCGTCTAACAAAACTTTAAAACTTACAGCGCTAAGACAGCTCATAGAGGATACTTTTTCGCGACCAAAAGGTCTAAAGCGCCGTGAATATCCTAGTACTTACGCGTTTCGTTCAACTTAGTGTGATGACATGTCATCTATATAGATTTTTATACCGCAGAAGTGACACAGTTTCTTGCCTACAATACTTGGTTGCGCAAATAAGCTTGGTGTGGACTGTAGGTTTAAAAAGCGATCTAAGGTTTGTTAACAATATGCAGGTACGGTGCCTGGCGTTTATTAATGGGATGAATGTAATTAGGGAGGAACACTGACCTTTTGACCTCGAAGGTTCCACGTGGCGCCGGCCGGCGAACCTCGACTTCGCACATTTAACCACTGCCAGGTCCTGTATTGCACTACACTGCACTATTGTTGAGTCTTTGAATGGTTGGATCACGAAATAGTCAATTTTCTTGTAATTTCGAGCGGGCGATGTTAGCGGAGCGGTCACATTCACAATCGATGCACAAACGTCAATGTCATTTCATTTCTTGAGGTCGTGCGGGGAAGGGAAACGGAAGGGATAGGATTGCTAGGCCAAAAAATAAATTACAAAAAACAAAATCGCGGATCATAGCAAATTGGCGCAACCATTCCCCCCGGGTTTGAAGGGTTACCTTCAAAGAAAAGAAAAAAAACAAAAGCGAAACTAAACCCTATTACTATATCTAAACTATCAATACTAGGTAGCGAAACAACTTATAACTAACTATGCCACTACTGCTGATTAGGCAGAGGGCAGAGGCGAATAACCGGACGCAGGTACGATCCAGTTGCGGTTTTAACCTTTACGACTCGCGTTATTCCGTTCGAACCCGGAAAAACTTCTTCCACTACACCAAGAGGCCAGTGCAGAGGAGGCGCACTCTCAGTCTTCAGTATCACCACAGTACCGACTGTGACTGGATCTGAAGGAGTGTTCCACCTTTGACGCGACTGCAGCGTATGCAGATAATCTGTCCTCCATCGCTTCCAAAAGGACTGAACTAAGCTATCTAGCAGAGCGTGACGCGGGTGAAGCTGCAGTTTGTCAGTCTCGACATCTAAAGCGGGCAAATATTTAAGAGGAGTCGTCGTCAAGAAGTGAGCCGGCGTCAACGCTAGTGGCTCCGATGGATCACTAGACAAAGTCCGACACAACGGACGCGTATTCATCAACGCCTCTACCTGAGCGAGTACGGTGCTCAACTCCTCGTACGAGAGAATCTGTTCGCCTATGACCCGAAACAGGTGCGACTTAAGGCTTTTAATATTCGCCTCCCAATTGCCACCAAAATGACTAGCCGCTGGCGTATTAAAACACCAATCAATGCGATTCTCAGCTAAGACATGGGCGAATTCACTTTGGTAGTACTTGGAGCGTAAGAATGTATGTAATTCCGAAATATTGCGTCGCGCTCCAACATAATTTGTGCCGTTGTCAGAGTATAAGCGCTTAACGGGACCACGGCGAGATAAAAATCGTTTAAATGCAGACATAAAACCCTGCGTACTCAAATCACTGGTTAACTCTATGTGAACTGCACGAGTTGTCATACAAACGAATAGGCAAATGTATGCCTTTGTGGAACGTATACCACGACCACGGGCAATAGTGACTTTAAACGGTCCAGCATAGTCCGTCCCAGTATGTATGAAAGGTTTCACCGTCTGTACAACACGACAAGAACGATGGTCGGCCATTTCCGGCGCGTTGAAACGCGGGCGGAGCTTAAAGCAGGGCACACATCTGTGCACTCTAGCGCGTATCAAATTGCGAGCGGAAAGTATCCAGTACTTCTGTCGAAGAATGGACATTAATAAATCGGGACCAGCGTGACAATTCACCTTATGGTGATAGTCCACCAACAAATCCAAAACGTGATCCCTGCGTGGTAGAACTACTGGATGCATTTGTTCAAACTCTAACTTAGCATTTCGCAGACGGCCACCGACACGAATGAGTCCGTCTTGCAAAAATGGTTTCAAATGTTGAAGTGCGTGACTACAAGGTTTATGTGATTCTAAACTACGAAATTCTATTGAAAAATAAAATTTCTGCAACTCTCGAAGTACAACTGATTCAGCTCTATCCAAATCAGCTGCGATTATAGAACCACGCGATGGTAATAATCTCAAAAATCTTAGGACGTAAACTACACAGCGTAATAGTCTCGACCAAGACGAGACTCGATTAGACAACAACAAAACAACTGACTCTTCACGCGGAACTGATACTACAAGCGTATGTTTCTTCTCCTCGGGTGGCTCTGAAACAGTAGCGGGGTTAAACGGAGCACTTGGCCACTCGTTAGGAGTGGTATGAAGCCAGGGAGGGCCACAAAACCAAAGCGGATGATTTAAAATTTGCGCAGGAAGCAAACCACGTGAGAGACAATCAGCTGGGTTTTCTGTTCCAGCGACATGGAATATATTTTCCGGTGACAATTCAGCTTGAATCTTAGCCACCCTATTCGCGACAAACGCGCCCCATCGATGGGGCGAAGAGTGGGCCCAACATAGAGCAACGGTTGAGTCCGAAAACGCTACAATTCTCTCTATATTAATGCGAGGACGACAAGTTTTGACTATAGATGTAATCAATTGAACCAACATAAGAATAGCGCAGAGTTCGAGACGAGCAAGAGAGACAATCTTACGAGGAGATACCTTTGATTTTGCGCTAATGAGGAAAACTGAAATGTTATCGCCATTTTGGACCTGAAAGTAAACCACTCCCCCGTAAGCCCTCTCACTGGCGTCTGCGAAACCAACCAGATTAACAACAGTGTCTGGTACTATACCAACATGGCGAGGAATCTGTATCTGATCGAGCATTGGAAGCTCTTTCCTATAGCGAGCCCACAACTTAGCAACACTGTCAGGAGCGGTGTCGTCCCAATCACAGTTGGAAAGCCAAAGCTCTTTTATAAGCAGCTTTGCATATAAAACGACAGGAGCTACAAAACCCATTATATCCCATATCCGAGCTACACATGCTAGGATAACGCGTTTGGTACAAGTTGGCGGAGTCGAGCTAATTTTAAGACTGAACATATCAGTTGCGGGTGACCAACTTAAACCAAGGATCTTATGCGAATCACTATCATCGAATTCCTTTACCGAAGTCAACCGGTGTGACGGTGGAATCGACTCTAATGTAGCTTGCGAGTTGCTTGTCCATTTCACCAGATCAAATTGACCGGACTTCATGAGGCTGATTACTTGAGCAGCGGTCTCTATAGCCTCTGCTTCACTAGGTACACTGTACACAAAATCGTCCATGTACAATCCGGTTTCAATAGTGGCCCTTGCTTTCGGGTATGTATCACCCTCGTCAGCGGCCAACTGCTTGATAGTGCGAAGAGCGTGAAAGGGACTAGACTTAAGCCCAAAACAAACACGATTGAATTCGTAAACCTTCAAAGGTTCCTGCGGAGAAAATCTATACAAGAAGCGTTGGAATCTGCGGTCACATTCTCTGATTCCAATACTAAGAAACATTTGCCGAATATCGGCAGAGAGCGCAATAGCAAACAAGCGAAAATTTACTATTATTTCAAATAAGTTACCCTGGAGGTTCTGACCACAATACAAGATATCGTTAAGCGATATGCCAGTACTAGTTTTAGCGCTACCATCCATAACCACACGCAGTTTAGTTGTAAGCTTGTCTTCTCTAACAACTCCATGGTGCGGGAGGATGTAAAACGGGTAATCACGTGTCTCCTCAGTCTCGGCAGGCGCTGATGAGATATAACCTTTATCTAAATATTCGATCAGCACATCATCATAGGCTTGCTTCAACTTAGGAGACGCCTGCATCTTACGTTCCAAGCATAGAAAGCGTTTTTCTGCGGAGGCACGGGAGCCACCGAGTGAAAAAATATCACCCTTGAAAGGGAGCGCGACAACATAACGACCATCTTTATCACGAGTAGTCGTGCGGGTATAAATCTCCTCAGTGACCTGATCCTCAGGGCTGAGAATAGGCGGGACATTGACCTCTTCAATCTCCCAGAACTTGCGGATGGTAGACTCAAGCGGCGGCTCGACGGTGCAACAGTGCGACACAGTCGAGTAACTAACTGAACAAGCGGGTGCGGAACCAACTATAACAAACCCGAGAACTGTTTCCAGTGCGTGCGGAGCGGGGTACATCGGAAGACCTTGAATTTTACGTGATAACTGGAGATGCGGGAGAATCGAAGCACCGATCAATAGATCGATATCTCCAGGGAAAGCGTAATTTCCGTCGGCTAACTGCAAGTTCTTAAACTCCGTCAGCATGGACGTGTCAACCGGTACCGTGGGCAACCGTTCCGTAATCTTATCTGCGACTAGCGAATCCATTTCAAACGAAATATTACGATTAAAACGTGAACTAAATATTATTTTAATGGAACCGTGAATGGTTGCCTTTAAACCTCCAAAACCTTTCACTTCTGAGCGGGATGACCAATTACTAAAACCAAAACCAAGGCGTTGACAACAATCCCGAGTAATAAAATTACTCTGGGAAGCGCCATCTAGTAGCGCTCGAACGGTGTGCGGTTTGCCAAAGGCATCTACAATGACAACTTGCGCGGTCGCAAGTAAAACGGTAGTGATTTGAGTACCAGCGGCGGAAAGCGAACACAATGTTACGTCGTTTGCACTTGCAGCAGGCCGCGCGTCACAAGCGTCGCGCGTCTGCGCAGGCTGTGGCTGCGATGGCAGCTTACTACTCTCAAAATGTAAGAAGGTATGATGTCTAGCTAGACATTTACGACAGCTAACACCACTGTTACATGACGTAACCAGATGTTTGTCACTTAGACAATTAAAACACAAATTATTAGTGCGGACAAACTTGTAACGATCACTAGGCGATAATCTCTGAAATTTCGAACACTTGTACAGCTGTGTATGGCTACCCTTACACAGAGAACAGTCAGGTGTTGAGGCGGTATTAACTAGCGTATGTGCAGTCTTGACTGACTTCGATGACGCGTCTATACGGCGATCGGAACCTGTCCTATTCGTGACTTCATGACGTGCCGACGTGCGCTGCAATACCTTAATATGGTCGCGAATAAAAGATTCTAAATCTTCGAACTTAGGTATTTCGTTACCGCGCTGAGTCGTTTCAAACAGACGAACAGTTTCAGGATCTAATTTCTGTAAACCGATATACAAAAACAAAAAGTCACAGAGGTCATTGACCTTTAGGTTCTTTACTGCACGAACAGATGATGCGAAAATATTTAAAAACTTCTCTAAATTATGATCGTTACAAACGGAAGAACTTTTCAAATCGAATAATTGATCTAAATATGCGGTGGCTACTAATCGCTTATCTTCGTATCTTGTTTTTAAAGTGTTCAAAACTAAATTGTAATTTTCAGCGCTAAACGTAATTCCAGCACAGACAGCCTTTGCCCTACCGGTCAATTTTTCTACGAGATAATGCAATCTCTCGTGATCTGTCAGCGATGTGTTCCTATGTATTATATTTTCGAAACTATCTATAAATAAATTCCAATTTCGAATGTCACCATTAAATTCAGGTATTTGAATTGGCGGCAATCGTGGGCGTTCACGAGGAGGGTTGGATAAACCACTCGCGGGGGGGGGAGTCTCTAAACTCCTAGCAATACGTTTGATACGACAATACAAGTCATCAAAGGACGACAATGCCTGATAACTCACACAGTAATCAGGATTTAATTCCAACTCTAAAATGTTTATATTATTAATTGTAGATTCAAAATCCGCGCGCAAACTATCTAAAGTTTCCAACGAACACAAGAAAGCATCTCTAATCGCCAGATCCGAGGTTTGCAAAGATTTATCACAAATTGATTGAACACGTGAAAACTGTGAGTCCCTTTTAGCGTATAAAAGCTTTAACTGAACCTTTAAATCAGTACTAACCTTGGTTCCCTTAAGAGACATCTTGTTTTGATATATTCACACTATACACTCAAACAAACACTTAACGAATTATTAAGTAAGCGATAATTATCAGATAACAATATGGTAGTATTGTAAACAACAAAGCGAACGGCGAACGAACGGAATAACCTGAATCAATGAGTGAATATTACCCAATTTCTCGATTAAATCATTCACGTCGTTCATATGCGTATATAATCTATGGTTTATCCGTTTCCTACAAATATTCACTCAACAATGAACGGGTATTTTTGAAATGCGTCTACCTACATGCAATTTGTAGGACTTCCGAATGAATTTTGTCAAGAAAAAGAATGCGATCGATTTATATCTACGCTGATATTTACGTAGCTAACTATAATTATGCGGTGCGGTTGACGGCGTAGGTACCGTAATTATCAATGGCTCTTTAACTATACGAGCGAAATAACGTTTAGTTGCCTAAATGCCTAGATGCGGGTTTTCTACTATTATATCTAGGTAAACAGGCGCGTTGCGTTTATTCCCTATGGAACAAATACTATATTGCGAAATTACAAGAAAATGATTCACGATCCGGCTCGAAGGACCAAAAGTAATGGTTGCGCAAATAAGCTTGGTGTGGACTGTAGGTTTAAAAAGCGATCTAAGGTTTGTTAACAATATGCAGGTACGGTGCCTGGCGTTTATTAATGGGATGAATGTAATTAGGGAGGAACACTGACCTTTTGACCTCGAAGGTTCCACGTGGCGCCGGCCGGCGAACCTCGACTTCGCACATTTAACCACTGCCAGGTCCTGTATTGCACTACACTGCACTATTGTTGAGTCTTTGAATGGTTGGATCACAAAATAGTCAATTTTCTTGTAATTTCGAGCGGGCGATGTTAGCGGAGCGGTCACATTCACAATCGATGCACAAACGTCAATGCCATTTCATTTCTTGAGGTCGTGCGGGGAAGGGAAACGGAAGGGATAGGATTGCTAGGCCAAAAAATAAATTACAAAAAACAAAATCGCGGATCATAGCAAATTGGCGCAACCAATACTTCATTACAATAATGCTCTATTTCAAAATGTAATTATAGTGTATGTAAAAACGAGATCTAAATAACAGTAAAATAAATAAATAAATCAGTAATCACTGATAAGTCTACAAGTTCAACTGAACCTAATTCAAATTTTAATATTAACCTGCACGTAATATGGTACGTAAATTACCTAAGTGCTAATGAATGACAGCATGGTTAACAACAAAACTTACCGATGAAAACTGATACCTCATGATTTGCTGACATTTCGTCGTAATTTATTTAAAAAAAAATCATTGTTATTAATTATACAAAAAATGAAAGAGCATTAAATAAAATATTTAAAAATTTCAAACAGTATAAAAGACCGTGCGAAGTCTGTATTTGATAAACTAGCCGTAGGTAAAAACCTAATTCTGCTTTTTGTGGGAGGGAACATCTGCATGTTTTAGTCTATGATTGTAAAATGGGGAAGAGTTTAAATAAAATAATATCTTCTCTAACGTACTATTACGATAGTAGAAGCTATTACATTGCTTGAACAACCAGTGGTTTTACTTACTTGACTACAAAATTATTATATATGTCCCAGTTCACTTAAATTTGTATTTATAAGCGTCGCTCTGACACTGCGTGAACGTCAAAACTGCACTAATGCCATCAATGTAAAAGTGTTTGGCCTGCAGGTCACTTAAGTGAAGTAAAGTGACTGTACGGCACGCCTCATCTAGTGCGTAGTACATATATATCAATGATAACAGATAAACGAATAACATAATTATCTAATTAAATTCATTTATTAGTTCTTCTATTTTAACTAGCTAGTTATTTTATTTTTTTAATAAATAATAATATTTAATATGATATATAAATTTTAATTTTAAATACCTAGTTAAAATACATAAATTAAAAAATATATTTTACCGATTATACATTAATTTAGTTTTTTAAATTTTTTATCCAAACCAAAACGAAGTTAGTGATAGTATGACGGGTGACGGCAGAATAGAGGAAGAAAACGTGATGCGCCGACCCCGCCGTATCCAAATGGAGCAGGGTCATGAAAAATGTCTAAATCAAGAAGTTGAGTACTACCTAAAAAGGTTTTTCGCCTCCTTCTGCGAAGCAGTAATGCTAGCAAAGGAGGAGGCTGACCGTATCAGGCAACGGCGCTCACACCGCAGCCGCCGCCGTAATTCCGATCCAAATTTCCGGCCACCGTAGGCGCGGGCTTGTGGACGGCGGGCAATGGGTGACTCGCTGTCCGTTTGTCCGGTAACAGACCGGACCGAGCCCAAGTCGTTTACGGCGCGCACTGTTCCCGTGCGCCTCAAGGAGTTGTCAGCAAACCGTAGGGGCCCAGTAGGGTCGAGGCCTAGTCTGGGGCTCTGGGAAGGTATGAAAATGCATACCAGGGCCCTGGAACCACGGCAGGGAAGGAACAGGGTAGGTTTTTAGTCAGTAAGAGTCTGACACTGTTTCCCGCTCCGCCCAAGCGCGGGATTTGTCATTGGATGATTTTACCTACCATAAAAAAAAAGAAAACCTAAAAAGGTTTTTAGGGATTTACTGGGTTAGTTTTACACAAAGTTATGTTTTGATTCCTATAGAAGCCTAGATAATATCACAAGTTATCTGTGTATCCGAAATATCTAGAGAAAGATGTGTAATAATACCAAAATCATGTAAGAGCGGTTGTATGAAAATTTATCTCAGGTCTAATTAAAACATATATATAAGTACAGTAAATACAATAACTCCTAGGTAAAATAATTATCTTCCACATTGCTGTCGACCAAAAGTGTACCCAAAAGACTGGTGGCATTACATTGATTTAAATGCCATTTTACTAAATTTTTACTTGAAATGATTTTAAATTACCTTAAATTCAAAAAGGTAACGTTATTAATCATTTTAGAGTTCATAATTTACAGGCTTCAATATTTTTTACAAAAAAAATATTTTGTTGCTGTAGTGAATATTTTAATATTTTCGATTTCAAGAAAATTTAAAACAATAGTGTTTAATACACTATGAATTTTATGCTAGTCAGCATATTTATGTTTGCCTAACTGGTCAAAATGTACTGAACTTGGCTGATATTTTTTCGCGATTTCATTTTGTTTGACTACAATCACGTGATTAAGTATCGTTCACTAATTAGCAGTCACCCTATATACAACATGCAATATAATTTGTCTATAATTAGGAAACCTAAATTCTTAACCTATCAGGCACCAGTGTACTATATTTAGCACACAACAACACACAAGCTAACTTAAAGCTTCTTTTTACCATAAAAGGTTTAAATTAGCTTATAATTATTGTACGAATAAAACATGTAACTGGAATAAAGGATACTCTTATGTGTATAAATTATATTGGAGAGTTCCAATTAGAAAATTAAGTGATCGGTAGTTACCTCTTAGGCACAAATGTATCGAATTTGGTACACCTCGGTACAAGCTAACTTAAATCTTCTTTTTGCCTAATAAGGTTTAAATTAGCTGGTATCAGGCACCAGTGTACTATATTTAGTACACTGGTACCGAATTCGGTACATGTATCGGTATCCTTTATTCCAGTTACATGTTTTATTCGTACAATAATTATATTTCAAGTTTTCCAACTTTGCCTTTATATTTTGATTCATCAAACACCTAGAGAATTGACAAGTAGTTAGCAAATTAAGTCAAATTAAGTCTTTTAGAGTTAAATTTAAAGCGTGGGTGCGGGTATTTGACTTTTTCAATTATTTTACCTTTTGGGGCAAAATTCATCATTAAAACGAATATAAATAGACCTTAGAATATACAGCATTATTATTTGAAAAAATCTCATTTATTTATAGATTTATTTTGACTTTGATCTCTTTTTTTATAATGTGAATGTGAGCCTCCGAGAATTCATAGATTACTTACTATTTCGATATTGTAATTTTGGTACAATGTTGATTGGACTACACCTGTTCTCTCAGGCAGGCAGGGTCGAAGCCTACTGGGGCCAAGGGTCTGCTTCTGAAAGGAAAGCTCGGCCCTGGCAGCAAAGGCAACGAAGGAACGGGGTAGGTTTTTAGTCAGTAAGAGTCTGACACTATCTTCCGCTCCGCCCAAGAGCGGGAGATTTCATCGGATGATTTTACCCACCACCAAAAAAAAAAAACTCTAAATATTGTTTTATAAAAATGACATTTAATTCATGGGAAACGACCATTTGGAACCTTCAACTAAGTTCTGACCTTTTCAAAATGTCCAATTACCCACGTAGACGTGTGAAATAAATATTTTCGATTTACATTGTCTATTGCAATGGGTAATACGTACTCTGGCAATCTTGAAAGGATGGCGTTTAATATTCTGCACGTGTATCAAAGAGATTTCAACAAAAATGTAAAGGCCCAACAAGGACGATGCCCAGTATAGCCACGGGATTTTCAAAAATTTGCCGTAATCGTGAAAAGCAAAAGGCAACTGAAGGACTCAGTTGGATATTAGTAAGTAAAAACCTGACAGGACCTCTCACTATACCCTAGAACAGGAAAAGTCATTTTTAATACACTTAGGTACTTGAAAACCCGCGCTTATCTCACCGCTTTTAGGCATGCAATAGACTGGTTTCCGCTTAAGTGCAGAAAAGTGCGTGTACTCTCCCCGTCACATTTTTTCATATATTTTTTTTTATTGTATAAGGCTGTTCACGCATCATCCGCCACGAGGCGGGGGTCAACCCCCACGAGGCGTAATGTCAAAACGTCGTTTGATACGTGTGCACATTTGTCACTCGTATCAAATGTACTATTGATGAATACCTCACCTCAAAAAAAAAAGTTGATAAACTAACTAAAAATAGCATCCTTGACATTAATAGTCTGCTGACATTTTCATAACGCAGATATGTTAAAAATATCCACAAAGACTTAAATGCCAAGAAGTTATTTTTTAAAGTTAATTCAGGTGTGAAAATGTCATATCTCAAAGGATAATAACGCTCAATTATACCTGTTTATCATAATATTCATATTCAAGTATAAGCAACCTTATAAGGTTACCTCTGCTGGGATTCAGGCCTTATCTCTAAGAGGACTGGCCCGCGTGGTGGATACGCGGGCCCGGTGCGGTTTGATGAATGTTATTTTTTTTTTCTATTGTAGGTAAAATCATCCAATGACAAATCCCGCCCTTGGAGGGAGCGGGAAGTAGTGTCAGACTCTTACTGACTAAAAACCTACCCCGTTCCTTCGTAGCCTATCGTGCCGGGGCCGGGTATTCCTTTCGGAAGTTAACCCATGACCCCAGTAGGCTCCCACTCAGGACAAATGTTTGTTTGATGAGCACGAACATTTGTTCTGTGTCTGGGTGTAATTTATCTATAATATGTATGTATTTAGAAATAAAAGTATGTTTATCAGTTGTCTAGTACTCATAACACAAGCTCTGCTTAGGTTGGGACTAGACGGCGTTGTGTGATAAGTAGTTGTGGACTACAATGTATATATGTATATATATATATAATAAATAACTAATTAAATTATATCTACACAAATGTACAAAACCTTAAATATTAACTAAACTAATTATACTAAAACCTACCTATGTACATATAATACAAAAACAATAGCAATATTATTATTATTATTGCTTTATTGAACCCAAAGACCTCACTTAACCTTTCACGCGGCGTGTTTTAAGTCTATCTGATTTAAGCATATTGAAGTGGAGTATTTCTCAGACTCGTCTTTCGCTTGAAAACCTATCAAAATTTGGCTATAAAGTAAGCTTTGAGACGTTCGTAAATCAAAATACTCAATTCGATATTTTACTCATTTTTTTTTAAATTATTATTTGCATCTAAAAGCAACTTCATCTAAAATTGCAAATAGAAATAATTTTCAATATTAGTTGAGTTAAAACGTTATGAAGTTACTTTTCATATTTGTTGGAAGAAAAACCTGTCCTGTCCAATAAAAACTCTTCCTCAATTCAATATTTTGCTGCTTCATTTTATAACCAATCTTGATACTTAAAAAAAAACTTCTTAGATTTGTATGTTATTTATAATTAAGTCATTTAAAGAAGTATCTTTATGTTTTTCATAAAATACGTAGAAAACTTAAATATTAACTAAACTATAAATATTTTTATACTAAATCTAACTATGTACATATAATACAAAAACTCAGATAGACACTTTACGTGATCAGAGGGCTGGCTCTTTCTTCGCTCAAAGACTGCATTTCCATTCAACGTGACAATGCTACCAGCCTACTGGGAACATTTCTGGATGACAGCGATGTAGAGGAGTACTTTGACGCCTAAGTGATTTTTTTTTGTGTATTTGTATGTTATTAAATATAAAATAATGTACAACACTAACAAACGCCCAATTCAGAAATTCGATTCATAACATCTTATCTAAATACTTAAGCGTTTGAATAAAGAAATCATCTTTTATGTGCAGTAACAGATGAATCTTCTCAAGTAATAACTACCCTATTATAGGATTATTCATGAGCTGCGATATTATCGTTACCATCTATTCGTTTCGTTATATCTATTTTACTGTAAAGTGCATTTTTATATGTTCTTTGAGGTCGTTTTCATCAAAACAAGGTGATATAAGATGTAAATATTGTAGTTGTATTAAAAATATATTGCTTTCTTAAGATTATCTTCCAATTGCAACTTGTCATAAGACGGCTTAAGGTTTCATTCAACTTTGACCTTAGCAGAAAGAAGTCTATTTATTTGCAGTTTAAAATACTTGAGATCCGAAGCAGCAATCAAAATCATCATCTTCACCTTTGTCCAAAGTTACTTGGGGATTTTCTTTTTGTCGGCGGGAAAATCATCCAATCCTATCTATATCAACCTATCCCTATCTCCCGCCCTTAGGTGGAGCGGGAGATAGTGTCAGACTTTTACTGACTGAAAACCCCCTCCTGCTCCTTCGTTGCCTTCATGCCGGGGTCGAACCTTCCTTTCAGAAACAGATTCTTGGCCCTAGTAAACTTCGACTCTTCTGGGCCCCTACGGTTTGCTGACAACTTCTTGAAGTGCGCTTGGAACACTACGCGCCGTCAGTCAGTCACTACACTCGGTCCGATCGGTTACCGGACGGTCGGACGGCGAGCTACCGACCACCTGCCACTCCTCCTCGCTTCGGACCATGGCTTGTACCAAGGATTGGCGCGAGAGATTGCTGCCGCCGATCACCCCCAAGTTACTTGGGGTTGGTGCAACACATAAGTCTCTTTCCATTCTCTCCTTTCATTCTTTTAACATGTAGATCCACTACTACCAAACTTGTTCATACAAAAGTAGACTCAGTACAGGTTAAGACAATTTTATATTCTTTACTTTCATAATTCTCTTCTTTCACACAACTTAGGTATATTTCTTTTCTGTGACTTCCCTGGCCCCTCCTTCCGTCTACATTTAAATTTATAACTTCTTATAGTCTCAGATATTTTCCCTATAAGTGTTTCTGCAGGCCAAGCCAAGTAATGACCGTTTTGTTTCGATTCTCTTGCGTCGAACGCTTCGAGTTGCCCATGGCTCCAATTCCTTTGTTCTGATGTCATCTCAACGCTCACTCAGAGGCGTGGCCGACTCGAGGCGTTCGATGCAAGAGAATCGAAACGAAATGGTCGTAACTTGGCTAGGCCTGAAGGCTGGCAAGAACGTGTTTCTTATTTCGGAATTGAGATGATTCTCATTTATCTTTTATAGTAGGAAAGCATCAAATAATTCCACACAGTTTAGATAAAGCGAGAGAGAATGTCAGATGTTTACTGACTAGAACCCACCCGCGTCGGTTACAGTTACTCTTTGCATTCCTGAGTCACGGTGACCCTTTTGAACAATTCCAAAACTCCAACAAGATGATCAGGCGTAGACAGAAGAACAGAACAGAAGAACGAAAAACAAGAGGCTTTATTGAATTTCTATTTTCTAATTAGATTTATTTTTCATTACGTTTCTACATTGTGCTCACATGAGAGAAGCGACAAGAAATATGTAATCAAGATTAATGTAACTCATACAATGATTTCAAAAGAATGTCCATGGAGTTTCTTGTACATTATTCTCCACAGAGATCTACGCTTTGGAATGTGCAATTTAGATTCATTTCTTTTTCACTTACCGACATTTTGTTTATTCAAAAGTGCCTAAGTGGTCTATTTGAAATTTATTTATTTATTTATTCATTTAACAATTTGCATTGTCTTTGAATTTTTGTTTTACATTCATTAATTAGATTATTACATTCAAAAATAAAAACAGTAAATTAACACTAAGTAAATCAACAGTAATACACATTAAGAAACAATCAATAACTAAATAATCAATCAATAATAAAATCAATAATATTAATCAAAATTCAATAAATACTAGTCAATAATCATAATCAAAATTCAATAATAATAAAAAAAAATAAGTGAGTTTGAGAGAATTATAAGGTTATTATGAGTAGGTTCAACGACAAATAATCTAAAGCTAATTTACATGCGCTTGAACCCACAAGATCAAAACTGAAACTCAAGTCTCAACCATTTAGTTAAGATAATATTAACAAGTATTAATACACAATGTTATCAGATACCTGAATCCACATCTAGTTAGGTTCCAAGCGAAACTAATTTCAAATTAATACGAGTATGATGTTATAACAATGTTCTGAGTTGGACGCTAGTGGCGGACTCATTATTATATTTCGAAGAATTTAGAGGTTTTTTTATAGCTTGTGTATTTTATTCATGATAACTTTTAGTCTGTCATTAAATTTGTTTTTTAAAGATCTAAGAAATAGATTACGTTTAGATCAAATTGTAAAGCTTTTCATTAAAAATTTAATTTAGGGTAGTATTTGAACGAGTGACTGTAAATTAAAGTTTTAAGTGCCAAAAAAGCAGTCGCTCACTTAGTAATACTATAACGTAAATTAATTTTAATTTACGTTAAAGTATTACCAACTGACTGCGATTTTTCACTTATTTAAAACCCCCAAGTAAAACGCAAGAAAGTTAAACCTATGCTAGATGGGAAGACGACATCAAAAAGATTGCCGGAGTGAACTGGATGAGTGAACTGGCCCAGTCTAGAGAAGACTGGACAACTTTGGAGGAGGTCTTCACCTGTAGAGGGGTTCTTGCAGATAAATAATATTTTTTGAGTGAAGATTAAATCTATATTAGAATTAAGATACATTAACATCCAGATTGATATAAAAGTACTAACACCTAGTTTAAGATTTATTATTCTAACTAGCTGTGCCCGCAACTTCGTTCGAGTGAACGACGATACTTACTCGTATCAATGAGTTTTTTGTGTAAAGTGCTATTTGTGTAGAATGTTATCTATCGAGCATACTTACCGGTATTAATACTTCTGTCTCGGCGCGGGCCTTTTGTGGCTAATTACAATAGAAACGGGTGACGTAACCTGCGGCAAACTTATTATTTGCGGTTGGTACAGTATTCGGGCTTAGGGATCGAACCGCAAAATTAAGTTTGTTTTTTATTGTATATACTTTTCCGGGATAAAAAGTACCCAGTGTGGTGCCCAGGATATTAAAGAATAATTATACAAGTTTCATCGTAATCCAACCGGTAGTTTTTGCGTGATGCCTGAACAAACAGACAGACAGACAGACAGACAGACAAAAATTTTTTAAATCACATTTTTGGGTTCGGTGTCGGTCTAGTAACACCCCCTGCCATTTATTTTTTTGATATTTTCAATGTACAGAATTTTTACTTCTACAAATTTATTATAAGTATAGATTTAGTTGCAAGAAATAAAAGGTTTTGTATTTTGTTTATTATTTTTATTTTTATTACTATGTGAGCGACTGTGACCAATAAGGTAGGTATATTCACTAACCCGCACTGGGCCATAGTAGATTACGGTATAAACCCTCTTCTAGAGAGGAGGCGTCAAACCCAGAAGTAGAAAGAAGGCTATATTACAGTGTCGATGAGTTTCTCGAGGACGAAAGTCAATAATTTTTATTTTTATTAAGTAATTACAATATATCATTAATTTATCTTATCTTCGACATTGAATTTTTCTTTTAACTTTAATTACAATTTATTATTTAGTTATTGCACAGCTGACATTATTGATCTTTTTGTATAAATTATTTAATATTATTTTTGTCATTTAATTTTTTTTTTTTGACTGCACTGATTCTAAAATTGGATTTGGAATACTATATTTCTTATGATGTGACATTATTTTCTTAAAAATGACTACAGATTTTTTTTTGTGTTATGATCTTTTTCTATTTATGGTTGAATTTATTTTATTGTGAACTATTAGGATTTGATTGAATGGTTTTTTTTTCTGTTTTGCACATTATTATATTAGTTTTCAACACAATGTTCCATTGTTATGAAATAAATGACTTATCACTTACTTATGACTTATGACTTAAGAACATAAGGTTAAACATATTATGCTGTAACAAACGATTACCTAACTACTCTGAACGGAACAGTGTACAGCAATGTCATTGCTATCAGTCGAGGCAGTACGTTTGGGTCTGGTCAAGTAGGTACATCACCTTGATAAAACTGGTTGATAAAATCTCAATTATGTACTCGATACTGGGCGCTTATTGAAATTGCAATCAGCTACATGATAACGTTTTGTTTTCTTCCTTGCTTCAGTTACTAACGTATAATGTATTGAACGACAATTTGCGTGCTGCGGTCTACCCGTCAGATTATAATTTAGGTGTCTTCAAGGCTAAAGTGAATAAGCTCTAAACTAACATGTCTCGTGAAAAAGTTTTCTTTTTTATTTGTGTCATTTCTTTTTAATTGCGGGTTGTAGGTAAACGTGCTTTACTTTTGTCGTTTTTAAAACTGTAGGTAGAATTTTGCGTGTCTTATCCATAGGATTGACCGCCTTGTCTGAGGCCTTCCAACGCTGCGTTTTCCGGTACGTGGTCGCCACTCCAGAACCTGTCTGCTCCATCGATAATCTGTTCTGCGAGCAATGTTCCCTGCGCACTGCCACTGTCTTGTCTTAAGATGATTGTTTTTTTTATTTGATATAAACTAGTGCTTGACTGCGATCCCACCTGATGGTAAGCACTAATGCAATCGTTGATGATGAGGCGCGATAGTTTATTAAAAGCCTACTTATTCACTTTAGCCTTGAAGATACCCATATTATAATCGGACGGGAAGACGGCAACAGGCAAATTGTTCTAGTCCTTCGATCATTCAGTTTATTACTAATTTCTGACAAATATGTCGCATTGTTTGCTTTGTGTATTTAATAGGGCCATTGTATTACGAAAATTGTTTCGTAAAGTCATACTACCGCTTACAACTATGCCATTTTTTTATTCCATAAAATACTTTGTTTTTTTAGGATGAGGCCATAGAAATAGCTAGTATGAACATAAAAATGTCATATTTTCAGTTGCCTTGGCATAAAACTGACTAAATAAATGGCACGTAATAAATTCTTACACGATGGTAATCTGGCAGTAAGAAACAAGACATTTAGAGGCCGGAAAAGGCCAAAACGGCTGTGAATGTACAAAATATGAGAACACAATATATTAATGGGCTAGACCGTCTAGACATTATAGGTTTATTTCAAATTAAAAAGTCGCCAGTCCTTTCCGATCGGCATGTTTACATTTTTTTAAAAGGACCAGCTAATGTCAGTATTTATGTCCCTATTGCCCCTACATCATATCCTTTGCGATGCGTTCCGATTAAGAGTGGGGTCGTTTGCTTTGTTGTGGCATCGCGTCATGCTTTCAGGATTTAAAAAGGGAGAGCAAAACAATAAAAAAACAAGCAAATTTAATTTAAACAAATTAAATTCACAGTTCGTAAATAGGTACTGAGAACGTTATTACTTTTCTCCATTTTCTTGCGATTTGAGTGTGACGTGGCGGTCGATCCTGATCTTATTCGGAGCGCATTGTACACGCTTTGTGTCCTTGCGTCCACAGAGTTTAAATACTTAACATAGTCGCGATCTTTTGGCACAGACGCGTCGTAATGTTGCCACTGTATTTTTATATTTATTTATTTTTTATATCGTATATTTGTATTACTCATACATTTTTTTTTATTTGTTTTTTTTTTCAAATCAATTTGCATACAAGACCATGCCGACGTCTATATGTCTACATCATCGATATATATGTACTACGCACTAGATGACGCGTGCCGTACATTCACTTTTCTCTAATTAGTTGTTCGGCAGACAGTACAATCCGCGCTCAGCTGACGTTAGTGCAATTCTGACGTTCATGCAGTGTAGGAGAGCCGCTAATAAATTCGAATCAAAGTAAACCAGGACATAAACAATAATTCTGTAGCTAAAGAAATAAAGCTACTGGTTATCCAAGCGATGTAATAGCTTCTAATATCGTAATAATATAATAGAAAAGATAATATTCCAAAAAAGCGCCCTCCATTTTACAATCATAGACTAAAACATACAGATGCTCCCCCTATGAAAACGAATTGTACGTTTGTACCTACAACTGTTTTACAGAACACAGACTTTATGCGGTGTTTTATAACCAGTTCGATATTTTTAAATATTTTTTAGGGTTCCGTACCTCAAAAGAAAAATCGGAACCTTTATAAGATCACTTTGTAGTCCGTCTGTCAAGACCCTTTATCTTGAGAACACGTGGAGGTATCGAATTGAAGCTAAATACTCGAATCGATTTATTTCATCACCACTGCTCTCAAAAACGGTGAAGGAAAACGTCGTGAGGATAGCGACATGTCCTAGAACCAAAAATTCGAAGACATGTGACATCCACCAATCCGCACCGGGCCCGCGTGGTGGATTATGGCCCATTCCTTTTCTTAGAGAGGAGGCCTGAGTCCTAGCAGTGGGAATATTAAAAGGCTGGTGCAATGCAATGCAACTCCAATCTGTGCTGGTACAGCCTGCTAGCTGCAGGCAGGCAGGGTCGAAGCCTGCTTGGGTCGTGGGTCAGCTTCTGAAAGGAAGGCCCGGCCCCGGCACGATAGGCAACGAAGGAACGGGGTAGGTTTTTAGTCGGTAAGAGTCTTACACTATTTCCCGCTCCGCTCAAGGGCGGGATTTGACATTAGATGATTTTACCTACAATAAAAAAAACTGTGCTGGTAAAATTTTATAATAAAATACCACTTTAGATTACCTATCCATTTGAATGAATCCAAGTTGCAAAACATGTATAAAACGCATAGTGTGCGTTATAAATTGGAAGATTAGATACTTTATAAAAATGCTAAGTTAAAAAAAAGATGACGATAATGATGTTTTGATGTCGCTAAAAACGCATGTTTCGACATTCTCAAGGGTATCAAAATTCATAGGGTACTTCCCGTTAACCTAGAATCCTGAAATATGGCACGAAGTAAGGACTTATAGTACAGATATAGGAATAAATCTGAAAATTTGTTGTTACGTCATAAAAAAAAACTTATTCGGGATTTGAAGTATGAACGCTCAGAGCGCGAGTCCGACTCTCACTTGCCGAGTTTTGTGTTCTTTCTTTTCTTGTATTAACATTAGACACCGTTAAATTTTAGTCGATTCAATCCTGCGGAGGGTCGATTCGGTACATGAAATACTATCGATTTGTAAAGAAAACATTAAAAAATAAACTACATTTTTTCAAAAACTCGAATTAATTTCTTTAAGTAAATGAGTCAATGACCTTCTAGGTAGTTGTCGGTCGTTGCGTATTAACTACCTACAGTTCATTGGCCTCGCTCAGCTGACGTTTACTTAAAGAAATTAATTTTGTACATGCGTAAATTAATTCGAGTTTAAAAAAAGTACTTTATTTTTAATTTTCACTTTACAAATCGATAGTATTTCATTACCGAATCGACCTTCCGCGGGATTAAAACGACCAAAATTTAACGGTGTATTAACATATTTTTATCAAAGTTTAAAAATTACGACGACATTTTTTAATACCCAATAAAAACTCATCAAGAAATGTCAGCGAAGAGAATTTATACCAACGAAGACTATTATTACATTTTGAAATAGAGTATTATTGTAATGAAGTATTGTAGGCAAGAAACTGTGTCACGTCTGCGGTATAAAAATCTATATAGATGTCATGTCATTACACTAAGTTGAAAGCAACGCGTAAGTACTAGGATATGCATGGCGCTTTAGACCTTTTCGTCGCGAAAAAGTGTCCTCTATAAGCTATCTTAGCGCTGTAAGTTTTAAAAGTTTTGTTAGACGACATAATGGCAATCTAGCGCTGCAGCGATTTATTGTTTGAACTTTTCAGTATTTTGACAAATAGTTTATATGAACGTGCTTGTCTATCGCAAGAATATAGGTCGATGGTCTACATCGTCACCGGCCTGCACTGAAAACCAGCGTCGTAGACTCGTCGCATTCTGTGTGGTGTCACGACATTAAGCTGAGTGCTCGGCCGTTTTGCGCGGACGTGGCGCATACTTCTCACAATATTAATTTTTCCTTGTAAACCGGTAACTTGCGCCTTTATCCGGCAAATAAAAAGTTTTTCTTTCTTTCTTCTTCTTTCTATTAATAGTGTTTTCAGCAGCATATTTTGACTTCATTTGTTTTATATAAAGACTATTTTTGTGGCGGGTAAAATCATCCAATGACATCTCCCGCCCTTAGGCGGAGCGAGAGATAGTGTGAGACTGACTAAAAACCCACCCCGATCCTTCGTTGCCTTTCATACCAGGGCCGAGCCTTCTTTTCCTCTTGGCCACAGTAGGCTGCAAGTTGAATTTTCTTCCTGCAAACTATTAAGTGAGAGAGAGAGATCATAATAGATGGTAAGATCCATAATTATTATGTACGGTATACGCTTCAAGTACAAGTGTTCACGCTATTCAAAATATATTTTGTATAAGACAAAACAAATAAAATTGTTAAAATAACAAAACCCAAACAAAGATGTGGTGAGACGAGACTGACCTATGTAAACTATGAAAGTGGGTCAAATATCTTTAATTTATACTGAAAAGTAAATCTGCGCTTATGGCTAGTATATTTTTTTCTATATTTTTTTAGGACCTAGTTTAAAGTGGATTTAGGTACCCTATACGTATAAATAGTAGGTATGGCTGTATAAAATAGGAAAGTTTTTTTTGTTAAAACAAATATTCTCAAAAGTTCATAGATAAAAACGGTTAGATTAAATTTAGTAATACTAGCTGTATATTTGAGGCTTCACCATAAAATATTTTTCTTCTTTGCTTTTTTTGTAGGTCAGCTTTTGCGCTGCTATAGTATTTTCAGTGATAAATCATGTTTAGAGTTTTTGAAAGAATTTAGATGTTTAAGAGATGTAGAAGACAAAATCGTGTTAGTTACATTAAATATTCAGTATACACCGTTAAATTTTAATCATTTTAATCCCGTGGAGTGGGTTCTCATGTACCGAATCGACCATTCGGTACATGAAACACTATCGATTTGTAAAGTTAAAATAAAAAATAAAGTACATTTTTCCTAAAACTCGAATTAATATACGCATGTACGAAATTAATTTCTTTAAGTAAACGAGTCAATGACCTTATAGGTAGTTCTCAGCCGTTGCGTACTAGCTACCTACAGGCCATTGAACTCGCTCAGCTAACGTTTACGTCGTTAGCTGTACGCATAATGAAAGTGTTCCCAAAACGCTTTGTTCGTATAGGTGGGATATTCACCATGTACCGGTCCACCATGTACTAAAATCGGTCCAGCCGTTCTTGAGTTGTGTACACCGTTAAATTTTGATCGTTTTAATCCTATGGAGGGTCGATTTGGTATTTGAGACAATTTCGATTTGTGAAGATAACATTAAAAAATAAAGTTTTTTTTTAACTCGAATGAATTAACTCAATTACGACATTAATTTCTTTAAGTAAACGAGTCAATGACCTTATAGGTAGTTGTCAGCCGTTGCATACTAGCTACCTACAGGCCATTGAACTCGTACGTCACACCGCCTTAAGTCCGCGCCTACGTTGGCTGGAAATCAGGATCGGAATCGGAATCAATGCGGCGGCTGGGGCGTGAGGGCCGTTGCCTCTCGCGTTCGGCCTCTTCGAAGCAGTAATCCTAGCCTTTGCTAGGATTACTGCTTCGCAGAAGGAAGCGACCGCCTGCCACACCTTCTCGCTTCGGACCATGGCCTGAACCAGGCCCCGGCGCGAGAGATCGACGCTGCCGATCGCCCTCACGAGAACACGGCGATGCTCTGCCCAAGCGGGACACACCTCGACCGTGTGTTTCATCGTGTCCTCCGTGCGGTCCACACAGTGGTGACACCCGGGCGTCGGTTCCGCACGAATCCGGAACAGGAACTTCCGTCATCGTCATCCGGAAGGTGAGGACGCCGTGAGGTCTTTCCAACCACGGCATAATTAAGGCGTACCCAGCACTGGATATAGCGATAGTTCCTGTTGCCATTTAACCATGAGATCCCTCCGGTACTCTGTCGCTGCCGCAACTTGTCGTGGCAGCGGATTTTCACCCTGGCGTTGCATCTCCACGCGCAAATCGTGCATACGTGTAAGGACTGTTGCTTCTAGATCCTATGGTGACAAGCCAGCAAGTAGGCTCGCCGCTTCCCGCGTATTCCCGTATAATCAATCTCTTATAACTTTTAAAATACGACTCTAAATAAACAAACCCAATACAAATAAATACTTGTGTGGATTAGTAGAACTAATCTACAATAAAAAAAAAATAGTAGATTTTTTGATATCGTAATTCTGTGAGAAATTAAATCCAGCCTACTGTGTGCCGGTTTCCTTACGATGTTTTCCTTCACCGTTTTGAGAAGAGTCAGTGGTGAATAAATAAATTACACAAAGTACCCACTGCACCTGGCTGGATTTGAACATACGACCTACAGCCCAATAATACAGCATTAAACGTAGGAAATTGGCAAACACTTCTGCCTGAACGCCATCATGTATCTTGAGCTAAATCGAGCTGTCTTGAGGCTAATGCCCAGATTAGGGTAGCCTCAGACTAACAGCTCAACCGGGCTTTGCACTCAAGACGTCTGGTTCAACAGATCGGTCTAAGCTGCGGTCAGACGCGTCTTGTCCAGATTTAGCACTGAATTTACGGCTGTGATTGTATTGTTAATTTTGTCATTATCTAGGAGAGACATGTGCACATGCACTGATTAATGTGAGAACTGCAGTGGTAGCAACCCTGACTTACGAGTTTCAAACAAAGGCGCATTACTTTGTGTAATTTATTTCATCACCACTGCTCTTAAAACGGCGAAGAAAAACATTGTGAGAATACTGGCGTGTCCTAGAACCAAAAATTCGAAGACATGTGATATCCATCAACCCACACTGAGCCGGCGTGGTGAATTACGGCCCATTACCTCTCCTTGAGCGGAGGCCTGAGTCCCAGTAGTATACTTCTATGTCTTGTCCATCCAAGAGTGGTCGTCTTTCAGCTTAAATGAAGATGGTGATGACTGCCGTGTCTTGAAGAAGAATTGTATAGTACCTTACCTATACTCACATGACTAGAGTAGTGTATTCAGGTTCAAAGAGTTCGTATTTGCATAGGATGGTTTTTCTGTACCTAATTTAAGCCTTCAAAAACTGAACCCGTATAGGGTCATTTTGTTGATCGTCTGCCAAGACTCTTTTCTTCAGGAACGTTTAGAGGTACGAAGCTAAAATTAATATCAAATACTCAAATTTGCTGTCCCAAACAACAGTGAAATAATCAAACTTCTTAACACAACCTAATCTAAAGATAAGGCTTATTACACTTCGCTTAGGTGCATATTCTGTCACTCGCTAGGAAACCAAAATTGAGTACTTCTCGTTGACCAAGAATCCTAAAATTTGGCATGAAGCAATGTTCCATAGCTTGATTATAGAATAAAGTCTGAAACTGTAAAGTAGTTACGTCACAAAAAAAAAAACTTTCTTGCGATTCGGAAATATCTTCGAGAATCAATTCTTGAATTGAATTATTTACACAAGTAAGTTTGTACAGAAACCTCGTTGCTGGAGCTCGGCTCGCACTTGACCGTTTTTTAAATTGTAGATGAAATTGTGCGCTGAAGGATAGACCCATAATTGCAGATTAATTTTACTGAAAAATATAATAATGGCCAAAATATTCATGTTACATAGAATTCAAACATTTAGTCATTGATTTACCGCTGTTCAGTTTGTGGCTTAATTGACATACCTAAATTTACAAAACATTAATTTGTAAATGTACATTATTCTGGTACTCGCCCCGTCAGACAAATAATAATGATAATTAATACCAAATAATCTGTTCAAGAGAGCTACAAATATTTTATGGAAAGAAATTATTTTCTGTTATCTGATATTGAGAGTACAATAATGATTTCTGCGTTATTTTTTCTTAAATTAAGCAAACATTAAAATAGCAATTTGAGAGAAGAAAAAAATATATTATGTTGCTATTTTTCTTAACAAAAAATGTATATGTTGTGATTTTCTAGTTGATTTACCTTCCCACCTGATGTTAAGCAATGATGCAATCGTTGATGACGAGACGCACTAGTCTATTGAGAGCTTATTCACTCTAGCCTTGAAGATACCAAACACAAAACTCAAACTCAAAAGCGTTTACATAGGCCTACAAAGGCACTTATAAAACCAATTGGTCATCTCCTAAGGAAAAGAACCGGCAAGAAACTCCATGGTTACTCTTTAAAAAAAAAGATTATTTCTACAATATTTCCACATTACAATATTTATAAATAAGAGAGGACAATGTAGAACAAAAATGACACATTAAACATGGCGGCACAATAAAATTGTAATCTTTTCCCATATTCACATTATAAAAAGAAGCTATTACAAAAATAAAAATAATCTTGTCAGTTAAATTATTATAGATGTATTCAATAATTAAATACTAGCGAAAATCTGGCGGCTACGTTTTGAATAATATAAAAAACATTACAAAAACAATGTCACAGGAGAGGAAGAAAAAAAAAAGTATCAGTGTACATTATGAAATTAATACCACCCAAATTATGGCGGCAGCGATCTCTCTTGCCGGGCCTTGGTTCAGGCCATGGTCCGTAGTGAGGAGGGATGGCAGGCGGTCGCCTCCTTCTGTGAAGCAGTAATGCTAGCAAAGGAGGCCGACCGCATCAGGCAGAGGCTATGGGGCGCTCGCCCCAGCCGCCGCCGGGATTCTGATCCCGATTTCCGGCCACCATAGGCGCGGGCTTGCGAACGGCGTGCAATGGGTAGCACGCTGTCCGATCGTCCGGTAACCGACCGGACCGACCCCAAGTCGTCAACGGCGCGTTCTGTTTCCGCGCGCCTTAAGGAGCTGTCAGCAAACCGTAGAGGCCCAGCCTGCTAACTGCAGGCAGGCAGGGTCGAAGCCTGCTGGGGTCAAGGGCCGTTTTCTGAGAGGAAGGCTCAGCCCCGGCACTATAGGCAACGAAGGAACGGGGTAGGTTTTTAGTCAGTAAGAGTCTGACACTACTTCCCGCTCCGCCCAAAGGCGGGATTTGTCATTGGATGATTTTAACTACCATAAAAAAAAACCACCTAAATTATAATCCGATGGGAAAACCGCAGCAGGCAATTGTTCAAGTAACATCACAACATTACTTGTACGTCGGGGCCGTTAACACTGCTTCTTAGGGCCAAATTTACCAATAAACTAATCGCGATTATATAAAACAAAACGCAGTTTGAGCGCCTAGTCGAGATTGTAGCTTCATTTTGCGTTTCACCGCTATGAATTGGACCTAGTTTACGCTAAACTTAGTTTCAATTCTTTTGTTTCCACTCATGTTTACGACACGGGTCTTTATTTATTTATTTATTTATTTAATCTTCATGCAACACAAAGTACAAATGTGGGTCTATAAACTAGATTACGCTGAGCTCAGTTTAGCTGAACTAAGTTTTTATATTGAATGATGAAATTTACCCTTAGTGGGCTACCAAAACAAAAGTTAAAATCTCCAAGTTTATCAACTGAGAAGTCAAGAGAATTACAAGTTTAAAAACATATCCAGAAAGATCTAATCATTAATCTAAGTCTAGAACAATCGGTTAATATTATAAACCATTCATTAAATCCTCAACCGAACAGCTGTCAACAAAACCTAACAAGTTTAGTAAGTAACAGCTCTCTGTAATCGATCGGTTTTCATCTAGCTCCCAAACTTCACTCAAAGATACATATAGTTATATTTACATGTGCCGTGTATCGGCAAAGTGGCAACATCTGCCTCGCATTTAGTATTCGTCTGGAGTCGACACATTCTGTATACGTACAATCAGAAGCAGAAATACGGGTACAATTAGTGTAATTCGATTTTCTCCCGACTAATTGCAATTTTGGTTTTCTTTCTTCCTTGTTCACTGTTACTTTGAGTGGGCTTAGTGCTGTCAGCCTTCACGTTATCATTCGATTACCGTTTAGTCTGTATCATTGCATCACTTAATCTTTCCACCTTTCTTAAGAATTTCAGTATTGAATGTAATTTTTACGCACTGCGTATATCCTTTGCGTCCACGGATGTCGTCTGCATGTAAATTATATTTTTTAATATTTTTATGATTTATCTTCATGCAACGTAATGTACAAAGGCGGACTTGGGCTTGTTTACGGAGGCGCGGTGCATTGCACAGCGTGTTGGGCGATCCGTCGTACATTGCCATATGTTTGTGTTTGCGCGAGCGATGACGCGGCCCGCTGCTGCAATGTACGACGAACGCCCAACGCGCCGCGCAATGCGCCACGTCTCTGTAAACAAGCACCCATAGGCATTATCTTCCAGTAAAACTAGGGCGCAAGGAAAAAAGGAACATAGGAGTGAGGTATAGTCCATAAAAGTCTGACAAGCTCTCCCGCTTCACCCTAGATCGGGTAAAGTAATTGGTTAATTTCCCACCAAAAAAGAGGTACCTACATACAAAAAGAAAACATTATTGAGAAAACAAAAGTTAAAAAGGAAATAAATAGTCAAAGTAAACATACACTCATATTCAATATACGATATACAACATTATTTTTAGTATATGCGAAACCTGAATATAGTTGGTTCAGAATTAGTAACTGAATCGATTCCAATAATTTTTCCACCATGTTATATTTTTTCTCAAAAATATTTAAAAAAGGTTACAAGTTGGACTCCACCGACACTAAGTACAATGAATGTAACGACAGGTCATAGCGGGCATGAGCAAACAAACCCCTCAGGGGCCCGGATGGCCTAGTGACCATGTGTTTGTGTGGACAACCAGGCTTATCATTTTGTGATTTTTCATGACACAATTATGAAATTATATAAATAGATGCATAAAAATACTAGACCCGTGTTTCAGGTTTTGCATATACTAAAATAATGTTGTATTATTATATATACATAGGTATATATGTTTGTTCCTGACTGTACAAGTCTTTATATATGTGCATAACCGAGGCAACGTACCCTTTAAAGCTTGAACCAAGTAACGTACTTACTAAGTCATAGCTAAAAGTGAGAGACTAACGTTGCCAGACTAGATGAACTAAGTTCCGAAAGTTTAGGGAGTTGAAAGTCTCTGTAAGATGAACTGTATGCATGATTATAGTACTTGAAGTTCAATTTTTACTATTTTTTTTAATTTGAAGTAAACTAATGCTTGACTGCGATCCCACCTGATGGTAAGCAGTGATGCAGTGATGGTGGTGACTAGTTTATTATTCACTCTAGGTTTGAACACACCTAAATTATAATCAGATGGGAAAACCACAGAAGGCAAATTGTTCCAGTCCAACGATGTATATGGTAAAAACGACGAGGTGAAATGCCAAGTCCGGACCTCGATATGATTTTCGTCTTTATAGTGAGATAGATAAGACAAGAAAAACTCTGGTTCTAGAACGCAAAACTGTAAGACATAGGTGTGGTTTTAGCCGGTAAAAGTCCGGTACACCCTTCTTCGCGGCTTCCCCCCCCCCCCCCCCCCCTAGAATGAGAAAAATCATTGGATGATTTCCCTTCTCAAAAATAAAGTTTTTTTTTTTTTTTGATGTACTGATGAAAACCAACCAACTAATGATTTTTTGAATCTTGATAAATCATTGTCCATAATAAGTTAGTAAAGAGGAGACTGACCGCATGAAGCAATGGCACTCACGCTGCAGCCGCCGCCGGGATTCCGATCCCGATTTCCGGGTACCGTAGACGCGGGTTTGCGGACGGCGAACAATGGGTAGCTTACTGTCCGACCGTCCGGTAAGAGTCGGGACCGAGCCCAAGTCGTCGACGGCACGTACTGTTCCTGTACGTACTGTACTGGATTTGTCAGCTAACTGTAGGGGCCTAGCAGGGTCCAAGGTTACTCCGGGGCCATGGGTAAACTATGAAAGTAAACACCGGGCCCTGATACGAAGGCTACGAAGCAACGGGGTGGGTTTTTTAGTCAGTAAAAGTCTAACACTATGTCCCGCTCCGCCCAAGGGCGGGACATGTCATTGGATAATTTTTACTCACCGAAAAAAAAAGTAAGTTAGTAAAACTAATAATTTGCCGAACGTAATAAAATTATGAACAAGATTCACATTTTTAAGAATCTCCTGTCACAATATTTGATATCGAACTCCTCCGAAACGGCTTGACTGATCTTCATAAAATGTGTTTTAGTAGGTCTGAGAATTAGTCGCAGGCTGTTTTCTACCTGCTTACCTCAAACCCCCATTTTTTTCTTTGGTGGTTTATGACAGAACAATGTTTGCAAGGTCAACCAATGTTTTTAAAAATCTGCGACTTGTCGTGACTCCCACATATTTATTATTTGCTAGTGATAAATCCCATATGAATGAAACGCTGTAATACTGCAAACGAAGTGACAAAAAGATTAATTTTATATTGTGATGGCAGTTTTGCAATCTGTTCCGCTATTGATACGTTTTTGTCCCATCATGTGTTGAAAAGGGCCGTAAATAAAACCGGGGCAAACAGCTAGGCAATTAAAAACAAACATGTCACGCAAAAATTAGGTTAAATAAATCAAGCTACATCATTCGGGAGCAATAATTCCAACGAAATTACTTTTTATACGTATTTGATTTTATTGCAATGAAATAATGTTTTAACTTAAAATAAGAGTTTTTTTTTAGCTTCGCATTTTTGTTCGCTTTTTTTTATGGTAGGTAAAATCATCCAATGAAAAATCCCGCCCTTGGGTGGGGCGAAAAATAGTGTCAGACTCTTACTGACTAAAAACCTACCCTGTTCCATTCATTGCCTTTGTCCCAGGGCCCTTGGAGACATTTTCACATAACCTTTGGCCCCAGTAGGCTTCAGCCCTGCTGGGCCCCTACAGTTTGCTGACAACTTCTTGAGATTTTTGTTCGGTGTAAAAATCATCCAGGGAAATCTATCGTCCTTGGGCGGAGCGTGAGGGTGTGTCAGACTTTTAATAACTAAAAACCGACTCCTATTCCTTCGTTGCCTCACATACCAGGGCCGAGCCACTCTTTCAGAAGCAGATCCTTGACCTCAGTAGGCTTCGATCCTGCTGGGCCCTTACGGTTTGCTGACATCTCCTTGAGGCGCGTTTGGAACAATATACGCCGTCGACGACTTGGGTTTGGTCTGGGCGGTCGAACGGTGACCTACCCATTGCGCACCGTCCACCATCCGTCCAGTATCAAGTTTAGAAAGTATGAAGTTTTCAGTCACTTTAAGTCGCTTTGAGTTCGATTACAATCCGGAAGTAACCCATTCTGATGTTTTGCAGTAAAATGTATCGGATCAGCTTTTCTGGAATGCTTTGCTATGGTGATCAATTACTATAATAACTTTCAGCTCTACTTTATTGAAATCTCGTGTATTTTAATAATTCCACTTATTTTCCAGCTGCGTAAATACTCGAGATACAAAACTACACCAATTTTACATCACAATATTCACTAGGAATTAACTTGCGAATAATTAAAACAGTCGCTGAACTTCTTTCAAAAAAATCCCGTCAAAAACTGAAGCTGAGTTGTAGAAGATCCATATCATTACTCAGTCTATAAAAGAGAGAAGATTTACCTAAAAAAATAATTTTAGTATATGCGAAACCTGAATTTAGTTTGTTCAGGATCAGTAACTGAATCGATTCCAATAATTTTTACACGATGTTGTATTTTTTCCCAAAAAAATTAATGAAGGTACTGACAATCTCTGCTTCTTTTAGGTTTTTAACATGGACACTAGTAGTATAAGTAAGAACTAAAAAAATTTTTTAATTAAAAGCCCCATTAATTCAGAAGATGGAAATTTCAAATGAATTCATTTAATTATAACAGTTGATACATAAGTTGATTATAATAAATTCAGCATCAATCTTAACTGTAATTAACCTGAATACATATAATTTTTACTTTTATTACAAAGTGTACCCTAAAAACAACCTCTTTTAACTTCTGTCTAATGCTATCGCAAATAGAGTATAGACACGTGTATCGGATTTCCCCTATACTAAAAATAAGGTTGTATATCTTAAAAAAAAATAACTCAATCTTTAGGTAGAATTTACTCACATATACATTTTTTTTTTAATTCGAGTATAGGACAGAACAGAATAGAATACTCTTTATTGTACACCAAAATAGTAACAAAAAACTTTTATGCAAGCTAAATTCTATGAGTACAATGGCGGTCTTATCACTGGCAGCGACATAAATACAACGTATAACTGGTTTATTCTTTAAAATAGATCATTATGACTGGTTTAAAAACAAAACTCATTATCCAAATAATAGCTTTACATAAAACCATTGAAATTGTACTACAACTGACAATAGCATTACAAATGTTCTGGTACCACCCTCCAACTTGTCCATAATCAATATACCTACCTACCTATCTTCTACGCATACACCCACATACGTTCAGTCGAACTAACATTCACCAAAATGTGGTCGATATATTCTATAGTCATTTATGTAGGATATACAAGTGTGTAGGTTCGCACGATGTGAGTTACGAGTATGCAGTAGTGGGCCAGTGGTAACGATCCCGACTTACGAGTTTTAGGTCGCGAGTTCAAACCCAGTCAGGCACATTACTTTGTGTATTATTTTTTTATTGTGGATAGGCTCGCGTGTGACCTGATGATGGGACCGACGATGGAGCACGCTTGCACGGTTGGAGCAGGTTATAGCTATCAGGAAACCACTCCTTAGCTTTACGTATAATGTGTTCCCAAAACGCTTTTGTATAGCATCAACCTTATAATGTTCCCACAGCTGGGACTCAGGCTTCCTCTCTGGGAGAGGGAATTTATTACATCATTTCTCAAAGTGATACAGTAATTTAAGTCTCAAAATTGTATAAACTTTTTATCTTAGTGTACAATAAAGTATATACAAATAAATAAATAAATAGGTGTGGTTTTAATCAGTGAAAGTCTGACATGACGGAAAAGTCATTTTCCACCTAAAAAACTGACTGTGGTAACAAACAATTCCGGTAGTCAAACCGCATACCAAACCCCCAAATTCTTAGAAAATCTTGAAGACTAGAGACCTTAAAATTAATACGCCTATAAATTTCATCATCATCATCTTCCTGCCCTTATCCCGTTTTATTTGGGGTCGGCGCAACACGTTTTTTCTTCCATTCTGTCCTGTCACTCGTCATGCTATCACTAACTCCCTTTTCTTTCTTATCACTCCTCACACAATCCATCCATCTCTTCTTTGGCCTCCCTCTCCCTCTCCATCCATCCACATGTAAACTCATAACTCTTTTAGTAACATGCATTTCATCCCTCCTCTTCACATGACCATACCAAGACAAACGATTTCCTTTCAACTTTTCAGTTACTGGTGCCTCTTTTAAACTTCCCCTAATATACTCATTTCTCACGCCTACTAATAAACGCCTATAAATTTAACAATACGAAACTTAGTTAGCAACAAACTAAAAGTATTCGTTTACAACAATCCAAGTTCAGAAATTCTAACCGTATTGTTACCAGCTACAGATGCAGTCGAACTCCAAACGCTAAGACAGATGGTGAAATAGTTCTTGGACATGAATAACCCTTGGGACAGGGAACGAAGTTTGTCAATTACTTGGGCCCTGAAGCTGTCAACTTTGATGACGTTGCTAAGATTAATGGCGCTGGTACAGCATCAGATGTTAGTAATGTGTTACTACTTCCTATTTATGTGAAGTTAGATGGTAATGAATTGAATGATTATGGTAATACTGTTAAGATATTTTTATTTACGTTTTGTTTTTTCAGTGAGCCTAAAACTTTAAACGTTATTGAAGCAACAGGAGTTTAGGATCGAATCAAATGACATTCTATAGTTTATATGAACGGAATCATCAACTTATAAGTAATATTATCAGACCCAGGTAGCAACATGTCTGCTACAGAACGTTACTAAAGTAATCAAATCTCTCAGCAATCATCACTAGAACTGTGTTGGAGTTGCCCCGCATCCTGCGCACCAAGGACGTGCAACGTTTGTGTATGGTGGACTAAGATGTACGATGAGATACTATCTCATCTTACAATCAAAGCGATTGTACTACAATTCAATAGGGGTTTCCTAATAGATCACGCAGTGTTTATCGTGCGATGCTATCTCGCACACCGAGCCCTTGCATTATTGTGCTTGCGCGATTAGGATATTCAAAAGAACTCTTAATGTTAGAACTCTTCGAAATGTATCGTGTCACGAGAATTATCTTTGACAATTAGAAAGACTCCTATGAATATACGTTTGTATTTACTTGCGCCAAAAAATTAAGAATTTAGAAATTATAAGTCGTATTGTAAACGTAAATTGTATTTGTAAATTGTATTACTGTTTTAGCGTTGATATTCTATTTCAAGAATTTTAACTTCAAATGTTTCAACTGTAGTTTGGCTGAAAATCACGAACTCAGTGAAATCTATGTTCAGAACGGAACAATATACAAGAACTTTAATTCTGTTGTTAATTGAAAATCCTTTTACCACCCATTCCAAGAAACTTTATTAAGCACATTGAGTTGACTTTGGTTTTTTGATGGCCTTACTTTTCTTTACTTAATTTAATAAATCAAAAATTGATAAAAACCACTTCTATACAGGAAAATTTAAGGCAAAAAAAATACAATATCCAACAAACGACCTTGACTGTAGAATGATGGATCTGTGCAATATTCGCAGGAACTGTATCATGCAAATTTAATATCGCCTTACATTTTGCTTGCATCATCAGCAAAAACCCAAGCTTCATATAAAGAAATATTCCATCAGGAACTTTTGCAGAACTGACTAAATTATATAATATTGCATGTTTAGCATCTACCATGTTCCCATCTAACTTATTGAAGCTTCGCTCAACAAGTTAAAATACACGCTTTAAGAATTTTTTATTTCAACATGAAAACATAATGAAAATAAAACAGTAAGAAAAAACTCATTTCTTTCAGTTCCTTGCAGAGAACAACTCTATTTTGTAGACTTCTTAAAATGCTATCTCAAGAAAGGTCGTATAGTGGAACAGTTGTACAAATGGAGTATTGTTTCAGGCAATAAAGTCAACATACCTCGAGGGAAATATCTACCATTCTATTTGGAACCGAAAAACAAATAATCAGAAAAGATAAAAGTCCTTGGAAATACAATTCGTCTCTAAATTACCTTCGAGAACATAAACAATACGCCAGATACTTTAATGAATGATTAATACGATCTGTATAATCAAGAAAGTCTATTGACTGAGTCGGTGCCGGTACGCTTCGTACTATCTATTGAAGTATCTCACTTAATGAATATGCATGTCGCCTTCAATGCTGATTCGCAAATACAATCTGTAGGTGAAATGAGAAGCAGACTTTTCTATCAACGAAAGTCGAATATATAGCTCTGTATGTATTTTCAGCAACCAGATCTACGTTTGTAAGAGACTTATTATTATTATTATTATATTTAGCCTGTACTGTCCCACTGCTGGGCACAGGCCTCCCTCCATTCTTTCCAAGTATCACGGTTACTTGTTTTCTCGTTCCAATTCTTAAGAAAGACATCCAGTTCGTCCTACCATCTCTTTCGTGGTCTGCCGCGGCCCCGAGTCACTGTGTCCGGGCACCAATCCTGTTTTTTACGGGCTCACAGCTCGTCAGACATGCGGCAGACATGTCCTGCCCAGTCCCATTTAAGTTGGGCAGCCTTTTGAGCCACATCAACGTAAGAGACTTATTGCGTGAAAATCCTTGTCAAAAAACATAAGTAAACGAATACAGAAATGAAAATAACCCAGCTCTATAGTGCCATCAATCCCACATTATTGACTTACTCAAAATACGGTCTGCTGTCCTTCAACCTTAATCCCAGTTTGCATATATATTTTTGTGCCCACCGCACCGACAGCGCTAAGTCGCTTCAGCTCTAATAACAAGAAGATAAATCATGATAGGAATGCGTCGCTGTAAGCGCTGTGTTGCTCATCTAATCCAGCCCGATCATCGATCAAACAATGAAGGCTTATCGAAACTTTATTGCGATTTGCCACGAGTTGGTAGTGAGGGCGGGTAGGGAAATAAAATAAAATACATTCTGATAGTAATTCATGGGCTTATTCTGTAGGCCTTCATAGCCTTCGATTTTGAAGGTCTGTAGTTTATAGCCTTTAGCCTAAAAGCTATAGAACTTGTTATCTACTTTTATATTGATACTTTGTATTATGCTCTCTTAAACCTTGCTAGGGACCTTTTAAAGTTTTGTTCATTTTTGAGGTTCCATACCTCAAATTGAAAAGCGGAACTTTTATAGGATCACTTTGTTTCCCGTCTGTCTGTCTGTTAAGACCCTTTATCTTAGGAAAACGTGGTCGAATTGAAATTTAAACCATATACTAAGGACTACGGTACCTTGAAGCTGTGAAACGAAAAAAATACGGGCGTTTATGTCGCAAAAAATGTATATTTTGAGACTCTCAAAGGAAACACAATTCATAGAGTACTTTCCGTTTACCTAGAACACTAAAATTTGGCTTAAAGCAAAGTCTTATAGTACAAGTATAGGAATAAATCTGAAAACTATAAATTTGTAGTTATCTAGGTCACAAAAAAAAATCTTTCTTACGATTCGGAAAAATCTTAGTGACTCGATTCGTGAATTTAATTATTTACATAAATTATTTCGTACGGAACCCTTAATGTGCAAGTCCGACTCGCACTTGCCCAGATTTTTTCTTTACATTATTATAGTGTTAACTAGCAGAACCAGCAAACGCCATATAAATTATTATCCAAAAGGGAGATGGGGTAGGAGGGTAAAAAATTGCTAAAAACCTTTTTTTCTGACCTACCAAATACGTACATACAAAAAATCATTTGGTCAAGCCGTTTCGAAGGAGTTCGGTAACAAATATTGTGATACGAGATTTTTATACAATATTAGTTTTAGTATAATAAGTGAAACCCGAAAAATGTACCTAGTATTTTTATACAAAAGAATCTATGTACAAAATTTAATAACTGTATTACGAAAAATCAATAGGTTATAAGCTTTTTATGTTACCTGGTTGTCCGCACAAATAGATAGTTACCGGGCCATGCCGGTGACTAAGGGGTGATTTTTCTCCAGCACCTAGCTGTGCGCCGGAATGTAATGCCCGCTATGACCTGCCGTAACCCTTGTTGTACTCAGTTGCGATGGTGTCCAACTTGAGACTATTTTTTAATGTTTGGAAAAAAATATAACATGGTGTAAAATTTATTGAAATCGGTTTAGTTACTGATTCTGAACAAACTGTATTCATGTTTTGCATGCACTAAAAATAACGTTGTATATTTATTTATTTATTGGCACACCAACAGCTATACATACAGGATTTTTGCAAAACATAATATTAAAATCTAGGCATTGGTATGCATGCTTATTATAGGTATGCACAACTTACACCATGTTCGGTATGGTATTAATTATTATAGTATTAGATAAAAAAAAAAAGAGTCAGCAGAGCAGTGGTGCCCGAGTGGTAACGGCCCCGACCTACGTGGTCACGGTTTCATACCCATCCAGGCGAATTACTTTGTGTGTGTAATATATTTCATCACCACTGCTCTCAAAACGGTGAAGGAAAACATCGTGAGTAAATCGGCATGTCCTAGAACCAAAAATTCGAAGACATATTACATTCATCAATCTGCACTGGGCCCGCGTGGTGGATTACAGCCTCTTACCTCTCCTAGAGAGCAGGCCTAAGTCTCGGCAGTGAGGACATTAAAAAGGCTGACTAGGCTATATGCTTATGAGATAAAAAATATTGGATTACAACATTATTTATAGTTAATCTTCTTGAAAAGTAACAAAATCTATCCTTCTCAATATGACAAACAAGAAACTATTGTTTAACTGTGTTATTGGTTCCGATTTATTAAGGACGGTAGGTGTACTACTCGTAGCTAGCAAATCCAACAGGTGAATCGCTCATTCGCCGACGCTTGCCGGTTAGGCCACGTGCATACTGATACAAATAGGAATATTTCCAACAAAGCACAATTAACCAACATGGTTCTGTGTAAACCAATCCATATATAAACTCTTTGATGTCAGAACTTCCGAAATGTTTAAATTGTGATTCATCACCTTTTAGTGTTCAATTATTTATTTGTAAAGCGAAAAGTGTTTCTCTAGAATTTATGACATGAACTCACGTGGTTATGAATGGACCATAGTGGTTGATAGAATTTGGTTGTGAACTGCTATTTCTAGTCAAAATTTATTTTTTTCAGTTATTAAATTCAATGAGAATCAATTTATTTTTAAGATCAATTTATTATTATTTTATGTTTTACGATAATTTAATTTATTTCAATTAAATCATAAATTCTTTGTATTTTATGTTACTGATTAATTATTTTATGTATTCAATAAATTAATTGTAGAAATAGTATACACATTTACACAATTAAGTGCTTCATTTAATTGAAATATATTGTGATTTGTAATTTTTGTATTTTTACCAATAAATATGTCATTAAAGCAATTGGAACTATGTACGAGTATTTAGATAATCACAAGAATCTTATTGTAAGTAGTTTTACCAATATTTAATATGGCAAAAACATGTCTGACCTTTTCCCTGCTCAGGGCTTACATGGACTATTTAAAACCCACGTTGTCATAGAAATATATCGCCGTTCGTATTCACCTTTGACCCTTCTCTATTATTATGTTCTGCCACAATCCTTGCCTCGGGTTTCAGATCCCTTTGTAGCTTACAACTCAGACCTCTTTTGGAAAACATGAGAATTAACTAATACATACATGTTCTTAATAGTAAAGATATTATTTTCCTCAACTACATCATCTTCAGCCGTAAGACTAATAAGTTAGTTTTAGTCAATATTGAAGTTCAAACAGTATTTTTTCAAACGAAAGACCTGCAGGCAATGCCTTTTATTAGTTTTTCTGTAAAAAACTTAGACATAATGATAATGTCTAAGAAGTTTTTCATCTTTCAGCGCTGTTAGTATAAGAAAATTAAATAGAAGTTGGATTGTTATCGGTAGTTTATTTTTCAGAGATGATAATACTATTTTATATGTTACACTATAAACCGTAATCTTCTAAAAGACTTTAGCTAAAAGAGTGATAGACTCAGAATAAGTCATGTGAATATCGCATCCAACAGATTACCACGACTTTCACCAAGTCGTAGGTCCAGCAGGGTCGAAGCTTATTGAGGCCATAGGTTAAGTGAAAATGAACCTTTAGGGCCCCGGAACGCAAGGCAAAGTTGGAAAAAATAAGCGGGTTTTAGTTAGACCCGCTCCGCCCAAGAGCGCGAGGCGTCATTGGATTGATTTTGAAAAAAAAATGTGTTGGAGAGACCTTGCAACACTGCGTCTCAGCATATGATTGCCACTCCTAAACCTTATGACTAATTAGAAATCAGAAACCATGCCACCTAAATTATTCATTACTCCGACTTCTTGTTTCCTAAAATTAACGAAAAGCATATCCAAACAAACCATATCAATCCCCATAATAATAATGTCACTTACTTATTACGGCTTCTACCTAAAGTTCACTAACGACTACAATGGTTTGCGTTTCCTTAACGAATTTCTAGGGTCTCACAATATTAAACGTGTATTCGAAAACGTCACTTGACCCTTACTTATAAATTTCTTAATGCTTCATTTGTTATATGCTTTATGTAACAGTACTGTTGTACTGTACTGACTACGCATCGGCAGATGCAGCGTTGGAAGGCCTCACACAAGTTGTACTGATGACCTGGTTGAGGGTCTAGAATTCGATGGATGCGAAACTTGGGGACGCTTATGTCTCACAGTAGACAATACTTAGCTGAATTGATGATAATAATGAATATTGTACTAAGGTACAAACAAGAAACGTATGAAAGAACAGCTTATGTTTAAAACAAAATGGGCAGCTTTATTGCATTCCACAATCTATTCAAGGCAACCAGGGCCTCAAGTCTGCTATTACAATATTATCAGAAAGGTCTATCATTGATTTCATAATTGTTGATTATGACTAGTTTGGTAATCTACTAATATAATGTACCAGACACTCAGAATCTCCAGAATCTCCAGAATGACGACTCCAATGATCAACCACTGACACTCCATTGAGAGAAATGGCATAGAATGGTAATCTCATACTTACCTACATAATGACAAATGAATTTCTGCCTTATATCATACCAAAACATAAAAAAAACCAAACACTGATACAGTAATAACAACAAAACACTGAAAACACCGGCCGGCGGCCGCTCTAAAGAAATAAGCAGTAATGTCACATTGACTTTGATAGCTAAAAAACCACAAACCGACCATCGGTTTTGCAGATTACGAACTTTTAGCAATATGACAATTGAATCGTGTTGGAATGACGAATTTATAAAAATAGTAGACTTGGGGCCCTGTAATGGACAGTAATTGTCAGAACATGATATGCTTTAATTCTTGTTATTGGTCTCAAACAATTAAGCGCCACGCACGATACTCATATATCGGTCAGTATTATTTCACATGAAATATATTTCCGTTGGGATTTTATATGTCAATGAAATTATTTTATTACATTATGTTAATATTGACATCCCTTGAGTACGGTCTTATTAATTTTTTTTAGAGTACATTATTTTTAGTGTTTACTCAATTTAGCCCAAGGTTTAAATATGACATTAAATTTAATCATGTATACCATTTTTAATTCGTGTCACTCCAAAGTTTTTTTACATCTCATCCTTTATCTTCATTACTGAAATTCTTGTCTGGACTGTAATGTCTAATATTAATTAGTTACTTAATTGTCCTCTGTCCTCAGTTTTCTTAAGAATTGTAAATGGGTCCAATATTTCTGGTTTTATGACCAAAAATTTCGTTTTATTAGGTTGTATATTTCAAAGTTGCTTAAGTTAAGTATTTATATTTAAGTTGATTCATTAACAGATCATTGTTATTTTCCGAACTGCGAAGTTATTCAAAACAATCACCGTGACCCTAAAAATTTGACAATTTCTCTCATTAGCGGGAAAAGTTTTTGAAAGATTTCCAAGGTTCAAACCAACTGTGTTATTATTGGTTTTTAAAATAAAGAGTAACAATAGCCTTTTCTCTTTGCATTTAGCAAAATTCGTTTTCTATTTTCGTTTTGGGGAACTACAAACGGTCTATTTTCAAATTTCCACTCTGAACAACAAAAAACTAGTGTGAAATTTTAGAGTTTTTAGTTTTCCATTCCTGTTTTAGTTTTTGTTTGAGACGAAACTAGGTTAGCAACGTTAGCGAGATTATTTAAGTTATAAAAGCCTGCACGAGCGAGGCGAATTTTGTCCTAACGCATCTCATCCCTTTTCAGTATTTTTTTTTTAATCTCAAAAGTTGCACCAATTCCCTTCAAACTCCTAACTTTTCTCTTAATAGATTTTATTGTTAATGATATCATGTTGTCTGCTGTAATTATTTTGATTGATGGATTCCATTTACTCATACAATACTCAAATATCTTTTTAGAATCTTGCAACTAACGATTCATCTCAAAGCAAAACATGCATACTCATTATTATAAATAACTTCTCCTTGGTAACCACTCACTTCAAAACGAAAACATGCATATTCATGATTATGAATTTCTTCTTCTCTGTATGTTATGTCAGCAAATTTACTGTTTTCATCTGTCAGTTTGTTTCTTTTATCTTCAAACCACACAACGAATTTTGATACAGTTTTAACTCTATTTGAACTGGCAAAAAAATTCCGTCCTCATCTAGTTTAAACTGACAGAAAAATTGACGTGTAAATGTGTTTTTTTTTTTTAAAAAACCTACTTGCATTAGTATTATCTTCTTTTAGAGAATTAAAAATTCATGCATAATTATAATATAAAACAGCCACGTATATCAAAGATTAATGATGTTGTGCAAAACATGTTTTAGGCATAGCCTACAACTCGTTTTTCGAGGCCGTTACCACTTGGCCACCATTGTTCTAAAACATAGACACCACACATTAATGCCTTATCTATATTATCGATAGCTGCCAAACTTTACCGCACTTCCAAGTATCTTCGATTACCCCACTTATATGCATGATTGGTATCAAGTACACGATTCCTTGATTGAAGCCAACTTCTCATATGTAAGGAAACCCATTAACAACAACTTCCTATTGTGTTATGTTTGGTCGAAACACGAGAACCGCATAACGGGAAATAGCTAAGAATAAATAACTGTATTGGAAGAGGCGGTCATATTAGTTGGTTTTATTATTCGTTATTAATAAGTTCCTTGATAACGAATCTGAGAACTAAGGTTACCGACATAGGCTGCAGAATTGCCAAACTTAAGTGGCAGTGGGTAGGGCACATTACTTATAGAACAAATGATGCAAAAGATGCAGCGTAGGAAGCTCTCCTATGAGATAGAGCAATGACCTGGTGACGGTTGCAGAAATTCGATGGATGCAAAACGCACAATCAGTCGTTGTGGAGACACTTGGGGAGGACTATGTCCAGCCATGGAGGTTTTTTGGCTAAAATAATGATAATGAGTCTTACAAATTAACTAAAAAACTGTACTGATGCGAGTCGGACTCGTAAACTGAGGATTCCGTACAAACTAACTTATGTAAATAGTTAATTCCCGAATCAAGTCTCGACGATTTTTCCGAATCCAAAATAAACATCTTTTTTTGTGACGTAACTACAAATTTACAGTTTTCATATTTATTCCTATACTTGTGCTTTAAGACCTTAATTCATGCCAAATTTAAGGGCTCTAGATCAACGGGAAGTACCCTATAAATTTTGATTCCCTTAAGAGTGTCAAAATATACGTTTTTTGCGATATAAACGGCCGTATCGTTTTTTCCAGTAACTTTAGATGTTTGGTTTTTTTCACAGCTTCCAGAGACGGTAGACTGGAGTATATGGTTTTAATTTAAACTCGATACCTCTAGGCGTTTCAAAGATAAAGTCTTCTTGACAGACAGACAGACGGACAACAAAGTGATCCTATAAGGGTTTTGTTTTTTCTTTTTGAGGTACAGAACTCTAATAAGTATGTAACTAATATTTGTGACTTCACCCACGTAAATGTAGGTATTTCCATGCAAATTTCGCACCCTTGTTTCTTCCCCTTAGGGGTTGAATTTCAAGACCTTGTTACTCGTATATGCCAAATTTCAGGGTTACAGGTCAAAAGAAAGTACCCTACTGGTTTAAGTTTTATAGCGTACTAAAATCCGCACTTACACGGAGTATAAACTACCTTATCCTTGGAATGCTTTAAGTTTCATTTTCATTCTGTTGCTTATTTTAGTATTTTATATCAATTTCAGAGCAGTGGTGGCCGAGTGGTACCGGCCGCGCCTTACGAGTTGTAGGTCGCGGGTTCAAACCCGGCCAGACGCATTACTTTGTGTAATTTATTTCATCACCACTGCTCTCAAAACGGTGAAGGAAAACATCGTGAGGAAACCGGCATGTCCTAGAACCAAAAATTCGAAGACATGTGACATTCACCAACCCGCACTGGGTCTGTGTGGTGGATTACGGCCCATTCCCTCTCTTGGAGAGGAGGCCTGTGTCCCAGCAGTGGGAACATTAAAAGGTTGATGATGATGATATCAGTTTCAGCTTCATACCTTATCGCTTTCGTGGGCTAGCGAACGGTGAGCAATGGGTAGCTCGTAGTCCGGCCGTCCGGTAACTATCCAAACCGAGCTCGAGTAGTCGACGCGGCGGCGGTGTAGTGTTTCACGCACGTTTCAAGGAGATGTTACGTGTTCGCGCAGGCTCGTACTGACAACATTTATACCGTCGTTCGGGAAAAAGTTGGGTCGCTTATGAGGAGGGTGCGGGGCAGCCACAACAGCATCCTGAAAACCATAGCTGAGGATGCGCGTGCTCCTGTATTGAGACATTCCATTCGTAGGGAGGGTCTCTCACTGGTGGTTATCTGGCTGGGGTGTAGTGTCTCAGCGCAGGGTCATTTACGAGTCTCATGGGGCTATTTTTATTACTGTTTCCTGGCCCTGAGGAGATATTAGTTAGAAACAGTTTTAGTTTTATTTTTGTGTCTTAATTTATTACTAACAATAGTTTTTAAGTTTCATGTATAGTAGCCGTTGGACCATGATGTCCGAAAAATAAAACAAAATAATTTGATTTGAATTTTGTTACCAAAATCGTAGGTACCCAGCAGGGTTGAAGCCTTCTGGAAACAAAGGCGAAGAAAGAAGATAAGGGTGGGTTTTAGTCAGTGAAAGTCTGTCACGCCCTCTCGCTCCACCCAAAGGCGGGAGAAGGCATTGGATGATTTCTGACCAAAAAAAAAAATACCTCCACGGCTTCTTGAGAAAAAGGGTTTTGACAAATGGATAGTCGAACAACAAAAACCTTTTGAATATCGTAATTAGAGACACAATAGAAAGGCAATAAGTGTGCGGACGCCGGCGTCCTCTTGGTGCATAACAGTTTAATATAACAAAATTAAGAGCTTTTAACGTCCCTTCAAAAGCCTCTAATGAATTACTTTACTTTTTATGTAACCATTTTATCTTCAAGTAGTTGATTCATCTGTAAAAACATCAAGAACCCTTCCTCACATAAACAAATAGATCTCAACACAATTAGCAATGTCAACACACATTCGAAAAAATTTCCTCAGTTACACAAACTATTTAAAACCTTATGCACAACTAATACAGTTCAAACTTGCACTAAAGCGTAGACTTAATATGGGGAGCATTAAATCAAATTAAAACTTACAGTTTTGCTAATAAAGCCTCATTCAGCAGTGACAATCGTGTAATTTACTATTTTAATTTGAACTTTATTATCATATAAAATTAGTTTTTGTTTTAATTTGCGACTCTGGCTTTATGCGAATTACGTTTGAAAACAGAACTAACTTGATTCAAGTCTCATGATGAACTTTAGATTTTTAAATTAAATATGTATAAATTTTTTTAAGAACAAAAATATTTCTAAAATATTGTTCTTGCTTATACTAGAATAAGGCCTGGATTCCACCAAAGCAGAGAGGAGAGGAGACGAGAGGAGAAATTTTGCGAAGCTGGCAGGTTATTTCCACCAAAGCAGAGAGGATAAATGTAGTGGAGAGAAGATGTGAGATTTGTGTAAGAAAAGAGGCGCGGGGATAAGACAGTGAGGTTTTTTTGTGGTAGGTAAAATCATCCAATGACAAATCCCGCCCTTGAGTGGAGCGGGAAATAGTGTCAGACTCTTACTGGCTAAAAACCTACCTTGTTCCTTCCCTGCCTTGGTTCCAGGGCCCTGGTATGCAATTTAATACCTCCCCAGAGCCCAGAATAGGCCCTACTGGGCCCCTACAGTTTGCTGACAACTCCTTGAGGCGCGCGGGAGCAGTACGCACCGTAAACAACTTGGGCTCGGTCCGATCGGTTACCGGACGAACGGACAGCGAGCGCGCCTACGGTGGCCGGAAATTGGGATCGGAATTACGGATGCGGCGTGAGTGCCGTTGCCTGATGCGGTCGGCCTCCTCCTTTGCTAGCATTATTGCTTCGCAGAAGGAGGCGACCGCCTGCCACTCCTCCTCGCTCCAGACCATGGCCTGAACCAAGGCCCGGCGTGAGGCAGCGGGGTTTAGGGTGCGTGAGTGCTTGTACCGCCCGGCCGCCCAACTAGACACTTTTTCACTCTGCCGCTTACTCGCTTGCTGCACAAAATTCTATAGACAAATGAGACATCTCCTCTTCTCTCCGTTTGATCCATTTCCACCAAAGCTAAACGGAGAAGAGATGTGGACATAAAGAAATCGGATTGGTTTATTCAAACACATCTCCTCTCGTCTCCTCCCCTCTCCACTTTGGTGGATACCGAGCCTCAAATGAAAATTCTTCGCACTAATAAAATTCAATTATTTCATACTTTACAAGTTTTTGCCAGCGGCTACGCTCACGTGAAAATAGGTTTCTCTCAAAAATATCAAATAAACATAATTTTGCTGATGTGTGTACTCACAAAGCCACTGCCATCTAAAATTATTATGTCTATTTATCAAAAAACACAACCACAAGAAGACAAGACAAAATGGCAGAAAACTTTTTATAGGTACTCGGAGGGTTAGGAAAAATGCGTGTTGTTTGTTCCCTCCTCACAAAATCACATCACATCCCATGGGAAATGGTGTGATTTTGTGAAGAAGAGCATCACTTAGTTCTTACGACCCCCGGGGGTATCGCAAGCACTAAGTAATTGCATCAGGTGTAGCTGTACAAGGATTTATGGAGAAATATGACTATTTTCACACGCACTTTATGAAAATTAAAAATAAGACGGTGGCTGCGGCTGCTGTGACCCTCAAATGGCGCAAATACTGTAACCTTAATGGTAATTACAGTTTTGAGCTGTTTGGGGTCGAAACGCTTGGACCATGGGGTCCGAGTGCGCGTTTCCTTTTCGAGGAAATTTCACACCGACTGATCTACACTTTGCGTGACCAGAGGACTGGCTCGTTCTTTGCCCAAAGAATCAGCATTGCCATTCAACATGGCACTTCTGCCAGTTTTCTGGGCACGTTACCGGATGGCAGCGATGAGGCGGAGTACTACGACGCCTAAGTATATTATGTGGTTTTGTATTATATGTACAATGTATATATACAAAAAAAATATGTATAGTTCGGTTTAGTATAAATAATTAGTTATAATAAATAAATAAGAATGATTAAATTAATAATAATAAGTAAATAAACTAAAAGGATTACTAAATGTCATGAGATGAAAACTATAATGGATACACAAATTTTCTAAAGCTGTCTATTCTTTAGTTCTGTAATTGGAATAAAATTAATTAGGTATTCTTACCTTTGCTGAGCATTCACCTGAAATATATGAGGCTAGTTTTTCAAGCTGTTCTAGCAATCAAGTAATTAATAACTTATTTTTTAAAGTTGTATAGTTTAAATATGGACTATCGCTTTTTGAAATAAACGAAAAAGTTACATTTAAATTCGTAATCTCCACTAGAAATGCCACACAGAAAACAAAAGAGAATGTTTTTTGACCACCCTGTAAAAGACTATATTGAGGACAAAAATACTACAGGGATTGACCTACTCCAGTACGCACTACAATTGTTTAAGCAGGCAGGGTCGAAGCCTACTGGGGCCAAGGGTTTGCTTCCGAAAAGAAAGCCCGGCCCTGGTATCTAAGGCCACGAAGGAACGGGGTGGGTTTTTAGTCAGTAAGAGTCTGACACTATCTCCCGCTCCGCCCAAGCGGCGGGAGATGTCATTGGATGATTTTACCCACAACCAAAAAAAAAAAAAAACTGTTTCATTTTATGTTCATTTTCATATGTTTATTATTATTTTTTACAATTTGACATCGTAGATTATTTTAATTTTACAATTGTATTTTTTGACATTTTTCCTTTCATTATTTTTGATGTGAGGACTATGTGGATTGCTTTTTTTCTCTTTTCATTATTTTAAGTATGTCTGGCAAATTAAGTATTTTCGGCGGCCTATCTCGCAATTCTATTCTATTCGCTATTTCGTTGAACTCCTTATTAGTCCTGAGTTGAGCTTTGCGAATACTGACAAATGTTTGCACTGACTGGACAGGTCCACTCAAATCTGTATGGTTCTTTCTTCAAAAGACCATCTCGGACAAATCAGCATGGTCTTCATCTGATTTGACGATTATATATTTACTGTAAGGATTTTAAAAGAGACGTAACCCCTGAGTTTGTTTCGGTGTTTCTTCTCAGGGCAGTCAGCTAGAAAACACCGGCCTCATCTAGTTCAAAATGACAAAAAAAAAAATATTGATGAGTAAAAGTGTTTTTAAAACCTATTTGCAAAATAAATTACATTTATCATTTACCATTATTGAAGTTTTAATCATTGCATAATTGGTACTAAGAATCGGCCTTAAAATTATTATACTGTTTTCAAAATCCTTTCAGCTTTTAAAGCATGTACTTACACAAAAACTGAAAGTGGTATTTTATTGTTGTAATAATATGTTTGTAATAGATAAAAAGGGTCATACACAAACGCCTATTGTAAGTAAGGACCTAACCTTTCTGAAGTAGGTACACACATTATCAATATGCTCTGTGTATGTCCCTCTAGAGCGTCCCCTCTCGCCATTCCCATTCACGTTTTATTTTTAAATCTTAGCTGAAAAACAAAATAATTGCTTGCCAGTAATACTGTCTAGTTAAATATGAAACTGACAGTTCGTTTAATTACGGCTAATTTACGAGAGAAGATTTACAACGTAATTAGCGTGACCTTTTATTATTTATCGACGTAGATCCAGCATCCAGTCTGTGACGGACAGGTCATGACAGATGACCCTGTAAAGCTCCTTTTTGCTCCGCCATTTTTTTCCTGTCAAAAATTGACTGGCTATAATGTTTTCATCTTTGTGAAAACAAATTGTAATCCTTTTTTTATTGATGATGTCGGAAGCAGGGTCCTTAATTTCCTGCAAAATATACAGCTAATTTTGTTTTGAACAGGGTAAATTTATTTGTAGCGTAAATTCTATATAGAAAGCGGTCTTCTAATGACACTCGCTGTCACATTTTCGTGTTGCGACGGTTTTCGGAAGCCATTTTGTTTTACAGTCTCGAAATATAAAACGTAGAGTCCTACCTGAGCTGCGAGAACAGTTGAAAGAACTCTTTCTATCATGGTAACTACCATGGACCTAAAACGCAAAGAGCATATCGCATGCTTAATAAAAAAGAGACTTAACTTAAAAAATAAGGTATTTGAATCCTTAAAACATGTCTCAATAATAAGGCCCAATTTTGAAATACCCTCTTTTTGAGTTAGGTCTCTTTCCTATTAAGCATGCGATGAAAGCAGGTAGTTTTTTGGTATCGCTCTACCCTAAAGCAGGAAAAGTCGTTTGATGATTTCCTACCTCAAATAAAAAAACCGGGCAAGTGCGAATCGGACTCGCGCACTGACGGTTCTGTACGAACGAACCTATGAAATCAGTTCAATTCATGAATCGAGTCTCTAAGATTTTTCCGAATCACAATTTTTTTTTGCGGTTCGGAAAAGTCTTCGGGGCAACAAAGCGATCCTATAAGGGTACCGTTATTTTCATTTGAGGTCGGAACCCTAAAAAAGAGAATCTTCCCTGGGTGGTATTATATCCATAAATATTTACTTACAACTATTTCACATAGAAACAATTTGAATTTTTATTTGATATAAACTAGTGCTTGGCCACGATCGCAACTGATGTTAAGCAGTGATGTAATTGTAGATGGTGAGGCGCCCCAGTTTATTAAAAGCCTATTCACTCTGGCCTTGAAGATATCTAAATTATTATCGGACGTGAAGATCGCAGCAGGCGATCGATGTAAGCAGTATAAACGACGAGGCAGAACGCTTAGTCCGGACCGTAGTGGTTTCAAAAACGTAAGGGTGGGTACTCTAATATACCTACTTCGTTTATTTAGAAACCGAGCACAATTTTATAAAGGACAATGAAAAAAAAATAATCATTCGTTTTTAAAAATGAGACCCGGCAAAAACGAACTTAAAATAACAAATTACGCACAGTATTCAGTACAAACCTGCGTAGGAAGATATACCAATATACACTGTTTTTCTTTAATTTTGAGATGAACGAAAAAATAATGAAATTACAAAACGGTAACATGTATTTAATCCATTAATTTTGTTTATATTATGTTTTAAAAACAGTGTAAGATTTGTAAAAATATGTAACAGCTGTTTGCTCATGCAATATTGTTGCCTAAAATTATTTGTTAAGAAAACGTATGAGAATTAGAATTTGTATCAAGGCAAATATTTATAAACAAAGTCTCAAGATAATCTCTGCTTCCTGTGAATTCAACAGAGAAAAACAGATTTGTGATAATTGTAGATTGTCTCGAATCTGCTTCCAGTGGCATATGTAAAATTTACTCAAAAATGTTTGCGCGACATTACAATTTCACACAGGACAGAAAATTATTGTTTTTTTGGGAAGTGGGCATCACCATTTTAGTCAAAAGACGTCAACTGCTGAATGACAGGTCTGTTGGTCTAGTGGTTAGTGGCCCTGACTGCTATGCAGGAGGTCGTGGGTTCGATTTCCACTCAAGATAAATGTTTGTGTAATGAGCACGATCATTTGTTCAGGGTCTGGGTGTAATTTATCTATAATATGTATGTATTTAGAAATATATAATAAGTATGTTTATCAGTTGTCTAGTACTCATAACACAAGCTCTGCTTAGCTTGGGACTAGACGGCGTTGTGTGATAGTTGTAGAATATTATATAATAGGCCTCGCCCATGTGTCGCCACAATGACCGGTCCTGTATGTCTCGCATCCATCGCATTCCCGCGACTCTCACCAGGTCATCAGTCCGCCTTGTTGAAGGCATTAAATAAATAAAAAAATCATTTGATATACGAGTATAATAGCAAATTCATTTCTCTCAAAACTTTTGTCAGAAAGTCACTGAAGAGGCCATTATAATAAATAATTATACTTAATTTTGGGTGACATGCATAAAAAGTGCTGGAAATAATACTCGCAAAATGATTAGTTTATGGTTCTGAAATATTTTGGAGTGACCGTATAGCATTTTTTTTAGGTGGGGAAATCATCCAATGACATTTCCGCACGTTTGGGCGGAGCGGGAGATAGTGTCAGACTTTTACTGACTAAAAACACACACCTATTCCTTCGTTGCCTTTCATACAGGGGCCGAATCTTTTTTTAGAAACCGCCCCTGTCCCTAGCAGGCTTCGACCCTGCTGGACCCCTCAAGAAGTTGTCAGCAAACAGAAGGGACTGTTTGCTGACAACTTTTTGAGGCTTGCGTGGAACTATTCGCGCCGTCTTGGCTTGGTCCAGACTTGGGCTTGGTCCGGACGGTAACTGGACGATCAGACAGAAAGCTACCCATTGCTCGCCGTCCGCAAGCCTGTGCCAACAGTGGCTGGAAATCAGGCTCGGAATCCCGGAGGTGACTAAAGGGTCAGAGCTGAATAGTTTTATAAGGTGAACCAATGAACAAATGCACGAGTAATATGGATGCGACCAAAGCTGGATCGGTATGTTTAGCTACGCTTAGGGAGATCTATTATAAGGTCTAGCTACAATGCCTTAGTCCATTATAAACAAATAGTCTAGAAAGTCTTGAAGTCTTGATTAAACAGCTAAAAGATTCAAGATAAGGAGAGTTTCTGTCTTCAAACAACACTACAGCCATGGAAAATCCAACTTTGCTCTCGATTCTCATATTTTTGCGCTCAACTTTATGGGAAAACTTTCTTGTATAACCCCCGGGAAGTCCGAAAAAAACATCGTTTATATTTACTCACGTTGCTGGTGACACGCTTCATGATTTTGTCATAAATCAGTCTCAGTTCGGCTGAAAAACAAAGATACTGGAACACTTCCCTAAGTGCTTTGTTTTGTAGAGAATTGGAGAAACGAATGTAGTCTTTAGATCTCGTCCTGGTCTAGTCTTTTATTATATAGCTTTCTTTCAAGAGTTCCGTAGCTCAAAAGAAATAAATTACAAATAAAAAAACTTTTTTAAAAACAAGCTTTCAATTAAATGGGCTAAAAAGAAGAAAATAAACTTTTCCTTTATAACTTTTACTATCAATTTATAACGACATTACACAATTTATATGATACAAAAGCTTGTCGCGAGATTTTGAAAATATTAAAATCAATAGATGAAGTTATTTAACTTATTTAATTAATGAAGTTATTTAGCTGTGTATTTACACAGTTAAATCTCGCGACAAGCTTTTATATCATATAAATTGTGTAATGTCGTTATAAATTGATAGTAAAAGTTATAAAGGAAAAGTTTATTTTCTTCTTTTTAGCCCATTTAATTGAAAGCTTGTTTTTAAAAAAGTTTTTTTATTTGTAATTTATTTTTTACTTTTTAGTTATACCTTATTTAAATCACATTTGTATTCTCAGCAAATCCTCACATTTGCTACCCATATCATAGGAAAGCATAAGAAACTTAGTCTGCTATCTTTAGAAGTCTGCCAGGTTTTTTTTATGTTGGGTAAAATCATCCAATGACATCCCCCGCCCTTCGGCTTGGTTCGGTCTGTTACCGGACGGACAGCGAGCTACCCATTGCCTGCCGTCTGCAAGCCCGCGCCTACAGTGGCAAGAAATCGGGATCGGAATTGCGGCGGCGGCTGCGGCGTAAGCGCTGTTGCCTGATACAGTCGGCCTCCTCCTTGGCTAGCATTACTGCTTCGCAGAAGGAGGCGACCACGTGAGAAGTCTACCAGGTTGGATTTATGAAACCAAAATGATGGTGGTGGATCGTAAGACTAACAATCAACCTAACTTACATGAAATAGCCAATTGCGAAGTTGTCCAGAGTTTATCTACCTGGGATCCAAAATCACAAAACCTAGGAAATGCGGAGAAGATTCATGCACCGTAAAACGATTGACGCTCTTGAAATGTGACGCTGGAGGCGTTAACTGAGGATAAAGCAGACTGCTCAACGCACTAAAGGTTCCATTCCTAAAGAGCTTTGCATCAAAACAAAAACTTTCGTCGATTGTGCAACAGCGAATTTTTAAGCTGTTTGGATATATCATACGCAATGAAAGCTCTTTGGAACGTTTAGTGGTACAGGAAAGAGTAGATGGCCTACGTTCTCGCGGCCAATCGCCTACCAGACCTCACTAAATCATCTTCAGAGTGTTCCTTCATTGAATGTATACGAAATGCCATGAATAGAGAGGGATAGAGAAGTCTCGCAAAAGCCGCATCCAACCTACTAGCAGACCACTACCACCCCATCAAGAGTATGACTGACAAAAAGGAGAATATTGGATTTAGAGTTATGTCACTTTATTTTTCAAGTTACTCTCTGCAAGACCTTTCAATTGGTATTTTGTAGGAGTGTATTAAAACAAACTAGCTATTTACTTATGTAAATTTGTACGGAACCGTCCGAGCGCGAGTCCAAGTCGCTGATGACCGGTTAGAACTTATTTTATTCGATCCGAAACTCGATGGGATTGTGTCGTTTTATTGCGGAACTCCTATGGCCACCTTTCAGCTCCGTCATCAGATCCCGACTGCCATATTGATCAAAGTACTCGTGATTACAAATCTAACGAGACCAAAGACAAGAGGGCTGTGTCGTTTAATTGCGGAGTTCGTGTAGCCAACTTCCAGCTCCATCATCAGACCCTGGTTACGATATAGGATTCAAGTACTCATCAATACAAATCAAAAGAGCCCAAACTCGATGGGATTGTGTCGATTTCTTACGAAGTTCCTATGGTTTTTTTTTATAGTTGGTAAAATCATCCAATGACAAATCCCGCCCTTGGGTGGGGCGGGAAATAGTGTCAGACTCTTACTTTCTAAAAATCTACCCTGTTCCATTCATTGCCTTCGTCCCAGGGCCCCGGGTGACATTTTCACATAACTTTTGGCCCCAGTAGGCTTCGGCCCTGCTGGGTCCCTACAGTTTACTGACTACTCCTTGAGGCGCGTGGGAACAGTGCACGCCGTAAATGACTTGCGCCGTTACCGGACGGACGGACAGCGAGTTACCCATTGCCCGCCGTCCGCGAGCCCGCGCCTATTGTGGCCGGAAATCGGGATCGGAATCCAGGCGGTGGCGGCGGCGTGTGTGCCGTTGCCTAATGTGGTCGGCCTCCTCGTTTGCTAGCATTACTGCTGCACAGAAGGAGGCGACCACCTGCCACCCGTCCTCGCTGCGGAGCATGGCCTGAACCAAGCCCCTGCGCGAGAGATCGCCGACACCGATCGCCCCCACAAGTACACGGCGATGCTCTTCCCAAGCGGGGCACACCTCGACTGTGTGCTCCACCGTGTCTTCCGGGCGCTCCGCATAGTGGCGACACCCGGCCATCGTCTCCGCACGAATCTTGTACAGGTACTTCGCGAACTTGATACATATAAGATCCAAGTACTCATCAATAAAAATCAGATGAGCCCAAACTCGATGGGATTGTGTCGATTTCTTACGAAGTTCCTAAGGTAACCTTCCAGCTCCATCATCAAAATCTGATTACCATATAGGATCCAAGCACTCGTCAATACAAATCAAACGAGCCCAAATTCGATGGGGTTGTGTCGTTTAACTGCGGAGTTCCTATGACCACCTTCCGACTCCATCATCAGACCCTGGCTACCATACATGATCAAAGTACTCGTTATTACAAATGAAATGAGCCTAAAGTCGATGGGGTTATATCTTTTAATTGCGTAGTTCCTATGGCAACCTTCCAACTCCATCATCAGACCCTGGTTACCATATAGGATCCAAGTACTCGTCAATACGAATCAAAAGAGCCCAAATTCGATGGGGTTGTATCGTTTAACTGCGGAGTTCCTATGAACACCTTCCGACTCCATCATCAGACCCTGGCTACCATACATGATCAAACTACTCGTCAATACTAATCAAATGAGCTCAAACTCGATGGGGTCGTATCGTTTAACTGCGGAGTTCCTATGAACACCTTCCGGCTCCATCATCAGACCCTGGCTACCATATAGGATGAAAGTACTCGTCAATACAAACTAAACGAGCCCAAATTCGATGGGTTTTGTCGTTTAAGTGCGGAGTTCCTGTGACCACCTTCCGGCTCCATCATCAGACCCTGGCTATCATACAGAATCAAAGTACTCATAAATACTAATCAAGCGAGCCCAAACTCGATGGCATTGTATTGTTTTATTGCTAAGTTCCTATGGCTACCTTCCAGCTCCATCATCAGATCAGCTCCATGTTATCATAATGTTGCATTGTCACCCGATTTACACATGCATGTAAAATTTCAGCTCAATCGGTTGAAGATATCTGCTTCAAAATTGAGTTGCAAGATTTGAGCCGAACATACATAGTTACATACAGTGCAAGCTAATAGAAAGCTTGTAAAAACGGAAACTTTATATGATGAATTTGTCTGTCAAGACCCTTTATCTCGGGAGCGTGTGGTATAGGTGTAGGTGTAGGGTGGTATAGGGTTGAAATTAAAACCACATGTTCAGGTCTGCAGTCCCATGAAGCTGTGAAAAAATCCAACTTGTAAGCCAACGAAAAAAAAAAACGGCGGTTTATGTCGTAAGAAATGTATATTTAGACAATCTCAAAGGAATCAAAATTCATAGGGTACTTCTAGTTGATCTAAAACGCTGAAATTCGGTGTGAAGGAAGGTCCTAGGGCACAAATTTAGGAATAAATCTAAGAACAGTAAATTTATACTCACGTCACAAAATTTGATTCGCAAAAATCTTCCGAGACTGGATTTGGGAATTGAACTATTCACATTGGTTTGTACGGAACCCTCAGAGCACTCGATTCTGATTCGATCTTGTCCATTTTTTACAAGCTTTCTATTAGCTTGCACTGTATGTAACTATGTATGTTCGGCTCAAATCTTGCAACTCAATTTTGAAGCAGATATCTTCAACCGATTGAGCTGAAATTTTACATGCATGTGTAAATCGGGTGACAATGCAACATTATGATAACATGGAGCTGATCTGATGATGGAGCTGGAAGGTAGCCATAGGAACTTAGCAATAAAACAATACAATGCCATCGAGTTTGGGCTCGCTTGATTAGTATTTATGAGTACTTTGATTCTGTATGATAGCCAGGGTCTGATGATGGAGCCGGAAGGTGATCATAGGAACTCCGCAGTTAAACGATACAACCCCATCGAATTTGGGCTCGTTTGATTCGTATTGACGAGTACTTTCATCCTATATGGTAACCAAGGTCTGATGATTTAGGTGGAAGGTGGTCACAGGAACTCCGCACTTAAACGACAAAACCCATCGAATTTGGGCTCGTTTAGTTTGTATTGACGAGTACTTTCATCCTATATGGTAGCCAGGGTCTGATGATGGAGCCGGAAGGTGATCATAGGAACTCCGCAGTTAAACGATACAACCCCATCGAATTTGGGCTCTTTTGATTCGTATTGACGAGTACTTGGATCCTATATGGTAACCAGGGTCTGATGATGGAGTTGGATGGTTGCCATAGGAACTACGCAATTAAAAGATATAACCCCATCGACTTTAAGCTCATTTCATTTGTAATAACGAGTACTTTGATCATGTATGGTAGCCAGGGTCTGATGATGGAGTCGGAAGGTGGTCATAGGAACTCCGCAGTTAAACGACACAACCCCATCGATTTTGGGCTCGTTTGATTTGTATTGACGAGTGCTTGGATCCTATATGGTAACTAGATTTTGATGATGGAGCTGGAAGGTTACCATAGGAACTTCGTAAGAAATCGACACAATCCCATCGAGTTTGGGCTCATCTGATTTTTATTGATGAGTACTTGGATCTTATATGGTAACCAGGGTCTGATGATGGAGCTGGAAGGTTGCCATAAGAACTCCGCAATTAAACGATATAACCCCATCGACTTTAGGCTCATTTGATTTTTAATGAAGAGTACTTGAATCTTATTTTGTAACCAGGGTATGATGATGGAGTTGGATTGTGCTCATTGGAATTCCGCAGTTAAACGACACAACCCCATCGAATTTGAATTCGTTTGATTTGTATCGACGAGTGCTTGGATCCTATATGGTAACCAGGTTCTGATGATGGAGCTGGAAGGTTACCATAGGAACTTAAGTTACTAACCGAACATGGCAAGTTCGCGAAGTACCTGTACAAGATTCGTGCGGAGACGATGGCCGGGTGTCGCCACTATGCGGAGCGCCCGGAAGACACGGTGGAGCACACAGTCGAGGTGTGCCCCGCTTGGGAAGAGCATCGCCGTGTACTTGTGGGGGCGATCGGTGTCGGCGATCTCTCGCGCAGGGGCTTGGTTCAGGCCATGCTCCGCAGCGAGGACGGGTGGCAGGTGGTCGCCTCCTTCTGTGCAGCAGTAATGCTAGCAAACGAGGAGGCCGACCACATTAGGCAACGGCACACACGCCGCCGCCACCGCCTGGTTTCCGATCCCGATTTCCGGCTACATTAGGCGCGGGCTCGCGGACGGCGGGCAATGGGTAACTCGCTGTCCGTCCGTCCGGTAACGGCGCAAGTCGTTTACGGCGTGCACTGTTCCCACGCGCCTCAAGGAGTAGTCAGCAAACTGTAGGGACCCAGCAGGGCCGAAGCCTACTGGGGCCAAAAGTTATGTGAAAATGTCACCCGGGGCCCTGGGACGAAGGCAATGAATGGAACAGGGTAGATTTTTAGAAAGTAAGAGTCTGACACTATTTCCCGCCCCACCCAAGGGCGGGATTTGTCATTGGATGATTTTACCAACTATAAAAAAAAAACCATAGGAACTTCGTAAGAAATCGACACAATCCCATCGAGTTTGGGCTCTTTTGATTTGTATTGATGAGTACTTGAATCCTATATGGTAACCAGGGTCTGATGATGGAGCTGGAAGTTGGCTACACGAACTCCGCAATTAAACGACACAGCCCTCTTGTCTTTGGTCTCGTTAGATTTGTAATCACGAGTACTTTGATCAATATGGCAGTCGGGATCTGATGATGGAGCTGGAAGGTGGCCATAGGAGTTCCGCAATAAAACGACACAATCCCATCGAGTGTCGGATCGAATAAAATAAGTTCTAACCGGTCATCAGCGACTTGGACTCGCGCTCGGACGGTTCCGTACAAATTTACATAAGTAAATAGCTAGTTTGTTTTAATACACTCCTACAAAATACCAATTGAAAGGGCTTGCAGAGAGTAACTTGAAAAATAAAGTGACATAACTCTAAATCCAATATTCTCCTTTTTGTCAGTCATACTCTTGGTGGAGTGGTAGTGGTCTGCTAGTAGGTTGGATGCGGCTTTTGCGAGACTTCTCTATCCCTCTCTATTCATGGCATTTCGTGTACATTCATTGAGGGAACACTCTGAAGATGATTTAGTGAGGTCTGGTAGGCGATTGGCCGCGAGAACGTAGGCCATCTACTCTTTCCTGTACCACTAAACGTTCCAAAGAGCTTTCATTGCGTATGATATATCCAAACAGCTTAAAAATTCGCTGTTGCACAATCGACGAAAGTTTATGTTTTGATGCAAAGCTCTTTAGGAATGGAACCTTTAGTGCGTTGAGCAGTCCGTTTTATCCTCAGTAAACGCCTCCAGCGTCACATTTCAAGAGCGTCAATCGTTTTACGGTGCATGAATCTTCTCCGCATTTCCTAGGATTTGTGATTTTGGATCCCAGGTATATAAACTCTGGACAACTTCGCAATTGGCTATTTCATGTAAGTTAGGTTGATTGTTAGTCTTACGATCCACCACCATCATTTTGGTTTCATAAATCCAACCTGGTAGACTTCTCAAGTGGTCGCCTCCTTCTGCGAAGCAGTAATGCTAGCCAAGGAGGAGGCCGACTGCATCAGGCAACAGCGCTTACGCCGCAGCCACCGCCGTAATTCCGATCCCGATTTCTTGCCACTGTAGGCGCGGGCTTGCGGACGGCAGGCAATGGGTAGCTCGCTGTCCGTCCGGTAACAGACCGAACCAAGCCGAAGGGCGGGGGATGTCATTGGATGATTTTACCAAACATAAAAAAAACCTGGCAGACTTCTAAACATAGCAGACTAAGTTTCTTATGCTTTCCTATGATATGGGTGGCAAATGTGAGGATTTGCTGAGAATACAAATGTGATTTAAATAAGGTATAACTAAAAAGTAAAAAATAAATTACAAATAAAAAAACTTTTTTAAAAACAAGCTTTCAATTAAATGGGCTAAAAAGAAGAAAATAAACGTTTCCTTTATAACTTTTACTATCAATTTATAACGGCATTACACAATTTATATGATATAAAAGCTTGTCGCGAGATTTAACTGTGTAAATACACAGCTAAATAACTTCATCTTCATCTATTGATTTTAATATTTTCAAAATCTCGCGACAAGCTTTTATATCATATAAATTGTGTAATGCCGTTATAAATTGATAGTAAAAGTTATAAAGGAAACGTTTATTTTCTTCTTTTTAGCCCATTTAATTGAAAGCTTGTTTTTAAAAAAGTTTTTTTATTTGTAATTTATTTCACAATAACATTGCTTATGTATTATATTGTATGTATCGAAGTATGTCTTTACTATTGTATTGTGTTTGTGTTTATCTATTTAATGTTATTTCTCTTTTATCTCTTTTATTTCTATTGTATTTGTAAGGTACGAATAAACGTTTTTTCTTTCTTTCTTTTCTTTACTAAGTTGCACATGCCATGTCATGTTTCTGCACCACCCCAAGGTCGACTGGTAGAAAATGCCTAACGCATTAAGTGCGCCTTTGTACACTGAAGTGAATAAAGTTTCAATATACAAAATAATATTATTAAAATATACTGTAGATTATCTATCGTTACCACAATTTTATCATCAAATGATTTGATGAAGAGCAAATACACAGTTATATCGACAGACTTATCCATCAAATACATTATTCAAAGAACATTAACGACCACTCAAAACTCAACAGGAAAAATAAAAGCTCGAGAAACACTCAACTTCCCATCTATCTCGACTCGCAATAACAAACAACATTTTTACTAAGAACACTAGTCGTTTCATCACTGAACTATTTTAGTTACTGACAAACCGATATTTAAGAACATAAATAAATGTTTTTCATAATATAATTTTAATCTACACCGTTAAATTTTGGTCGTTTTAATCCGGTGGAGGGTCGATTCGGTACATGAAACACTATCGATTTATATAGATAAAATAAAAAAAAATTAAGGACTTTTTTTCTAAAACTCGAATTAATATACGCATGTACGAAATTAATTTCTTTAAGTAAACGAGTCAATGTCCTTGTAGGGAGTTATCGGTCGTTGCGTACTAACTACCTACAGTTCATTGGCCTACATCAGCTGACGTTTACTTAAAGAAATTAATTTCGTAAATGCGTAAATTAATTCGAGTTTTAAAAAAAGTAGTTTATTTTTCTTTTTTATCTTTACAAATTGATAAGGTTTCATGTGCCGAATCGACCCTCCGCGGGATAAAAATGACCAAAATTTAACGTTGTATAATTTTAATCTATAAATATGAAAGATGAAGCTGACTAGTTGACATAATTATCTACGCACAGTCGAAAATACTGGGACTAAGAACGTAAAACTTTGTTCAAGGCTTCCTTTTTATGACATAGGCGAGCACTAAGACATGGCTTTTGAAAATTCAATCTTTGTGAGGATGAAAAAGGGCATTTGCGTTTGTATACAAGATCGCATTCGATGTGCCAATATACTTCAGAGTTGGCACAAACAGTAACCTTAGTAAATAATAATTAAAGAAACATAGGTGTGGTTTTAGTCAGTAAACTCCCACTCCACCCTGGAGCGGGGTAAGCCATAATTATGGCGGTAAGTCCCCTCTTTGAGGAGTGGCTGGAAAGACCTAATCTTCCGCATGACGCAGGTTCTCACCGGGTATGGTAGGTTTGGGAGTTTCCTGCATGATGAAGAAGCGCCCGGGTGTCACCATTATGTGGACCACCAGGAGGATACGGTGGACATACGGTAGAGGTGTGTCCTGCTTGAGCAGAGCACCACCGTGTCCTCGTGGGAGCGATCGGTGGCAGCGATCTCTTGCGCAGGGCAGAGGAGGAGCGGCAGGCGGTCGCCTCCTTCTACGATGCAGTAATGCGTCGTCACGCCTTAGCTCCCATCTTAGTCCCGATCCTGATTTATAGCCACCGTAGGCGCTGGCTTGCGAACGGTGAGTAATCAGTAGCTTGCCGTTCGACCGTCCGGTAACCGTCCGGACTGAACCCAAGTCGTTGACGGTGCGCAGACACGCGCGCCTTGTCCTTGAGGCCGTTGATGTCAACAAAACCGTAGGGGCCCAGCAGAGTCGAAGCCTACTGGGGCCAATGGTTGTGCGAAAGAGAACCTCGGGGCCCTGGAACGAAGGCAAAGAAGGAACAGGTGTGGGTTTTAGTCGGTATACGTCTAACACGCCATTCCACTCTAACCAAGGGTGGGAGGTGTCATTGGATGATTTCCCACTTAAAAAAAAAACTTAGAGCAGGAAAACACATTAAATAATTTACCATCTTATTATTTTTTTCCTTTTGATGAATTTTTGGTTTACACATGGGTGATGCCGAAACTAGTGTGTAACCCATTTGTAGAGCATGTTCTACTTGTATATAAAATATACTAATATCTTCCAAAATGTATCTTATTTACAAAATTAATAACTAAACCCGCCACAAATCAATAAGATATAGTAGTAGCATCATAAACAAGACACACACACTAACCTAATAACTCTTCCAAGACACGTAGGAAGACGTTACCAAGATTAATTCCGAACATCGGGTTATTTCCTCATTTCCTTAACTAATGGTGTGCTAACGTGTATTATGACATGGCGTTGGGGTTTTTATAAATCAAGATGAGAAAACTATGTGGATTGTTTTTTTCCTTTCAGTAATTTCAACCAATCGAGAAGTGTTTTCGTGTCCTCTTTGCGAGGGTCGTGTCTTTGCGACTGGGTAGGAACACCATCTCGTTTAGCTCTTTAATCCCCATAGCTGCAGAAGAGCTGATGAGATTTTTTTTTCTGTGGAGGTAGTGTCAGATTTTTACTGACTAAAAACCCATTCCTGTTCCTTCTTGGTCTTACATACCGGGGCCTTTCAGATACCGGTCCACGGTCCAAGTAGGCTTCGACCATGCCGGTCCCCTACGGCTTGCTGACAACTCCTTGAGGCGAGCGTGGAAAAATACGCGCCGTCGATGCCTTGGGCTCCGTGTGGACGGTTACCGGACGGCCAGACGGCGAGCTACCTATTGTACATTGTCGGCAAGCCCGCGGCTACGGTGGACAGAAATCGGGATCGGAAATGGAGTGTTTGGTCGTGGAAATGCGACCCTGGCGAAATAAACGCTTTAGTATTTGACGGATATATCGGAGTTAGATGGTTAAAAGAGTAATGTAGTTAAAATAGGGTCAATATAATTGTTGTAGTGATAATTGTTATTTTTTATTGCTTTTACATAAACACTACCTAGAATGCAAATTTGAGAACTATTATATTCTTAAATTACTTCCTATCATGACTCACTTTTTTATGATTATTAGTGTTGTGCTCTCTGGTACAATATTGACTGGTCTACATTGTCCTTACATAATTTATTTATGAATACTGAAATAAGGAAATATTGTAATGTAAACCATTTTTTTTTTAAAGAGCAACCATGGAGTTTCTTGTCGGTTTTTCTCCAAAGGAAACGACTAATTTGGAACCGTGCACTAGCTTCTGACGTTTTTAAGTGCTCATGTTGGCCTATATAAAGTAAAAAATATTTTGATTTCGATTGATTTTGATTTGTAACGTGTCAGTTTGAGTAATTTCTGCAGACTACCCAAATGTCCTTTTTTTTTATGGTAGGTAAAATCATCCAATGACAAATCCCGCCCTTGGGCGGAGCGGGAAGTAGTGTCAGACTCTTACTGACTAAAAACCAACCCCGTTCCTTCGTAGCCTATCGTGCCGGGGCCGAGCACTCCTTTCGGAAATAAACCCATGACCCCAGTAGGCTTCGACCCTGCCTGCCTGCAGTTAGCAGGCTGGGCCTCTTCGGTGTGCTGACAGCTCCATGAGGCGCGCGGGAACAGAACGCGCCGTCGACGACTTGGGCTCGGTCCGGTCGGTTACCGGACGATCGGACAGCGTGCTACCCATTGCACGCCGTCCGCAAGCCCGCGCCTACGGTGGCCGGAAATCGGGATCGGAATCCCGGCGGCGGCTGGGGCGAGCGCCCCGTTGCCTCTGCCTGATGCGGTCGGCCTCCTCCTTTGCTAGCATTACTGCTTCGCAGAACGAGGCGACGAGGACACGGCGATGCTTCGCCCAGAAATGTCCTTTGATGTTGTTCGTCAAGTAATTGAACTCCTTAGAGTAGTTCTGAGTTGAACTACTTGAATAAAGACAAATGCTTGCACTGACTGGACAGTGGACAGTTCCTCTCAAATCTGTATTTCAGCCCGTAAAATTCTGTCACTCCTCGCTCCACCGACCGGGAGAAGTCATTTGGTAACATCCCACCGTAAAACCTAACCTGCAGCACGAGACGGGGTTCACCAGCGCGCTCCATACTCTCAAACTCATTGCTGATGACGTCGACATATTTTTTTGTGCTTTAAGTACATTCACAAGGATAGTTACATATACAATTAGCTGCGGTATAAACAGTGGCACTGTTTAAGGTTTTTTTACTGTAGGTAAAATCATCCAAAGACATTCATACTTTCCCAAGGTCCCAGAGTAGGCCTAGAGCCTGCTGGGCCCATACAGTTTGCTGACAACTCCTCGAGGCGCGCGGGAAAAGTGCGCGCCGTCGACGTCTTGACCTCGGTCCGGACAGCTACCGGACAGACGGACAACGAGCTACCCACTGCTTTTTACTATTTAAGGTTGAATTTAAATGATAAAATAAGAAAACTACAATATTATCGCAATGGGTCCAGCCTGTACGGATTTGAAATAAATAAATAAAAAGAAAGTAGTTACATTTGATCGCTAGATCCAATCTCTAACACATGTGTATTTTCTTGTTTACTTTCCGGGTCTATGTTGTGCGACACGTGCAAGGAACTACGCTATTTATAAGAAGGAAAAAAACATATGGATGTGATTTTCTAAGAAAGGGCAGCATTGTTTTATTTATTCTGTGGATACGATAACAATGTAATTTTTCTCATCAGCAATGAGGATATCGCCGACTTAGCCTGAAGAATCCCCAAATTAAAGTGGCAGGGCACATTACTCGTAGAACGGAACGGATGGGGCCGAAAGGCCGACGGCGCACCGGAAAACGCAGTGTTGGAAGGCTTCCTACAAGGTGAACTGATGACCTTGTGAGAGTCACGGGAATGTGGTGGATGCGAGACGCACAGGACCATTAGTTATGGCGACACTTGGGGGTGCCTATGTCCAACAGTGGACATCCTTCAGCTGAAATGATTATGATGTTTTTTTCTTATTATGTTTTTTTATATAAAGGCAATTTTTTGTATGTATTGACTGTTCTTAGGTAAGCTACCTGAATTAAAAAAGATTACTTTATAGGAGAGTGATTTGAAGTTTATTTTATGTATAACTTTCTCATTAATCACTGTATCTGAATATAAATTTGATTTCATATTGTGTTTTTTATTACTTTTAAATAGTTTTTGAGAAAAATAATTTAATTTATTATACTACATAATTACACTGTCATTATTTTCGAAACTGGTACTTTCAATTATTTACAAGGAAACGCACCATAAGTTTTAACTGTAGGGGTCCAGCAGGGCCGAAGCCTACCGGGGCCAAAGGTTATGTGAGAATGTCACCACGGGCCCCGGGACAAAGGCAAGGAATGGAAAGGTAGGTTTTAGTCAGTAAAAGTCTGACACTATTTCCCGCCCCACCCAAGGGCGGGATTTGTCATTGGATGATTTTACCTACGTTAAAAAACAAAAAACCATAAGTTTTGGTTTCGAAACAGGTAAAACCGATTGTTTACGTCGATTTTAAAGTAGATTTTTGACAGTCTTTACAGGTAGCCAGATGCCACAAAATCTGACCATTAGTCTATCCAATAAATATTTTGTCGCCAAGAAACTGGGTAATCAAGATCTGATATGGAGTCGCTCCATGCAAAACACCGGTATTCACTCGTTTCCGGTTAGACTGGAAAACGACCCCAAGAAAATTGGAAAAGGGCTAGGGCGGTAATACACGCTCTTGTGCATATTTGGGAAAGGCCTAGGGAGTAATGCACTCTCTTGTGCATAGTTGGGAAAGGGCCAGGGAGGTAATGCACTCTCTTGTGTATAGGCGAGAAAGGGCTAGGGAGGTAATGCACTCTCTTGTGCATAGTTGGGCTTGGGAAAGGGCAAGGGCAGTAATGCACTGTCTAGTGCATAGTTAGGAAAGGGTTAGAGAGGTAATGCACTCTCTTGTGTATAGGCGAGAAAGGGCTAGGGAGGTAATGTACTCTCTTGTGCATATTTGGGAAAAGGCTAGGGAAGTAATGCACTGTCTTGGGCATAGTTGGGAAAGGGCTAAGGAGATAATGCACTGTCTTGTGCATATTTGGGAAAGGGCTTGGGAGGTAATGCACTCTCTTGTGCATAGGCGAGAAAGGGTTAGAGAGGTAATGCACTCTCTTGTGTATAGGTGAGAAAGGGCTAGGGAGGTAATACACTCTCTTGTGCATAGGCGAGAAAGGGCTTGGGAGGTAATACACTCTCTTGTGCATAGGCGAGAAAGGGCTAGGGAGGTAATGCACTCTCTTGTGCATAGTTGGGAAAGGGCAAGGGAAGTAATGCACTGTCTAGTGCATAGTTAGGAAAGGGTTAGAGAGGTAATGCACTCTCTTGTGTATAGGCGAGAAAGGGCTAGGGAGGTAATGTACTCTCTTGTGCATATTTGGGAAAAGGCTAGGGAAGTAATGCACTGTCTTGGGCATAGTTGGGAAAGGGCTAAGGAGATAATGCACTGTCTTGTGCATATTTGGGAAAGGGCTTGGGAGGTAATACACTCTCTTGTGCATAGGTGGGAAAGGGTTAGAGAGGGAATGCACTCTCTTTTACATAGCTTTTTTCGCGAAACAAAGTTGCTATGAGCCAGATCAAAACAAAGATCATGTAAACCTTAAATTCTCAGATAAAATTTATTTTTAGAAGATCTATTATAATAGAACAAATGAGAGCAATTGAGGGTATCGACCTATGAAAGAAACGTTTATAAGTGCTCATTAATGATCGAGTTTAAAGACCGGGCAATGCTTACATTATAAATTCTTCTGCCTACAATTATACATTGTTAAAAATAAAACAGTTAAAAATACTATCTCGTTGATCGTGTTCACATATGCTTGCGTGATTTTTTAAAAGGGTTATTTGTATATTATTTAATAACTAGCGACCCGCCCTGGCTTCGCATGGATACGATGCTGATAATACTCGTAAATATATTATACATGTATTAAACATATAAACCTTCCTCTTGAATCACTCTATCTATTAAAATAAACCGCATCAAAATCCGTTGCGTAGTTTTAAAGATCTAAGCATGCATAAGGACAGACAACGAGAAGCGACTTTGTTTTATACTATGTAGTGATGTGCTTTTTTTTATTGCGTTTTTAAAGCAGGCGCTTTACTTCGCTTTGAAAGTCACTGTTCTCAAAACGGTGAAGGAAAAAATCGTGAGGAAACCGCCTAGAATCAAAAATTCGATGACGTGTGACATCCATCAATTTGCACTCAGCCCGCGTGGTAGATTAGGGCCCTTTCCCTCCCCTAGAGAGGCCACCTGTGTCCCAGCAGTGGGAACATTATATGAGGCTCATTATGCTTTATGCTTTTGTATATTTCTGTGTATATCTATAATTTTTATTTTAATATCAATAATTAGAACATTATTTTTTCTCTTCATATTTTTTTACATAATAGCAGCGACAAGACACATGTAACCGAGATATTTGTAATACATAACTGGTTTGAAAAGAGTCCATAGAATTTCTTGCATATTCTTCTCCATAGAGATCTACGCTTTGGATTGTGCAATTAGCATCATTTTTTTTTTCTGACTGATCGACCTCTTGACTTTTCAAAACTGCTTTTATATGGTTTATTTGAAATAAATGCTTTTGAATCTTTATCTTTATGTAAAAAATAAGTATTTACTCAAAATACAGGCAATCAAAAATAGTTGTAACTCACTAAAAGTCTGAAACTTTTATAATCAAAAAACTAAAAGGTGCCATCAGTCATTTTTAGGTTTCTGTACCTCAAGAGGATAAAACGGAACTCTTATAGGATCACTTTGTCGTCTATCTATCTGTCTAACTCTTTACCTCGGGAATGCATGAAGGATCAAGATGAAATTAACCATACATACATAAAAAACCGTATCAGTCTCAGTTCTTTGAAACTATGAAAAAATCAAACTTCTAAGTTAACGACGAGTGAGTATGCATTTAAGTTTTTTTTTTTCGGTAGGTAAAATCATCCAATGACAAATCCCGCCCTTGGGTGGAGCGGGAAGTAGTGTCAGACTCTTACTGACTAAAAACCTACCCCGTTCCATTCTTCGCCTTGGTCCCAGGGCCCCGGGTGCCATTTTCACATACCCTTTGACCCCATTAGGCTTCGGCCCTGTCGGCCTCCTCCTTTGCTAGCATTACTGCTTCGCAGAAGGAGGCGACCGCCTGCCACTCCTCCTCGCTCCGGAACATGGCTTGAACCAAACCCCGGCGCGAGAGATCGCTGCCGCCGATCGCCCCCACAAGGACAGGGCGATGCTCTTCCCAAGCGAGGCACACCTCGACTGTGTGCTCCACCGTGTCCTCCGGACGCTCCGCACAGTGGCGACATCCTGGCGTCGTCTCCGCACGAATCTTGTAGTATGCATTTAAGTGGAAATTGCGGAATTACTTTCTACACCAATAGCCGAATCATCTCAAAAACTCCTTTAATGTATATATTTGTATATGTATTGTATATTATTTAATATGTATGTATGTTTAGTTTTAGCTTTGTGTAATACTTGTTTTCATATTAATGTTATCTTTTTTTTTTATGCGCCTGCCATATTGTCTCTCCACCATCCTAGGTTGACTGGTAGAGAATGCCTAAGGCATTAAGTCCGCCTTTGTACCTTTGGTTGTATGAAGAAATAAATAAAAAAACTAGAAACAGATTTCTTGTTACGAGACTTCATTCGGGAATTGAACTATTTACATTGTTAAGTATGTACAGAACCTTCAGTATGCGTGTCCGACTAGCACTTGCTCAACTTTTAATAAAAATCAGCAATTTTTGATCACCGCTCACAAAGGCGATCATTTTTCCGTAGAGCGGCACGTCGATGGCGTTATATGAAAATATGCAGTTCCCGTAAAATGCAAGCCACGCTAGCTCTTCGGAATTTCATAGGATTTTATCTATTGCGGTCTCGGAAATGGTTTGAACGTGTTTTTTTGTTCTTTTTATATTTCTCACCCTTTACTCTTCAAGTGAAATGGCAGATTTTAAAAGTAGTTTTTAACGGCTCCGACTTACGAGTTGTAGATCGTGGGTTCAAACCCAGTCAGGCGCATTACTTCGTCACTCACATCACAATTTATTTCATTACCACTGCTCTCAAAACGGTGAAGGAAAACTTTGTGAGAACCGGCATGTCCTAGAACCAAAAATTCGAAGATATGTGACATCCACCAACCCGCAATGATTCCGCGTGGTGGATCACGGCCAATTCCCTCTCCTAGAGGGGAGGCCTCAGTCCCAGCAGTGGGGACATTATAAGGCTGATGCTATGGTATGCTTATAACGGTAGTGGGTATATACAGCTCCAATAAAAGCGTACTTGCCAACGTCAAGCATTGAAATACTTTACAAAGGGGTGATGCTGTCTGTACCTCCTTAATTTTATGTATGAATGGAATATTACTTTTTATACGTCTACGCTATACTATTTTTAAGCCACTGAGCTATATTTACAAAAATACTTTTTAATCTGCTACATAAATTATATCAGACTGTACCCCGCACTTGATTCTTAAAAAAAAAAAAAATCTTTTGCAGAACTTCCGCAATCACACTTAAAGATTAACACAAACACATTAACTCACAAATCCATCTCCAGAAAAAAAAGTACAATGAACCTAATATAAAAATACTCCAACACAAAAACAATTATAAATTAAAATCTAATTTAAGAAGAACGATCAACAAAGCTGTTAATGTAAGACGATTGTAAATAGCACAAAGGACAAACGATTCTGCACTTCATGTGGGGATAAAATAAACAAATGAAATTCGCCAATACATTCCTAACAGTTTGAAATAACCATTTTGTATACAACAACAATTTATGTTCCTCTTAAATGGCGTATTAGATAAATGCAGGCATGTGATTATATGCAGAGCGTGTTATTTATTACTTATATTGGTCAAATAACATTTGTCGGGCCTGTTGGTCTAGTGGTTAGTGGCCCTGACTGCTATGCCGGAGGTCGTGGGTCCGATTCCCACCCAGGATAAATGTTTGTGTGATGAGCACGATAATTTTTTCTGTGTCTGGGTGTTATTTATCTATAATATGTATGTATTTACAAATATATATATATATATGTTTATCAGCTGTCTGGTATCCATAACATAAGCTCTGCTTAGCTTGGGACTAGACGGTGTTGTGTGATAGTAGGAGAAATATTATTATATTATATTATTAAAAGACGTCAATGTAGATGCAAGAAAATTTAACGATGATGTCAAATGATCTTCGGCTGTCGATATGAATACAATAAGGGCTTTGAAGAAATTTATACAACATTAATTTTGGTATATGCAAAACCCGAAACATTTGTCTACTATTTTTATGTAAAGAATCTATGTACAAAATTTCATAACTGTATCATGTAAAATCACAAAGTTATAAGCTTGCTATGTTACGTGGTTGTCCGCACAAATACATTGCCATCGGGTCACCCGGGCGACGGAGGAGTTATTTTGCTTCCACATCTAGCTGTGTGCTGGCGCCTAAAACCCGCTATGCCCTGCCGTGGCCTGTGTTGTACTTAGTAACGGTGGTGTCAAACTTGTTATATTTTTTAAATATTTTTGGGGAAAAAAACTAACATGCTGTAAAAATGGTTGGGATCGATTCAGTTACTGATTACGAACAAACTGTATTCAGGTTTCGCATATACTAAAAGTAATGTTGTATTTAGGCATTTTGATTGGGGTACGAGAAATCACATTATTTCTAAATTTTAACACTGATGACTTTTTAGTAGAGCAGTGGTAGCCGAGTGGTAACGGCCCCGACTTACGAGTCGTAGGTCGCGGGTTCAAACCCGGCCAGGCGCATTACTTTGTGTAATTTACTTCATCACCACTGCTCTCAAAACGGTGAAGCAAAATATTGTGAGGATACCGGCATGTCCTAGAACCAAAAATTCGAAGACATGTGACATCCACCAACCCGCACTGGGCCCGCGTGGTGAATTACTTTTTTTCGGCGGTAGGTGTGAATAAAGTTAAGACGCTTTTTCGTTCAGCAATTTTAATTTAAATTATAATTAAGTGATTTTTAATATTTATTATAATAATTGTGCTTGCAAAATCTGCTATATATGCAGTACTTACATTAGTAACAAAGTCCATGTGAGATAACACAAAACAACACCACCTGCCAGCTTCTGTTCACTACAACTGTTAATCACTACAAGAAGTAACACTTTTTTTAAGATGTCTCAACTAGCTGAGATTCAGTCGGCCCAAAAAGACTTGGAGCAGTGCTTCATAAAGAAGATGAGTGAGCTTGAGGCACAGATTCAGTGTGCTGGACCAGCGAAGGACACCGTTGCCAAGATAGCTGAAGAGTTCCGTACATTCCGAGAGCTGATGTTCAGTATGCTGAAACTTCTTCGCAGGCAGATCACAGAGTGTTCCACAATGTTGGATAGATTGGAGACACACAGCCGTCGGAAAGCTCTTGTTTTCACCGGGTTTGCTGAGGCGGACAAGGAGGATTGCAGTGCTCTCATATTGAATGTGCTGCGCAGCAGACTGGCTCTTCCGGACATTACTCCGTCTTCGATCAAGGCATGCCACAGGTTGGGGGCGTCTAGCAAAGGTCCTACACGCAGCAGGCCTATATTAGTGAGATTCTCGAGTGTTGAATGGAAGTCTGCTGTTTGGAAGGCAAAATCAGCTCTGAAGGGCTCCACAATCACGGTCAAAGAGTTTCTGACCAGGACTAGGCAGAATGTCTTCGGCAAGGCGCGATTGCATTTCGGGATGACTGCATGCTGGACTCAGGATGGGGTAATAGTAGTCAGATCTCCCAATGGAACTCGACATAAGGTGTTTTCTTTGGATGAACTCGATCTTTTAGTGGCCAAGTACCCCAAGAAGGCAGTGGAGTCGTCTGCGGCAGCAGGAGGCAGGCCGGGTGTCGGAGTGCGTAAGAATTAGTGTTAGTTTATTGGTTGTCGTGATGTTGCTTCAAAACATTTAACATATTATATTATTAACACTGTTATTATTGCATTGTGCTTGGGGCAACGTACTTCATGTAATTGTTACGTTACTTTGTTTTTTTTTGGACACTTATACGTTGAATTTCATTTCAAAATTAATGTTTTAGAAGGTATTTCCTCAAGAACTTGTTATTTTTGAAATCATAACAATGTTTAATGTCAGCTGTCACACCTGTCACTTTACTTGCGTCAAAATTAAAATGTTCCGGGTTGCGTTTGGTTGTTGCTGATGTATTTTTGTCTTTTATCCGTTTCGTTACTTGCTTGTTTATATTGTGTGCTTACTGTAATTTTTTTTTTTTCCTGTCTGCTATGTTTTGTCTTTTATCTTGTTTTGTATTACTGTAGTTTATTCTACTGGTGTTGCTGGCGGGTGGTGCACAGACAGTGGTGTTGCACCGAAAGTAATTTTATTTTTGTTTTTTTGCTATTTATATATTTTCTGGTATTTATTTTATTTTTTATGGTATCAGATGATGATTCCTTTCATTCTGCTATTGATTCTGAAAACTCTTCCGCTAATACAAGTTTTACTTCGTTAACCAGCACCCTTGGTGACTTTGTCTGTCAGAGGTTTAATCAGCAGAATGGTCACTTGTTTAATGTATGCCACATTAACGCTCAGAGTGTACCAAGTCACTATAGTGAGCTGTTCGACAGCTTTTCGCATACCAATATTCACGCCGTTTTGATTTCAGAGAGTTGGCTTAAGCCTCATCTTCTCTCTACTTCCTATCCGCTTCCTGGTTTCATTCTCATCCGCAACGATAGAACTGGAAAAGGAGGTGGTGGCGTCGCTATCTATCTCCGCAGTGATTTTCCTTACAAGATCATTGCCTCTTCTCCTTCTCCTTACTGTGCTTCCGCTGAGTATCTTTTCCTAGAGATTTATGTCAAAGGTGTCAAGACCCTACTCGGTGTTGTCTACTGTCCACCCGCCGTTGACTACTTTTCCAGCCTTGAACTAGCGCTGGAATCTGTGGGGACCGAGTATGCACATTGCATCATCATGGGCGATTTCAACACAGACCTTACTCACCCAACTCCTCGTTCCCGTAAACTCCTTCACATAATTGAGTCCGTTAGTCTCCATGTTCTTCCACTGCAGCCCACACATCTAAATGTCTCAGGGGATGACACGTGGCTCGATTTAATCCTAACGTCCACTCCTACCCTTGTTTCCTCTCATGGCCAGCATCCCGCACCTGGTTTTTCCCACCATGACCTCATTTTCCTTTCTTATGTCCTAAAACCACCTAAACCTCTCCCTAAAATTCTGCGCATGCGTTGTTTTGCACGCATGGATGTTGAGAAGCTGCGTCGGGATGCGTCAGAACTGGACTGGGGACCCCTAGGAGCAGCAATAACCGTAGACGATAAATTGCGCATATTTAATGAAACTGTCCTAGCTCTTTACGATAGACATGCGCCTGTAAAAAGGGTTAAACTTAGGCGTTCTCCTGCTCCTTGGATGACGACAGATGTTCGTATGGCGATGAGGCGTCGGGATAGGGCATTTAGGAAATATAAAAGGGATCGCTGTGAACAAAACAAGAACCTCTTCAAAACTGCAAGAAATCGGTGTAATCAGGTGATACGGAACGCCAAACGCCGCCACATTCTTGATAACATTTCATCTTCTTCTCCTGCCGATATCTGGAAATTCTTAGGAACTCTTGGTATCGGTAGGGCACGTCATGTGGATTTCCCTAAGACGATTGGCCTGGATGAAATCAACCGTCACTTCACAACCACCTGTCATTTGAATTCTCAAATGTTGACTCAGACGGTGGATTTTATTTCTAGCCTGTCTAGTCCAGTCATAGAGCCATTTTGCTTTTCTCCCGCCACCTTGGATGAAATTAAAAAGATTATCCTATCTATAAAATCCAGGGCTGTGGGCCATGATGACATCAGTCGTTATATGGTCACCCTGATCCTCGATTCGCTCCTTCCTCCGATTGCCCACATCATTAACTTTTCACTTGATTCTGGACAATTCCCATCCCTGTGGCGTATGGCTTACGTCCGTCCACTCCCTAAAATTACAAATCCCTCCCTTCCAAGTCATTTTCGTCCAATTTCCATTCTTCCTTTCCTTTCTAAAGTCCTCGAGGCATGTGTGCACAAGCAGTTTTCGGGGTTTGTCCACCGACACAACCTCGTAAGCTCATTCCAGTCTGGATTCAGACCTGGGCACAGTACAGCCTCCGCTCTTCTTAAAGTGACTGGCGACATTAGAGAAGCAATTGAAGATACAAAAGTTACTGTGTTAGTGTTAATAGATTTCTCCAATGCCTTTAATGCCGTCAATCACGATATACTCCTATCTATCCTTTCCCATCTTATGGTTTCTTCCGAGGTGCTAGAATGGTTCTCTTCTTATCTTCGGGGACGTCAGCAGTCGGTTCGCGTTGATGAGAATTCCTCGAGTTGGCGTGACCTGGAGGCTGGTGTTCCGCAAGGCGGTATTCTATCTCCATTACTATTCTCCATCTTCATAAATTTTATAACTCACTGTCTTCGGTGTGCGTATCACCTTTATGCCGATGATCTTCAGTTGTATGCAGCTGTGCGGGTGGAAGGTTTGTCAGACGCTGTAGAGGATGTGAACCGAGATTTGAATGCTATCAGTGACTGGTCTGATAGGTTTGGAGTGTCTGTAAACCCCTCAAAATGTCAGGCCATCGTTATTGGTAGTACACGCATGATGAGTAGAGTGGCGGTTAGCTCTCTACCTCCTATTGTTTTCAAGGGTGCAGTCATTCCCATCAGCTCTAGTGTAAAGGATCTCGGTTTGCATCTTGACTCAACGCTTGGCTGGCAAAGTCAGGTTTCTAGTGTCTGCCAAAGAGTCAACGGGACTTTGCGGTATCTGTATCGTCTGAGGAATTTTTTACCTGCAAAGACCAAGACAATGCTTGTGCAGACTTTAATTTTCCCGATTATCGACTATGGTGATGTGTGCTATTTAGATCTCAACGCAGTCTTGCTGGATAAGCTTGATAGGCTCCTCAACAACTGCATCAGGTTCATATTTAACTTGAGGAAATATGATCATGTATCAAGCTTCAGATCGGAACTCAAATGGTTGCCTATTCGCCAGAGAAGAAGTTTGCGAGCTTTGACAACCCTCTTCTCTTTGCTTAACTCTCCTACCCCTCCTTCTTATCTTATATCTCACTTTCAATATCTCTGCTCTTCCCACGCTAGGAATCTGCGTTCTTCTAACAATCTCCTACTGCTTTGCCCTTCTCATACTTCTGATTTAGTTCATTCTTCCTTCTATATACAGTCCATTCTTCTGTGGAATTCGCTACCTCTCGATATCAGGACGGCCACGAGTCAGTATGCATTTAAGCGGAAGTTGCGGAATTACTTTCTACACCAATAGCAGAATCATCTCAAATACTCCTTCACTGTATATATATTTTTATATAATGTGTATGTATAGGTATATATATATATGTATATATAGTATATATGTATGTATGTCCAGTTTTAGCTTTATATATAATTTTGTAATATTTGTGTTCAAAATAGTAATTTTCCCTCCTTTTCTTTTATGTACCTGCCATATTGTCTCTCCACCACCCTAGGTTGACTGGTAGAGAATGCCTAAGGCATTAAGTCCGCCTATGTACCCATGGTTGAAGAAAGATTAAATAAATAAATAAATAAATTACGGCCCATTCCCTCTCCTAGAGAGGAGGCCTGAGTCCCAGCAGTGGGAACATTAAAAGGCTGATGATGATGATGATGATGACTTTTTTAGTTGGAAAATCATCCAATGATTTCTTCTACTCTAGGATGGACCGGGAGTAACCTATAGTTGGTAAAAATCGTCAGACTTTACTACTACACCCACTTGTGTTCTTTTTTTTAGGTGGCAAAATTATCCAATGACATCTTTGGGTGAAGCGGGAAATAGTGTCAGACTTTTATTGACTAAAAACCCACTCATGTTCCTTTTTTGTCTTCGTTCTAGGGCCCCGGGGTTCACATTCACTTTACCCATAGATTCAGTAGGCTTCAACCCTGTGAGGTTCATTGCTTCACGCGTGCGGCCTTCTCCATTACTAGCATTACAGTTTCAATAAATTGCGATTAAAATAATAAAGGAAAATTTTGGCTTTACATTGAACTCAGAATTCAATAAATTATACTGTATAGGTACTTCTGTAACAATAATAATCTAGTTTAACTTGAGTATTAATATAACAACTTAGGAATACGCCCAATGTTTTAAATTAAAGGCAACATGATTATGCACATATGTTTTGCTTTCAAATTTGTTCACTTCTTAAAATTTCCAAACTCAGTTCTCTTTACAATATCTTTAAAATAAATAGTAAGAAGCTCTGTGGCAATGCTGTTTCAGATATAGCGCCTCAAGCCACTAGGGTGAAATCAATGCGTATAAAATTATATACATAAATAAAATACGCAAACTTTACATACATAAATGTAACCAGACTTTGCAAAACTGAATTTAAATAAATGTTTATTCTTGCATGTTTTTCTGTCCATAAAGATTTTCGACTAGATTTCTACCAGCAGATGACTTTTTTGTCTTAATTATTAACTTCATAATGGTTAACTATCGGCTTTTATTCAAATAAATACTTTGAGTCTAAGGCTCACAAAACGGTTTTAAATGCGCCCGCCGCGTTGCGCGGGCCCGTAACTTCTGCAGAATGCAAATTTCACAACGCGTTTTACGCCCACGGTGTGTGCGGTTATTTATGGCTCCCGTTGCGCCGGTGAGCCGTCTTGCAATCGCATGTAATCGATAATCACCCGCCAGGTTAGCGTCTGAAAATCACAACCGCGAAGGCTGCGTTACCGTACAAAACTGCGGTCTCGTAAGTTTAGAAATAAATCGGCAGGTGTGGTTGTGGGCCTACAGCTTCTATAGAATGCAGATATACATGTGTAAAGAATTAAAGCACATATCACGATGCGTTTTACGCCCGCGTTGTAAGCGGTTGTTCGCGGCTCCCGCTGCACCGGCGGGCAACTTGTAGAACTAATCACGCGGGCAGCGGTCGCCCGCAGCCTCGGCGGGTTGCGCTCGCATGCTCTGCGGTCGGCTGGCGGGTGACCGCAGTGGCTGGCAGGGGTAGGAGAGACTGTGCATTAAACGGTTATGGCTGTGTAACCGCACAAAACTGCGGTCTTGTGAGCACAGGCGTGGTTGAAAACCACTTCGTGAGTTATTAGCCTAAAAGTTGAAAAACATGTCCATTATTTGCAACATACAAGGTTTACTTAGGCCTACAGACAACAGACGCGTAGCTTCATAGACGCGTATTCGTTATTATACTTTTGATGAGTACGCCTGCTCACAAGTGACAACGTCATACCGTTCGTGACATTGTCGCTCCATCGACAGAGTTTTATAGGTTCGTAAGCTTTCGTAAGTAAACTGTGAGCAAGTGTACACCAGGCGTATAATGACGAGTACGTGATTATGAAGATAAGCGTCCGTGGACAGTAGGCTTTAGTTAGCAATGTATCGCATACTAATAATACAGCCATAATTTTTCACAATCTAATTTTAATTCACTATTATCATAGACAATTTTTGTGTAGAAATCAGCATACATAAAATAGGTGGAGAAGCTAAAATTCATAAACACAAATAATGATCCTGTCAAATAAATAGACTCATAAAGAATTTATACGGCTACACAAGTCACTGTAAACGACTCAAGTGAATTTACAACTAAAATTATTTTGGATATAACATGCAATGGTTATTATACACATATCCTCTATATGTTTGCAAGTCTCTAATATATAAAGTGAGAAAAATAAATGCAATTAGACACAAAGATAAATATTTAGACGAAGAAATAGAAACGGAGTGCGTGATTCAAATGAATGTTTTTTATTCTATTCTATCTTGGAAGATATGTAAAGAAAAATTGCATATAGTTCATCGTGTTTAGACAGTTTTACGAGTACAATTAATGGAAAAAATACAATGATTATTAAAATACTAATCATATAAATGAAGATAGAGAGAGAGGCACTACCTCTACTCGTGCAGTTGTTAAATTAATTGAAAGGAATGATTTAACACGTTGACTGCGTTATGAGGTCGAAAAAGCCACATGCGTAACTTCTCCCAGGTGCGGCCGTCAAGATCGCTTTCTTTCACTTTGTGCGGAGGGCAGCTATGTTAACATTTCTATGGGTATAACAGAGACAAATATATAAAATTCATTCTATCACCAAGCGTTGTGTCGGCGTTTTTTATAAATATTTTTTTTTTTTGTGGCCTGAAAGTTCTCATAATTACTCCAAAGAAGTTGTCCTCGTGGGAGCTCGATCTTTCGCGCCAGGTCTTGGTACATGCCATGTTCCGGAACGAGGAGGAGTAGCAGGCGGGCGCCTCTTTCTGCGAAGCAGTTATGCTAGCAAAAGAGGAGGCCAACTGCTCCAGGTAACAGCGCACACGCCGCTGCTGCCGCCGTAACCGGTAACCGTCCGGACCGGGCCCAAGTCGTCAACGGCGCGTATTGTTTCTCGCACGCCTCAAGGAGATATCAGCAAACCGTTGAGGCCCAAGAGAGTCGAAACCTATTGGGGCCATGGGTTATTGAAAGTAAAATCCGGTGCCCTGGAACGAGGGCAAAGAAGAAACAGGTGTGGGTTTTTAGTCAGTAAAAGTCTGCCAATATCTTCCGCTCCGCCCAAGGGCGGGAAAGTCATTTGATAATTTTCCCATCTATTAAAAAACAAATTGCAAAGAAGTTCAACTTTGCCTCTAAAAGACCTCATACGCACGGGCTGAAAAACTATGAAAACACCGCGGCGAACTTGTTTAAAGATAACGATACAGATTGTATTAGCGATCAATGGAAAAACTTTTAAATCAGCATAAACTGAAATAAACCCGGAGAAACAAGTCCGTTACAATACAATACTTCAAAAAGTCTTAATTGACCAACGAACGATCAAAGACTTTAGACTGTATTTCTTATATACCATTCCATTAAATTGGAATCAATCTAATAGATACTTCAATAAATTACTCAGAAAGTAAAGTTGGATTTTTTATCAACGATACTTGTAATCTGATTGCTCCAATCGATCTGAAGTGGAAAGATTGCCTTCGGTTGAAAAATCGGAGAGATGTTAGTTATCTTGGGAGTTTGGGGACTGTTAAGAATTTTAAAATGTTTTTAATTCTTGATTATATAATGTACACAAAAACATGATATTATTGTGATATAAACACAAAACAGTTCATGTACAAAGGCAAACTTAACTCAGCTGTAAATGTTGCTAAACGATATTAGTTTGAAAAATTGTGAAGACGGAGGTACAGTTTTTTACAATAATTCAAACAGAAAAAAGAACATTACTAATAATATTTGAAAGAAATTTAAGGTCTCTCTTGACATTAATGATGATGATGGTAACGATAGTGAAAATAATGCAAAATAATCTGAAATACATGATTTTCATCTCACTAAAAAATTTAAAGCTGAAATAGAAAAGGGTTATGATGCAATTTATACGGCAGTTCTATAACCGCTATAAAACCCTAAGTAGTGGATATATAAGGGATTTTATGGAATACTTATTCAGAATGATGATAAGTTGTTGTAAAAGCATTTTCTACCTACATTATTCTGGTAATATTATAGTAATAACAGTTATGTTTAACAGTAGTAGAGGATACAACGTAGCATTTATTACCTAAAGGCTTGTTATAAAAGAAAATCATATAAACAAATTTCACACACACAAAAAAAGAAACACAATAAAAGATTAGGCCTACCAATATATTGCTATTCGTATATTTTATTTTATCACCTTCTTTTTATATTTATTCGCACAATTCGCTGTATTGTGTAATTCAATTACAATTTTAAAAAAAAGTTACTGATGGCAAATAACTATACAGTTTTGAATAAAATTCGAACTCAAATTCAGAACACAATGCAAAAGTAAAAATATATAACTGCACATTTTGCAATAGTTTTTAACCGGTTCCATATTCAAGCCGTTCAACCGTTGAATAATTTAATCACTCGCTTGTCTAGTTCTGTTTAAAATTTTGCGGGAACCGAAAAGTTTTTGGCGGAAATTTCATACTATTCAGGAGCTTCAAAATAGAAACCTGAGCTATTAAATGTAACCGCACTGGTTGCGCCAATTTGCTATGATCCGCGACTTTGTTTTTTGTAATTTGTTTTTTTGGCCTAGCAATCCTATACCATCCGTTTTCCCTCCACCCGCACGACCGCAAGAAATGATTTGACATTGACGTTTTGTGCATTGTGAATGTGACCGCACCGCTAACCGCGCCCGCTCGAAATTACAAGAAAATTGACTATTTTCGTGATCCAACCATTCAAACTCAACAACAGTGGTGCCGTGTAGTGCAAAACAGGACCTGGCAGTGATTTAAATGTGCGAAGTCGAAAATCACCGGCGGTGCCACGTGGAACCTTCGAAGTCTAAAGGTCAGTGCTCTTTCCCAATACCTTTATCCCATGCCAGGCATAGTATCTGCATATTGTTAATAAACCTTAGATCGCTTTTTTAAAATCTACAGTCCACAGCTTATTTGCGCAACCATTACTTTTTGGTCCTTCGAGCCGGATCGTGAATCATTTTCTTGTAATTTCGCAATATAGTATTTGTTCCATAGGGAATAAACGCAACGCGCCTGTTTACCTAGATATAATAGTAGAAAACCCGCATCTAGGCATTTAGGCAACTATACGTTATTTCGCTCGTATAGTTAAAGAGTCATTGATAATTACGGTACCTACGCCGTCAACCGCACCGCATAATTATAGTTAGCTACGTAAATATCAGCGTAGATATAAATCGATCGCATTCTTTTCTTGACAAAATTCATTCGGAAGTCCTACAAATTGCATGTAGGTAGACGCATTTCAAAAATACCCGTTCATTGTTGAGTGAATATTTGTAGGAAACGGATAAACCATAGATTATATACGCATATGTTATTCCGTTCGTTCGCCGTTCACTTTGTTGTTTACAATATAACCATATTGTTATCTGATAATTATCGCTTACTTAATAATTCGTTAAGTGTTTGTTTGAGTGTATAGTGTGAATATATCAAAACAAGATGTCTCTTAAGGGAACCAAGGTTAGTACTGATTTAAAGGTTCAGTTAAAGCTTTTAAACGCTAAAAGGGACTCACAGTTTTCACGTGTTCAATCAATTTGTGATAAATCTTTGCAAATCTCGGATCTGGCGATTAGAGATGCTTTCTTGTGTTCGTTGGAAACTTTAGATAGTTTGCGCGCGGATTTTGAATCTACAATTAATAATATAAACATTTTAGAGTTGGAGTTAAATCCTGATTACTGTGTGAGTTATCAGGCATTGTCGTCCTTTGATGACTTGTATTGTCGTATCAAACGTATTGCTAGGAGTTTAGAGACTCCCCCCCCCGCGAGTGGTTTATCCAACCCTCCTCGCGAACGCCCACGATTGCCGCCAATTCAAATACCTGAATTTAATGGTGACATTCGAAATTGGAATTTATTTATAGATAGTTTCGAAAATATAATACATAGGAACACATCGCTGACAGATCACGAGAGATTGCATTATCTCGTAGAAAAATTGACCGGTAAGGCAAAGGCTGTCTGTGCTGGAATTACGTTTAGCGCTGAAAATTACAATTTAGTTTTGAACACTTTAAAAACAAAATACGAAGATAAGCGATTAGTAGCCACCGCATATTTAGATCAATTATTCGATTTGAAAAGTTTTTCCGTTTGTAACGATCATAATTTAGAGAAGTTTTTAAATATTTTCGCATCATCTGTTCGTGCAGTAAAGAACCTAAAGGTCAATGACCTCTGTGACTTTTTGTTTTTGTATATCGGTTTAAATAAATTAGATCCTGAAACTGTTCGTCTGTTTGAAACGACTCAGCGCGGCAAAGAAATACCTAAGTTCGAAGATTTAGAATCTTTTATTCGCGACCATATTAAGGTATTGCAGCGCACGTCGGCACGTCATGAAGTCACGAATAGGACAGGTTCCGATCGCCGTATAGACGCGTCATCGAAGTCAGTCAAGACTGCACATACGCTAGTTAATACCGTCTCAACACCTGACTGTTCTCTGTGTAAGGGTAGCCATACACAGCTGTACAAGTGTTCGGAATTTCAGAGATTATCGCCTAGGGATCGTTACAAGTTTGTCCGCACTAATAATTTGTGTTTTAATTGTCTAAGTGACAAACATCTGGTTACGTCATGTAACAGTGGTGTTAGCTGTCGTAAATGTCTAGCTAGACATCATACCTTCTTACATTTTGAGAGTAGTAAGCTGCCATCGCAGCAGCAGCCTGCGCAGACGCGCGACGCTTGTGACGCGCGGCCTGCTGCAAGTGCAAACGACGTAACATTGTGTTCGCTTTCCGCCGCTGGTACTCAAATCACTACCGTTTTACTTGCGACCGCGCAAGTTGTCATTGTAGATGCCTTTGGCAAACCGCACACCGTTCGAGCGCTACTAGATGGCGCTTCCCAGAGTAATTTTATTACTCGGGATTGTTGTCAACGCCTTGGTTTTAGTTTTAATAATTGGTCATCCCGCTCAGAAGTGAAAGGTTTTGGAGGTTTAAAGGCAGCCATTCACGGTTCCATTAAAATAATATTTAGTTCACGTTTTAATCGTAATATTTCGTTTGAAATGGATTCGCTAGTCGCAGATAAGATTACGGAACGGTTGCCCACGGTACCGGTTGACACGTCCATGCTGACGGAGTTTAAGAACTTGCAGTTAGCCGACGGAAATTACGCTTTCCCTGGAGATATCGATCTATTGATCGGTGCTTCGATTCTCCCGCATCTCCAGTTATCACGTAAAATTCAGGGTCTTCCGATGTACCCCGCTCCGCACGCACTGGAAACAGTTCTCGGGTTTGTTATAGTTGGTTCCGCACCCGCTTATTTAAATAGTTACTCGACTGTGTCGCACTGTTGCACCGTCGAGCCGCCGCTTGAGTCTACCATCCGCAAGTTCTGGGAGATTGAAGAGGTCAATGTCCCGCCTATTCTCAGCCCTGAGGATCAGGTCACTGAGGAGATTTATACCCGCACGACTACTCGTGATAAAGATGGTCGTTATGTTGTCGCGCTCCCTTTCAAGGGTGATATTTTTTCGCTCGGTGGCTCCCGTGCCTCCGCAGAAAAACGCTTTCTATGCTTGGAACGTAAGATGCAGGCGTCTCCTAAGTTGAAGCAAGCCTATGATGATGTGCTGATCGAATATTTAGATAAAGGTTATATCTCATCAGCGCCTGCCGAGACTGAGGAGACACGTGATTACCCGTTTTACATCATCCCGCACCATGGAGTTGTTAGAGAAGACAAACTTACAACTAAACTGCGTGTGGTTATGGATGGTAGCGCTAAGACTAGTACTGGCATATCGCTTAACGATATCTTGTATTGTGGTCAGAACCTCCAGGGTAACTTATTTGAAATAATAGTAAATTTTCGCTTGTTTGCTATTGCGCTCTCTGCCGATATTCGGCAAATGTTTCTTAGTATTGGAATCAGAGAATGTGACCGTAGATTCCAACGCTTCTTGTATAGATTTTCTCCGCAGGAACCTTTGAAGGTTTACGAATTCAATCGTGTTTGTTTTGGGCTTAAGTCTAGTCCCTTTCACGCTCTTCGCACTATCAAGCAGTTGGCCGCTGACGAGGGTGATACATACCCGAAAGCAAGGGCCACTATTGAAACCGGATTGTACATGGACGATTTTGTGTACAGTGTACCTAGTGAAGCAGAGGCTATAGAGACCGCTGCTCAAGTAATCAGCCTCATGAAGTCCGGTCAATTTGATCTGGTGAAATGGACAAGCAACTCGCAAGCTACATTAGAGTCGATTCCACCGTCACACCGGTTGACTTCGGTAAAGGAATTCGATGATAGTGATTCGCATAAGATCCTTGGTTTAAGTTGGTCACCCGCAACTGATATGTTCAGTCTTAAAATTAGCTCGACTCCGCCAACTTGTACCAAACGCGTTATCCTAGCATGTGTAGCTCGGATATGGGATATAATGGGTTTTGTAGCTCCTGTCGTTTTATATGCAAAGCTGCTTATAAAAGAGCTTTGGCTTTCCAACTGTGATTGGGACGACACCGCTCCTGAAAGTGTTGCCAAGTTGTGGGCTCGCTATAGGAAAGAGCTTCCAATGCTCGATCAGATACAGATTCCTCGCCATGTTGGTATAGTACCAGACACTGTTGTTAATGTGGTAGGTTTCGCAGACGCCAGTGAGAGGGCTTACGGGGGAGTGGTTTACTTTCAGGTCCAAAATGGCGATAACATTTCAGTTTTCCTCATTAGCGCAAAATCAAAGGTATCTCCTAGTAAGGTTGTCTCTCTTGCTCGTCTCGAACTCTGCGCTATTCTTATGTTGGTTCAATTGATTACATCTATAGTCAAAACTTGTCGTCCTCGCATTAATATAGAGAGAATTGTAGCGTTTTCAGACTCAACCGTTGCCCTATGTTGGGCCCACTCTTCACCCCATCGATGGGGCACGTTTGTCGCAAATAGGGTGGCTAGGATTCAAGCTGAATTGTCACCGGAAAATATATTCCATGTCGCTGGAACAGAAAACCCAGCTGATTGTCTCTCACGTGGTTTGCTTCCCGCGCAAATTTTAAATCATCCGCTTTGGTTTTGTGGCCCTCCCTGGCTGCATACCACTCCTAACGAGTGGCCAAATGCTCCGTTTAACCCCGCTACTGTTTCAGAACCACCCGAGGAGAAGAAACATACGCTTGTAGTATCAGTTCCGCGTGAAGAGTCAGTTGTTTTGTTGTTGTCTAATCGAGTCTCGTCTTGGTCGAGACTATTACGCTGTGTAGTTTACGTCCTAAGATTTTTGAGATTATTACCATCGCGTGGTTCTATAATCGCAGCTGATTTGGATAGAGCTGAATCAGTTGTACTTCGAGAGTTGCAGAAATTTTATTTTTCAAAAGAATTTCGTAGTTTAGAATCACATAAACCTTGTAGTCCCGCACTTCAACATTTGAAACCATTTTTGCAAGACGGACTCATTCGTGTCGGTGGCCGTCTGCGAAATGCTAAGTTAGAGTTTGAACAAATGCATCCAGTAGTTCTACCACGCAGGGATCACGTTTTGGATTTGTTGGTGGACTATCACCATAAGGTGAATTGTCACGCTGGTCCCGATTTATTAATGTCCATTCTTCGACAGAAGTACTGGATACTTTCCGCTCGCAATTTGATACGCGCTAGAGTGCACAGATGTGTGCCCTGCTTTAAGCTCCGCCCGCGTTTCAACGCGCCGGAAATGGCCGACCATCGTTCTTGTCGTGTTGTACAGACGGTGAAACCTTTCATACATACTGGGACGGACTATGCTGGACCGTTTAAAGTCACTATTGCCCGTGGTCGTGGTATACGTTCCACAAAGGCATACATTTGCCTATTCGTTTGTATGACAACTCGTGCGGTTCACATAGAGTTAACCAGTGATTTGAGTACGCAGGGTTTTATGTCTGCATTTAAACGATTTTTATCTCGCCGTGGTCCCGTTAAGCGCTTATACTCTGACAACGGCACAAATTATGTTGGAGCGCGACGCAATATTTCGGAATTACATACATTCTTACGCTTCAAGTACTATCAAAGTGAATTCGCCCATGTCTTAGCTGAGAATCGCATTGATTGGTGTTTTAATACGCCAGCAGCTAGTCATTTTGGTGGCAATTGGGAGGCGAATATTAAAAGCCTTAAGTCGCACCTGTTTCGGGTCATAGGCGAACAGATTCTCTCGTACGAGGAGTTGAGCACTGTACTCGCTCAGGTAGAGGCGTTGATGAATACGCGTCCGTTGTGTCGGACTTTGTCTAGTGATCCATCGGAGCCACTAGCGTTGACGCCGGCTCACTTCTTGACGACGACTCCTCTTAAATATTTGCCCGCTTTAGATGTCGAGACTGACAAACTGCAGCTCCACCCGCGTCACGCTCTGCTAGATAGCTTAGTTCAGTCCTTTTGGAAGCGATGGAGGACAGATTATCTGCATACGCTGCAGTCGCGTCAAAAGTGGAACACTCCTTCAGATCCAGTCACAGTCGGTACTGTGGTGATACTGAAGACTGAGAGCGCGCCTCCTCTGCACTGGCCTCTTGGTGTAGTGGAAGAAGTTTTTCCGGGTTCGAACGGAATAACGCGAGTCGTAAAAGTTAAAACCGCAACTGGATCGTACCTGCGTCCGGTTATTCGCCTCTGCCCTCTGCCTAATCAGTAGTAGTGGCATAGTTAGTTATAAGTTGTTTCGCTACCTAGTATTGATAGTTTAGATTAGTAATAGGGTTTAGTTTCGCTTTTGTTTTTTTTTTCTTTTCTTTGAAGGTAACCCTTCAAACCCGGGGGGAATGGTTGCGCCAATTTGCTATGATCCGCGACTTTGTTTTTTGTAATTTGTTTTTTTGGCCTAGCAATCCTATACCATCCGTTTTCCCTCCACCCGCACGACCGCAAGAAATGATTTGACATTGACGTTTTGTGCATTGTGAATGTGACCGCACCGCTAACCGCGCCCGCTCGAAATTACAAGAAAATTGACTATTTTCGTGATCCAACCATTCAAACTCAACAACAGTGGTGCCGTGTAGTGCAAAACAGGACCTGGCAGTGATTTAAATGTGCGAAGTCGAAAATCACCGGCGGTGCCACGTGGAACCTTCGAAGTCTAAAGGTCAGTGCTCTTTCCCAATACCTTTATCCCATGCCAGGCATAGTATCTGCATATTGTTAATAAACCTTAGATCGCTTTTTTAAAATCTACAGTCCACAGCTTATTTGCGCAACCACGCACTATATACAAATAGACCAGTATAAACAGTGAAGTCTCTTACAAATGATCTGGGACATTAAACATGACATAAACATAATGCAATTCAACGCGAACACTCAATATAAATTCCTTCACTGCACATAAATGTGGTGCATGGAAATCTCTATGAATTTCAGTAATAACGTCGGTCATTACGACGTAACTGCATATCCGTTGAAAGCTTCAAGAATTCACTTTTATTTTATTAACTCGCTGCTGCAACTTTACCGCTTTATGGAGATATGTAAGCATCAGCCATTTTGTGTTTACTTTCATTGATTAATGTTTTCAAGATGATCGACAATTTGTTTGCTGGAAAGAGATGGGGGCAATATTCATTTTCAACCGTTCGTTGCTCATAATTTGCTTTTATTGCTCTGAATTATTGTGTAGTCTATTGAATAAAGTAACTGCTTTGAAAATACTTTGTGGTTTTTGATATGTCTTAAAATCACGTCCACTAGACCTAGATAATTTTTATTAAGATTCAAATATCGATGTTTTTATTCCATAAAATATATTTTTCATAGTAGTTTTGCCACGTCGAGTGGCATTGATTATATTCATTAGGAAATAAGAAGCTACAAAATATAAGTACAATTTGGTTCTTCTGTCCTTATTTTTACCTAAGCATTTAACCTACATTTTCCATTTTTTTTTTATTTCGATTCAGTTTTATGTACAATACAATATGATTTTTTATATTTTTTTCGATTTTTATTTTTAAATTTAAATTAAATATATTATGTAGCAATCATGTAGTTATTTTTTATTTTTGCTACAAATATAAAATAAAGTTTAGGGAAAATATCAACGACATACACTAAAAAGCTCTGCTAAACTGCTTAATTTTCAATATTGTTCACCAATGTTCTGTTACCATGCAAATATGTGTCTGCCATTAACTTTTCAACATTTTCGATATATGCTCAATCATCGTTCAGGCAAAATTTTGTTACGAGAATAAAGCTATTAATAAGTTTATGGCACCTTGTGGAACCCCTCGTCATATACATTCAAAGTTTAAATTAGTGTCTAATGAAAATGAAACACGTCATATGTAATTTGTTTATTGTACTAAACAGCTTTGATCTTTCTCGTCTCTAATTTGTCTCTCAGTATTTCAAGTAACTCTTTCAACACATCCAAACCATCTGGGATTATCGTATAGAATATTTTATTAAAATTATTCCTCTTTATAATGTCAAGAACATTATGTTCTTGAAGTTAGTACTTAATGCTGTTACTAATTTGTTTAAGTTTTTTAGTGTCTGTTCATAAAGGTTTCATATTTCTTGTTTATTGTGTTCTTGAGGTTGTACTTGATATATTCAGTGAATATCTTAAACGAAACGTGTTCAAGTGTTAGTAGCAGATGAGTCGTGATGCAATTTTCTTTATTTAAATAATTTCAAAGCCATTTTCTAGGTTAATAGATGATTGCTTGGAAATTATTTAAATAATAATGCATAAAACGACTAAAATGAATGTTCTAATGTTAATTAAACGTACAACATTAAAAGACTCATGGTTGCACGACTCAGCTTGCCATAATTGCTGGCAATTTGAGAATTTTCTACCAATTTTCCCAAATATCCTTCTCTTGGTATTTTTCGTCAAGTCATTGTGCTCCTTAGTAGTCCTGAGTTGAACTTTGCGAATACTGACAAATGCTTGCACTGACTGACCAGTTCCACTCCAATCTGTATGGTTCTTTCTTCAAAAGTCCATCTCAGATAAATCGACATGATTCTCATTTTTACTGTATGGGCTTTAAAAGAGACTTTGACCCCTGAGTTTTTTCGGTGTTTCGTCTCAGCTAGGAAACACCGGCCTCATCTAGTTTGTTGTTTTTTATAACCTGTTTGCAAAATCATCTATCATAATTATGGCGGCACATTGTGATGTGTAAATTTATTGAGAGGCGAGCCAATAGGTTCATTGGCAATGATGCATTTGTCGAGTCAAAACTTGTCTTGAGCATTGGCACCGAGTTGCTGGCCTGTCGGTTTTCTACAGGCTTCATCTCGGGGAGTGTGCGTCGGAATTACATAACCTAATTCCGCCCAGCCTGTTCCATCATGAGACCACCTGTCGTACGATGATGTGCCACCGGTACATGGTAGACATCAAACCTATACGCACAAAACATTTTGGGAACACATTCATTGTGCGTACAGCTAAGGAATAAAATTCCCTTGCGGAATCTGTGATTCCTGATGGCTACAACCCGGGAATCTTTAAGACAACAGTAAATAGGTGACTTCTAGGTAAGTGCGCTCCATCGTCGACCGCATCGTCGCTTTCCATCAGGTGAGATAGTGGTCAAGCGCGAACCTATCAACAATTAAAAAAAAATGGTGATGCAGACTACCAAAGGGAAAAACCGGTCCTGGAACGAAAAGAAAAGAAAGACTATAGGTGTGGTTTAAGTCAGTAAAATTTGACACACCCTCCTACTATCCGCTATAACGAGAAAAGTTATTGTGTGAATTTCCATTTTTGTAAAAAGTCATAAATTATAAAGATTGTATAAAATCTGTCAAGTAAGTGTTGTGTCTATAATTATAATTAAACACACCACACTCATGTGACACAATTTCAGAGTCTATTTATTCCAATAGTTAATTTAAATTGCTTCATAAATAACGGTACCTCAAAACGCCCAGTTTATGATTAATATTGTAAACATATTTAGTTTAGTAACTAATTAATGGGTAGGTACTAAATCAACTAACGTAAACATGATCTAAAACTGTTTATCTTTCTGTATATACAAACTACATACATATGACTCTTTTCTCGCTGGGTCTTGGTACAGGCCATAGTCTGAAGCGAGGATGAGCGGCAGGCGGTCGCCTCATTCTGCGAAGCAGTAATGCTAGCAAATGAGAAGACCGCACGCATGAGGCGGCCCTCACGCCTCACGACCCAGCCCAAGTCGCCAACGGCACGTAGTGTCGAAACCTGCTGGGGCCAAGGATCGTTTTATGAAAGGAAGGTTCGACCCTGGTATAAAGGTAAAGTAGGAACAGGGGTGGGTTTTTAGTCCGTAAAAGTCTGACACTATCTCCCGCCGTGCCTAAAGACGTGGAGATGTTATTGGATGATTTCATACATCACTGAAAACAAAGTCATCTCTTTTCTGTAGAGAAAAGTTTTCGCCACAAATAAAACAAATACACAATTTGTAATGTACAGAATTTATGTCTTCCCATATTTTTTTTATTATGACGTTTTTTTTTTAGGTGAGAAATTATACATTGGCTTCTCCTGCTCTACGGTGGGGCGAGAGGGCCAGGGGTGTCAGAATTTTGCCAAACAAAACCACACCTTCAGTTCCTTTTTGTATTCAAGGGCCACGGGTTTCCTTTTAGAAAATCTCCATTTCCCTATGGTTTGAACGCTCGGAACACTTTAGCTAGTAATGGTCACAAACAAAAAGAAAAAAAAAGAAATTATACTACCTTATAATTTTTTAATATTATGCGAAAAATTTCATAACTGTATCATGAAAAATCACAAAGTTATAGGCTCGTTATTTTACTTGGTTGTCCACACAAACACATGGACACCAAACCATCGGGGCCACTGAGGGGTTATTTTGCGCCCTCGCCCAAATGTGCACTGGTGTCTTATGGGCATAAGACACCAGTGCTAAGTCCTGCCATTGGCTGTATTGTTCTTAGTCTCGATGGTGTCCAACTTGTGTTGACTTTTTAAAAATATATTTGAGAAAAAATATAACATGGTGCAAAAAATATTCGAATCGATTCTGTTACTGATTTTGAAAAAACTTTTCGCATATACTAAAAGTAATTTTGTATAGAAATAAATGTTTCTTCACCTTCATAATATCACGTGCTGACTTTACCCAAACCGTCACGTATCCAATAGTATTCAAATAATTCACGTCTCGTATATATATATAACCATCCGGATTTAGCTGTGGCGACGACATATTGCTTCAGCTACAAATTTAGCAATTCCTATTGCAGTAACGTTCCCAGCAAACCGTACCTATGTCATATCCTTTGTTATTACTGATGCCATCTTGTGCCGGCACTAACCTTGGGCACGTGCTTAAGGGCGGCCAACCTGAGGTACATTTTAATACAACCGCTCTTACGTGATTATGATGTTAATACACATCTTTCTTCAGATATTTTGGATACACAGATATCTTGTGGATATTACCTAGGCTTCTATTGAAATCAAATTATAAATTTGTGTAAGACTAATCCAGTAAAAACTTCTGAATATCTGCTATTTTGCGTGAACTTTGGCCCTACCTATCTAATGTACTCATAGATTTTAAAAAAACTATAAACTCCTTGCACTTTTAGTCGAGATTCTGAGTGACGAAAAAGTTTACCAAAAAATTTAAGGTTTTTAAAAAAAGATGTATTTAAGTTTTGACTTATTTCAGGATATACATACGTCTTTATACGTCACACATGAATATTCCACAAGTGAAATATTCAAGTAAGTGATGGAATTACCGAATGCTAGCAGAGTTTTCAGGCGTTATCTTTTTTTTTCGTGTTACCTCTTCGTAAAACGCGTTAGATGTAACTACAATCTTTTAAACCGTGCTCACGGTGACTTTAGTCAAGAGGCGAAGAGCCCTCTTAAGATTCCGGAACTTTTTTGAAAGATAAATGATTTCGTGAACGTTTTTACTGGGGACATGATGAATGGTTTTATTACAGAAAAGCATGTTTGATCCTTGAGTTTTCATAATCACCGTCTTTCTTCGCTTTGCAAGGAAAAAAATATGATTGATAATTTTTGAAACCATTATTTTTGAAATCATAATGTAGTTTGTTCTGATTCAGTAACTAAATCAATTTCAACAATTTTTACACCATGTAATACTTTTTCAAAAAATATTTCATATTCATTCCAACCCAGGACAAATGTTTGTATGATGAGCACGATCATTTGTTCTGTGTCTGGGTGTAATTTATCATAATATGTATGTATTTAGTAACATAAGTATGTTTATCAGTTGTCTAGTACTCATAACACAAGCTCTGCTTAGCTTGGGACTAGACGGCGTTGTGTGATAGTCGTCGAATATATATATATATATATTCGCATTATTACTAAAAATAAGTTGTATACATTCAGTGGTTACATTTTTGTTTAGCTCTATTCATGCTAATCAAGTTAAAAGCTAAAGTTTTTCGAAAACATGTATATTCTCTTATTCCATTCAAGTAAACAATATTACAAGCAAAACAATATCGAAGTCATATCAATCATTTTGTTAGCCAATAATTCGTGCTGAGACCAAAAGTACTCGTATCTTAAAAGATGAGGTTCGATTTAAACGTTCACCTGCGTCTACAAATAATATTTGAGCAAACCTGCTCAAATATTTTTTTGGTTTTCATTCATTCATTCAGCGAGTAAGTCATTATTATTATTATTTATTATAAGCCTGTAGTATCCCCCTGTAGAGCAAAGGCCTCCCTTCCATTCTTCTACTTTTTTCTGTCTTTAGCCATTTCTGGCCAATCCTTTAAAAAGTAGTCTAAATCGTCACGCAATCTCTTTCTGGGCCTCCTGCTGTTCGGGATCCAGTCATTAGTTGCCTTCTTGATTATCAGCTTTACTTATTTTTTTTTTATATTTATAATAGGAGTACATACCTTATATTAAATTTTAAGAGCTTCACTAAAGCGCGAGAGATGCCTGTCTAATTTGTTACCATAATAACCTGAAACTAGTCTTATTAAACTGTTTCTTGCTTTTATATAATTTGGGAGCCACAAGATCACATGGTAATACTGTTTGGATCCAATCCGTTAATACTCAATAATCATTTATTATTTGTTTAACACAGGTATTGAACACAGATCATAAACTGAAGTTCATAGGTCGCTATGTTATGCATAGGGGCGTACAAATATGGTTTCATGCGAAAAAAAAAATCAATATTCATAAACAATATAAATAAACTCGAATTATTTGCTATAATTATAAATTATTATAATTTCATTCGATTTCACTAAATAAGCTTCTAAAACAAATCTGGTTAATTGAGTTCTCTGTCATCTGCAAATGAATATTTCTGAAACTTAAAAATATTTTTCTGCTGCATTATAATGTATATATATATACTTATTCCACAACTATCACACAACACCGTCTAGTCCAAAGCTAAGCAAAGCTTGTGTTATGGGTACCAGACAGCTGATATACATACTTATATATTTCTAAATACATACATATTATAGATAAATAACACCCAGACACAGAACAAATGATCGTGCTCATCACACAAACATTTGTCCTGGGTTGGAATCGAACCCACGACCTCCGGCATAGCAGTCAGGGCCACTAACCACTAGACCAACAGGCCAGTCATTACATTTATTACGCTTCGTATTCATTACACAATGCCTCGTTTATAAAGAAGATCAAACGTTACAATCACATGTGATGTTACGTTACAAGTAAGAGTTCCATTACACGGAAAAACAGAAAAAAAAAACGATTCGTAAATTGTAAATTATGAGAAAAGTAAAAAATGAAGGGAATGAATTGGATTAGCTGAATTTGGGGTGAAAAACCTTTTGATAACAGAGAATGTTTGAGAAAGTGACAACTTTTAATGTTTTTATACAATCCCACAGGATTGGAAGAAAACCAACATTAATAACACTTAATAATAATTACGCTAACTCATAAATGTTGGATCGTATATCTTTTGTTAGAAAGCAACAATACATTTTTGTCTTCAATAAGACTTTGTGTATCAAAGGACACCTTTGTCTAACCCTTTGGGCAATATATTTAATTCAATATGTTCTCTCACACGTAAAGGCACTAAACCAAAAGAACATTTCGTAGTATCATTCCGAATTAATCATCTCGATGAAAAATATAGAAAAAAACACATTTGGAACTATAAGTTTCTTTCTTATATTCTGTATTGGTACAATACTAGGACAGTCTAAGTGGATATCAAAATATTATATGTCAGCCAGGCCTAGTCAAATATGATGAAACTAATTCTACTGAGTGAGTAATACAATTTATTTCTTTTTGTTTCAGAAACTATCAAGACATGAAGAACTAAACTTACTAATTCCAAGATGGAGTCAACAGAAGATGAGTTTATGAGCATATGTCTCAACCTAACAAGTGACGAGGCTTTACTTGGAGGATGTAACTACAGCAACGAATACGAAAATGGAGAATTATTGGAGAAGGTCGTGTCGAGGGTTGTGCCCATCTTCTTCGGCTTTATCGGAATCGTTGGACTAGTTGGCAATGCTTTAGTCGTTCTTGTCGTCGCTGCCAACCCTGGCATGAGATCTACCACAAACCTCCTTATCATCAATCTGGCTGTCGCTGATCTGCTCTTCGTTATCTTTTGTGTCCCTTTCACTGCTACTGATTACGTCATGCCACGGTGGCCCTTCGGGGACTGGTGGTGCAAAGTCGTGCAATACTTCATAGTTGTCACCGCTCATGCTTCAGTCTACACCCTTGTTCTCATGTCCCTAGACAGGTTCATGGCTGTAGTACATCCCATAGCTTCCATGTCTATCAGAACAGAAAAAAATGCTTTATTAGCCATAGCCTGTATATGGGTTGTGATATTAACCACCGCTATTCCCGTGGGTATCTGCCACGGAGAGAGAGAGTACTCCTATTTCCACAGGAACCATTCATCATGTGTGTTCCTTGAGGAACAGGGTTACAGCAAGCTGGGTTTCCAGATGTCTTTCTTTTTGTCTTCGTATGTGATTCCGTTAGCTTTGATTAGTGTGTTGTATATGTGTATGCTGACGAGGTTGTGGAAGAGTGCCCCGGGAGGGAGGGTGTCTGCGGAGAGCCGGAGGGGGAGGAAGAAGGTCACGAGGATGGTTGTGGTCGTCGTTGTGGTGTTTGCTGTCTGCTGGTGTCCAATACAGGTGAGCTATTGACGATCAATTATATAATTATATTTATTAATATGCAAGATTCTAGAAAATTATCACATTTTGAAATCTATAACATATAAAAAAGATCAAATGCTTTTGCGACTTGTACTTTCTATAGAGTTTTTTAAATACTAATCGATAGTTAACAATCAATACTGTGAAGCCCCAAGAGGACACCGGTGTCCGCCACCTATTGTCTTTCTATTGTGTCTCTAATTACGGTATTCAAAAGGTTAATACAGACAAATCAGATAGAGAGTGTTTGAGATCGAAATTATCTCGGACTAGCTTCTGCCTGCGGCTTCGTCCGTGTAAATGGCGGGTATTGAGAGTGCAAAGTCGTAATCGATGCCAGATTAAATTTAACCTACGTCCTTGGGGTTCAAGTTTACTCCGTACCAAATTAAATCAAAGCAGATTTAGCAGTTTAAACGTGGAAGCGTTACAAACCGACAATGTTACTTTCACATTTATATTCGTATGGGAACGAAACCATACCAATATTACCATACGAATATTATAATTGTGAAAGAATTTGAAACATAATTATACTCGTAGATGATCATTAAAATAAATTGTATATTTTTTTTCTGGGTGAGTCTGTACTACGAGACTCACCCAGAAAATTAAAAATATACAATTTCTCATAAATTAAATAGTTGTATATTTACGTCTTCAGCGTGTATTATAATGAAGATAATGGTCTAAAATAACGAATTTCCAAATAAATATAATTGATGTGTAATAGTAGAAAGAAAATAATTAGGATTAAATCTTTACTTTAATATTACAATGTGAACGTAACATTGTCTGTCTGTAACGCTTTTACGGTCAAACTACTGAACTAATTTTGATGAAATTTGGTACAGAGTAAACTTGATCCCCAAGAGCAGGCATAAGGTTTTTAACTGGCTATAATTTTGACTTCGCATCTACAATAATCGGCATTCACATAAAGGCAAAGACGCTAGTAGCAGCTAGTACTTTGCATTCCATTCTCTGTTCACTTTATTTAACATAATCTATTTTTACAGCAATTAGCAAAGAAAAACGAGTAATATGTGTCTTAATTTTCTTAGGTCCTTTTCTCTCACCGAGAAAAATTGTTTTATGTACTGAGGCATCATTCTCTCCCAACCACAATTTAATTTTAATTGCCAATTAAACGAGTTTTTCAAAATTATAAATATCTTAAAATATAAACGAATCGTTTTTTGGAATCGTCTAACTGAGTCGTCTTACAGGCTACTACAAATTGGTTTCCTCAATCAGCTTATTGAAAAGACTCTTTCCATTGAATTGGTTATAAATATATAATATATTTGTCTTTCATAAATCGGATATGACGAAAAGAATTAAATGATTATACGCTACTTGAAAACCAAAAATGAAATTTATTAAATACATATCGTTTTGTTTATGGTATATAAAAATCTCAACTGAAATTTAAGAATTGATTTTTTTTATGCCAATACTTCTTTTTTGTAGGTGTATTGACTTGTGCTATCTTTCGTATGACAGTGCTTTTATAGAGTTCTAAGTTTTTTGTATGGTTTACTACTATGTGTACCTATATGTATGTACAATCGCGTGCTTAGACGCGGGTATATCTATTGAAACACAAAATAATATAGAAGTCTATCATCATCTTCCTTCTTTTATCCCGTTTCGTTCGGAGTCGGCGCAATACGTTTTTTTCTTCCATTCTGTCCTATCAACGTCACGCTATCACTTACTCCTTTTTATTTCATATCACTTCTCACACAATCCATCCATCTTTTTTTTGGTCTCCCTCTCCCTCTCCATCCATCCACATGTATACTCATAGCTCTTTTAGTAACATGCGTTTCATCCCTCCTCTTTTGATGGTCATGCCAAGACAAACGATTCCCTTTCAACTTTTCAGTCACTGGCACCACTTTTAAACTTCCTATAATAATAATAATATCATTTATTTGCGTAAAATGTGGTGGGTACAAAGATGTTATTATGGAAAAGTAGGTACAAAGACACATTCCGCCATTTAGTGATGGCATGCAAATATTTAGTCGATAGGGTTTTAGGGACTTACAATAACTTACCACTATCAATTTTTTTATAAATTAAGCAAATAGAATTATAAACAGATCTATACCTCAATTATTTAAATTAAATATGAAATACACATTAAGGTAATCAATTTATCAGAGAATTAGGTAAATAATAAAAATAAAACATTTACTTCAACACTGACTACAAAGCATTCCTGAAGTGATAGGATTGGCATGTTTTTTTATTTAGGAATTCGCCTATTGAGTAAAAACTATGTGAAATCAACAATTTTTTCAGAACTACACAGAATTTTTTGTAAGGTAATTTAGTCATCCAGCTAGGTAACGAATTAAATATAAGTGGCGCCATATACACGCAGCTGCGTCTGTACATTTCTATTCTAGGCACAGGGATCTTAAGTAAGTACTGAGTAGCTTTTCGCTTGTTAAAATTATTCTTTAATTCAAATAGAGAGGGATTAGTTTTAACAAATTTTGCAATTTCGTAGATATAAATACATGGAGCAGTAAGAAGCTTGTGAGATATAAATACTGGTCTACATGATTCGGTCCAGTCCATGTTAAGGATAGCGCGAATACATTTTTTTTGTGCTATCAGTATTCTAGACATCTCAGAGGAATTCCCCCAAACAATGATACCATATCGAATAATGGAACATATATAGGCGTGATACACCATCATAGCAGTTGGTTTAGATGTTTCTTCTTTGACTTTTTTCAAGGCAAAAACAAATCTGTTGATTTTCGTGCATATTTCATCAATGTGATCTTTCCAGGTTAAGTGTTCATCCAGTGTTATTCCAAGAAATTTTATTTTACGTACTTGTTCAACTAATTGGTTCTCGTGAGATATATTAAGTGGAAGGTACTTACTTTTTTGCGTTTTGAAATTTAATATTTTAGTTTTTCCTACATTTAGTTTTAAACCGTTGTTTTCTAACCATGAGACAATTTTATGTAAGGTGTTATTTATATCCGTCTCATAAGTTTTGATGTCTTTACAATTTAGGATAACCGTCGTGTCATCAGCAAAAAGGACACAATCTTGTTCGATTGCTTGAGGAAGATCATTAACATAAACAAGAAATAACGGTGGCCCTAAGATGCTTCCTTGCGGTACTCCAAAGTTATTATGTCGAGGTTGTGAGTCAAAATTGATGATACTGTTAATTTTATCGTCGAATTTAGTAATTCTTGTGATTTGACTTCTATTCGATAAATAAGATTTGAACCATTCTAAGGCTGGACCTCTTATTCCGATTTTATTCAATTTATCGATGAGAGTTGAATGGCGAACAAAATCGAAAGCTTTGCTTAAATCTAAAAACAGAGCTGATGTTGTAACTTTATCGTTAATGTTATTCAAAATCAATTTTACAAGGTTAAAAGCTGCTAGCGAAGTCGACCTATTCTTCCTAAACCCGAATTGCTCCTTAGCTAGAATATGATATCTATCAAAGAAAGAGAGAATTCTTTTGTACATAACTCTTTCCATGACCTTCGATAAAATCGGTATTAGCGCAACAGGACGGTAATTATTTTTATCTGTTTTTGAGCCTTTTTTATGAAGAGGTTTTATTACAGAAACTTTGAGTTTTGTTGGGAAGCAGCCTTGCTCTAATGACAAATTGATAATATAAGACAGTGGTTCTGCTATGTATTGAGCAATATTTTTTAGAAGGTCAGTAGAAATGTTGTCGTAACCGGCTGCCTTGGTGGTTCTTAGTGAATTTAATATTGAAAAAATTTCAGCAGGATTTGTAGGATTTATAAAAATACTGTTGTCGTTACTTTTCAAACTATTCAAGTTATTAGATTTGCTTTGAAAACTTGTGTTGGTTTCAACTATATCAATAAAGAAGTTGTTGAAAATATTCGCAATATCAGAGCCTGAGGTAGCTGTAATATCATTATCAACTAGACTGTTAATGTATTCACGAGATGTTTCGTTACCCGTACTTCGTTTGACAATATCCCATGACGCTTTACCTTTATTTTTTGAACATGAAATATGTTTAAGATTACATAACGACTGTAGGTTATTAATACATTTTTTTAACAAATTAGAGTATATCTTAAATCGAGTTTTATTGTCACATGTTTTATTTAAATAATATTTGTATCTTAAAAGTCTTTTAGTTTTACTACTCATTTTAATCCCCTTTGTTATCCATTTTAATTTACTGTATTTAAATTGCTTTTTTACTTTGATGAGCGGAAAACACAACTTATAGAATAGTGTAATTGTGTCGTGAAAGCATTCAAAGGCCTCATCTGTGTCAGAAATGTCATAAATTTCGGAAAAAGATAAATTGCTAATATGGTCAATAAATTTGTCGACATTATCTTTGCTATGATCATTTAAGTATGTGAAATAGTAACCTGATCTAAGTTTTCGATCATATTCGAATTTTACTACCTGTGCTGTATTATGGTCAGATAAACAGACATTATGAGTTGTGCCTACAATATTCGGGATGTTACTAATAATGTTATCGATACAAGTATTTAATCTGGTGGCTTCTAGAATGTGGCACCGCATTCCGTAATTTGAAATGAGCTCTTTGAATTTTGTACTATTTTTGTCCTTGCGTAAAAAGTTTATATTGAAGTCTCCAGATATTATAATTTTACTTTTTTTATGTTGTAGTTTCAATAGAGTTTTGTTTAAGTTTTCAAAAAATATATCTATGTTAGATGAGGGTGTTCTGTATACACATAGTATGATTACACGTATGGATTTGATTTCAAGGCCACAAATTTCAAAGTGCTTATCAATGCAAAACTCATTTATTTCTTTTAATTCTGTAATTTGAAGATGACTTTTACAAAGTATGCATGATCCTCCTCGTCGCTTATCCGATCGTGAATAAATAGCACCAAGATAATAATTATTGAGTTTTAGGTACTTTTCTTCACCTTTAACGACAAAATGTTCTGTTAGACATATTACGTCTATATTTAAACCGGATTCTCGCATTTCATTAATAGTTAAGTTTACATCATTAAGTTTGTTTAAAGCCCCAGCGATATTTTGATGCAGAACAGAAAAACTACTTCCACTGTCTTTTTTCTTATTGGCTACGAAAAAATGGTTCTTCACTTACCACTATGTTTTCTGCAGTCTCGTTATTAGATATGGGTTGTGGTTTATCAATTTTGCGAAAATAATAAGGAATAGTACCTTTTTTATGTTGATTTATCGATTCAATCGGTTTTATCGTGCCGTGATTGACTACCGGATCCGAAACAATTTCTGAGATTTTCAAAATATTTTCTGAACCTGCTGATCTCTTCTTTAAACCTTTATTGTCATTGAACAGAAGATATTTGTCGTAGTATTGAACAACGTTTATTTTGTGTATAAGTTGTTTTATAATGCTATTATAACTATTTGCTTCAATGAAATTGCAGTTTTTATAGATTTGTGTGAGTAGTTTCAATTGACAATTAAGTTTATTCTCATTCAGGAATGCATTGTACTTAACGCTAACGATAAATATATTACAATTTTTCAAAATCTTAATTGCAGCAGACATTTCAGCGATAAATTTAATAGGATTTGAGTCATTACTACCAGTCATTAAAATCACACTGTCATTTTTTGAAAAATTTTTTGTTAATTTATCACAACACAACAATACTTCTTCAGTTTTCGCCCCTGGTTTCCTAATCCCTGATATAGCATATTTCTTCATTATAAATTTATTCTCCTTCTTCAGTAGCCCTTCGACTATACCTTTCCCTTGTTCATCCGACAGAATAAGTATGTTTCCATTTCTTTGTTTGCTGCTTACTGTGTTTTTGTATTTATGTCCGTTGTCTAAAGTCGGCTCTTGTGTATTTTCTTCTGCAACTGCATTGTAATTTGTTTCTGCTGAATATTTAATGTTAGTTGTTTTTGTTTTATTTCCGTCTCTAAAAATATCAGGAAGGGTACTTCTGCTGGAAGATGGTTCTGGTGTATGGAAGTCTAAGTCTAAATCTAGTTTTCTAGCCGATATTTTGCTGTTATTTGGACAATAATATACTCATTTCTCACTTTATCCATTCTCGTCACACGTCTAAACATAATAATATTATAAAATAGTAGTCTATGTTTATACAAAAAGTCTGCCTTCAAATTCCGTAATAATGTCGGACCGTCATCTAATTACATAATTTCAGGCCTGTAGGTAGCCCCATCTCAACATGTTTATCCCAAAAAAACAAGCCCTGAAAAGTCTTCGTGAAAAATAATACCAAACTCAAGTAGCTAAGCTTTTTACTCAGGGTAATAAAATCCGTCTGACCCAAGGATGGAATGTCTAAAATTAAATTAGGAACTAGTCGTGTACGAGAATAAATCCTGGCTGGATTTCAAGCTAGCGTTTAGTGTAAGTAATGGTCCTGTGGTTTTTCTTATTGTCGCTATTTTTTAACTTGTCCATCTGCCCAAGAAAGGGCATTGAGTAGCTGTGAAGATTTTTTCTAATAAATATTAGGTTTTTCGGGAGGACTGACTCGGATTTATTTTTGTACTCAAGAGTGATCAGTTCTTGTCTGTCCATCAAAAAAGAAAACTGTAGTATCGTAAGAGGGTTCTTCTCGATTCGTCTAACATCAACGTGATCATGGTAAAAAAAATTGCCGTTTTATTCAACTCAATGTGTGAGAAAGAGGCAACGCGAAAAAAAAGACTCGATCGAATTATTCACAGAACTAGTTCCAGAAAATACGTGTTTTCCTTTTCTTTAAACTTTATAAGTTTTTGGGAAAAATTGTTGTCATTCAGAATTTCGATTAAATGTTGTACATTTAAAACCAAAATTTACCATGGGATACCAAAAATGAATGAAGTCTCAAATCTGTTCTAAATTAAAAAAAGTGAAGAACTATTTCTTCACTTTTTTACAAGCTTTCTATTAGCTTGCACTGTATGTAACTATGTATGTTCGGCTCAAATCTTGTAACTCAAATTTGAAGCAGATATCTTCAACCGATTGAGCTGAAATTTTACATGCATGTGTAAATCGGGTGACAATGCAACATTTTGATAACATGGAGCTGATCTGATGATGGAGCTGGAAGGTAGCCATACGAACTTAGCAATAAAACAATACAATGCCATCGAGTTTGGGCTCGCTTGATTAGTATTTATGAGTACTTTGATTCTGTATGATAGCCAGGGTCTGATGATGGAGCCGGAAGGTGGTCATAGGAACTCCGCAGTTAAACGATACAACCCCATCGAATTTGGGCTCGTTTGATTCGTATTGACGAGTACTTTCATCCTATATGGTAACCAAGGTCTGATGATTTAGGTGGAAGGTGGTCACAGGAACTCCGCACTTAAACGATAAAACCCATCGAATTTGGGCTCGTTTAGTTTGTATTGACGAGTACTTTCATCCTATATGGTAGCCAGGGTCTGATGATGGAGCCGGAAGGTTTCCATAGGAACTACGCAATTAAAAGATATAACCTCATCGACTTTAGGCTCATTTGATTTGTAATAACGAGTACTTTGATCATGTATGGTAGCCAGGGTCTGACGATGGAGTCGGAAGGTGGTCATAGGAACTCCGCAGTTAAACGACACAACCCCATCGAATTTGGGCTCGTTTGATTTGTATTGACGAGTGCTTGGATCCTATATGGTAACAAGATTTTGATGATGGAGCTGGAAGGTTACCATAGGAACTTCGTAAAAAATCGACACAATCCCATCGAGTTTGGGCTCATCTGATTTTTATTGATGAGTACTTGGATCTTATATGGTAACCAGGGTCTAATGATGGAGCTGGAAGGTTGCCATAAGAACTCCGCAATTAAATAATATAACCCCATCGACTTTAGGCTCATTTGATTTTTAATGACGAGTACTTGAATCTTATATTGTAACCAGGGTATGATGATGGAGTTGGATCGTGGTCATTGGAACTCCGCAGTTAAACGACACAACCCCATCGAATTTGAGTTCGTTTGATTTGTATTGACGAGTGCTTGGATCCTATATGGTAACCAGGGTCTGATGATGGAGCTGGAAGGTGGCTACACGAACTCCGCAATTAAACGACACAGCCCTCTTGTCTTTGGTCTCGTTAGATTTGTAATCACGAGTACTTTGATCAATATGGCAGTCGGGATCTGATGATGGAGCTGGAAGGTGGCCATAGGAGTTCCGCAATAAAACGACACAATCATATCGAGTTTCGGATCGAATAAAATAAGTTCTAACCGGTCATCAGCGACTTGGACTCGCGCTCGGACCGTTCCGTACAAATTACCATAAGTAAATAGCTAGTTTGTTTTAATACACTCCTACAAAATACCAATTGAAAGGGCTTGCAGAGAGTAACTTGAAAAATAAAGTGACATAACTCTAAATCCAATATTCTCCTTTTTATCAGTCATACTCTTGGTGGAGTGGTAGTGGTCTGCTAGTAGGTTGGTTGCGGCTTTTGCGAGACTTCTCTATCCCTCTCTATTCATGGCATTTCGTGTACATTCAATGAGGGAACACTCTGAAGATGATTTAGTGAGTTCTGGTAGGCGATTGGCCTCGAGAACGTAGGCCATCTACTCTTTCCTGTACCACTAAACGTTCCAAAGAGCTTTCATTGCGTATGATATATCCAAACAGCTTAAAAATTCGCTGTTGCACAATCGACGAAAGTTTTTGTTTTGATGCAAAGCTCTTTAGGAATGGAACCTTTAGTGCGTTGAGCAGTCTGCTTTATCCTCAGTAAACGCCTCCAGCGTCACATTTCAAGAGCGTCAATCGTTTTACGGTGCATGAATCTTCTCCGCATTTCCTAGGATTTGTGATTTTGGATCCCAGGTAGATAAACTCTGGACAACTTCGCAATTGGCTATTTCATGTAAGTTAGGTTGATTTTTAGTCTTACGATCCACCACCATCATTTTGGTTTCATAAATCCAACCTGGTAGACTTCTCACGTGGTCGCCTCCTTCTGCGAAGCAGTAATGCTAGCCAAGGAGGAGGCCGACTGCATCAGGCAACAGTGCTTACGCCGCAGCCGCCGCCGTAATTCCGATTCCGATTTCCTGCCACCGTAGGCGCGGACTTGCGGACGGCGGGCAATGGGTAGCTCGCTGTCCGTCCGTCCGGTAACAGACCGAACCAAGTTTAAGGGCGGGGGATGTCATTGGATGATTTTACCTACCATAACAAAAATCCTGGCAGACTTCTAAAGATAGCAGACTAAGTTTCTTATGCTTTCCTATGATATGAGTAGCAAATGTGAGGATTTGCTGAGAACACAAATGTGATTTAAATAAGGTATAACTAAAAAGTAAAAAATAAATTACAAATAAAAAAAAATTTTTAAAAACAAGCTTTCAATTAAATGGGCTAAAAAGAAGAAAATAAACTTTTCCTTTATAACTTTTACTATCAATTTATAACGACATTACACAATTTATATGATATAAAAGCTTGTCGCGAGATTTAACTGTGTAAATACACAGCTAAATAACGTCATTAATTAAATAAGTTAAATAACTTCATCTATTGATTTAAATATTTTCAAAATCTTGCGACAAGCTTTTGTATCATATAAATTGTGTAATGTCGTTATAAATTGATAGTAAAAGTTATAAAGGAAAAGTTTATTTTCTTCTTTTTAGCCCATTTAATTGAAAGCTTGTTTTTAAAAATTTTTTTTTATTTGTAATTTATTTTTTTAATTTAGAACAGATTTGAGACTTCTTTACTGAGTTAGTTTTATGCCAATTTATGTTTTTATTTCAATAGAAATCGGAATTCCTCCAAAGCGTATGACCAATCCATTTCTACTTACGACGTTTGATCGGACGATCTATCAGGCTTTCTTTTTTTGATGTTGGAGTATCATCATACAACTTCTTCTTTATAGGTGTATCGAGAGGGAGTGTCAGACTGTTACTGACTAACACTCTTCGTGTTTCTACAGTTGCCCACGTTCCAGGACTATGGGGACTTTTGCCGTCAATCCCACAGGTTTGACTGGCACTGATCTTAAGGCTCTGATCGACGGGCGAGTAAAACCGTGGTCTTATGGCTCGTCGGTAAAGCTCGCCGATGTGATGATCGGTGCTGCATTTTCTACTAAGCTCGACACCGAGTAGAAAATACAACAAACACGACGAGCCGCGAGCTAGACTCGTCGTTTGTATTGCAATGATAAACCGGCGAGCCATAGGACCGCGGTTTTACTCGCCCGTTGATCAGGGCCTTTACAGAGCCCCTACAATATTCACAAGATAGATCAAATTATTCTCATTTCCAGAAATTATTCTTGTGATTTCGTGAGTGCCAAGTATGTAATATCAAGCTCATGGGAAATACTGAGTGTCGTTGATCCAATATTTGTCAGGAGCCATGACATTGAAGATCCTTTACCGGAGTACAAAATCAATTAGAAATACGATCAGTATAGAAGGTAGCTATACAACCTTAGTACACAACATTAGTTTTTCTTTTTAGGTAGAAAAATTATGCAATGATAAATCTCGCGCTTGGGAGGAGCGGGAGACCGTGTCAGACTTATACTGACTAAAAGCCTACTCCTGTTCCTTTTTTGCCTTCGTTCCAGGGCCCGGGGTTCACTTTTACAAAGACATGGCCCCAGTAGGCTTCGACCCTGCTGGGGCCGTACGGTTTGCTAACATCTCCGTGAGGCGCGTGGAAGAATACGCGCCATCGACGAACTGGGGCACGGTCCGGACGGTTACCGGATGGTCAGACGGCGAGCTACCCATTGTTCGCCGTCCGCAAGCCTGCGCCTACGATAGCCGCAAATCGGGATCGGAATCCCTGCGGCGGCAGGGCCTGAGGGCTGTTGCCTTACACGTGCGGCCTCCTCCTTCGCTAGCATTACTGATTCGCAGAAGGAGGTGACCGCCTGCCACTCTTCCTCGCTTCAGGCCATGGCCTGTACCAAGGCCCGGCGCGAGAGGTCATTGCCTCCGGTCATCACGAGGACACGGCGGTGCTCCACCGTGTCCTCCGGGCGGTTAATATAATGGTGACATCCGGGTGTTTCTTCAGCCTGGATTCAATGCAGGAACCTCTCGAGCTTGCCATGACCGGTGAGGACGCCGTGTGTGTTGCCACTCCAACCACTTCTAAAAGAGGGGACTTACCGCCGTGATTATGGCGTGCCTGTATGTTGTACTTAATGTCGGTGGTGTCCAACTTGTGACCGTTTTTATATATTTATGGGAAAAAATAATGATGTCAAGGAGCTGTCAGCACACCGAAGAGGCCCAACCTGCTAACTGCAGACAGGCAGGGTCGAAGCCTACTGGGGTCATGGGTTAACTTCCGAAAGGAATACCCGGCCCCGGCACGATAGGCTACGAAGGAACGGGGTAGGTTTTTAGTCAGTAAGAGTCTGACATTACTTCCCGCTCCGCCCAAGGGCGGGATTTGTCATTGGATGATTTTACCTACCATAAAAAAAAAATGACATTTATTATTATCAAAATCGATTCAGTTACTGATTTTGAACAAACTATTTTCAGGTTTCCCAAATACTAAAAATAATATTGTATAGTAATAATATGGTATATCAATATAACTTGAAAATAAATTTTTCACTGTTATTTAACATATTATATGTATTAATTTCAATTAATATCTAATTTTACCTATTCCATAAAATTATAATTATTACCTGTAATGAAATTGAACAAGATGGTAGATTGAATTGAAATAATATACCTATCGAGAAAATTAATTACGATTGAATGAGCACTAAAATTAATAAAGACGAATTTAATTATACGTACATATTAAAATATAAACGTTTTGCTTTATGAGAGCACACCGAAGTTTACTTTCGTACAACTCATGGCTCCAGTAGGCTTCGACCCTGCGGGCCCCTACGATTTGCTGACATCTCCTTGAAGCACGCGTGGAACTATGCGCTGTCGACGACTTGGGCTCACTGTTACCGGACGGTCGGACGGCGAGCTACCCGTTGCTCGCCGTCTGCAAGCCCGCGGCTACGGTGGCCGGAAATCGGTATCGAAATTACGGCAGCGGTTGCGGCGTGAGCGCCGTTGCCTGATACGGTCGGCCTCCTCTTTTGCTAGCATTGCTGCTGGACTCTGATATTACGTACCCTCCTAAACGCCCAACTTTCAAACTTCGGGCAGGTACAGAGTAGTTCCTAATAGAAAAACAGAATAGCGGTTTATCCCATCCAGGGAATCGAACTGAGTACGGCACACTCTTGTGCAGGAAGCGGGATTGTTTGGAAGATTTATCACATCTTTGAAACCCAAAAGGCAACTGATGAGAAACTAGAAGAAAAGTTTTACACTTCTTTACTCTCTCACCAATATTTCTTATTCTTTGATGTATTCTTTTATCAACATCGTATCTTTTGCGGATTGACATATTATTGCTTATTACTTGTCTGCAACCACATAATCAATAGATCTGTAAAAATCCTTTTAAAGTACACTATTCTTCAAGATATAGAATTGTTTCCTACTTTGGAGGACATAAACGTCTAAAGTCTAAAGGGTTACTTAGTTTATAACTTGGAGGATCAAAGGTACGAAAAACCTTCATATAAGTAGAGCTTAAACATAATAATTTAGCAAAACTCAGAAGAATTCTGTACCCACCTCTTTCCTAAAATAAAAAAGTCATATTTCTTCAGCATCATTGAACATAAGACTTAATGGTCAACCACGTAACAGTAAAACAACCCGTGAAGAAGATAATTAAGTAATTAAAAAAGGTAACTGCAGGATTATCCTTAATGTTCCTGTTAAACGATACCGTCCCTATAATGTTAGAACTAACTTAATTAAACAAACAACAGAGACAAAGGCTTTACACGACAAATGTTTAGGTCATAAAGGTTCTATTCTGACTAATTTGTATCAAATTGTGTTTCTTTGAAGTTAAATTACGGCCTAGTTTTCCAAAGGTCAGGCAACAGGATCAATATTATTAAGTGTATTTTAACAAGAAATTAAAATTTAATTAAGATTACTGGAGATCTTTTCTCCGAAATTTAAGGCCAAAGCAATTATATAGAGTACAAATACAAATTCTTTAAAACTTTAAAGTACAGACTTATACACACTTATACCCCCGATTTCTGATTTAGGCATTTGAAGTTGAGAATTACTCAAACTCTACTTTAGCCTGTAAACCTGTATTAAATTTGGCATTTAAGTATGGTTTGAGACGTTCTTTACTCAAAATATTCAATTCGGAAACTCGCCTTAAGACTTTGAAAGACGTTTGTATGCAGCTCGTTACGGGTGAGAGGACGAATCCCAATTATACATTATATAATTATATACTAGGAACTAGCCGGTGTTGTGGTACGGACCGATCCACCACCCTATTCCAAATTACTACTACACAGAGGAAAGCTAAAATACAAAACAGTAAAACCTTAATTAAAGATTAACATATTAAATTTGTACCTATAAATTTACCGTTTGCAAAAATATAGTTTTGAGCTGTGGTAACTTTGAATTATAAGTTTAAATCTATACTAATATTATAAAAAAAGATATATGTCCAAATTTCAATTTTTTTTATATCTTCAAATTTATCTATTAATGGACATGCCTACATAATTACTAATAATGTTTTTTCTTTACCGCTTAAAGTGTGGTGGCAGCAATATTTCACACAAAGTAAGGCACCTGACTAGATTCTAACTCATATGGTCATTACTACCAGGCATTACTCAGTATTTACTATTAAATAAATTCTTTGATAAAGACAATTAAGATAACTTAGGTCTCAAAGAAAAAATATTACCTATCATATATAAATTATTTTTAGAAAATCAAACTAGCAATGAAATATTGACGTTTCAAAGAAAGAGTAATGACATTGAAACATATTAAGTTCATATAAAAGTAATAAATTCAATTCATGCAATACACTCAATATAATCTAAAGAAATATTAATAGAACAGAATTGAATAAGAAATGAGAGTAATGTTATATAATAACTTCATATTATATTTCGGGAGAGGTCTTAAGACATTAATACTTGGCTAAGCTACTTAATATTATAGAATTTGAGTAACCAATAGCGATTATGTCGTCTTGTGTTAACTTCTTATCAGATTTCTCTTTAGCTTTTGGGGTGTTTATTAATTCTCTTTTTTTTTGACGTAATTCTGGCAATAGAATAAGAAATTTCTTCAATCGATTCATCCACATTTAAAGGTATAGAAATGATAGGATGCGACGTAAAATGATTGAGTCCTATTTAAACTCGATAAAATTTCGTCGGTTCATTTAAATTGTAATTCAAAAGTGAACCGATTAAGTCTATTCATAGCACTGGGTTTATGTTGGATTCTTACGCCATCTCTATCATAAAACTTTGGAGTTACATTTTCATTCTTATGAAAAACAAAGTGTTTGTATGCTTTAGAGACTTTCTATTGCTGACACAGGCTAATTGTAATCATAAACAATACGAAGCTTTAAGCAATAAAAAGTGATCCTATAACGCTGCATTAGGTGATGAAATTCAAATTCATATTTTTATTTTCGGACATCATGGTCTGGCACTTGGTGTTATACATAAGACTTAAATCAATAAATGCATACAACAAGAATTGCTATTTTCAAATTATATTTCCACAGGACCGAGAAACAAAAAAAGAACGCAAAACTGAGATTCTCCTGTAACCAATAAAGATACCTCCCTAATTGATTATCAGATAAACTAAATGGCTAGTTAATGTTTCTATCAATTCTATAGCACCATTTTCTCTATAAGTCACTGTTCTACTATTGTACTATACACGTGTATATGTGTAATCCGGTCAGCCAGTGCAATATGTGGTTTTGTTCGACGCCAAAGCATTTAATTTGAGAATTCTGAGAGCTTCCAATTGAAATGTTCTGTGTTTTAAGCACACACTGACGTGCTAAATGTATTTCGTACATAGAACTCTTTAGTATTATCGATTTCATTTTTTGTGAAGAGAAAGGCATAAATCCTCAAAAAAAGCTTAGCCTCTATAGACAAATAAAAATTCTTATTCTGATTGAAAGTAGTATAAATGTTAGGCTCTCTGCTTTAACACAAATATGGATGAAGAAGTTTTCAATTATAGTTTTTTTTTATTGACTATAATAAAAAAAGAGTTTAGAAAAGTTCGTTTAGCAATACAGCGATATTTGCCAATTGTAAATTGTTTGGTTTAAATCTTTCGTTTTTCATTTAAATGTTTTTTTTTTTTTTTTCTGTTTGAACTTCAACTGATGCTAGTTCATCTTCTGTTGCAGATAATCCTGCTGGTGAAGGCACTGGATGCGTACAACATTACGTACTTCACGGTGACGGCGCAGATCGTGTCGCACGTGCTTGCGTACATGAACAGCTGTGTAAACCCCGTGTTGTACGCATTTCTCTCCGAGAACTTCAGGGTGGCATTCAGGAAGGTGAGATATTTCGACTATATTGTTCTTTCCTCTCGTGTCGATCTCACTCAAATTTTGTCCGACCAATATTTAGCACACCTGGACAGCTCTGTTGTTGGCCTCATACAAGTCATTGAAGGTGCAGGTGGTATTGCACGCTGGGCAGGAAAGAAGGTGAGATGACGTATATCTTGTGAAGTAGCTTCACACTGGCACTGTATATGCGGTGGGTCTAGGAAGCCTCCTTTGGCCAGATTATCTCTGCAGCGGCCAACCCTGGGTGTGGCTTCAGTCAGCAAAAATTTGACACTCTCCCACTCCATCCTAGAACGGAAAACTCATTGGATGATTTCGAACCTAAAAAAAGGTTTTAATATGCAATTCTACAGCGTTCTACTTTTGACTGGTTTTTCTACTTTTTTATATTATACGCTGAACGAATACTTAAAGGATACACGTTGACTACCGTTATTCTTATTTCTTTTGCTCTTTATTTATTATTTACCATTGACATTAGACTTTATTATTTTTTATATTTTATTGAAGATCTTTTGTGTTTTCTTTTATATATCGACATTTTGTTTGACATGAGTATGATTTCAATGTAATAATATATTATTTTTTATATTGATTTTATTGACTTAATAACGTCTGAAAATTTGTTAAAATTACAATGTCTTTATACAATATTTGTACGCCGATGACGGCTACATATATAAAATAAAATTAAAACAATTGTACCCAACCCACTTATGATTAGCAAATAAAAATGTTTGTATTTGTTTATATTTATATTTGAGATGTTTCTGTTTTACAATAAATAACGAAAGCTGCAGACGGAGGACTCAGAAAATCCCAAATTACTTAATTGAAATTTATTAAATTTAAAATATTACAGTAAAAACTAATGCTAAGAATATATCGACTACTCGTACGTTCGATGATCAATACGAAAGTGGACTTTTCCGACGGGTCGATGTGGTGGCGTGATGGTTGGCGTCAGACGCGGTGTTAGCAGCTCGTGTCCATGCCCCGTGACCTGAGGCTGATGCAATCCGTGGTTTGGTGGAATTGGGCTGAACGCATCGTCAGCAATTGCCTTAGGGTACCGTGGTATAACAAAAAGCTGTTTCTAGCTGAAGACAAAATATTTTTTGTTTCGTAAAAACGTTATCGCTATCCAATAGCTTGTACAACTCTAAGTGGGAAACAGGAAAAGGGCTTCAATGAATATTATAACGAAAATCTGTCTACAGCCATTAATATGCTCTCTGATCTGATCGCACGATAAACTTCGCAAACCATTAAGCACAATCGCTTTCAGAATATTAATGCTGTACGTGAACTGAATACAGTGAATTATTAAATTAAAATATTTTAATAATATGTCGTATAATCTCCATATTCATTAGTAGGTGGAATGGGTTTACTGTATATCTATTAAAACGAAAGGATTATATGAATGAACACATATTAAATTATTGCATCGTCTATATATGTAAAAGAAAGTTGTGCTAGTGCTAGGCGAAGTCGATTTGGCTGAATATTTATGGGAAGGTAGCTTAGAACCAGGAGACGGACATAGGATAATTTTTTTTCTAAACCTGCTCAATTATTAGTATATATTAGAGTAGGGTAGATTAGAGTAGAGTAGGGTAGAGTAGGATAGAGTAGGGTAGAGTAGGGTGGGGCAGGGTAGAGTAGGGTAAATCGGGAGCGAAGCCGCGGGGAAAAGCTAGACCTGCCCAATTAATATATTAGAGTAGGGTAGATTAGAGTAGAATAGGGTAGAGTAGGATAGAGTAGGGTAGAGTAGGGTAAAGTAGGGTAGAATAGGGTAGAGTAGGGTAATTTTGGATAAAATAGGGTAGAGTAGGGTAGGGTTAAGCAGGGTAGAGTATGGCAAATCGGGAGCGAAGCCACGGCCAAAAGCTAGTAAAATATAAAGCCGGGTACAGGCTGCTGTAACGTAACATGCGAAATGAAAGAATTTTCCGTCCACATTATCGCAATGTTACAAAATTCCCATAGTGTGGAGACTTTGCGCGCGTGAACCGTGTACACTACACGTGCGAACAGAGCATAATTCAACTATGTGAGTAGGTTTACGCTAGGTTCGTGCGCGCGTTGCGTCCACACTTATGAAATGCTCCTTTCATGTTAGCTTGCATGTTACGTTTAACGTTACAGCATCTTTATTGTTTTTGTAATTTTTTGGTAAATTACTAACATTTGTTGGTCAGTTTCTAGACTTTCCTTTAGAAGAGACCGTGTACACGTGAATAATTTGAAATAATTTGCTTTTGGTCAGTCACTCCGCCTCCCTTAAAAGCCTGATACTCTCTCTCGCTTTACCCACAGATGATTTGCCACTATAAAATGGTCTTCCTTCATAAATGGTATTCATAGATCAATAGAGATAGAAGATCGTTTTAGGCACGCGTAGGCCATCCACATTTAGGTATACTAAAGATATTTCTTCATCACATGTGTCTGTGTATGCTAAATACATTACTTTCTTTCTTTTCTCTTACTTCAAACTCAAGACTTCAATTCGTTCTGACTAGATCCTGTAATAATCCCAAGTCTAATTTCCAGATAAAGTCCTCAGCAATTCAAAACACGTTTACTATCTTTTTTTACTACACAGACGGTAGATATCCATAAACACTTTCAGCCAAAAAAATAGTTGATACGCAGCAACATAAATAATGTAATGCGAGCAATACGAGCAAAGTTCAGCGCCGAGGTGAAGCAAGGTCACCAGCTGACGTGAGCGTGTTATCTAGGGTGTAAATATTGGTGGTTGGAAAACAAACTGTTATTCGTGAAATGTTACGGTTCATAATGTGTGGAGACAGGTTTTGTGATAAGGCTCAGAGAAAACTGTGTTCACACCGTGTTCATCTGCTGCTGCAGTTTTCGCAGCTGTTACTTGATCGTCTCAAAGAGTCTTTTGGTGGTATGCGGAACAGCATGTAAAACCTCGCTCATCTCCGTTATGTCGGGGTTGGGCAATGCCCGAGAGCTGATTTCGAGCTGTTGTATATAGGGTGACTGGTAATTACTGAACGATACTTAAGCACGTGACTGTAGTCATGAAAACAAAAAAAAATACTATGGGTCCAAACCTGATATCGCGAATAAAATATCTTTTTTTACCAAAAATAAAATATCTTTTTTTCGCGGTTTCAGGGTTGATCCCATGGCATAAGTTGTTTGTTATCATGACTACAATCACGTGTTTAAGTATCGTTCACTAATGACCAGTCACCCTATATATTTGAATCAAAATCAAAATCAAACTCATTTATTTCAAATAGACCATTTACAGGCACTTTTGAATAGTTAAAATGTCGGTCAGTCAAAAAAAAAGTGAAGCTAAATTGCACGTTCCAAAGCGTAGATCTCTATGGAGAAGAACGTGCACTCTCTTAAAATCATTTTAAGTGTTCCAATAATCTTGGTTACATATTTCTTGTCGCTACAATTATTTGAGCACCATGTTGAAAAGTAGTTAGAAAAAAATAACTTATTAAAAATAGAAATTGAATTAAGCCACTGGCAGCAAAGAGATGACCAGTCTCAACTGACGGCGCCCGTTCACGAGTAGGACGCGTGCCTCAACCCCACTCTGCTAAACAATTTAGAAAGGAATAGAAGGACCCAATAACACGCACCACCATCAGCGAGACATTTAAGTGAGAATGACAAACTCTCAACTGCCATGCTCGTTTAAGTCAAACAAATTGTAACCTAGTAAAAATGCTTCATGGTACTTCATATTGACAAAAAAAAAAAAAAAGTGCTTCTACATTATACAATGCTAAAGGTTCCAAAAAAAAAAAGAATTATATGGTCATAAGCTTCATTATACCAATAACATATATATATATTATCATACTATTTCGAAAAACAACATACTAAAAGGACATTAGCATCTCTTCCAATATTTATAAAAATATAAAAATAAAAAAATAATTAGTAGGCAAAAGTGGCAGTGGAGCAGGACCAGCATTTAGCCAAGCATTTTTATCGTGGATATAATCTTCCACTTTATAATATGCTTGTCTACATAGTAACATCTCCTTTACAAAGTCGGTGACATCTTCCTTTTTTACTTTTAAACTATTACCTATGAACACGGTTAAATTAGTATTATAATTAAATGTTCTTTTAGTAACTGTTTTCCTAATATTATTGTAGGTTGATCCAGGTAAACAATAATTTAGAGTAGAATAATTTAGCTTGTTGTTTATTAGTTTGCCTAATCCTCTTCCCACACTTTCTGAGAACATAACTCCTAATTATTATAGGATGGAAAATCACCAGACTCACACACACACAGGTTAAACTGTGATAAATCCTGTCCAAAATCAGGTTAACCTTGTTTAGTAACACAGTATTGAAAAGAACTCTCAGCCTGGAACGGGTCCACCGTTACCTCAGGCTGGCCAACATCGAGGTCTGAGACTGTCAGACATGTACACTGACACATAACTAACTAATTTGCAGCAAGAGTGTGTTCTTTGATTTGGTTCTGAGACTGCACATACTTACTGTTTAGAGAACTTAGTGAATTTTCAAGTATCTTTATTTCCGACTGTAAATGCTGAGTATCAATTTCATAAATTTTCTTGCTGTCTTCTAATTTAATCTTATAATTGTTAAATTTATGCATTAATTCTACACGTTCTTTTCTGAGTGGAATATATTTAGAAAGGTGTGGTTTTTTATACTGGTTACATTTTTTAACTATTAAGCTTTGCATATTTTTTTAAATTTATTATGATCAACTTTAAAACTATTATTCTGATTCAATAAGAAATCCTCAGCCAGGTCAATAGTAAGTATGCGATGAGGGTTAGATTTTGAATTTAACAATTATTTATAAATGGTTAGTTTCCCTAACCCGAGTGCTTTCTTTTTCTTTTTGCAGTTTGAGAATTTTACTGTAAGCATAAATTAGTTCATCTTGTAGATCCCTAACTTTGCCCAAAGCCTCCTCATACAAGTTACTACAGTCACTATAACCATCCGTGATCACCCGCAGTTGGTCGCGTTTATCAACAACGTCTTGGTATTGCTGATTAATGTCAACGAGCTCCCTTTAATAAATTGTTCCCATTGCTGTTTAGATTCCTTAAGTCCTTGAAGGGCCGTTCTCAATTTCAGGTCCATATCCTGGTCAGTAGCCTTAAGGGTCATTTTTTTTTTTGGTGGTGGGTAAAATCATCCAATGACATCTCGCGCCCTAGGGCGGAGCGTGAGATAGTGTCAGACTCTTACTGACTAAAAACCCATCCCGTTCCTTCGTTGCCTTAGATACCAGGGCCGAGCTTTCCTTTCAGAAGCAAACCCTTGGCCCCAGTAGGTTTCGACCCTGCCTGCCTGCAGCTGGCAGGCTAGCTCTCTACGATTTGCTGACAACTCCTTGATAGCCTTACGGGTCATCACAGGCATAGTTTTAGGATTAGTGACTGAAAATAAATATGTTTTAATGATTTAAAAAAAATATCAGAGTGCAAAATAAGTGTCGTATACTATATTGTTGTAGTATTTAACGAAAGAAACATCAATTAAACTTACACAAATATGAAATTATGACCCTTTTTTTCACATGTAAACAAAGCGATTAGAACTCGTAAGTCCTAAAATTGTCGTAAATATTAAAATTAAAATTAGCTAGTAAGTGTTACTGAGATGAAGTCAATAATGTGTGCTATTATTATATTGTTAATAATAGCACACATTATTGACTATTAGTAAATAAAATTAAAACAATGCTTCCCCGTTTTAATCCGTAATTTGGGCGTTAGATGGTTTTAGGTTACCGGTGACAGCCGGCCCTAAATATAAGTGTTTCACTTAGTGTATTAACAGGAAAACAATAATCCTGTATATTTATACATTTATCTTATAATGAACAATTATAACTTATTTTTCCATAAAAACTAATTAAAATTCAATCGCCCAGAGAACTCAACAGGATTTCGTAGTTTAGTCCATTTGTGGCACCATAGATGTCGCTTCAGCCGTAATACTGTAGTCTAAAAAGTTAAGAGTGTAACCAATCAATTAAATCATTTATTTAAAATAAACCGTTTACAGGCACTTTTGAATTGTCAAAATTCAGACAGTCAGAAAAATTATGGTAATTGCACATTTCTTCTCCATTTCTTTCTCTATGGAGAAGAAGTTGCAAGCAAAGCCATAATTTTGTAGAAAGGAAGACTTCGTGTGCGAAGCCGACTCACACTTCTCCAGTTTTTTTTTTTTTTTTAAATTAGCTTCTAACATTTTCTATTTTTAAATTAAGCACTTCAGCGATCCCTTCTAATTTCCACGTAGGCCAGAAAAATCTGAAACATTAATTTAAGTCTCATTAATAATAGCCTACTAATCTAAGCTTTAAGGTCCCCCAGGTTTTATACGGCAAAAAAACCCTAAAAACCTGGAACGAATTAATTTCTCAATTTAATTAAAAAATCTTCTCCACTAAAGTTTTATCTCCGAGCGCCAGGATTATTACTAAAACGTCTAGGTGAGATAAAAATTTTACTAGGTTCTTACAATTTTGCGTGGAAAGAATTTCATATTTAAAGACGAGATGACGAACAGCTGACGCCAAAATGGATATTGGTACCACAAAAAATGTATTTTCTTTTATACAATCTGATATTGACAAAGTTCTGGGAATCGTATCATAATTATTTTATTATTAGAAAACATTGGCCTATAGATAAAATCAAGGACCGTTTTCGGTTAAGGTATACGGTTACGCTACCGGTATTAAAATACGGTACCGCTTTATTTTAAAGGTAGACCGAAACCGGTTAAGATTGGCGGTTACGCTACCGGTATAAAATAACGATAGCGCTATTTTAGGTACCGCTAAACCTTTATTTAACCTTTACTCAACCGAAATAATTTCGGTACCGAAATTATTTATCGTGCGAGTACCTACGATAAATGCGACGTTGCCAGCTATCGCGACAAGTGTATTGTGATCGGCACGATGAAAAAGCGCGGGAGTAGGGGTTTAACACTTCGATCCACAACTACCCAACTTGTTCATACAAAAGTAGACTCTAAACATCGGAATTAAGGCCTATAGTGGCGTGGATGTGAGAGGACACCGGTGTCCTCTGAGCTAGGACAGATTAAAAGGATACCTTAATGTTAGAGGTTTAGGTACCGTAAAAAATAAAGGTACCGTTATTTTGAGATATTGAAATAAAAAGGTATGACGTCATACTGTTAAACCTTATAACCTATATTTTTTCGGTATGCAGTCCCTGGATAAAATACACAGAATAATTGTAAATAATAATAGAGCAATATGTAGACAACATAATTATCAAAAAAAAATATTAGATTTCATTAATGCGTGGTGTTCGAAACCTTCCTCTAATCTAATAGTTTTTTATTTTTTAAGGCAAAGAGGAATTTGGAGCTCATCCAAAAATTTCTTCCACTCTTTATGTCAGACTTTTACCGACTTAAACAACACCTGTGTCCTTAATTTGCCCTTTGAGTTCCAAGCAGAAAAGGGTTTATTTTCAAAAAATCACCAAAGCCCTAACGGGCGTCAGCCCTGCTGGGCCCTTGTGGTTTGCTGATCTCTAAGGATTGATCGTGAAACATTTCTTCAATTTATTCAAATTTTCAACTTCGATATCGATATCCACCGATCCGCAATGGGTCGTACAGTAGATTACAGCCCATTTCCTCTCCTAAAGACAATGCTTGAGTCCCAGCAATGGGAACAATATAAGGCTGATTATGCTATTATTATGTTAATATTTCAAATATTCCGATCGGTTTTCCCCTCAACAAAAACACGCTACTCCATCGGTACCGTTGCTCCATTAGCTTATATTGCTTCATTTTCAGATCATTTCCTCACTGCATAAGAAATATCCGATGACATAAATAGCCCTTTCATCCTTTATCCGATACAACCATAAACGAAAACCATTGCAGAAGTTCCATTTCAACCTTCCACTAGACCGTATACGTACAAAATGTTTTGGGAACACATTCATAGTCCATATAGCTAAGGAGTGGAATTCTCTGCCGGATTTCATATAAATACTACCTTTTTTTAATTAGCCTGTAATTTCCCACTGCTGGGCAAAGGCCTAAATACTACCTAGAAGTCCTTAAATCAAGAGTGTATAGGTTACTTCTAAGCAAGCGATCGTCGACCAGATCATCGTTTACCATCAGTGTAGATAGGTAGTGGCCTAACGCGAGCCTATATTAAAAAAGCATTACATAAATTTACCTGCTGTGACTGATTTGGGTTGTTGCCTTTAGGGGTTCATTCAAAAGAGGATTTATTATGGGTCAAATCCTTTTCATTTATGGGTTGAAGTAGTCCTTCTTTCATTTTTGTTCAATCTTTAACCTTAATTTGATTGGTCGTTAGCCATAAAACCCTCTGGGTATCGTAATATTCCCTCCACGTCTTCAATTGCACCTACTTTAAGCCTCGGTTTGAAAATTTCCTTATTTCCTTGTTATTTTATCAGAGGGACATTTAAGGAAATTATAGCCTTTTTGGGTCTAAATGTTATGGTTATAGTTGTATTTGTGTCATCGTGGCTTTATGTTCTCTTCCTAAAGCCTACCAATTTCTTCATGGTGGTTTTTTATATCTGTTCGGATGAGCTTTAGCTTAACGACAATTTAATTGAGCTTAACGGTTGTAGTAACATCAGTACTTACTCGTATATCTGTTGGATTATTTGTAAATTGCCAAGGATCTTTCCAAGAAAATAACCTACTGAAAAAGGTTTGAATAGGGATTTTTGACCTTGTAGTCGTGTTTAGAGCAAGTATGGATTTCTTTAACAATAAAAAGCGTGTGGTTTGTCTTTTAGGTTTATTAGGTAGGGAACATAGATAGTATTATCGATAGCCCAATAACCATTTCAATATTATAATTTTATGTTTTCAACACATACGAACCAGGGACTCCAGTACATTTATAGCTAAATTATTTGTAAATTACTTTTGTAAATTTTTCCAACCATTTTTTTATTATTGATAGGCTTGCCCTTGTCCACTATCTCGCCTAATGGTAATGATGTACTCGACGATGGAGCACGTTTGTTTAGATGTAACTTATTCATTCTTGCATCAAAGGCCTCAGGTTATAGCTATTAGCAAGTACAGACTCCGGCCGCTCAGAATTTTTTGAGTTCTAAAGTAACATAGCTTTGGTTATCTAAAAATAAAAGTAACTGTGACGCAAATATCTTCCCCTTATCGCCCACTTTAATACCCTGAGCGTGTTCTTGTAACTTCCAACTGTTTTAGAGACTTTATTCCCTTGAACACAGTATCATAAATAATATTATTTCCAGAATATAAAGCCGATTACAAAATAACAAAATAAATGTTTATTTAGAATTCTTGAGTAGCCCACAATATTAGCGAAATGTGTTTCTTTGAATTACTTAGCCGGGAGAGAAAGGAATTTATGAATGTTCATTGAACAGACGGATCTTTAAGTACAAGTAAATTGTACTTGGTTTATTTTGTGTTATTTATACGCTGGGAATTAACACTATCTATATTTTTTATTGACAGATCAATTATTCCATCTGGCCTTTTCTCAACGATATTAGGGCTGGCTTCAAGTCTATCCAAATGTAGCTAAGTCATAGTATTTCACTAGGGCTCCTTGGCAAGACTGGAACTGGCTGCAGTTAAGAGGAGAGGCATTGTAGTGCAATGCTTTACCTTAAAATGTAATTGTCCTGTACCTTACAAGGTTGCTGATATAGCACGAAGAATCGTTAAACTTAAGTGGCAATGGGCAGGGCATATTGCTCGCAGAACAGATGGCCATTGGGGTCAAAATGTTCTAGAGTAGCGACCGCGTACCGGAAGATGCAGTGTTGGAAGGCCTCCTACAAGGGGGACTGATGATCTGGCAAGAGTTGCGGGAATCCGATGGATGCGAGATGCACAGGACCGTTCATTGTGATATCTAAATAACTTTGATTTAACCAAGAAATCATATTATGCAAATTCTTATTCTGCGCATAGATACTATTGAAGTAATTGTTTGAATCTGTGCACAAATCACAATCTTTGTTCGTATATCATAATATATTCACTAGATCAAATCATGTTACCTTTTTCTTTGTTCTTGTACCCTGTCTATAATTACCGCTGTCCTTACTTCAATTCAATTCTGGCAATGGGCTGCAAAGATTTATGAATGACAACCAAGATTTTGGTCCTGGCCAAAGCCGTTGGGCTTAACGTGACTTTATGCATAGACCTCAGACCTAGGGTTAGCAACCTTTCGGTATTAGGACGTATTTTATAACATGACTTGATTCTCCTATCACCTTTATACCATCGGACTACCTGACGTACGGCGAGTAAGCTTTTCGCATCGTCGTTTATACCGTGTAGGTACATCTAAGGATTGGAACAATTTGCCTACAGTGGTCTTCCATTCCGGTTATAATTAAGGTTTCTTCAAGCTAGTCTTCTACTCTTAATAAACTAGTACGCTTCATCATCATCGATTACATTACTACTTACCAACAGGTGGGAACGCAGTCAAGCACTAGTTTATGCAACATTATTTTAAGTATATGCGAAACCCGAAACATAATATTGTGTCTACTATTTTTATGTTAAAGAATCTATGTACAAAATTTCATAACTGTATCACGAAAAACCACAAAGTTATAAGCTTTTATTTTACCTAGTCATTCGCACAAATATATGGTCACCGGACCATTTGAGTAATTTATTGTTTTGCTGCTGCACCCAGCTATACGCTGGTCCACTATGATTTGCCGTGGCCTGTGTTATATTTAATTTCGGTAGTATCCAATTTAAGACCATTTTTAAATATTTATGGGAATAAATATAACATGATGTAAAAATGATTGGAATCGTTTCAGCTACTGATTTTGAACAAACTACGAGTATATTCAGGCTTTGCATATACTAAAAATCACGTTGTATAAATAAAAGAAAATATGCAGATGGTGAAATACAAAATAAAACACTTATACCACGGTATTATTCATAGTGTAACTATAACAAAAAGACTATATAAACACGCATCTATTCCTAAATATCCCTCAACTTAGATAAAAGCATGAATATGAGCGTGAATTAATTCAACAGCTCGGCGTCACAACTTGTTTTAACGCTTCGTGAATTAAGCTTGCATGCAAACTGTGACCCAATTCGTCTTGCATGTATGTCCTGACGCAAGAAAAGCTTAAAGCTTACGTTATAAAAGTTTCGTGACGTCGCGACGTAAAAACATCGGGATTTCCTTTAAGGATTTGGTTGAGTAATGGCGTCGGTTTTTGCTGTACAAGTTTTTTTTTGACAGCCCACTCTGTAGAACTCAGCAGTAGCTCACCTGCTTCTAAGTTGCTCAGTGATACTTATTGAAATACTACGAGAACCTAGGTACTCTCGGCGAAATGGTCAGTGACACCAAAGTGCCGTCGAACTTCCTTCAGAAGCTGGGGTGGATGGAATGACACGTTTGTCCCACTTATACGCAAAGTACGCACTTTGGAGTTACAGAAACCAACCCGACATACAATGTCATACAGAACAATACAATACAATACAGTACAATACAAAACAATACAATACAATACAATACAATACAATACAATACAATACAATACAATACAATAAAAATCTCCTTTGCCTTTTTCTGACTTCTAACTATCTTTAGCAAATTTCTAAGATCGACAAACGTCATCCGAGACCCAGGACCAAAAGGCATTTACATACCTACTTCTAGAGATATGTCGGTGTTATAAGATAGTCACCCTTCTAAAGACTGACCAAAATCAATATCAAAATAGTTTTTATTTCACATAGGCCTACATGGGCACTTATAAAACGTCAGAAGCTAATGCATGGTTCCAAATTGGTCGTTTCCTATGGAGAAGAATCGGCAAGAAACTCCATGGTTACTCTTTTAAAAAGATGATTTGTTGTACAATATTTCCAAATTACAGTATTGATAATTATGTAAGGATTGTAGACCATAACTTTGGCCCTAACTTTTGGCATTGCTTAACTTTGAAGATCAATCCCTGAAGCCTTACTTTTGTGATTACTTAGACAAGAGGTCCTCTAGTTTTATTATTCCTTTCTACCTTTTTATTTTTTGTCGATGAGATGTCGTAACTTTCGATGTTGACTCTCAATGCCATTGTTTAGTTGTTTTTATCGTTTCAACTTTTGTTTTACGCTTAAGATTTGGCCAAGGCGTCTTAGCGTTTGGTCTTGACGATTGTAGTATCTAGTAATCAGAAGCTCAAAAATCAGATAACTAACTCCTGCCATTACGGTGTTGTTTTATTAAAAATAAACAAACAGCTTTTATTACTTTTCTTTTCCTAATACAAGTACAATGAATCTTTACATACCTTTTAACTAATTTATAATTAAAAGTATTATTCTTTGATTTTTTTTTTTATTATTAGATATTTCCCTAAGACAGCTTTCCTGGTACCCTAAGACAGTGCGACGGGGTCGCGGCAGACCGCGAAGGAGATGGCGCGATGAGCTGGACGGATTCCTCCAGAACTGGCAAGAGGAGGCGCAGGCCCGCGAGAGGTGGAAGGCGTGGAGGGAGGCCTTTGCCCAGGAGTGGGACACAACAGGCTAATAAAAAAAAAAAAAATGACATTTATCGCGCAACTGGTTTAGCTTGTCCTTTGACTACATTGTGTTACCCACTTACTAAATATATTTTATTTCACTGTAAGGCTACTATTACAAAATAAGTAACAAATACTCTAATATTATAAACACGAAAGTTTGCAACTAGGCCACCCCAAGTGTCGCCACAACGAACGGTCCTGTGCATTTCGCTTCCGAATCTGATGGATGCCAGGTCATCGGTAATACCTTTACGGACCTTTTACTAACTAACTGCCGTCTGTTAGTATTTCACTCTATATAAACTGGTATTTCACTCTATATAAAATATAAGTATTTCGCTAAATAAAATACTGGTACTTCGCTCTTTGTAAAATACTCATATTTTTAGAAATGGTATACCTACATTATGTACTACTGTAGAAATGTATGACCTACTGATTATTTTTTGCTCTATACATTTTTGTACGTCGTAATATGAGTGATACTCGTAAATACTTTTTTACGATTCCTTAAACATTAACTGCGGGCGTCAATCATTAGGGAAAAAGATTTGTTATATTCAAACTAAACCAATAGTATTACCAATTTGTTTCCAGATGAATCAAGAAAGAGATGGAAGAAAACTAGAGCAGTCAAATTATTTTGAACTAAATCTTCCCATAAGGTATTAGATAACACCTCAAAAATGCTACTTACCTCTGACTTTTTGAAGACAGTTCTTTTTTTAAATCTGATAGAATGCGCTATGATTGGTTAACCAAAATCTAACAACCAAACTGTAACCAATCGTAAGTCATAATTCTATTCAAATTTGAACCAGTATTCTTAAACCAGGGGTTCATATCATAATGATGTTTAACATTTTGGTAAATTAGATTAACCGCTTCAATTTTCCGTCTCTCTCTTTTATTGCCTGTTAGAAAAAGATAGCTATATATTTTTTTCGTAAATTAGTTAGTGCGCAACAAAAAGAATGTTAATGTAGTAGAACATGTTACTAAGAAACTAATCACGGTTTTTCGTCTGCTTCCGTTTTCCTTATTAGACGCAATTACATGAGTTTATTGCGCCCAAATGGCGTAAGGAAATACAGGAAGAAAACTCCTGTTCCACCGCTTAATCAACTTTTGCTGTCTATAGTTCCCCTAGGTATTGATTGGCTGTGAACCCAACAAAAAATTAGGTCATTCTTTTTACCTTACATTGTATAGTTATAGACCATAAGTTTTTGTTTATTGCAAAATACTTTCGTAGGACAGACTGTTTAGCCCGACAACTAAATATAGTACACCTCATACCAGCCGCCTAATTTAAACCTTATTACGTTAAAATAAGGTTTAAGTTAGCTTGTACCGAGGTGTACCGAATTCGGTACACTTGTGCCTGAGAGTACCTACCCTTGATATTATTATTTAAAAAAAAGGGGTTTTTTTTGAGAAATTATAAGTCAAGCTACACACACATCTTTTTATTTATCATGTGAAAATCAAATAGCTTATAATAAACTACTATAAAACGCCACCTAAATATTCTTAGTCCAAGAGCGAGGGAAGTGAGCTCAGAAATGTAAGAGCACTCTGACACGGACGAGTTAGGTTAGAATCCTTCAGGACCGAGACTAGGGAGGTAGACCTTCCTAGTTTTTTTTTGTATAACCACCCAGAAATGATGGAGATAAGCAAGTATTATTGAGACGCTCGTTAATTTTGGCTAACTAAATAAGGTAATTTATATTTCCAGAGACGGATTAGTTAATTAGTTATTAACAATGTTGTTTAATTAGTATCCATTTTTAGGGTTTTTAGAATCACTTTATTGTCTGTCTATCTATTTATCAAGACCCTTTATTTGGGGAACGTCACTTTGTTGACTGTCGGTCTTGCTGTCTATCTGTCAAGAGCCTTTATCTCGGGAACGCATGGAGGTATCGGGTTGAAATTACCATATACTCGGGCCTGCGGTCCCTTAAAGCTGTGAAAACATCATTAGTTTATGTCGCAAAAAACGTGTGTTTCGATACGATGTAATCCTCTTATTTACATAGAGCAAAATACCAATATCTATTTGTGTTTTTTTTTTGGTGGGAAAATCATCCAACGATATCTCCGCGCCGTTGGGCGGGGCGGGAGGTAATGTCAGACTTTTACTGAATAAAAACCCACTCCTGTTCCTTCTTTGCCTTCGTTCCAGGGCCCCAGGGTACAATTTTACATTACCTATGGCCCCAGTAGGCTTTGACCCTGCTGGGCCCCTACGGATTGCTGACATCTCCTTGAGGCGCGTGTGGAACGATATGCGCCGTCGACGACTTGGGCCCGGTACGGACAGTCGGTCGGACAGCGAGCTACCCATTGCTCGCCGTCCGTAAGCCCACGCCTACAGTGGTCGGAAATCGGAAACGGAATCCTTACGGTGGCTCGGGCGTGAGAGCCGTTTCCTCACGTGTGCAGCCTCCTTTTCTAGCATTACTACTTCGCAGACAGAGGCGACCGCCTGCCACTCCTTCTCGCTTCGGTCCATGGCCTGTACCAAGGCCCGGAGCGAGAGATTGTTGCCTCCGATCGCTGATAGAGTGGTAAAGTAATGCATGTAACACGGAAAACGAAAAAAAAGTATTACTAAATCTTATTCCATTTTTATCAAATTTTTGACAATCAATCGCTTTTTGATTAAAATCTAGATGATGATTGGTGATCTAGATTTGGTTAAATCCAATCTTCAAAGCCTTGAGCATAAGCGTAGAGTAGCATGCCTTTCTGACTTTAATAGGGTTCATTTTGGAGAGTGTGCTCGGGAATTGGGGGATGAACTGCTCGCGTCCGTAGGATCTACTTAGTACTGACCACCCTACACGTGTCCCCTGGGTAGTGCTAAACGAGCAGGAAATACGGTGGTAGGCCATAGCATCGGCTGCCGGCTTCAAAGTTACCACCCACCAGACAAAGCCATGCCGCCAAGCGATCCGTCGTGTTCCGGCATGATGTTTGGTGAAGCCGTACGGTGGAAGTTGGGTCTGAGCAGTTGTGTTGCGATGTATAACGGGTATGATGCACCAGCTGTTGTTGCGTCGGACGTTTGATCGTGGAGGTTAGCGGGATCCGAAGCACGGTGCTCCGCTGGCCGACCGCAGGTAGTTGGGGGCCCAAGTAGTGTGCCAGCCACACATGAAAGGCTGCCCCGCCAACTGCGAAAAATCCCAGGGTGGCCCCATCGTGCCGGTTGGCGACCGGATGAGAGGACCCGATGGCGATTCCTGGGGGGGTTCGGGCGTCCCCGCAGTCTCCAGATTAACCTTCCATTGGCGCGGCAACTCTGGTTGTGTTGTTGGGTTTAACATCGCATCACCTCGCTCAACTGCCATCTTCCATCAACCCTATTCACTCCATTGAAAAAAAATATGAAAGGTAAAAAGAAAAGTAAGTGTGTACAGCGGATGCACGTCCTCTCCTTCAAAGTGCACCTCTCCAATATTCGAGGACTGCACTCCAATCTCGATGCGGTCCACCACCATCTAGAGACTGACAAGCCACACTTGCTTTTCTTGACGGAGACTCAGATTAGATGTCCATCACATGCGGCGTACCTCAACTACCCGGGATACTCATTGGAGCATCATTTTCTGCAGCGTGCCGGGGTCTGTGTGTACGTCCGTAATGACATCTGCTGTCAGCGTCTCCGTCACCTTGAAGACCCAAATTTTTCCACGCTATGGCTGTTAGTGGACACTGGTATGGACAAAATCGTCTATGCCTGTGTCTACCGATCGCACAGCGGTGATCAGGAGACGACTCGAATGTTTGACCAGCTCAGTGAAGCCGCCGATAAGGCTCTGCATCGGCACCCTGATGCGCAGCTTGTTGCTCTGGGGGACTTTAACGCCTGCCACCAAGACTGGCTTTTCCCATACCAGAGGACCGACCACGCTGGAAGAGAAGCGCGAAACTTTGCGGTATCGTTGGGCCTTTCCCAGCTGGTGAAGCAAGCGACCAGGGTGCCTGATGTAGTTGGTCATACTGCCAATTGTCTGGACCTTCTGCTGACCACCGATCCGGACAGATGTATCGTAACAGTTTCTTCACCACTTGGAACATCAGATCACTGTCTGGTGAAGTCTGTATCGTCCTTCTCCCCACCTGACTGTGAGTCTCGCGGTGAACGGCGGATGTGGCGTTACAAGTCAGCAGATTGGGATGAAATGCGGCACTTCTTTGCGTCTTATCCTTGGCAGCAGGTTTGCTTCTCTTCTGAAAATCCGTCGAGCTGTGCAGATGCCGTATCCGATGTTATACGTCAAGCTATGGAGTATTTCATCCCTTATAGCGACGTACCCATCGGTGGCTCAGTTCACCCATGGTTCAACGCCGATTGCATAAAAGCTGAAGAGCTTAAGCATTCGGCGTTTCTCACCTGGGTTGATGCTCGTGACCGCAAAGCTCCGGATCTGAGTTCAAAGAAGAGAGCCTTCAACCAAGCTGCCAAGTCCTACAAAAAGGCACTAAGGAAGGCTCGCTTTGACCGCATTACTCATATTGGCACAAAGCTCTCTGCACAGCCATCCGGTAGCAGAGCTTTTTGGTCCCTTGCCAAGTCGGTCGAAGCGAACTTCTGTCGGCCCACACTGCCTCCGCTGGTTAAGCCTGATGGAAAACTGGCTCACACCGCGAGAGAGAAAGCAGGTCTCTTTGCATCTCTCTTCGCCCATAATTCTCGTCTTGACACTTGTGGTGCTACTCCACCGACTCTGCCTTTCTGTGACACCTCGATGCCCGAGATTCGCATAAGGAACAAAGAAGTTCTGAGAGCGCTGTGTCGTCTAGACGTGAATAAAGCTAGTGGACCAGATGGTATTCCAGCGATAGTTCTCAAGGCTTGTGCAGCCGAGTTGTCTCCTGTATTGACTCGCTTGTATCGCCTCTCATTTAGGACTGGCATGGTGCCCAAGTCCTGGAAGCTTGCCAATGTACAACCCGTGCCCAAAAAGGGCAGTCGTGCCGATCCAACCAACTATCGGCCGATTTCGGTAACCTCCATACTCTGCAAGATTATGGAGCGTGTATTGAACTCGCGCCTCATGGCATACCTGGAAGGTAACGATCTCCTCAGTGACCGACAGTACGGGTTTCGCCGCAATCGATCTACTGGGGACCTACTAGTTCATGCCACCCACTTGTGGGGCGAGGCCCTCGAGAGGAATGGGGAAGCGATTGCGGTTTCTCTAGACGTCTCGAAGGCCTTCGACAGGGTATGGCACGCTAGCCTTTTGAGTAAGCTTCCAGCGTACGGCATTTCCCCTGGCCTGATTAGTTGGGTAAAAGACTTCCTGAGTGAACGGTCTCTCCGAGTTGTTGTCGACGGATGCTCATCAGAGGCCATGACGACTAATGCCGGAGTTCCTCAGGGGTCTGTTCTCTCTGCAACTCTCTTCCTCCTGCATATCAACGATCTGCTGATGCCCGGTATCTATGGGTATGCAGATGATAGCACAGTTGTAGACAGATACCTGCCAACTCCTCGGGCTAGTAAAGAGCTAATCCAGTCTGAAAGGGAGGCTATGGTGGAGCGGACGAATGCTTCACTTCAGGCAGTCTCCAAATGGGGCGAAGCCAATCTTGTGGGATTCAACGCCGCCAAAACACAAGCGTGTTTGTTCACCGCCAAAAGGAGCCCGTTCACCTTGGCTCCTGCTTTCCAGAATGTTTCCCTGGCGTGCACCGACCGCCTTCAGCTCTTGGGGGTAGAAATTTCCTCAGACCTCAACTTTGGGCGGTTCATTGAGTCCAAAGCCGAGGTAGCTGCTAGGAAACTCGGCGTTCTAGCAAAAGTCCGGCGGTACTTCACACCGGAACAGCTTCTAATCTTATACAAAGCACAAGTCCGTTCGTGTGTGGAGTACTGCAGCCACATATGGGCTGGTGCTGCAAAATGCCACCTAGCAGCTTTGGACTCGGTGGAAAGGCGTGCGAAGAGGCTAATTGGTGATCCAGACTTGGTTAAGTCCAATCTACAAAGCCTCGAGCACAGGCGTAGAGTAGCCAGCCTTTCGGTGTTTTACAGGATGCATTTTGGAGAGTGTGCGCGGGAATTGCATGACTTGATACCACCATCTCCTTTCTACCATCGAACAACCCGGCGTACGGCGAATATCCACCCTTACGTTGTTGAAACTTCCACGGTCCGGACTAAGCGTTTTGCCTCGTCGTTTATACCGCGTACATCGAGGGACTGGAACAATTTGCCTGCTGCGGTTTTCCCGGCCAATTATAATTTAGGCGTCTTCAAGGCTAGAGTGAATAGGCTCTTAATAAACTAGTGCGCTTTACCATCGACGATTGCATCACTGCTTACCATCAGGTAGGATTGCAGTCAAGTGCTAGTTTATACAATATAAAAAAAAAAAAAAAAAAAAAAATTGCATGACTTGATTCCGCCATCTCCGTTCTACTATCGGACAAACCGAAGTACAGCAAATAACTATCCTTACGTTGTGAAAACTTCTACGGTCCGGACTAAGCGTTTTGTCATGTCGTTTATACCGCATACATCGAAGGACTGGAACAGTTTACCTGCTGCAATCTTCTCATCCGATTATAATTCAGGTGTCTTCGAAGCTACAGTGAATAGGCTCTCAATAAATCAGTGCGCCTCACTATCAACGATTGCATTACTGCTTACCATCAGTCAAGCACTAGTTTATATCAATCACTTTTTATATATTATTTACCTACCACTTTACCAAACATAAAATACAATACTGCATTTTATTTATAAATCCCGAATCTATCGCTTGATATCGTTGGATCAATAGAGGTTAAGTAAAGGTTATCGCGGCTGGAGGACAGATGGGAGACCGATCGCGTTGGATATTTAGTACTTTGAATGAGTGGTTTTTGACTTGACAAACAAGAGGAGTGTTTATTGAAACTGTTTATGCATGTTAAAGAACATTGACCTTTTGAACTCTCGATAGCCGTCTGGTTAACTAAGGTCAACCAATAGATAAAAATAGTAGCCTAACAAGCCGTGGCTGCCAGACTTTCGTCACTGTATAAACGCTGATTTTTCGTCAGAGCATGATCCGAAGACAGTTAAGAACGATGCCCTAATATAAAGTTTCAGCAAAACTGTACCTACCAGGAAAGTAGCCCGCTTGGACCACGGAAAATTTCTGAAAATGAAACCCGTGGTCTTAGAACGCAAATGGCAACTGAAGGTCATAGATGTCATTTTAGTCACTAAAAGTCTGACACACATTTCAGGGTACCAATTTTGTATTTTAAGTGGGTGACCGATGACCTGGTCAGGGTCGTTGGAGTTCGATGGATGCGAGACGCACAGGACCGGCCATTGTGGCGACGCTTGGGGGAGGCCTATGTCCAACAGTGGACGTCTTTTGGCTGAAATGATGATGATGATGATGAAGTGAGTGATCGACGTACGAGCCAATATTACCGGGGTTTAATAGAACTTTGGTTTTACTCGCGGCTCGTCGGTGCTGAACGATTAGCGAGTAAAACAGTTTTGAACGACGAGCCGAGTAGAAAATGAAGCAAACACAACGAGCCGCTAGCCAGGCTCGTCGTTCATATTGCTATGATATACTGGCGAGCTTTACCAACGAGCCATAAGACCGCGGTTTTACTCGCCCGCCGATCACGGGCTTTACGGTCCCATCACTCGATCGGCATGCGACAAACCACTCCCTATCCGTAAAAAAAATAACAAGTTGTATCTGTCAGTTGTTACGCCCACGTGGAAGTAAAGAATACAATATAGTCTATGTCACTCACTGATAATGTAGCATCATGTTTTTTTTTCTAGCCCTTACTTTCCCTCTGCTTTGCAAAGGCCCTAGTCCTTCAATACTTTCTTATCCCGCGCCGTCTCTAACTAATTCTCGCACTACACGTTCAAATCATCATGCTACCTCTTTTTAAGCCAGCTTTGACGGCACTTTCCCTCTGCAGGAACCCACTGAGTGGCAACGCTTGCCTAGCGGTTTGTATGCATGCGGCTGACGTGACCCGCCCAATCCCATTTGGAACCTGCAGCCTTTTTTCCTACGTATATTATGCCCGTTATGGAGCACAGCGGAATCACATTCCGTATTCGGTCTGTCCTTTTTACACTCATGATGCCGCGTTCCATAGCTCTCAGGCAAACCCCAAGGCGAAACTTTTGTACCTCGGTGAGACTAGGTCTGAGCCCCGTAGTTTTCTATAGGAAGGTTACACATATCAATGAGTTTACGCTTCAAGGAGATCGGCAGATCACCCTTAATTAACGTCTTCATGGACCAGTAGCTTTTAGCATTCTGCTGATGAAAGCATTTTAAAAATCGGTTCAGTAGTTTTATTTTAGTCATTACAAATCAAAATACTAACATACAAATCTTTCCTCTTTATAACATTGGTACAGAAAATGAATATCCTATTTATACCAATTATGAAATACACCACCACTCTACTCATATTACAAATAACTCAACATTCAATTCTAAACAAACAGTTTGTTTAACAAAACACAAACGATTACAAGAAAATCTATCGGATGCTGATCATCTCCTAAAGATTAAAGGAAATAACTGGGTTTAATTCGATCTGGCATTCTGGCAGACTGCCAGGTGCCAGTGTTACTTCATACCGCGAGTTGTTGAATGCCAGTTAAATTGGCGCCGTTTATGTTAAGTGCCAATAGTGGGTAGTTTTGAGTTTTATGATGAAATCTCGTTGAAGTTTTGATTGATTTAGTACCTACTTAATAAATGGAGGTGAGCAGTGATACTCTACTGGTAGTGGCCTAAATTGTAGGTCGTGGATTCAATTCCAGGCAGGCGATTGTCAGCAAAACGTAGGGGCCCAACAGGGTCGAAGCCTACTGGGGCCAAGGGTTTGAAAGGAAAACTCGTGGTATAAAAGGTATCGCGTTTTCAGTCAGTAAAGACTTTTTGACACGCCCTCTCGCTCCACCCAAGGGCGGGAGATATTTATTATAATTTATTACAATACTAGCTATTGCCTGCGGCCTCGCTCGCGCGAAAGTAGTAAATTGTCCCAGTGGAACATACTCCCGGTATAAAAATTAAGAGAGCATTATCTACCCGTGTACTAAGTTTCATCAAATTTCATTCAGCCGTTCGGTCGTGAAGATGCGACAAATATACACACACTCACATACTTTCGCCTCTATAAGGGTGTTTTAGATATGGAATAATTTCATCACACGTGAAGATTTATTCCGCATGCGTTACCTCCGCGAGTGTCCTTTTCAAACAAGTATTATTGTCATTCGTGCAATACGCACGCTTATACCTACGTAAGTATAATACATACGTGGGATGCATTTTTTTTTGCCTTTTGAAATTTTCTGCGGAGCAAATCCACATTCGTGGTGAAATCAATGATATCACCCTGATATTAGTGTTGTATTAATAATTACTACTCTCAAAGTGATAAAAAGATATCGTAAGGGTTTCCTTACGATGTTTTCCTTCACCGCATATCCTAGAACCAAAACTTTTAACACGTGACTTCCATTAAGCGTTACTGGACCCGCACTTTATGGTATATGGCCCATTCCCTCTCCTTGAGAGGAGGCGTGAGTCACAGCAGTGAATGGCGGTGGTGTTACAGTACACAATCTATGTATATAAAAGCGAAATACCCCTTTTTTTTGGTCAATAATCATTCAATGACATCTCCCGCCCTTGGGCGAAGCGGGAGATAGCTTCAGGCTCATACTGACTAAAAAACCACCCCATTCCTTCGTTGCCTTAGATACCAGGGCCGAGCCTTCCTTTCGGAAGCAGACCCTTGGCCCCAGTAAAATACCCCTCACTGATAAATCACGAAATCTCAGAAACTATAACACCTAAACACTTAAAATCTGGTAGGTAGCTTCCTTATAGGGTATGTGTCTGTCCCTAAGGGGATTGGAAATTTGTATGGAAAGACCGTCCTTCACGCGGGCAAAGCCACAGGCAAAAGCTATTCTAGTGGTTATATATCTATTTAATATATTGAATACAAAATATTTCACAATTTTCCTCATTTCGTTTGATTGAGAGAGTAAATATTTCTTTTGAGTAGAATTTCTTGGAGTTTCCTTACTCTGTTATAATATTTGGAGGAACGATCAAACAAACCCTTTTAATACACCAAGAATACAGACTGTTTCTATGTTGAAAAAGGCTATGTACTTTGTACAGTCAACATTAATATTTCGCTATTCCGAAATATTTACCGAGCTAATTATTTTTCACAATTCTTGACGAATAGTGTGGGTACCGAGTTCTGATAGGTCGGCTTAGGCTCCCGGGATGACGTGTCTACTCATAGAAATCAAACTGTACGTCAAAATAATAATTTATATTTCTTTTAGCATCACAATAATTACATTTTCAACCAAAAGTACAGTACGTTATAAGCGCGTCAAATAAATGATTTGTAAAAATAAATACCAATAACAGTTGTTAACAACAATAACAACTGCTATTGGCATTTATTTTTTCAAACCATTTTATTTTTTTACGAGTGCACAAGCGCTAAAGTTCGCAGAGCCTAACTTCAGGCGCGCTAAGAATCGTCGAGCGTACTGTATGACACAATTATTGCATCTATCAATTTTAAAACCCATTTAATATTAATTTGCAAAATCTTTAAATTTGAATTAATTGTTTAAAAAAAGACTGTGTTGAGAAAATTAATGACTGAAATTAAATTGTTTTTTTTCTTTAACAAAATGATCCTTTATCGTTTCTTTTTTTTATGATAGGTAAAATCATCTAATGACAAATCCCGCCCTTGGGTGGAGCGGGAAGTAGTGTCAGACTCTTACTAACTAAAAACCTACCCTGTTCCTTCGTTGCCTTCCCCAAGCAGGCTATCCTTTATGGGTTCCGTTTTTTCTTTTTGAGGCACGGAACCCTAGAATAGCATCGATCAACCAAACTTCTAAAGCTGAAATATTGCCTGACTCTACAAACTGATACCATATATTGGTACATGTTCCTCGATGAGTTCCTTTACTAAGAGCTTCACTACTTACTGCTAAAGGGTTCCGGGTGTAATGCAATAACGTGTACCACACGATTTTAGTGAAAATGGCAGACAAGCTGGTTAGGTTACTAATTAATATGAAGTAGTCTAACACAGTATATAACGCATATGTCCGGTTTTGTACAATTTACAGTCTTTCTTACTAGTGCTTAAAGGTTTTAATAAATTAATAAGGTTTTATTTTGCCTGGGAAATCTTTAAAAAAAACTCTGTAGGGTCAGACGTCTTTTTGCGAGTATGCCCAGGAAGATGTCTTTTTGCAAGTATCCCCAGGAAGATTTCTGTAAGTGTTTAAGCCAGAAGTGGTGTTATTTAGTATTATTTTTTTAAATAAATTAATTTTATCTCTTTCTTTTTACCATAGTTTTATAGGATTATTTGTCTTAAATTTATTTAAGTACATAAAAAAAAAATGAAATTATATTTTGGTTCCAAAGATTTGTTTGAAATGAAAATACGAGCAACCGTATTATATAGCTTTTCTGCTATATTTTGTCACAACATTTAATAAAACATCTTAAATTTTCAAACGAACACAGACTGTTTTCTTTGCTGTGTGTACTGAGCGACCCACTCTAGGTGGACAGAGTGGGTCGCTCAACATTTTCAGTAACTAATTAATGTTAATGTATGTAGGCATAGCTATTTCATATATTAATGAAAAAAAAACTAGAATTAATATACGCACGTACGAAATTAATTTCTTTAAGTTAACGAGTCAATGACCTTGTAGGTAGTTGTCGGTCGTTGCGTACTAACTACCTACAGGTCATTGGACTCGCCCAGCTGACTTTTACTTAAAGAAATTAATTTCTTACATGCGTATATTATTCAGCGTTGAAAAAGTACTTTTAATTTTCTCTTTACAAATCAATAGTGTTTCAATCAGCGGATCGACCCTCCACGGGATTAAAATGAGCAAACATTAACGGTTTATAGTAGGTATACATTACCATCAGTAGACCTATGTATTAACATTATGGTAGATAATTCTAATATTTCATAAATTACACGCACTAACCTAAAGTGGATTTGTGCGTGTGGGATTTATCAAATCTTGATAAATACTTGAATTCATAAATTATTGTCCACGGTCATTTTGTATTCCATCGCTCATTTATGTCAGTATTTGAATATATAATTACACCTACTTAATTGTTTGACTTGTAAAAACAAAAAAGTCACAAAAGTTTCAACAAAAATGTGTGCTTCAGTGGAATTTAAGCTTTATTATTATTAGGCATAAAATTGAGTTCATACTGTTCCAGAACTTTTTGATTATCTCGGAACTAAATAAAACTCACATTATCCATCACTAAAAATCACGTAGAATAATAAATAGCACCACAAACTGTTGTTTAAGAGGGGCCGTCCCCACCCGCATATCGTCAACGTCGAACATGGTTTAAAAGCTTGTTGTTTCATCTAACGTAATACAACGCGATGTGAAAAAAGAGAGTTATAACGCCTGAAAACTCTGTTGGTATTTTTTAATTCCGTGCTTTACTCGCATATTAAAACCCTTAAAGTTTTTGAGAAAAACTGTGGTCATTCAAAATCTCGATTAAATAAGTGTGCAAGGTTCTATAGACGTACTTTTTATATTTTTAATATATGAATACATTATATAAGGCCAAAATCCACGTAAAATAGCAGATTTTTAGAGGTTTTTAATGGACTAGATTTACACAAATTTATTTTATGATTTTTAAAGAAGCCTATATAATGTCCACACGACATCTGTGAATCCAACATACTCGTATTTGGAGAAAGAGATGTAACGGCTGAAACACATAACGGCGTTGTGTCCCGCCGCAACGCAGAATTTTGCGGTGTGCACCGCGGCGCGAATACCATAGCTTTATTAAATGGATATGACAGATAGATAGATGTATTCTTTATTGTACACCAAAAATGAAATTCCATTAAGAACTTAAAATTAATAGGTATAACAAGTCATCTTCTTTGCCATTTACTTAAAATAGAGTATTGTCTTCCTAATAACAAATAAGTATAAGTTTATTACGATCCATGGCAGAGAAACGTCTATACATTATCAAAAATTTCAAGAAACTGGTTATCCCTGTATGATACGACAATAAACGCTGAAAGTTGCATTGCGGCGACGCAAAAAACAGCGGTGGGCGGCACTGCCGATTTTAGCGGCGCGGTTATGTTTCGGCCCTTAAAACATTATAATCACGTAAAAGCGATTGTATGAAAATGCACCTAGGGTTGGCGGCTCTTAAAACAGTTTAACGAACTTTCATCATTGGATCTGCCTTCTAGTAAAACTTCGTTTTGTCTCGTGTCTGGATTATTTATTATTTCAATCAACTGACGGACTGGTAGAAAATGTTTATGTGCTTTACACCTGATTCATACGGGCCAATGACCTTTAGAATAAAACTAATGAACTTGTTATATTTACTGAAATAGAAACGTATTTTTTCAAGATAATTTTTTTTAAAGAATATATATAAAGAACAGATATATAAGTAGGCACGGCCGAAATATCTTGACCGTACCGAAGTTTGAACAGTTGGCTGGGCAGATTTTTTTTTCTGTAAATTGTTACTACATATTTTGGTGTACAATAAAGTTTATTCTATTCTATTCTATTCTGTTCATTAATCAATAATAATAATAATAATAATAATAATAATATTTTATTTACAAAAAGTACACAATTACAAGTGACACTTAATCAAAGGAACAATTGGCGAGATACAAGACACATGATCAATGACCCCTATGCTAGGAAAACCTGTGTTACAGGGGTCATTTTTCCATCCAATAAACACTTAGTTATAGTAATGTGCATTTATTCAAATGAAAATAATAATAAAAAATAAAAATTAGGCTAGTGCAATTTAGGGATAATAAAAGGAAAAGGAAAAGGAAAAGATTTTAAATATATAATGAGAAATTACCTGAATTTGTGTGCCGTGTTATCGTGTGAATTCGTGTGATAGTGCCTATGTAGGTGAATGCTTGACTAGTTACGGCTTAAGAAACTCTTCCGTGTCATCATAGTTTAGGGTGAGTAGAAACTTTTTCACTTTGGACTTACATTGAAACTTGTTTAAGTTGTGTATATTCTGGTTGATGTGGAGTTTATTATAAATTAGTGCACCTAAGTAGTGGTTTTGCCGACGTGCGAAGGTGGTATTTGTATAAACTCTGGCACAGACTGGTTTGGCTCTTCTTCTGATCGTAGGGCTAATAGTCCCTCGAATAGGGGGAGTCATTTTATGTGTTCGTGATACAGTTCGAAACATGTACAATTGTCGGACCGTTAGCACCTTAAATTCGGCATACAATTTTTGAGTAGGATACCTAAACGGTTTACTCAGAAGGACTTTTATTATTGCACGCTGGGCTCTTTCCGCTTGTAATAGAATTGTTTTGGCTGCACCTCCCCACGCAGTAATACAATAGCTTAGAATAGATTCACATAGGGCGGTATATACCATTTTTAGAATATCTTCGTGGGCAGAAGTTCTTAATTTTTTGAAGAGGTAAAGAAGTTTCCTGGTACGCGCAGACAGGAAATCGATATGCGTTTTCCAGCTGAGACAGGTGTCAAGATAAAGGCCGAGATACTTCACAGACGAGGCTCTTGTCACTGACTGACATGAACAGAAATCACTACGTATATTCCTATCACAAACGTGGGCTTTCATATGTATAGAAAGGTGAGATGGAAGGGTAGATGGTTTGGTACCAAAGGTGATGAAATTAGTTTTTGCGACATTCAGAGTCAAACTGTTGCTACCCAGCCAGCTCATAACCTGACTCAAGGACCTCTCAGCGGCCGCCTTTGCCGTTACCCAATCACGTCCACTGGATATTAAAACAGTATCGTCAGCATACGCAATAACTTGGGTAGCGGGAAGGGTGAGAAGACAGAGATCGTTAACATAGATTTGGAAGAGGAGGGGGCTGAGCAGGCTTCCTTGGGGCACACCGAAATCCAGTAATTGTTCACCACTAATGAACTCACCTACTTTTACACACTGGGTTCGATCGGAAAGAAAACTTTGAAGCAATTTTAAAGCTGTACCACGTATTCCGATTCGTTCTAGTTTCCCAAGTAAGATAGGGACAGAGACAGTATCGAAGGCCTTTGACAGGTCAAGGAACACGCCGATGCATTTGTATTTGCTGTCGATTTTATTGACAACAGTGTCCAGTAGCGCTGATATGGCATCTTCCGTCGATAATCCTTTATTCTATTCAATTTAAAGTTTATTCTATTCTATTCTATTCTGTTCATTAATCAATAGTTCGGAACGCCAATTTCAGAATGGCCGATATATTTGTTATATTAAATTACCCTATTAACGAACTCCCCTTGGGACGCCAGGGGTTATTGATTGACTCCCTTTATTAAAATAAATAAATCACCAAAAAAAAATTTAAAAAATTCCTTTTCAGATTTTTTCTAGGAAAAACAAAAATATAGAAACCAAAATTTTCGGCCAAATAAATTTCGTAAAAACGTGTGTAAAAAACGACAATTAAGAATTTTTCAAAGTCATTCAAGTTGTTCAGACTTATGTATAATCGGCGCTCAAGGGGAAGAAAGATGGTTATAAGTACTGCGCTATGACAGAGAATACAAAACACAAAGAAACCAATAGAAAAAAAAGGAACCTTTATTTTAAAAATTATTTGAAGATATAATTCCAAGTCAATCCAAAGGTAATAATAACACTTAAAAGCAAACTGTTTTAGAAAACGGCAATTTCATAGGGAAAGACCTATAAATATGCTTTTTGGGAGTTATATGTCTAAGCTGTTTCGGGTTGAAAAACTAAAGCCATGGGGTCCAAACCGCAGCCCTGGTAGATATCAGCCCTGATGGACCCTGTCAATTAAACTGACAATTAAACTGACAATCCTTTGAGGCGCGCATGGAATACGAGTTCCGGTTGACCCTCAGGAGAACCAGCCCCGACAGGGTCGCTCGCAGATTTTTTTCGTAATTCCAGGTTTGGACCCATAGTAAAAGCTGTTGGTTATCATGACTACAATCACGTGTTTAACTATCGGCCACTACTTACCAGTCACCCTATATATTAAATTCTACTGTTCTTGTGTTTGTCACATAATTTTGGATAATTTTTTTGTAGGTATATATTTAAGTAGGTATCAGAATAGTATGAAAGTACAACTGAAGTACCGAGTTGTACTTTTGTACCTTCCGAGGTAGCACTGCAATTGAGTTCTCAAATAACTTTTCTGACGAACAATCAGATTTCAAACAGGGCAATATTGGCGAGAACCGCTAGTGGAATATATAATAAGGCATATTCTATTCAATTCTAAGAAGAAAGATGCAAAAAACCTACCAAGAAGTTACAAGTACTAAACTTTAATAAAATCGAACCGATTTCAGATAAACCTCTGCGCCATAGGCGATACGAATCTTCAATGGAAATAGTTGGATTGAATTCTGAATCTTTAAAAGGTTTCCCAATATTAAAGCGTGGGATGAAAATTATTCAATTGCGTTCGAATATAATTTTTGCGTGTATATTGCCTGAGTGTTTTGCGTGGGTATTTCCAGATTATATCACAGTGTGGGCACGGAAAATTTGATATTAAATTAATAAATTATAAAGTTACTATAATTTATTTCTCAAATTATATTTATTTTGCAAATAGCTTCTTAAAAAACACTTTTACACATAATTTTCTTCGTTGATTCAATCTACATAGATTAGCCTGTGTTAACTAGCTGACTACCCCAAGAATAAATACAGAAGCTCAGAGGTCAAAGTCTCTTTTAAAGTCAATACAGCAGACATGTAAACTGTCAAATCATATGAGAACCATGCGGATTAGTGATCACACTCAAAGTGAGTCGAGTGATCATACGGCGAATATCAATCCCTACGTTGTTGCAACTTCTACGGTCCGGACTAAGCATTTTGCTTCGTCGTTTATACTGCGTACATCGAGGGACTGGAACAGTTTGCCTGCTGCGGTCTTCCCGTCTGATTATAATTTAGGTGTCTTCAAAGCTAGAGTGAATAGGCTCTTAATAAACCAGTGCGCCTCACCATCAACGACTGAATCACTGCTTACCATCAGGTGGGATCGCAGTCAAGCGTTAGTTTATATTATTTATAAAAAATACTCCTTAACACTTGCAAATACTTAATGTATCAACTTCATATTTTCTTGAATTAAAAAAATGTAATTGGTACAATGACGTAATCGCTTTTATTCAATTAATTGGAGGAACGTCAGGAGTGTCAGTCTTTTCATCCATTTACAGCACGTAAGTAACTGGAATATTGCTCACCACGGCGTCTTCATTTTCCTCCTGACGCAAGTTCTAATGACCAATTCGGAGATTTATGTTCTACTCGCTTCCGTGGACACCTTCTTCTGCGAAGCCATAATGCGATTTGTGGGTATCCTGGAGCCCCCCAAGTCCCCCCGCTTGTGGACGACGAACAACGGGTAGCTCACCATCTTGCCACTTGGTAAGGACCAAGTCCGAGTCAACAATGCCACGCAAGCCTCAAAGAAATGTCAGCAAAACTAAATGGACCCATTAGGAAGAAAAAAAAGAAGAAGCGAGAGAAAGAATCGTCATCATCATGACTTTTCTTCTCTATGGTGGAGCGTTTTGGGCTTTTAGTCATTAAAACCGCCCTAATTGGTCCATTCAGTTTTGTTCAAAGATCGTCATTTTTTTTCCGAAAAGAAATACTATCATTGATTTGGCTTGTTTTCCACAAACAATGTAATTTGCTTATTTCAAAAAACAAAAGACGGTATCCAATCGAGAATTTATTTTTATAGGAGGACCGTAAGCAATCATTGCTATAAAAACCGGCCAAGTGCGAGTCGAAAGAAGTGAGATGGTTCTGTAGCGGAGATAAATAGTTATGTATGCGCTAGGTTGGTGCATTTGAAGTTTTTTTTTTTTGGAATAAACTGTGAAATAAAAAGAATTTTACTTCCATTTCAATTTTTATCGATATTTTTAGAAACGTTTAAAGAACGTTGCTCCGCACTAAGAATTACTCCTGTATCGTGGGTGCGTTCAAAACATGTAAACTCCATACTTAAGACCCTCAAACACTGAACACCTATTTGTAGGCCATACAAATATTTGTGCCACGCGGGGATCGTACCTGCGACACGCACCGCAGCAACCAGTCGCTCAACCTATTGTGCCGTTTATATCTTTATATAGATATATAATTCTGTACGTGTGTTTGTCGCCTAACTCCACCTAAACTAATTGCTTGCCCTTTGAAATGCATAGTTTCTACGTTCGAACTCTTAAAATGTTTTTTTTTTTTTTTTTTATTAGCTTTAAAGTTTTATAAGTACTGTGATATTACAGAAAATACAAAACACAAAGAAACCAATAAATACATTATTTAAAAAAAAAAAAAATGTACCTAATTTATAGGTTATTTGAACTTATAATTCCAAAACCAAGTCAATCCAAAGATATAACACAATACACTTCAAAGCAACATGATTTAAAAAACGGCAATTTTATACGTAAATACCTACTATATTGCTAATAGTTTGAAAATAAAATTGCTGTGAAACATTTAAAAGTTCTGTTGAATTCCATTGAGTTCCGTTTTTGACATTTGACCATTGAACCATAAAGACAAACGTAGTGAATGGTGGAACTGAGTTCATTGAACGGGAACTGACGACAGTGGAAAGAATCCAGTGGAGTGAAACTGGAGAAACTGGTATTTCATAAAGCACTGTTATCTAGATTTGTTCTTTTACCGTTTGTCGAGACAGACTTAATTTGGTTGAGAAGAATTTTATGAGACAAAATCGTTTTAGGGGTTATACAAGGTCACATTATTCTGTTATAATTAAATGTGATTTTTCAGCAAAAAAAAAAAGTGTTTTTTTTTTGTATTGTCGGATGGATGAGTGTTAGGTTTTGATACGTAGCGTAATTTTAAGCTTTTGTTTATCTTGTTTAATTTTGTTTAAACTTAAATTTGCTAGCAGTACACCGTAGACTACCTCCTTTTTTAGTTTAAGTTCTTATAGTCCATTCTAAGGTTATCTGGTAGACAGCGATAAGACCGACCTATAGATTTAAGCTTCTGTGGAATTGTTATTATTTTGGTATACAATAACGTGTACAGTACAACAACGCATTCAGTACCTCTACCATGAGTTTTAAGCAATATAGTATTCGTCGCTACTCGATATCGACACCGTAAAAATTTTGTATGGCAAATTTTGCAGCGCCTCTAGCGGTCACTTGCAGAACCAAAATTTGCCATACAAAATATTTACGGCGTCGATATCGAGTAGCGACGAATACTATTGCTTAAAACTTATGGTAGAGGTACAGAGTGCTCTTGGGGCTGCCTTGCTTCTGTAGCGCATCGAGGATATTCGCCGACGCGCATGTAGATTGCTTCATGCGCAAGCGGTGCACATCCCTGGTGAGTAGGGTGCGGGCCAGCCGCAATAGTAAGTATCCTAAACGCCTTTGCCGAATTATGTATCTCAATTTTAATTTCAAATATTTATTAAATTGAAATGTTAGTTAATATTTGTGACGTGTATCTTTGTATAATTTTTAATTCAAATGCAATTCGTTAATTTTATTTATGATTATTAATTTTATGTAAAATTATGATCCAATGTTGATTGAAATACTTAATATTATTATTGTAATAAAGTTTCAAGTTATTTACTTACTCTGCTTTTTCGTAACCAAGAATATTATTTTATTTATTTTACTTTCAATTACTCATTGCAATTGACTAATTGTGCTGGAAATACCGAAACGTATTTGTAGTGAAGCTGCTTCGAGGAAACATAGCTGTCAATGTAGCATAAGTAATGGCGGGCAACAGCTTTCTTGTTCAATTAGCGACCGTTGAGGTCGGACGCATAATTTGTCTCTTGTAATATTGTAGCGACAAGAAATATGTAACCGATATATTTGTAATACTCGTAATAAACATGAAATAAAAGAGTGTTCATGGAGTTTCTTGCACATTCTTTTCCATAGAGAACTACGCTTTAGAATGTGTACTTCTTGATAATTCAAAGGTGATTGTTTGAGTAATAAATATTATTATTTTTATTAAACTGAGCGGTATTTGAAAAAAAAAAGCAAAATCGCCAAGGTAGACCCCAAAATTTAAATTTTCTTAGGTGTCTTTGCATTTTGGAGCGTCAAAGTCAAGTTTTAAGTTCATTAACATACTCGTAATTATAATTTGCGATTTTAACACGCATGTTTACGGAATTACAATCATTAAAATCATCATAATTAAAAATTCCTCATTTAGGTCTGTTGCAAGTCAAGTGTTAGATTATATGATGTAATTTTCCAATGTATTATTTTTTTTTCTGCTATTTGTATATCATAAATAAGCATGAATTTTTTATAGAAAAATAAAATTGTAATTGTGAGCTATAATGCACACCATATTTGTACGCCTCTTGGCATAACATGGCGCTCTGTTACTCAAATATAAGATCTGTATTTTGTACCTGTGTTAACAATTAAAAGTAATTTGAATTTGAATTTGAATTTGATCATAACGGCCCTCTTAGTTCAGGCCACCTGACTTGCAAAATGTAAAAAAAAAAAACTTAATAGTCCCCATTTTCCGCCATCATCCCACCAGAAATTAGTCCACCATTCCGCGACTTATCGTGACAGGGTTGTTTTGCTCTGGCGTTGCTCCATGCGTGCAAGGACTGATGCTTCCAAAACTATAAAACTAGCTGCTACCTGTAGCTCCGCCCGTGTGATAGTAGAAAATTATGCCAGGAGTAACATATTTCCTACAAAAAGTGTCATACGTGCTATTCGGTCAATTTGTGTGGCAAATTTGAGCTGCTTAGGCAAAAAGGACTAACAAACACACACACACAAACATATATTATATTTAGCATCTATTTGTTTTTATATCTATACCTACTTAGTGTCTGTGAATTAGTAACTATAGGTCTTTTCTTTATAAGCGAGGACTTGTTATTGGCTGTCAGTCTAAATTACTTCTACTGTTTTTTTTTTACCCTGTAAGTCTTCCATAACGCTTTAATAAATTAACTAGCTTGTCTACAAATGTGAAATATCAAAATTGTAAAATTGTGAAATTAATATATTATTAACTAGTTAATATAAGATTTGTATATTGTTTTCTTTTTTAACGACGCACATTAGTGGTAACATATACAAGCATATAAACTTTCACCTTTATAATACTAACTGTGTGATAACTAGAATTCTAACTATTCAATAAGGATAAAAATAAATTATTTTTTTTAAATGTCGTTTTAAACTAATCACAATTATGAGTAAATTTTCCTCTAGAAAATTTTGGAAAACTTAAATTAAATGTCTCCTGGCATTCCTTGTTCTAATTTTATCATCCAATTATAAAGTTTTGATTTGATAAACATGAACTGAGCGTCAGATGTCAAATAAATGAACCGAATGTATCATTTTCATCATTTAGTATATTATGTTTTGCTTACAGCGAGGGTTTTAGGTATTGGCAACATCCCTAGTGAAATATAATAACAATAATAATAGTTTTTTTTTTGTAACTTTTAAAAAGTATTTAAAAATGTAATGCATATATTATATGTATATAAGATGTATAAATAAACCAGACCTATAAAAGTTTTAAAATTTTTACACACAATATAAAACAAATAAAAATTCAATGAAATTCATAATAAATGTCAAAAATAATAATACAATAAAATTCAAAATAAATAATTTTATTGTTGTATTTGTTATGTATTGTATATGTACCTATGTATGCGCATAATTAAAGGGGATTATAAAACATATTATTATGCTTTGAGAGCATGGTTGGCGCTGTTGTTGCGCAATCGAAGCAGGTTCGATATCCAGCACTGAAAAAATAATTTGATAGCATACACTTAGTCGTTCCGGGTTTGGGTATCTTGAATAGAAGAAAAGAATAGAAAAACCTTTATACGGTTACAAACAAAATTTAAAACAGGAAACACCATACTTATTTTTGCTAGCTAGTGTATCCGATATACTATTCCAGGAACTAATCTACCCGTGCGCCAATTTAATGTGCTTGTAGCAACATCTATGACATTACATAGCAACTAAAATTCAAAATCCTGAATCGCGGTATAAGAGTTCTCAATCAGTATCAAAACATATACAACAGTTCGAAATCAACCACTGGGCAGTTGCCCGGATCAGACAACACTCGTCTGGCCGAAGGATCCTCCCTTTTCACCCGAATTTACACCCTGTATACCTCTAAATGTTTGATGAGATGAGTCTTGTCCAAATCCGTTCAACTGTTTCAGCGTCAAGGAGTAATACTAACAAACTTACACATATTAAAACCTTTTGCATTTATAATATATTAAAAATATTCGATTGTTAAATTTTGATCGTTTTAATCCCGTGGAGGGTCGATTCAGTACATAAAACACTATCTATTTGTAAAAATAAAAAATAAAATAAAGTACTTTTTTTTAACTTGAATTAATTTACGCATACATGTACGAAATTAATTTACGCGTTCCCACACATGCAAAGTCACGTGCACAAGGCGCCTCAACCCGGAACAAATATCTGTAGGCCACAGAAATATTTGTTCCTTGCGGGAATCAGACCCGTGACACGCGTAACAGCCCTAACCGTGCCGTCAAAAATTTAAGTGCTAGTTGATTTATTGCTTAGTCTCCGTTCATCTTTCTAGCGTTTTATCTCAGCCTACAACCCATTCTTCTGTGTCTAAATTTCAATTAACACAGAGTAATTAAAGCCCTGTCGTCGGAACAATGTAGCCTCACTTATACTGTACACGTTAATGATTGCTTCAATTTATCGCACTCAACAAGCAATCAAATTGTTTAATGTATATTTAAAATGTAGCATAATGAGTCTTAAACTCGTAAGGCCCAAGGACCACATTTAATGACAAAATTATTTAGATCTTCCGGCCTAATCATAGCTCATCATCATCATCATCATCATCATCATTTCAGCCCAAAGACGTCCACTGTTGGACATAGGCTTCCCCCAATGAACGGTCCTGTGCGTCTCGCATCCATCAGATTCCCGCAACCCTTACCAGTAGTGCTATTCTCTTAGAAAACGCAGCGCTGCCTCAACGACGATACCTAATGTACCTAATGTACTCATACATTGTATTGTTAATTCAATGTATCCTATTTGGATGTTCGTCGTTGCGGCAGCGCATTCTTAGAGAATAGCACCACTGGTCATCGGTCCACCTTGTAGGAGGCCTTCCAACGCTACGTCTATCGGTATAGCGCAGCGAACTAAAATATTTAAACGTAATTTTTGGTTTATACAATCTCAAAAAGAATTATTTACCATGAACATACTCGTATTATTTCAATATATTTTTTGCATTAATTGTTATCTATAGGCATAGGACGTGCGCCAAGAATTCAGCCGTCTAAAAATTCATACTTAGACGGTGTGAGTTTCTTGTCTCGAACATACGGTTCTACGAACGAACAAGCGAGAGGTAAGTCTTACCTCTCGCTCGTACACTCTGGCGAGAAAATCGTACGCAACTTATTGCTCATTGCGATTTTACTCGAACTAAACCGTTCGAGAAACTCGCTCCGTCTAAATGGGCCTTTATAATGAATTAAATGCAAAATACGTACCTTTTCATAATGCACAAAAAAAAACTAATTAGTCCTTTACTATCACGTAATCTAACCACTTGCACCCCCATCTAGGAGTTAATGTGCTTTTACTTGTTTTACAAATTTTCAAAATATTGATTTAATTAATTCCGGCCAAATGTTCAAGGGATCAAAACATTTATTTCTCTTGATTTTAATTTTTTTTTTTTTTGACGCGCTGTTGCGAGGTTATTTGACACACCAAGTTTTGGTCATTACGAACTTTTCTTTTCAGAAATATAATAAAATAATATAACCTAAAATTACATATCCGAGGTTCTTACTCTAAGCCATCAAAATGCATAAAATAATTCTGCGATTGGTTTGTCTACAAAAGATGATAAATATGGTTCATTCTTCGTTAACTTCTGTCTACCAACAAAATGAAAAACGACATCAATATTTCACTTTCACCCCCATAAACTTTGGACGGTATTAAATAAATCCCCATTTGTTCACAGGTAATGTACTGCCCGCCACCCTACAACGACGGCATGTCGGGGCGCCCCCAGCCCACCAAAACTACCCGAACAGGCAACGGGAACTCCTGCCACGATATCGTCTGAGACTCAGTCAAGAGCAGGTCACGATTCAACACCCAGGACCAAGCTACGTTAGTGTGAACGTGCCCATATAATATGAGAAATGGACTGTGAGTAGATTACCTACGATGTACATATTTTTGTTAGATCTAATAGATGTATACCTTAAATTGTTATGTAGAATCATATATTACTTATGTGGTATAGAATTGTAATATCATATTTTTATAGTTGTTCTTTTTTAATTTTTATTTTGATTTCTCTCACTAACTTCCGTATTCTGAGCCCCAATATGGAAGTAAGTAAGATTTATCGAAAAATATAATAATGTAAATACGATTTTTATTATGTCTTATTGCTATTATACTTAATAAAAAATTAGTCAAACTAAAATGTACGAATTAGATATTAAATGTAATAGATAAAAACATCGAATTATACGATATATGTAAATGTAAATAAAATAATAAAATTATTTGTATGTAACGAATCACATTAAAATTGAAATCTTTTAATGTAAATTACATCAAATTATGAAATAAATATACAATATTAAACTTTGTAACTATTAAAAGGAATAGGTAGTAAAAAAAAAACTTAGTTTGAAATTACAAAATGTTATAAATGTATATAAATATTTACGTCAAAATTACATAAATGTTATGTTGTATTAATTATAAGTGAATTTATGTAAAACGCTTTAAAGTAAGTTAAAATTAATTAAATGTTTTGATAAAATTGGAGTTCGTTTTGTTCCCGGGCAATCATTTTAAGATATTATTTGGATAATTCCTTTGAGTTTATATTACGAAAAGTTTATTTATGTATTTAGAATATTCTAAAATGAACATGACACAAAGGAAATTAGCCTAAAGTATATTGCAATCGCGCAATATGCTTTAGACGAATTTCCGCGGTCGCGCCAGACCGCGAAGGAGATGGTGCGATGTCCTAGATAGATTGCTTCAAAACTGACAAGAAGAAGCGCGGGGCTGCGAAAAATGGAGACACAGTCACTGCGAATAAGAGTGGAGGGAGGCCTTTGCCTAGGAGTGGGACAAAACAGGCTAATAAAAAAAAATGCAATAATAAATAAGTCGCATGCACGGAGTTAAATGTCATCACGGCGTAGATTCCTGCAGCCCTGCAATCAAATTTGAGGTTAGAGTTAACTCTAATGACGTCATCAGATTAGATACTCTACACTCACATTTTTGAACGTGAACGTCGAGTTCCACTGTCAATGTCTAGTATCGTTTACGGACGCTTACACCAACCTACCCTGCTCCGAGTTAGAGTTAGTTGGTTTAACTAACTTTAGGGTAGCTACTTGAGTTATAAAAGAATGATCTTGGGTTGCAACTCGAAGCATTTTTGAACAGTTGGAGTAGCGACTCTACCCTACTCTGGTTATTTTTGAACGTAGGACAAATGGAAAAGTCATCGAGGCCAGCTTAGAACGAGATGGCGAGATGATCGAGATCACGAAGATTGGTTCGAGATGACATGGATGAAGAATGTCTGAAAGGACTTTGGTGAGACCTTTGCCCAACCGTGGAATAATAATGGCTAATAAAAAAAAACAGTTTATTTTAGGCGAGTTCCCGTGGCACTAGAACGCAAAACGTAACTGAAGGACACAGGTGGGTCACTCTAAAGCAGGAGAAGTAATTTGATAATTTCATTGTATTGTTATTGTAGAATCTCTCTAAAGAGACAAAAAAAAAACAAAAAAAGGGTGTAATATTACCAAATTGCTACTTACATTACGGGCCTTGGTACAGGCTATGGTCCGAAGCGAGGAGGAGCGGCAGACGGTCGCCTCCATCTGCGAAGTATTAAATGCTAGCAAAGGAGGAGGCCGCACGTGTGAGGCAACGGCGCTCACGCCCCAGCCGCTGCCGGGATTCCGATCCCGATTTCCGGCCACCCTAGGCGCAGGTTTGCGGACGGCGAAATATGTAATCTTCTGGACCCAACCCAAGTCGTCGACGGCGCGTAAGTATTGTTCCACGCGCGTCTTAAAATTTCAGCAAACCGTTGAGGCCCAGCAGGATAGAAGCATGCTGGTGCCAAGGGTCTGCTCCTGAAAGGAAGATTTGGAAGCAACGAAAGGCAACGAAGGAATAGTAGTGGGTTTTTAGTCAGAAAAAAAAGTCTGCAATACGTCGTTTCATCTCCAGAGGAAAGAAGTGGTACAGTTTGCAGCGGTGGTCGTAGTCAACAAAGTATTGCTGCTCTCTATAACCTATTTAAAACCATGTTTTTTTTTTAAATTAGGTAAAATCATCCAATGACATCCCCCGCCCTTGGGTGGAGCGGAAGACAGTGTCAGACTCTTACTGACTAAAAACCTACCCCGTTTTTCCTTTGCCTTGGTTCCAGGGTCCTGGCATGCATTTTCATACCTCTTCAGAGCCCCAGATTAGGCTTCAACTCTACTGGGCCCCTACAGTTTACTGACAACATCTTGAGGCGCGCGGGAACAGTGCGCGTCGTAAACGACTTGGGCTCTTCGTAAATGTGTTATTGGACAAATTTCTGTGAAACTAAGATAAACAAAGCATTATTAATCTTCGAGAAATGGCGAAGGTTATTGTAAAGGGCGACAAAGGTCTTCTGAAATATTTAAAATTTAATGCAGTATCCAATCCTCTTGCCCAGAGATATTTAATCAAGATTATGAGGCTATTTATCAGTATACTTTGGTAACTGATATCTAATTTAGATTATGATTAAATGGCTAAGAAATACTCAAAATACTCGATAAAGTGAATTCGTCAAGGCGAATAAGTCAAAACTGTACGCCGATACTACTGAGGTCTTGGGTTGATTTTTGAAAGGAAAATCCAGGGTCCTGGAAATCAAAGCAAAGAAGGTGTGGTTTTAGTCACTCTTTTCCACTCTTGAAGCTGCGGGGGGGGGGGGGAAGAAGAAAGAGGCCTGAAGGCCTTTTTGTTTAACATCTTTTCAAGCATATTCCTGGGAGAGCCTCACTGTGTATGGCAGCGTGTGGTCACTGTGCCAGCGTTATTCCTGGGATCATGCACTCAGTAGGCGAACAGAGTCTACACTCGGAGCGCCCACAACCAAACTGTATTAAAAACTAAATTATTTATTTCCTTAACTTAACACTGGTTACAAAAACTGTGTAAAATCAAAAGAAGAAAAGAAAAAATATACAACCTTCAGACATTTTTTTTTTTCACTTGTTTTAATAATTAGGTTTTTGACTCGGATTCTTTGAGCCATATTTCCATACGGATGTAGATAACATATAGTGTTTTTGTAGTACTTATTTAGCAGCTAAAGTAAGCCTTCTATTCAACACCGCAATAAAAATTTCAGTTCCACATTAACAAGATCGTGCATGTGTCAATGAGTCTATTGGCCAATTATGTAGGCACATAAGATACAAAACTACACCAATTTTACATTACAATGTTGAGAAGGAATCAATTTGCGAATAATTAAAACACTCACTGAACTATGTATATTCGAGATAATCCTGCAAGCAACTCTTCTTTTTATTTTTTTTAATTATGGTGGGTACTTTAAAGTTGAAATTAAATAGTAGGCCAATTCTCTGATAAACAATATACCCATATTAACACAATTTACACTTTGCTTTGTATTACCACGGAAATATAACTAACACAAAATTAATCATCAAGATTGGTCCATAAACAAAATTAATGACATGGAATTTGAACATAATTGGTAAAATGAGAGTACACCACAGTGAACTTTATACATCTACGATACCTCCTTCAGAGCGTTCCGGAGTGTGATGTTATGTTAGAAAATGGTGTCAACAATAAAAAAACAGTCGATGCAGCAATCCTGGAAGACTTGCTATCATTTATTGATGAGCTACGCGCTCTATATGTCCAGCGTTCTTCGTCATACTCATCTTTATCAAATTTAAAAGGCACTACTTGACAGAATCACTCCTCTGAGTAAAAAATAATCATCAAAATCGGTTCCCAATTGACGAAGAAATCACTGAATAAGGCACAAAAAAAATCAATCAGAAGACTTGAGAACCTCCTCCGTTTTTCGGAAGTTGGTTAAAAAAATGTGGCTAAATAGCTAATTTGCCTTTTAAAGTTTATGGATCTATGGGAGATTCATCGCGACGCGGTATTTAGTTTCTCGATGTAAGTCTTGGACAAAAGCTAGTACAAGATGTCAGCCTCAAGTTTCAGCTGACCAATCACGGAAGAGCGTGTCTCAAAACACATAATGTATCACGCACTACACTGAAAGCTTTGTACATTAAAGATTTATAGTAGCAATAAATTAGAGCCCCCTGATATACTGCCTTATTTTACTACTAGCGTACAATTAATCACTTTTAATGACTCGGCAGGAAGTACTTAGTTTCACGGCTTTTTGTCGGTAGGTCCTTAAACAGGTATAGATGGGAAATTTTACTAATATATTTTGCCATGATAGGGTGTGGCATACTGACAGGCTATGGCGGCGCTGAGCCCGGAAGTTCTGACAAGGCGATCTAGATAATAAAAATAACAATAAATTTTTTAATTACCAATCTACTAAATAGTCTTTAACTTCGTTTGGTTACGGTTGGTAGACATAATTCTTTATGCTATTGATTTCTCATACTTAGTCTTAGGAAATGGTTTTACTTTTGGCGAAAACAAAAAAAAAACATATGCCTTCAACGCATGGAAAAAGTTTAATTCTCCTTTTATACAATTCTTTTCAGACATTTGAGAGCGGGAAGGAGTAAAAAACATAACACACACATTTACTATACTTATACCTAATTGTGAAGAAGTGAGTTTTTGAGATATAAAATCAATACGACCCACATAAATATTAAAAAAAAATAAACAAAAACAGCCCCCTAGCTAAGTTACAAACGTTTCGTTTAGCGTGAACGCTTAGAGTCGGCCACGCCCCCAATTCCTTTGTTCTGACCACGTGACTGAGTGTTGAGATGTCGTCAGAACAAAGGAATTCGGGGCGTGGCCGACTCTAAGCGTTCACGCTAAACGAAAAGATTGTAACTTGGCTAGGGGGACAGATTACTTAATAGGTAGGTAGGTTACCTATCATTCCAGTGCGGACGGTGGGCAATGGGTAGCTCGCTGTCCGTCCGTCCGGTAACAAACCGGTCCGAGCTCAGGTCGTCTACGGCGCGCACTGTTCCCGCGCGCCTCAAGGAGTTGTCAGCAAACTGTAGGGGTCCAGCAGGGCCGAAGCCTACTGGGGCCAAAGGTTATGTGAGAATGTCACCACGGGCCCCGGGACAAAGGCAACGAATGGAAGGGTAGGTTTTTAGTCAGTAAAAGTCTGACACTATTTTCCGCCCCACACAAGGGCGGGATTTGTCATTGGATGAGTTTACCTACGTTAAAAAAAAACCTATCATTCCAGTATTATCTCAAGTTCCACCTTCTCAACACACTGTCCTAATTCAACTACGGTGGACAAGATCGAAATCAGACCACATGAATGTCCAGGCAACCATATGACACGCATATCAAATGCTACAGACAACACAAAGGTCCCGACATTTAATGCCAAGAGCTTGCGAGTCAAGCAAGGCGTTGACGCCTTTGAACGCTCCCATTTCTCAGAAATTGAGAAGACATGGCCGCTCGCCTTTGCTACTAACAAAATGGCGATATTCTGCCTCACACATACTCGTATGAACTAATGAACGTGTTAGCGTATAGTTGAATAATTTGTTTGGTTTCCAGACACATTAATTTTGTTTAATCTTAATCTTTTTTACAAGCTTTCTATTAGCTTGCACTGTATGTAACTATGTATGTTCGGCTCAAATCTTGCAACTCAATTTTGAAGCACATATCTTCAACCGATTGAGCTGAAATTTTATATACATGTGTAAATCGGGTGACAATGCAACATTATGATAACATGGAGCTGATCTGATGATGGAGCTGGAAGGTAGCCATAGGAACTCAGCGATAAAATTATACAACCCCATCGAATTTGGGCTCGCTTGATTAGTATTGACGAGTACTTTGATCCTGTAAGGTAGCCAGGGTCTGATGATGGAGCCGGAAGGTGATCATAAGAACTCCGCAGTTAAACGATACAACCCCATCGAATTTGGGCTCGTTTTATTCATATTGACGAGTACTTTCATCCTATATGGTAACCAAGGTCTGATGATAGAGCTGGAAGGTCGTCACAGGAACTCCGCACTTAAACGACACCACCCCATCGAATTTGGGCTCGTTTAGTTTGTATTGACGAGTACTTTCATTCTATATAGTAGCCAGGGTCTGATGATGGAGCCGAAAGGTGGTCATAGGAACTCCGAAGTTAAACGACACGACCCCATCGAGTTTGAGCTCGTTTGATTAGTATTGACGAGTACTTTGATCGTGTATGGTAGCCAGGGTCTGATAATGGAGTCGGAAGGTGGTCATAGGAACTCCGCAGTTAAACGACACAACCCCATCGAATTTGGGCTCGTTTGATTTATATTGACGAGTACTTTCATACTATATGGTAACCAAGGTCTGATGATGGAGCTGGAAGGTGGTCACAGGAACTCCGCACTTAAACGACACAACCCCATCGAATTTGGGCTCGTTTACTTTGTATTGACGAGTACTTTCATTCTGTATAATAGCCAGGGTCTGATGATGGAGCCGAAAGGTGGTCATAGGAACTCCGAAGTTAAACGACAGGACCCCATCGAGTTTGAGCTCGTTTGATTAGTATTGACGAGTACTTTGATCATTTAAGGTAGCCAGGTTCTGATGATGGAGCTGGAACGTGTTTATAGGAACTCCGCAGTTAAACGACACAACCCCATTGAATTTGGGCTCGTTTGATTTGTATTGACGACTGCTTGGATCCTATATGGTAACCAGGTTCTGATAATGGAGCTGGAGGGTTACCATAGGAACTCCGCAATTAAATGATATAACCCCATCGACTTTAGACTCATTTGATTTTTAATGACGAGTACTTGGATCTTATATGGTAAGCAGGGTATGATGATGTAGCTGGATCGTAGTCATTGGAACTCTGCAGTTAAACGACACAACCCCATCGAATTTGGGCTCGTTTAGTTTGTATTGACGAGTACTTTCATTCTATATATTAGCCAGGGTCTGATGATGGAGCTGGAAGGTTGCCATAGGAACTCCGCAATTAAACGATATAACCCCATCGACTTTAGGCTCATTTGATTTGTAATGACAAGTACTTAGATCCTATATGGCAACCAGGGTCCGATGATGGAGCTAGAAGGTTACCATAGGAACTCCGAATAAAATAAGTTCTAACGGGTCATAAGCAACTTGGACTCGAGCACGGAGGGTTCCGTACAAATTTACATAAGTAAATAGCTAGTTAGTTTTAATATACTCCTATAAAATAGGTACCAATTGAAACTGCTTGCAGAAAGTAACTTGAAAAATAAAGTGACATTACTCTAAATCCAATATTCTCTTTTTTCTCAGTCATACTCTTGGTGGAGTGGTAGTGGTCATGGATCGTCTGGTTGGTTGGTTGCGGCTTTTGCGAGACTTCTCCATCTCTCTCTATTCATGGCACTTCGTGTACATTCAATTAGGAAACACTTCGAAGATGAGATGATGACGATGATTTAGTGAGGTCTGTCCATCTGGTAGGCGGTTGGCCGCGAGAACGTAGGCCCTCTACTCTTCCCTATACCACTAAACGTTCCAAAGAGCTTTCATTGCGTATGATATATCCAAACATCTTAAAAATTCGCTGTTGCGCAATCGACGTAAGTTTTTGTTTTGATGCAAAGCTCTTTAAGAATGGAAACGTTAGTGCGTGGAGCAGTCTGTTTTATCTTCAGTAGACGCCTCCAGCGTCACATTTCAAGTGCGTCAATTTTTTTACGGTGCTTGAGTCTTCTCCGCATTTCCCAGTATTTGTGATTGTGCATCCCAGTTATATAAAACCTGGACAATTGGCTATTTCATGTAAGTTAGGTTGATTGTTAGTCTTACGATCAACCTGGTTCACCTTCACAACCATCATTTTGGTTTCATAAATTCAACCTGGTAGACTTCTCAGGTGGTCGCCTCCTTCTGCGAAGCAGTAATGCTAGCAAAGGAGGAGGCCGACCGCATCAGGCAACGGCGCTCACGCCGCAGCTACCGCCGTAATTCCGATCCCGATTTCCTGCCACCGTAGGCGTGGGCTTGCGGACGGCGAGCAATGGATAGCTCGCTGTCCGTCCGGTAACAGACCGAACCAAGCCCAAGGGCGGGGGATGTCATTGGATGATTTTACCTACCATAAAAAAATTAAATAAAAAAATACCTGGCAGACTTCTAAAGATAGCAGACTAAGTTCCTTATGCTTTCCTATAATATGGGTAAGAAATGAAAGGATTTGCTGAGATTACAAATGTGATTTAAATAAGGTATAACTAAAAAGTAAAAAATAAATTACAAATAAAATAAATTACAAATAAAAAAACTTTTTTAAAAACAAGCTTTCAATTCAATGGGCTAAAAAGAAGAAAATAAACTTTTCCTTTATAACTTTTACTATCAATTTATAACGGCATTACACAATTTATATGATACAAAAGCTTGTCGCGAGATTTTGAAAATATTAAAATCAATAGATGAAGTTAGTTAACTTATTTAATTAATGAAGTTATTTAGCTGTGTATTTTTTACACAGTAAAATCTCGCGACAAGCTTTTATATCATATAAATTGTGTAATGCCGTTATAAATTGATAGTAAAAGTTATAAAGGAAAAGTTTATTTTCTTCTTTTTAGCCCATTGAATTGAAAGCTTGTTTTTAAAAAAGTTTTTTTATTTGTAATTTATTTTTTACTTTTTAGTTATACCTTATTTAAATCACATTTGTAATCTCAGCAAATCCTTTCATTTCTTACCCATATTATAGGAAAGCATAAGGAACTTAGTCTGCTATCTTTAGAAGTCTGCCAGGTATTTTTTTATTTAATTTTTTTATGGTAGGTAAAATCATCCAATGACATCCCCCGCCCTTGGGCTTGGTTCGGTCTGTTACCGGACGGACAGCGAGCTATCCATTGCTCGCCGTCCGCAAGCCCACGCCTACGGTGGCAGGAAATCGGGATCGGAATTACGGCGGTAGCTGCGGCGTGAGCGCCGTTGCCTGATGCGGTCGGCCTCCTCCTTTGCTAGCATTACTGCTTCGCAGAAGGAGGCGACCACCTGAGAAGTCTACCAGGTTGAATTTATGAAACCAAAATGATGGTTGTGAAGGTGAACCAGGTTGATCGTAAGACTAACAATCAACCTAACTTACATGAAATAGCCAATTGTCCAGGTTTTATATAACTGGGATGCACAATCACAAATACTGGGAAATGCGGAGAAGACTCAAGCACCGTAAAAAAATTGACGCACTTGAAATGTGACGCTGGAGGCGTCTACTGAAGATAAAACAGACTGCTCCACGCACTAACGTTTCCATTCTTAAAGAGCTTTGCATCAAAACAAAAACTTACGTCGATTGCGCAACAGCGAATTTTTAAGATGTTTGGATATATCATACGCAATGAAAGCTCTTTGGAACGTTTAGTGGTATAGGGAAGAGTAGAGGGCCTACGTTCTCGCGGCCAACCGCCTACCAGATGGACAGACCTCACTAAATCATCGTCATCATCTCATCTTCGAAGTGTTTCCTAATTGAATGTACACGAAGTGCCATGAATAGAGAGAGATGGAGAAGTCTCGCAAAAGCCGCAACCAACCAACCAGACGATCCATGACCACTACCACTCCACCAAGAGTATGACTGAGAAAAAAGAGAATATTGGATTTAGAGTAATGTCACTTTATTTTTCAAGTTACTTTCTGCAAGCAGTTTCAATTGGTACCTATTTTATAGGAGTATATTAAAACTAACTAGCTATTTACTTATGTAAATTTGTACGGAACCCTCCGTGCTCGAGTCCAAGTTGCTTATGACCCGTTAGAACTTATTTTATTCGGAGTTCCTATGGTAACCTTCTAGCTCCATCATCGGACCCTGGTTGCCATATAGGATCTAAGTACTTGTCATTACAAATCAAATGAGCCTAAAGTCGATGGGGTTATATCGTTTAATTGCGGAGTTCCTATGGCAACCTTCCAGCTCCATCATCAGACCCTGGCTAATATATAGAATGAAAGTACTCGTCAATACAAACTAAACGAGCCCAAATTCGATGGGGTTGTGTCGTTTAACTGCAGAGTTCCAATGACTACGATCCAGCTACATCATCATACCCTGCTTACCATATAAGATCCAAGTACTCGTCATTAAAAATCAAATGAGTCTAAAGTCGATGGGGTTATATCATTTAATTGCGGAGTTCCTATGGTAACCCTCCAGCTCCATTATCAGAACCTGGTTACCATATAGGATCCAAGCAGTCGTCAATACAAATCAAACGAGCCCAAATTCAATGGGGTTGTGTCGTTTAACTGCGGAGTTCCTATAAACACGTTCCAGCTCCATCATCAGAACCTGGCTACCTTAAATGATCAAAGTACTCGTCAATACTAATCAAACGAGCTCAAACTCGATGGGGTCCTGTCGTTTAACTTCGGAGTTCCTATGACCACCTTTCGGCTCCATCATCAGACCCTGGCTATTATACAGAATGAAAGTACTCGTCAATACAAAGTAAACGAGCCCAAATTCGATGGGGTTGTGTCGTTTAAGTGCGGAGTTCCTGTGACCACCTTCCAGCTCCATCATCAGACCTTGGTTACCATATAGTATGAAAGTACTCGTCAATATAAATCAAACGAGCCCAAATTCGATGGGGTTGTGTCGTTTAACTGCGGAGTTCCTATGACCACCTTCCGACTCCATTATCAGACCCTGGCTACCATACACGATCAAAGTACTCGTCAATACTAATCAAACGAGCTCAAACTCGATGGGGTCGTGTCGTTTAACTTCGGAGTTCCTATGACCACCTTTCGGCTCCATCATCAGACCCTGGCTACTATATAGAATGAAAGTACTCGTCAATACAAACTAAACGAGCCCAAATTCGATGGGGTGGTGTCGTTTAAGTGCGGAGTTCCTGTGACGACCTTCCAGCTCTATCATCAGACCTTGGTTACCATATAGGATGAAAGTACTCGTCAATATGAATAAAACGAGCCCAAATTCGATGGGGTTGTATCGTTTAACTGCGGAGTTCTTATGATCACCTTCCGGCTCCATCATCAGACCCTGGCTACCTTACAGGATCAAAGTACTCGTCAATACTAATCAAGCGAGCCCAAATTCGATGGGGTTGTATAATTTTATCGCTGAGTTCCTATGGCTACCTTCCAGCTCCATCATCAGATCAGCTCCATGTTATCATAATGTTGCATTGTCACCCGATTTACACATGTATATAAAATTTCAGCTCAATCGGTTGAAGATATGTGCTTCAAAATTGAGTTGCAAGATTTGAGCCGAACATACATAGTTACATACAGTGCAAGCTAATAGAAAGCTTGTAAAAACTTTTTTAAAAACAAGCTTTCAATTCAATGGGCTAAAAAGAAGAAAATAAACTTTTCCTTTATAACTTTTACTATCAATTTATAACGGCATTACACAATTTATATGATATAAAAGCTTGTCGCGAGATTTTACTGTGTAAAAAATACACAGCTAAATAACTTCATTAATTAAATAAGTTAACTAACTTCATCTATTGATTTTAATATTTTCAAAATCTCGCGACAAGCTTTTGTATCATATAAATTGTGTAATGCCGTTATAAATTGATAGTAAAAGTTATAAAGGAAAAGTTTATTTTCTTCTTTTTAGCCCATTGAATTGAAAGCTTGTTTTTAAAAAAGTTTTTTATTTGCAATTTATTTTATATTAAGGCTGACTGGTAATTAGTGAACGATACTTAAACACGAGATTGTAGTCATGATAACAAACAACTTTTACTATGAGACCAAACCTCAAATCGCAAAAAAAAATTGCCAAGTTCAGTACATTTTGACCAGCTAGGCGAATATAAATATATTGACCGTCAGATTTTTTTTTTCACGATTTCAGGTTTGGTCCCATAGTAAAAGTTGTTTGTTATCATAACTACAATCACGTGTTTAAGTATCGTTCACTAATTACCAGTCACCCTATATTAATGTTCACCTTACCTGGTGAAAATTTACTAAAGTTGCCTGATTTTTTTCGCGATATATAGTTTAAGTTTCAACTCGATACCTCCGCACGTTCCCCAATTAAAGGGTCTTGACTGACAGACGGACAACAAAGTGCTCCTATAAGAGTTCAATTTTTCCTTTTCTGGTACAAAACCGTAAAAGTGACAAACATAACTAGAAACAAACTTTCGCCTTAATAATATAAGTGTGATCTGCTACGTCATCCAAATATATTTTGAAAGTCACCGCCCCCTGGAATGCTAATAAGCCGAAAATTCAAGTCATTCAGGATGTACCTACTGTGTAACCTACAGCGTGGTCAGTTTTGCTAGTCATACTCGAGCACATATTAAAAAGAAACTGGCTGTGTTAACTGCCGATTAAGAGGGGCCTTCTCCAGTCGCCATCGTCAACTTCAGGCATGGTTTAAATACTATATCTTTATAATTAGAGATATTTATAAATATGCTGCTTCATCTAAAGCAAACCAAGGCGATGTTTGATGAAGAGGCAACAGCTGAGCGAGTCCAAAGACTTGTAGGTAGTTGTCGGTCGTTGCGTACTAACTACCTACAGGTCATTTCACTCGATCAGCTGATGTTTACTTAAAGGAATTTATTTCGTACAAGTGAATATTAATTCGATTTAAAAAAAGCGGACTTTGTATTTTAAATGTATTTTCACAAATCGATAGTGTTTCATGTACGGGATCGACCCTCCACGGAATTAAAACGACCAAAATTTAACGGTGTATATTGCATCATTGCATGCCTTTTAATGTTTCCACTGCTGGGACTCAGGCCTCCCCGCTAGGAGAGGAAATGGGCCGTAATCCACCACACGGGCCCAGTACGGGTTGGTGGATGTCACATGTCTTCGAATTTTTGGTTCTAGGACATGCTGGTTTCCTCACGATGTTTTCCTTCAGCGTTTTGAGAGCAGTGGTGATGAAATAAATTAAACAAAGTCTACCTGGGTTTGAACCAGTTGGGGCCGTTACCACTCGGCCACCACTGCTCCCGTATGGTTTTTTTTTTTTTTTTTTATGGTAGGTAAAATCATCCAATGACAAATCCCGCCCCTGGGCGGAGCGGGAAGTAGTGTCAGACTCTTACTGACTAAAAACCTACCCCGTTCCTTCGTAGCCTATCGTGCCGGGGTCGAGCATTCCTTTCGGAACTAACCCATGACCCCAGTAGGCTTCGACCCTGCCTGCCTGCAGTTAGCAGGCTGGGCCTCTTCGGTGTGCTGACAGCTCCTTGAGGCGCGCGGGAACAGAACGCGCCGTCGACGACTTGGGCTCGGTCCGGTCGGTTACCGGACGATCGGACAGCGTGCTACCCATTGCAGGCCGTCCGCAAGCCCGCGCCTACGGTGGCCGGAAATCGGGATCGGAATCCCGGCGGCGGCTGGGGCGAGCGCCCCGTTGCCTCTGCCTGATGCGGTCGGCCTCCTCCTTTGCTAGCATTACTGCTTCGCAGAAGGAGGCGACCGCCTGCCATCCCTCCTCACTACGGACCATGGCCTGAACCAAGGCCCGGCGAGAGAGATCGCTGCCGCCGATCGCCCCCACGAGGACACGGCGATGCTCCGCCCAGGCGGGGCACACCTCTACAGTGTGCTCCACCGTGTCCTCCGGATGTTCCGCACAGTGGCGACACCCGGGCGAATCCTCCGCACGAATCCGGAACAGGTACTTAGCGAACTTTCCGTGTTCGGTAAGCACCTGCGTCGTGCGGAAGTTGAGAACGCCGTGAGGTCTTTCCAGCCACGCCTCAAGGATGGGCCTTATCGCCCCAATTGTGGCGCGCCCCGAACGAGGTTGCGATAGTCGCTGACGCCATTTCGCCATGAGATCCCGCCGGAGCTCTGTCCGCCATGCCTCGACTTGTCGCGGCAGCGGAATTTCGCCCCGGCGTTGCATCTCCATGCGCTTATCGTGCATGTGTGCAAGGACTGTTGCCTCCAGATCCCACGGCGGTTGGCCAGCAAGGAGGGTCCGTATGGTGGAGGGAGTGGAGGGTAATATATACAGCATGTATAATTTATCAGCGATCAAATATTGATTTTTTAATTTAAAAAATCAACCTATATTTGAACTTAATTCTGACCTAGAACCAGAAATGAACTACAAAACTGTGGAATTGAACCCGATAAAATTTAACGCTTCTATAAAAAATGTCGTTTTTCGCATGACTTTTGGAAATCCGCCAAAAGCTGAACAATAAAAAATAACGACAATGTGTCTTTTGTTACTGATTTTCAATGAGCTTATTCAGTTTCAGCCAACTGAAATTAGAGAAAGTTTTATTAGGACGTACCTAACTAGAACATAGACTCAATTTTTATAAAGGTTGGTGAAATAAAACCAGCTTGTCATCATGATTCTCGTAAACAACCTTGCTAATTAATTAGTTTGAGGCTTTTTACTGAGAAATATTTTTTTTCTAGGTATCATTTTTGCCTTATAATGCCTTTAGCAGAAAATAACATTTAGCTTGCCGCGATGTCACCAAACTACCATAACCGTTAAATTTTGGTCGCTTTAATCCCGTGGAGGGTTGATTTGGCACATGTAACATTATCGATTTGTAAAGGTAAAATTAAAAAATAAGGTACTTTTTTAAACTCTGAATTAATTTACGCATGAACGAAATTAATTTCTCTAAGTAAACGTCAACTGGGCGAGTTCAAGGACCTGTAGGTAGTTAATACGCAACGACCGACAATTCCCTACAAGGCCATTGACTCGTTTACTTAAAGAAATTAATTTCATATAAGCGTACATTAACATAATTGTAATCTTGTTGTACAATAAAGTGTAAATAAATAAATAAATAAACATAAGTTTAAAAAAAAAAACTTAATTTTTTAAATTTATCTGTACAAATCGATAATGTTTCATGTACCGAATCGACCCTCCACATGATTAAAACGACCAAAATTTAACGGTGTATATTTCTTAAGAACATAATATATAAAAAAAAATACATACAGCCGAACATAGAACCTCCTCCTTTTCGAAGTCGGTAAAAAATTATAAGATACTGGGCAACTGCGAGTTGGACCCTCTCACTGATGGTTCCGTACAAACCAACTTATGTAAATAGTTCAATTACCGAATCGAGACTCAAAGATTTTTTCGAATCAAAATAAGTTTTTTGTAACGCAACTACAAAACCGCTCACTTCAGTAACTGGTCTGTATTTTATTTCTCATAGTTAGTGGATACTATTAAGAACGACCTTAAGCTGTTTATTCGATGAAAAGTATTTTATTTCAAATTTAATGTATTAAATAATATATCGCGGGTGGGTTTGGTAAAAATTCCTGGCCAGACTAAAGTCCTGGCCAGATAAAAAAAATACTTTTATAGGTCTAAATACGTTTTAGGTCTTTCTTCATCAGATCTTAGACTATTAACAACGTTATGGATACCTAATAATATACATTTTTTTTTAAATTATATTATTTATTTTATGTCAAGTTGTAACAATATTTACTTAAAACTATGTTAGTAACTATAAAATACCAATACCATTCCATTTTTACAAAAGTAAATTAAATTAAATCAATCAGATATACAAATACATAATTATGACATACTCAAATAATAAAATCAATCAAAATCACATAGTAAAATCAATCAAAATCATATAATAAAATCAAATAACAAAATCACATCAAATAAAATACAATAAAATTGGGTCACTATCTACTTCCCTGTTAAAATGCACCTCCATTTGTTTTGGAAAGGGCAGTCCAGCCTAGCGGCAATCATTTGCAGGATGCCATTACTACTGCCCCACAGGCGCTGTCGCAGAGACGCAACTCTTTTTCGTATGACTACATTTTAATAAAACTTTGCTCCACATTAGGAATAAGTTCTGTATCCTGGGTGCGTTCATAAACATGTAAACTCTAATAAACAGCTGGTTACGACCGTTTCGTTTCGATTCTCTTGCGTCGAACGCCTCGAGTCGGCTCCACCTCCGATTCCTTCTCTTTCTCTCCCGTTCTGACTACGTGTCTGAGCGTTGAGATGACGTTAGAACAAAGGAATTGGAGGCGTAGATAACTCGAGGCGTTCGAAGCAAGAGAATCGAAACGATGGGTGGGCCTGCAGACCCAGAACGCTTATCTGTAGGTTATGCTGTTAATATTAACGCTCTGCATGTACTTAGGCAATATTTAAAACATTCGAATATGGCGCCTAAAATCTGTAATTACCAACCCGTAGGTAGGTACGTATGTATATATACCTACTTAATGGATTTACATTAGTCATCAAGAAAGCACTCACAGCAATTAATATGAAGTGAAATAATCGTGTTCAGGAGGTAATTATGCCATTAAACGATCGTTATCACTATGTCAATTAAATAATACAACACTTCCTTTAGTTCTATCGCTAGCATGAAATCACAGGAAAAGTGAAGATATACACGCGAGCTGTTCGAACTTATACTGTCAAATAGCAAACTTACTGAAGAGAATAGTAAATTGTTACCCTAGTGGTGAAAGTAACTTATTTAGTCCTGAGAAGAAGTTTGGCGTCCGAGCGTAGCGAGGTAACCTAAATAAGTATTTTGCTCAAGGTAAACATTGTAATTTTCATTACGAATACAAGGAACGTAAAAACAAAATAAAAAACTTGTAAAACCTGAGGCATATGATATATGATTATGATTTTAGGTATCTTTCTTCTGAATTAGGCGGTAAAAGGTTTTCCACTGCTGCTTATAGCTCCTTCTCTTGTGAAAGCAGGCGTTATATTTTGCTTTACGGAAATGTAAACAAAACTCATAAAAGAATGAAAATCGAATTCCCGGATCGCCACTTTCCCGCCAATTTTGTTTTTATTTTTCTGTGGTTGGCCAGCTACTCAGGCGTTATTTTTCATTTTCATTATTGAAAAATTAGTTAATAGTTGTCTTAAATATTTCTTTTAAATAAAGTTTTTTTTTTTAATAATAGTGTTATTTAAAAAAAAAAAATACTCATCTTTAGTTATTTTAATTTTACATCGAGATGTAATTGACTGGCTGTATAGAAAGTTGGAACATGGTTCAATAGAAATGCGAAGATAGAACTAGTTTTTTTTTAATTATTTGACAGCTGTCAGTTGAAAGTGATTCTCCCTATGGATGAAAAGTATTACTTTCAATCCGCTCCTCAGGCAACTTCAGACCTACTTTCAGAGTATGAGTAATGAAAATTAAATGTCGGGTCAATCTGTATAATTCAGGTATTCTATACTATACCGAATGCGCAGAAAAACCGTGCTGGTAAATTTTTAATCGAATTGTCAAAGTAGAAGTTTGACGCTTTGTGAGAAGTAACTCACAGCTTCTAGTATTGATATTTCAAAAAAAACAAATGTCAAAATTGTCGGTTAGTTCCGTTATGTTCTAGATTTGCTATGCGCGACTCCTAAAATACCTACCAAAACATTTTAGCTCTGCACGAAATTCTTCGATTCACCGGTGATAATGGATGGGTAGGTACCATCCATTAGTTGGAAACAAAAATGTTTTGAATTTAAGTACAAATTTTTGATAGCATTTATAGGATAGGAGAAGCATCTGTAAATTAAAATTCATAAACTTGTTTGGTCTCGTTTTAACAATTAATGTAGCTATTGATAACGTGACTGATCCATAGATCTAAGGTTGTAATGGCCCTTATTCTGCCTATCGTATTCTAAGAGGAGGGGCCTCTAAGATAGGCAGACTATTTTTAATAATAATAATATTTTTATCAGTAATATTTTTTTATTGTCCGCACTCATGATTGCCTGACCACAGTTTTACTCTTTTAGTGATGGGCTCGAATTCCTAATAAATAGGTTCACATTCTTGGTCATGTCTGATGTGCAGACACGTACCAAACGCGAATCCACTCGCTAAAATTTAAGCACTCTTCATTTTTGATGCGTCACTATGTCCCATCCAAGAACACGAGCAGCTTAACAGCTGTTGATTTTGGATTAGCCAGAGAGGCGTCACGGAGTACTCACCTTCCATCTGACATAGATCCTTACCGGATGGACTAGTCATGTCCGGTGACAACTGCCAGGTTCGAGAGGTTCTGTTTCGGAATCAGGCGCTTAGGCAGATTAAAAGCTCGTATGTCACCACTTATTTATTTTTAATTTGACAATTTCCAGTTAGTTCCACTATACTACCCGAAATTGTCGCATTGTGCCAATTGCATCGTCTCCCCAGCCTTCCCGAACTAGCTTGGAAAGGGTTCCAGTCTAAGGGGCGGCTGAATACCTGTGTTTTATATAGAACGACTGCCTAGGTATATCAGACCTCTACAACGCAGTTACTAGGCACCACGGGATTCCATGGGAAGAACACCATCTACCACCATCCGATTTCTTGAAACCCTAAGAACATCTCCCGCCTGGACACGAATTGCAGTGGTCTTTATTGAAAGCACTAAATCGGTTGCGTACCCAGGTAGGCCGCTGTAAATACAACTTGGCGACATGGGGTTTTAAAGACCCGTCGGAAATTCAATGTGAGCGCGGTGCCCCTGTTCAAAACATGAGCCACATCTTGGAGTGCCCTAATTGTCCATACACCTGCACTATGGAGGATTTAATGAGTGCCGCCTACGCTGCAGAACCAAGACTGTCACTGCAATTACGCTACATCTCCCACTTTTTCACAGATAATCCCAAATACTTTATTTTATGGTAGGTAAAATCATCCAATGACAAACCCCGCCCTTAGGCAAAGCGGGAAGTAGTGACTCTTACTGACTAAAAACCTACCCCGTTCCTTCGTTGCCTATCATGCCGGGCCTGAGCTTTCCTCTCAGAAAACGGCCCTAGACCCAAGCAGGCTTCGACCTGCCTGCAGCTAGAGTATATTGCTAGCACAATTAGTCGCTTGCAATAAATAATATAATCGATTACAAACTAACTCAAATAATATTCTTGGTTATAAAAATAGACTCAATAATTTGATTACGTATCAAAACCTAACAATATAAACAAATAACCGTTGCTTATAAGTCAATCAAATAACAAAAAACGTATCCCCTTTCCCATAGTCAAGTCGCAATAAAACCATAAATTGTGCTCTCAGATAAATTATTCAAGATAAGGCATATATTACACAAGTCCTGTATAAAAATAGTGAAGTTCTGAACAATCGCGTGCCTGATATAAACGCGATAAGTTAGGAAATGAAGTAACGTTCTATAGTAATAAGTTTTCGATTTTACATGCTATTATGTAATTTATTTTTAAGCTTTTTTTTCTGTTTTTGCAATTCATTTTGTGGTCGACACGTTTTTCATGAAATGGTTCTAGTAATTAGTGGCATTTTACGTACAGTTTTTCTGCGATTTAAAAACACCTTGATTACAGGCTAAAATTGTTTTAAAACTAGCTTCTGCTCGTGGTTTTGCCTGCGTGAAATCAGAAAGTTATTCCATATCAATATGCTTCCGGTAAAAAAAAACATCATCTATTTATTTATTTATTTTAGGAAACTCAAAAGCTTATCGATTAAGTTACATGAGTTAAGAGTACACACCACCCTATCATTGTACATCCCAATGCAGTTGCGCAAAAGTTACTAGCATGTAAATGTGAGATCTGCACACACTGCACACCGATAGCGAGATGATGACAATTATCACTTAAACCAATTATAGAGTTTCACGACATTTACAAAACTAGGTTAACCAGAAAGTAGTGTAAGGACATATTAAAAGATTAAGGTATATATTATATTATTATATCAATTAAGTTATCTATTCAGGGATTTGACCTACCCAGGTGGTAAATACCATCGCCGCCACTGCAACCGCCGCGGCAGAGCCCTCACGGAGGGCTCGGGAAAATATTGTATGGACTGCCAATAGCCGCTCCGTTACGTGTTCTCTTGGCGAACATCAACCACTGCGCCTCCGCTCAGAATCTGTTGCTCCAGAGCATGGCGCAGTGGTTGATCAACATCACCGTGGTCTCCGAGCCGTAGTCTTGCCCAAGGCTGACTGGCTTTAGAACCTAAACGGTATAACGAGAGGATAGGGTTGCGTGGCAGCACGGGTCGGGAGAATGGCCGTGGTTGGGGTGTCTGCCCGAACAAAACTCTCGCTGAACTCCACACCTCCCTGAAAAAAGTATAAAATTAATTTTTTAAAAATGCCAATAACAGTTGTTAGTACTGTTACCAAATGTTTTTCTTTTAACCCATACATTATTTTTTGACTGGCCTGTTGGTCTAGTGGTTAGTGGCTCTGACTGCTATGCCGGAGGTCGTGGGTTCGATTCTCCCCCAGGACAAATGTTTGTGTGATGAGCACGATCATTTGTTCTGTGTCTGGGTGTTATTTATGTATAATAATATGTATTTAGAAATATATAAGTATGTTTATCAGCTTTTTGGTACCCATAACACAAGCTCTGCTTAGCTTGGGACTAGACGGTCTAGTAGTGTGATAGTTGTAGAAATATTATATTATTATTATTTTACGAGTGCACAAGCGCTAAAGTTCACAGAGTCTAACTTCAGACTCGCCAAGATCCGTAGGCCGTACTGTATCCCGCAAATTCAAAGGCGTCGTTTGACTGATCCTGTTCGTGTTGTCCGAAATCAAAATTCGGAAATCGAGCGAAAGGTGTTTGTTTGTCCCCACAAATGGTGACTTTGTGCGTGTTAAAGATTAACTAGATATTGTGCCAACCTTCCCTTTGAATGACGACTCGCTCTGACTTATCTTTCCACACGACTGGGCGATTCCATGTCACTGCACCAGACGAATTACAAATAGTTTGCAATCTTTCACTTGAACCGGGAAAAATAATAAGTGTGAAGTATGATTAGCGAATGAAACGCGTGTAGAGAAATCTACACGCGTTTCATCCCATAAAACTAAAGCGCATTGTGATTTTTTTGTTTTATTATTGACTAGCAACCTGCCCCAGTTTCGCACTGATGCAATGGTGATGATAACCTAACCGTGTTTGGTATTATTATGATAAAATTATCATGATGATTTGGTGATGGAACTGAATGACGGGAATTTAAGTTTGGTTGAGGGGTACTACAACTAATAAGAAATTAAATTCAAAATTATTAAATATATTATGCATGTGTTTTTTTTATTTTTTTGGTGTGCAATAAAGAATTCATCTATCTATTATGTATAACATATTAACCTACCCCTTGAAACACTCTATCTATTATAAAAAAACCCTTCAAAATCCGTTGTGAAGTTTTAAAGATATAAGCATACATAGGGACAGACAGCGGGAAGCGACTTTATTTTATATTATGCAGTGATAGGCTCGCGTTTGACCACCATCTCGCCTGATGGTAAGCGATGATGTAGCCGAAGATGGAGCACGCTTACCTAGAAATATTCACTCTTGACTTAAATACCCCTAGGTTGTAGCTATCAGGAAACACAGACTCCGATCGACTCGATTTTACGAGATCAACGAAGTTTTTAGTAATTAGTAGGATGTACCAATGGGCGACCTTGTTGTTAAAAGAGATTTTTACAGACACACTTAGGATGGATTCGAAAGAGAAAGAGAAATAGATGCACAGGTAGTTCCTGGTGTAGGTACTATTTACATATGTTTACAATGACGGATGGCCGCTGGGGCCGAAAGGCTCCGAAATGGCGACCACGTACCGTAAGACGCAGCGTTGGAAGGCCTCCTACAAAGTGGACCGATGACCTGCTAAAGGTTGCCGGAATGTAAAGAATCTATGTAAAAAAAATCATAACTTTTTTATGAAAAATCACAAAATCATAAGTTTGTTATGTTACCTGATTGTTCACACAAACCCATGGCCACCGAGCCATCCGGAAGACTGAGGAGTTGTTTTGCTTGTGCATCCGCTGTGTGCTGGCTCCTAATGCCCTCTATGACCTGCCGTAATCTGTGTTGTACTTAGTGTCGGTGGAGTTCAAATTATGACCGTTTTTAAAAAAATTAGGAAAAAATATAACATGGTCAAAAATTATTTGGAATCGATTCAGTTACCTACTATCCTGAACAAACTACTCGTATATTCAGATTAATAATATTGAATTAAAAATATAATGCAAAATTAAAAATTAAAAAAAAACCCGATAGTCCTTATCATCAATATGAAATGTATACTACTACTGTAACTGGTCAAGACTTATCTAATGAGCCCAAACTTGATGGGTTTATTAATAGGCATTCCAAAGTTCCATCAGCCACCTCCCAGTTCTAGCATCAAGTCCTTGTCATCATGAGAAATGTTTAGCACTGGTTAAGGCGAATCTAATGATCCCAAACTCGATAGGTTTACTATGTTAATAAGCAATCCAGGGTTCTTACCTTCGAGCTCTATCATCAGACCAGCTCAATGGCACCAGATTGTACACGAGTATTTCAATTAGGTCACATATATGTTTAAAATAAGTACTCATTAAATAAAAACCTTACCGCAGTTAACAAACGAGCTGATGATCTTGAACACCTGCACAGATCTTCATAACTTGTAGCTAGAAATCATCTCGGTTACGTCAGCTTTCAAACAAAAAAAAAACCGCGTCAAAATCGGTCCTTTCGTGGGTGCTACGGACAGACACACAGACAGGCAGACAGACACGTCAAACTTATATCACCCCTATTTTCCGTCAGGGGTTAAAAATAAGGTTGTATACGTAAACAAACTATAGGTATTACTTTAGATTCAAATCAACATTATTCACAATAATAGGCCATTTCGAATATGTCTAAAATGATAAAAGTCTACCCCTAAAATGTGCGAAGTACCTACAATGTATGACACGGTACTTTCCTTAAAAATGTTTGGCATGTTTCACGAAAATCCTAGACTCTTTGTCATGTCAAAGATGAAGAGGCTGTCAGGAGCTATCAGCCTTACAGGTGCTGAGAAAGTCTAAACATTTTGCAATAAAGCGAGTTACTTTGTTCGATACATTGGCATCAATATATCATACGAGTATAAAGAAAATCGTTATTCTGAAAAAGGTATCATTTTTACAGGGTTATCACGTTCAGTATAGTACGAGGTCTTATAGGCCTCGTATTTATCTACTTTGTGATGCAGTTAAAAAATCAGTCTTCTTTACCTTAGTTTAAGAAAGACATATATTGCTATCTATTAAAATAAAAGTGGCGTGTCTACTTTGATACGGGGTCACTTTGACCTCGTTAATAAATCTAAGAAAGAAATCTCTAAATGGAGAGGCGTGTGACGAGGCTAATTCATAATCTAAATTTAGTTATGACCAGAGATTGGAATAGGTAGAGCTGTTTTATGTACTTGACATAGGTTAGAATAATATGGATATTCCCCGAGTCCCAAGATTTGGTTTTTAAGTAGTAAAATCGTAAAAAAACTATTCTCGCCTTCGGGACTAATGAAAGATTACACTTCCTTTCTGACGGGTAAATATAAGAAGGACGGGATTAAAGATAGTATAATAAATAGATAAACTTGATTCATTACACCACATATATTTTTTACGTAACGATTTCTTATTCAAGAATCAACAATCATTTATTCTGAAGTTGTACATGAACATATTACCATACAAATTATTTGTTCCTCAGAAAATCAAAACATTATCAAATAGAACAATTTCTATTTACAATAAAATTCCAATTAAAATAATCAATACGCTTCAACAATTCACATATTTAAACAAAAACAGCAGCTTTCATTTTTATACATATTGTAAAAAATAAAGAAATTCAATAAAATCCCGTAGTAGCCGGAATCCCGTGGAATATCCATATTAACATCAATGTTTGCAGTCAATGAACCTAAATAGCTCTACATAATCCGATCACTGGTTATGAACAATCTATTTTACATCGTCGCTCGTACCGCGTACTTATGTAAACACTGGAACAGTTTGCCTGCTGCTGCCCTTCCTTTCAATTATAATTCAAGTGTCAACAAAGCCAGAGTGAATAGGTTCTTTAGATCAACGATTGCATCACGCACACGCAGTCAAGCACTAGTATATAATAATAAAAAAAGAAAGGGAGTTGTTAAGTAAAGTATCCTTCCTCGTGCCACGAAACTTTCCGAGAAAATCAAATAGGAAACTGTTTTGCATGTCAAAAAGCAATACAAATTTAAAGCAGCACTACTCACTGCACAGAATGTATGCAGTATCCAAAGAATACGATGAAGATATTGACCTGTGCCATACATCTGTTCCCACTGTAAAAAAAATCATGATAGAAAATTAACATAAATATGTAGTGTTAATTTAAATTTTTTATTCTGATTCTGTTCAGTTTTGGTGTTTATTCACATTATTGTCCTGTGGTTTCATTCTTTTGTTCTCAAAACGGTGAAGGAAAACATCGTGAGGAAACCGGCATGTCCTAGAACCAAAAATTCGAAGACATGTGACATTCACCAAGCCGCACTGGGCCCGCGTGGTGAATTACGGCCCATTCCCTCTCTTAGAGAGGAGGCCTGTGTCCCAGCAGTGGGAACATTAAACGGCTGATGATGATGATGATGATGGTTTCATTGTTTGTAATTATTATTAGCTGTTAAGGCGTATGTGATTGTGCATGTAGTGCTCTTCTTTAAGTGATGGGGCACTTAGACTTAAGATTGAATTGTTTTCTTTAAATGTATTAGTGTACTCATTGTTTCAAGGGATTTTAAGGGTACCTGTTTATTAACTTTAATATTATATCCAAACACTTTATCATAAGAAATAACTACAAGAATAATATATAGAGTTTCTAATGTGCCCGTTTAAATCTTATGTATAGCTGTGCTAATATATGGACCAATTAATATGATTGCTAAATATTAAACGCATCTATAGCAATCTGGCATAGAACATCTATGGTGGGTAATCACCCTTAGTTTTGGCGAGGATCTAGAGAAATGTCGTGGAAACCCATTTCGAAAGCAGTTACGATGAAATACGGTGCATGAGCAATGTGAGCATACTAAAAGCTAAAACTGTCATAGTTGTAGCGACATCTATGGCGCCACGTAAGAACTACAGAAAAATTCGAAATCCTGTATCGCGCAATTAGAGTTTTCCGTTCAATTTTAACATATAGAATAGCCTCTTTTCAACAGAGTTATATCGGACTTTACACTCAAACCCGCATACCTCCATAGTCAGAATTTATATGTATACAGTTTGCTCAAAATGGTGGCCCATTTTGAGCAAACTGTGACACTCATTGACAGTGTCGGTTTAAAGACTCAGGAACACTGGGGAACAAAATGTCCCGAACATAATGCACAGTGCTTAGATAATTTGAGAGCCTTAAGGGCATTAGTGCCGTGTCAGGGACGGGACAGGAACGTGTCCGTGGCGAGACCGGGCATGCGTCCCGTCAGAGATTGTCTGTTCCCACACATCAGTGACATGACAGTGCCGTAGATAGGCCGACGCCTTCCCTTATGTCATTATGATTCCTTGTCCGAGTATAAGTAGCCTAAGTGTAGTGTGCCTAATCTTTTGGCGTTCTTCGCAGCTTTATTTTCGCCAGATCTTATTCTATATTTGGTATCCATATATTTCGAGTTAGACAAATCGTACAATGCGCTATATACAGTGTACAGTCTCTATTAATAACTCATCATTCGTTTTTTTATCAATAAACTCGAGAAACTGCAAGGAAAAAGTTATCAACACGGGCACGGCACAGCTTGGAATAGGAATACTTGCACATATCACGGTGTCGGCCCTGACACTGACGCTCCGTTGCAGGCACGGGCACGGATATGTGTGATCGTGTTCATAGAAAATGTATGCACCGATATTTTTAAAGACTCCTGACGAACTGCTCCGTTCCTGACACGGCACTGATGTGTGGGGATAGCCTTTTATGCGTCATGTTTGAGAACGTTTTGTCCCCTAGTGTTTCTTTGGCTTAATCTGTCCTAGCTCAGAGGACACCGGTGTCCTCTCACATCCACGCCACTATAGGCCTTAATTCCGATGTTTAGAGTCTACTTTTGTATGAACAAGTTGGGTAGTTGTGGATCGAAGTGTTAAATGACAAGTATTGATAATAGCGCCTCTGCTACTGGCCGTCACACGTTTGACGTCATCAGACAATTTATAAACGTGAAAAGACGTGAAAATTCAATTAAATTGAAAGGTGAGAAGACGCTTGAGCATCGAACGAGCAACACGTCAAAATGATTAATTGAACTTTGTAACACGAGTCTTAAAATCAATTAGTTTCGCTTCAGTCGTCCGTGAAAATAAATTCTTATATCAGGTAGAAGAAATTGCTTTATGAAAACTCATTTCTTAATTTTTTATCCTGCTGCGGATAAATTTTCGGGAAAAATGTTTTGAGGTGCAGTGGACAGGAGCAATTTCTGTTGTTGATGTTTTGAATACAGGATTCAGTTTTTTTACTATATCTATATATATAAAAGCGAAATACCACTCACTGATTAATCAACACACAACTACAAAGGATATGGCCAATAAAGTTAATTCCATGTACACATACATAGTAAATTTTGGTCGTTTCAATCCTGCGGAGGGTCCAGTAGGTACACGAAACTATTGATTTCAAAGAGAAAATTAAAAAAATGAAGTACATTTTTTTAAACTCGAATTAATTTACACATGTACGAAATTAATTACTTTAAGTAAACGTCAGCTGGGCGAGTTCAATGACCCGTAGGTATTTAGTACGCAGGGACCGACAACTACCTACAAGGTCATTGACTCGTTTGCTTAAAGAAATTAATTTCGTACATGCGCAAATTAATTCGAGTTTTAAAAAAAAGTACTTCATTTTTTAATTTTCTACAAATCGATAGTCTTTCATGTGCCAGACCGCCCCTCCCCAGGATTAAACGAACAAAATTTAACGGTGTATATAAAAGCGAAATACCACTCACTGATTAATCACGAAAACTCAGAAACTATAACAACTACAAATTTAAAATTTGGCTAATAACACCCTATTAGCCAAATTTTCCCCTAAAAACGGATTTTATGAAACTCCACTCCTAAGGGGGTAAGCCGACTTTCAGGCGAGTGAAGCTACTGGCAGAAGTTATTATAATAAAAACGCCCTGTTTCATCACTTTCACTCGTACTACGATATTACTCCATTTTTCTTAATTTTCATAATACGAAAAAAACTAAAAAAAAAAAAGTAATAAAATCATGAAACCTCAAAGGTCTATTTGTTTGATTAACTCACTGCGCAAAAGATTTGCCATAATTTTTTTCCTTAATAAAACAACGTTTTATTTCAATTGACTACAGAGAAATATTTTGTTAATCTGAGACAAATTACTTGAGTCTAAGTCCTTCAAAGTACTTTGTAATTCTGTCTGGAAAGGTACTTTTTTTTAACTAGCTTTTTCCTGTGTTTTCACTCCTCTGGCCTCATCGTTTCAGCCGAAAGATTTCTTCCAAGTGTCGTCACAATGTCAGTCCTTGTACGTTTCGCATCCATTGAACTCCCTGATACACTCACCAGGAACTCAATCAACCTTTTGGGAGGCCTTCCATCGCTGCTTCTCTTCAAATGTGTCGCCATTTGGCCTATTCCGAAAGGCACTGAATTTTTCTGGGGGAAAAAGTGGCAGATGACACTCATCGTTTGTGATCCATTAGTAGCCTCTTGCTTCCAAGAATTACCCGTTATAAACAGAAAGTATAGCTTACGTTTATCAGCCTTACAATGTTCTCACTGCTAAGACTCAGGCCTACTCTTTATGAGAGTGAATGGGCCGTAATCCCCCACGCGAGCCCTGTTTTGCCAGACATTACCTTATACAAACATAAGCATAATCAAGCTTGTAATATTCCCACTGCTGAGAATGAGGCCTACTCTCTATGAGAAGAAATCGGCCGTAATCTACAAATAGGCAGTGTAAGTTTTTTTTTAGGCTCGCGTTTGACCACTATCTCACCTGATGGTTAGCGATGATTTATAGTCGACTATGGAGCACGCTTGCCCAGAAGTAACCTATTTACTCTTGACTTAAAGAATAGGTTGTAGCTATGAGGAAACACAGGCCCTGGCAGAGAATTCCACTCCTTAGCTGTGCATAATGAATGTGTTCCCCGAGGCCTTTTAGGCAGGAGTGCCCAAGGGGGGTTGTTGGCCGGCTCCCAGGGTGCACCGTCCCGCAGACTAGCCTTCGCTCCGGACGTATCCGCAAGGGAACCATAGCCTGCGGGCACTCATGGAGATTTTCTGTCGTGGCACCTCCGCTTTGGTATGAGTGAGATGTCCACCGAGTACCGATGGCGAAACGCCGTAGATCTAGTAGTCCGATGATGGAACGGACCTGGCAAAATGTAAACGGTAGAAAACCGTCAGGCTAGCAACTCGGCGTCGATGCTGACTTTGGAGTTTCATCACCGATGATCAAGCTGATATTTAGCAGACCCATCCCAAAGATGAGAGCAGTACTCCTTACACAATCGAACTTGCGCTTGATAAGGGTTGAGCAGCTGATCCGGTATGAAGTACCGTCTCACATACCTTAGCAAAGATCCCCAATTTTTTGGCAGCCTGTTGAGCTTGTCACATTTCTTCGAATATTTCTTTTTAGAACAAGCCGAATTCCTTACAATTTTTTTCATCACCGTTCTGAGAACAGAGGTCATAAAATAAATTACACAAAGTAAACCATTTAATTGGAATTTTTACTAGGCTAAGTGTATAAATTATGATAAACCAAAAGAAGAAAATAAATAAAATGTTTTATCGTAATAAAATGTCTGTCTTGACCGCGATTTACGACTCATAAGTCGGGCCAGTTAACTCCCAATAGATTACTTTCCAAACCTACAACAAACAAACATAAAAACAAATACAAACAATTTTATCGTTCAATAATATTAGTTTTGCCTACTTTTTTTTCAGTGACAATGAATCACAAAAATGATTTCGCTACCTCGGGGTACAAAGGTAGTAAAAGCCATAAACCCTACTTTACAGGACAAGCAAAAAACAAAATTTGAAAAATATGTTGGCTAATAACTTTCTTGTTCTTATAGGTATATTGACCCTATTAAGTGAGTGTTGTTAATTTTTTATGTTCTTTGCAATGGAAAACCTTATTTTATTGTCAATCTCTTAGTTTAGAAGTTAGCGTGGATTTACGACCTATTTTTTTTGAAGAATTGTTTATACACCCCATAATTATTTGAGTTGTTTCGTTGTAATGAGTCGTAACTAGATGGAAGTCGTTGTTATTAAGCTTAAAAACCACTATCATAAAATAAAGAAAGTCGTAAAAGCAATACCTCTCGAATGTTGGGAGTCGTAAGTTGTAAAGAATATGATTATGATAACTTATAATCATATTATATACCGTACCTACTATAAATTTGAGTAACAAAAACTACATAAATAGTTATGTTCCTACCTATGTGAGAACTAATTCTAATTTTAATCAGTTAATGAATCAAAGGAGATCACCCATTTTGGTCCAAATTTGAAAGTGCCGGCCAAGAAAAAAAAAAATGATAATCTATTAGAACTTGAGCCCTTTAGCATTTTTTATTATGGCACCAAAACTGTGGGATCAGTGCCTTAGATTTTATTTAAGTTTTTGTAAAACTATCTTCGTACATTTTTGGCAATATGAATTGTTAAAACAGAGTGTTACTACTTGAATAGAAATAACAAATCAGTCCCTGTGTTTGAGAAAACGCGCCTCCCAACCAAGGGCGTTGAGGGTCATGGTTTAAAGCCACCATCTACACGGATTGAAACTACCAAGGCCACCTTGGTTGGGACGTTGGTTTGCAACCACCCTTTACGGTTAACATATAATCTGTCCTGAACCATTGTTCAAAGGAGATGAGCCAGTAACAGAAGAATAACACTGGAAACTACGGCGATTGATCATGTGCCGAAGACAGGGCAAGCGTATGTATAAGAATACGCAAATCATCATCTTTCGTTAGGATACAAACGCTGCAGAACCGAATCTTACAAATCATCGAAGCCCCCTATCATATTCGAAATGAGTATCGACATTTAGATATCAAAATCCTCAGTAGCTGTTCATGTGCATATTGTTGCTTAGTTTTAAGTTTTCATAACTTTTTGGTTCCTTTAGTTTCTTAAGGCCGGTTAAGCAGATAACAACCTACATGGTTGAACTATGAGAGGCCACTAACAAAAAACAAAAGAAAGCTATTACGTAAAAAAATAAGAAGAATTTCGCTAGATCTCACTATAATATGCTGTTTTTCCTTCATAATATCCTTATTATTACAATCGCCATAACTAAAATCGCAGGCGAGCCCAGTTCACCACAATGTTAGCAGATATGCCTGAGTTTGCAGACTTTCCAAGACTAAGTGAGGATGATTTGTTATTATTCGCTCTTGGTGTATATCAATTGAAGCAAGCCAAAAGTTATTATGGTGAACATATTCTACATAATGGATCTTTTTCAATTGAGCTGAGTAATGAAGTGTCAAATGACCACTTAGCAGAGTTACAGGGAACAGACCTATGGCTGATACGTGGACGACTGCAGTCTCGGCATGTCCGAGCTCGTCAATATTATACATATATTGTAATAGATAGAACATTATCAGGGCGAAGTGCAATCAGTCATTATTATTGCACGTGTATAATAGGAAAAAGAACAATTGGGTGCTGTTCATATATTATGTGCATAATATGGTACATGAGCTATGCTCGCCATTTACAAGAGGTATTACCCCCGTCTTTGGGGTTAGAAAGTATTATTGTGGTTCCAGAGGCCTACGATATACTTATTTAGAATATCTTATTAATATACCTGTAAATCTTATCGTATAGTTTTTTTTATGTATTTCTTTATTTCCATGGAAGATGGGTAGGCCTTTAGTGTAGGACGCTTTCAAGCTCATAGAACTATGCTGGTGCTGCCGCAGCGGCTGCAAAGAAGCTCAAGCGGCAGAAATATAATAATCTTGTTGGTAGTTATTTTTTCCAGCCGTTTGGTGTTGAAGCTGTCGGATCGTGGTGTCCGAGAGCTCACAAATTGTTTAAAGAACTTTCGAAACGCCTCGTTGACACTTCGCGTGACCCAAGGACTGGCTTTTACCTTGGAAAAAGGATAAGCATTGACATACAGCATAGTAATGCTACCAGACTTTAGGGTACATTACCAGTCGACAGCGTTGCAGAGGAGTTTTTCGACTTATCTCGTCGAACAAAACAAATACAGGCTTTCAGGCATTCATCATGTCCGATTTGCAACCTTCTTCGAAAGATTGATTCTCCATTTTTGACAATTGATTTAATTGAAAATGTATGAAAAAAATATTTTTTGAACTCAAATAAAACCTAGGGTAATGATCCCACAGCTTTGTTGCCATAACAAAAAATATTTATAAGAACAAGTTCTATCAGAATATTGTATTTTTTTTCTTTGGCCGGCATTTTCAAATTTGGACCAAAATTGTATGAATCGTGGGTGATCTCCTTTAGTATTTTTTTTATAAATGATGATCTTTCTAAAATTTAAAGTACAAAATAAAACTATTTTTCAAGTCCAGTAGTTTTATTAAAAAAATAACGAGAACAACGTTAATAGCACGACAGTAATTATAATTATAACAATATGTTCGTATTCCGTTGCGATAATTTGAATTATGTACTTTAGTTCATCTATATCTATTACATAAAAGGAGAAAGTGACTGATTGACATATATTATTAACACACAGCCGAAACTACTGTAGTAGAAACATGAAATTTTACACAAAATTCAAAATAGAGGAATTTCGTTTGTTTCTAAAATCTTATTCCATTTGGCAATATTTATGAAAGTTTGCACAAATGGTAATATAAGTAAATAACAAAGGCTGTTTTTTGAACTACCTTGAATAGTACAATTTAGGGGAAAAGATTGTGTGGAGTATTCTTATTTCATGGGTAAATAAACTTGAAACTTGGAACAAATCCTAATCAAAATCAATAATAATTTTGATTAGAATTTGTTCCACGTTAGTCATATTAGTTCCTGTCATTATTGGTTTTTCTAAACTATCCTTAAAATACAGTTTAAGTCATGTCAAAGTTTTTATGAAAATCATCTCGCGAAAGAAGTCGCCGGCGAAAGTTGAGGGGGCTCTTTGGCCTGAGACCGCGGTCCTAACTTCCACCTTTTAAAATAATATTTTGATTGATTAGTATTTTGGGACCAAAAATAAAATAAATACAGTTTTTTTGTTAACTTTACTACAATGCCTTTTCCTTTTGGTCCTAAAGTACTACTCAAAAAATAAAATTATAGGTGCAAGTTGGGACCGCAGTCCCGGTCCAAAGAGCCCCTGGCGAAATATTAAAAAATTGCTCAGAGTATTATTATTTTTAACAAAAATATAAAACTTTAATGGTACTATTATTACTTATTTATATCAATTTTCATCTTGATCATCCTCGTCGTCTTCGTCCGACTCTAAAAGGCAGTCTTGTAACGACTCGTGTGGTAAGTTCAAATATTCATGTTGATAAGGTTTTGGTATTGCTCCTTTTTGACACAAACGTTTTAAATCATTATATTTTGCTGTTGAGATGGGCAGCCGATGGTCATATAATTTTTGCAATATTAATTCTTCTCCTTGGATGTAACTCGTATGTACGTTATTTAAATCGGTGTCGATATAGTGAATTCTTCCTCTACCCTTTCCTTTGGAGCTTCCTGCTCCTCTCCCTTTCCCCTTTTTCTTTTTTGTAGATTCTTCGTAAAGATTTATTGTTTCTTTGAGTTCGTCTTCACACATTGAGTACTTTATTTGCGCTTCTTTTTTTAAATGTTGCAATTCTGATTTGTTGGAATTTTTTTTTTTCTGTGTTTCTTTTGTAAATGTTTTGGATGCAAGTGTTTCCCAGTTGATGAAGTCTCCATGTTCCATAATATTGACTTGGTAGGGCCGAGGACGTTTTCGTGCAGAGGAAATGTAAGGTAGCCATTGTGAGGGACTCCATACTGTGAGCTTTTGAACCTCTTTTTCAATTGTTGCGTGCATTGAATCTACGGGCATGTACGTATGTCCAGGTAGTAAAAAAATCATTTGTATTGTCTCTAAGCTTTTAGATTGCTTGACGAACTGATTAATGACAGACAAGACTATTTGGTTCTTGTTTTGACCTGCGCAAGAATCACAGTAAAGAATTAAATGTTTCACCTTTCTTTTATCAACTTCTTCAAAGTATTCATATAAACAAGTAGCAATTTCTTGGCTGCCTCTTTTTGCATTTTCTCTCGATTGAGTCCCACTTTCATACAAAGTGAAATTGAATACTGCATGTTTTCTGGAATATCCCAGTAGCATGATATCTCCATGAGGCGTGGTTAGCACCTTTTGTAGATCAAAGCTTGTGGTCAATGTGTCATTATTAAGACTGTTGAATTTTTGGTGAGCTGAAAATCTTTTGTAAATAGATTTCTTTTCTTTACAATGTATATCTAAGTTATTTTTTTCTGCTCATATTCTCATTGCGTTCTGCTTTTGTACATAAAAGACATTTATCTTTCTTTGGTTTTTGAAAACTGATATTATATAGCAGGTAGCTTTTCAATAAACATCTTCAGATATTCTTTATCATCGGAAGAATATTTGGCAGGAACATTGCGTGTCCTCAAGTCATTTTGGGCCATGCCTTCTTTAGAATGTGACAGAGTGTACAGTAAAAATTTCTGAGTTACATTGAGGGTTTGAAGTAAAAACTTTTGACACACTTACGATCTTCACCATTGTTGATGAAATATTCATAAGTAAGACTTCTCCTATTTTCATGAGACGTTCTTGTGCGTGATACCGGGACCAAGCGAGTACAATTGACGAGCCAGTCTTTTTTCCTCTGCAAATCTGAGCTCCAGTAGAAATTGAAAACTGAATTTCTTTTTTCTTCGGAAATATCATAGCACGCCCTCTTACATTTATTTGGCTCACAAGGATTTCGCCCCATAGTTTTTTCTGGGACTAAGTTTCCTTCTCTTTTTTTGTAGCTTTTACCTCCATTCTTAAGTTGTTTCCGTTGCTTTTTTAATTAAGTTGATAGGAATTTAAAGGGAGACCTATGAGTATTGTAAAATGAACCTTATTGTTATCATTCATAACGTTTAAAATTACTTAGTTGACTATTATAGTCGACGACGATGTAGGTATTTCTAATATAATCGACGGTTCTCGCCGTCGCGATTATTTTTTTTCGAACGGAGTAAGCAGGTAGTTTTCAATTTATTATAATGTTTATCGTAGTAAATGCCAATTTGCACTTCATGAATGTGTTCCGAAAGGGTGTAAATATTTTATTGTCAGTTAATTTACTTGAGCTTAGGATGTACAAACTAAATTGTACTAAACCTATGGAGTTAAAAGGCTGTAAATCAAAATCGTACTGAACTTTGGTTTTTACAACCAAGCGAAATTTGTTACTTTGGTAGTACACCCTACTGGAGTTCAAACTTCTGTATTTTACAACCCAAATTTGTAAAAAAATATGGCATTACTGCAAATGGTCATAGCAATAATATTTTTTTGGTTCTTAAACCATAAATTGCAACAAAAACTCTGCTTAGAGGTGGAAATCACTTGGACCGTAAAAACCATTTTTTTACGAAATAGGAAGCGTCACATAGACCAATCGATAGAGTAAAAAATTCTAAATAAGACTGCATTCATAACTCATTTTGGGCAAAATGGTTTATACGACCTTTCTACCCCGAGGTGTCGATTTCTAAATAGAATTGCCGGTGTTGTTTATTACAAGCTTTCTATTAGCTTGCACTGTATGTAACTACGAGTATGTATGTTCGGCTCAAATCTTGCAACTCAATTTTGAAGCAGATATCTTCAACCGATTGAGCTGAAATTTTACATGCATGTGTAAGTCGGGTGACAATGCAACATTATGATGACATGGAGCTGATCTGATGATGGAGCTGAAAGGTAGCCATAGGAACTCAGCAATAAAACAATACAACCCCATCGAGTTTGGACTCGCTTGATTACTATTGACGAGTACTTTGATCCTATATGACAGCCAGGGTCTGATGATGGAGCCGGAAGGTGATCATAGGAACTCCGCTGTTATACGATACAAACCCATCGAATTTAGGCTCGTTTAGTTTGTATTGACGAGTACTTTCATCCTGTATGGTAGCCAGGGTCTGATGATGGAGCTGGAAGGTGGTCATAGGAACTCCGCAGTTAAACGACACAACCCCATCGAGTTTGGGCTAGTTTGATTAGTATTGACGAGTACTTTGATCATATATGGTAGCCAGGGTCTGATGATGGAGCCAGAAGGTGGTCATAGGAACTCCGCAGTTAAACGACACAAGCCCATCGAATTTGGGCTCGTTTGAGTAGTATTGACGAGTACTTTGATCATGTGTTGTAGCCAGGGTCTGATGATGGAGCCGGAAGGTGGTCATGGGAACTCCGCAGTTAAACGACACAAGCCCATCGAATTTGGGCTCGTTTGATTAGTATTGACGAGTACTTTGATCATGTATAGTAGCCAGGGTCTGATGATGGAGCCGGAAGGTGGTCATAGGAACTCCGCATTTAAAGGACACAGCCCATCGAATTTGAAATCTTTTGATACGTTTTGATGAGTACCTAGTGTTAGCTTACTCGTATTAATTATTAGACGGTATTTGTTTTTAATATTTTGTAGCTTATTTATAATAATTATAGATCGTTATGTGCAACTCTTATTATTTAAAAGTCTCTCAATTATCTCTGGAAAAATAAAAGGTCATGAGTATAGTTTGTTATTTGAGTCGCAGTGGCGCCGTCACCGTAAAAACGAGTAGTAGGGGTTGTCTAGAGATGGTGGGGCGACAACATTCGTCGGAAGGGCATTATGTCGTGAACAGTCGAAGAGTGCGGACACAACAAGTGTTAAATATATATTATATATTGTACTGTTACAACAATAAGTAAATAAAGTGTGATTATTGGCGATACGGTGTTTTACTTCTGAGACTAAGCCTACAGACTCAGAAGCGGGATCAACAAAAATCAAAAGGATTTTTGCCACGCCACAAAAACGTGAGTAATTTTTTTTTTCTGTTCTCTTTTTATCATTTTTCACTATTTAGTTATTTTTTTCAAGTATTTTACAAGGATTGATATTAGCACGGTACCTGTTTTGATAAAACCCATATTGTTTTTATTTTACATACTTATTTATCACTACAGTTTAAATAGGTACGCGTGAACTAGAAAATGATTTACTTATTTTATTACACAAGTAGTTGATAGAGTGTATAATTTCATACTAATTTAGTTTTATTGTTAGTTCTTTTATTATACTTGTGTGTACGCTTTGACGTTAAAAAGATGGCTCTTAAAATATAAAACTGCTAACACAAGAGGGCATAACGATAAACTTATATACGTCATTCTGGTGAATACGGTCCTACCAAATTTTGTTTTCTATCTTCGATTATACATGTATAAAAATTACCCTCGCTATAGTTTCCTGTTATTTTCTCGACCAAAAAGTTTGCAAATAGAAAATCATTTGTGATGAATATAAATGTTATTCAGATTAAAATACGTCTGTTAACTACCCGAAAACAGTAAAATACTTTTTTTCAAATTGCTTATGCACGCATAAAGAATTAATATTAGTAATTTACCCTTCAATTTAATATTAGTAATGTTCACTATCGTTTATAACTACACTGATTCGTACATGAAAGTTTAAAGCCGTAATTTCAACTAACGTTTATAACAACATTTTATTTCTATCATTAATTTTTGTGAACAATTTAGTAAAAATGGTTATTATATATTATGAATTGTAATGAGATTTACCTCGGGTATTGCAAGTTTCAGAAAAATGGAAACTAATTACGAACAAGGAGAACCCGAGTTGAGGGATCATGGTTCAAATGATATACACGACCAAGGTGCGCCCAGGACACAGGGCTGGTATTCAGACTGTGATGACCCAGGAGCGCCCAGGTCACAGGGCCGGGGTTCCGATCGTCATAACCCAGGAGCGCCCAGGTCACAGGGCCGGGGTTCCGATCGACATGACCCAAGAGCGCCCAGGTCACAGGGCCGGGGTTCCGATCATGACCCAAGAGCGCCCAGGTCACAGGGCCGGGGTTCCGATCGTCATGACCCAGGAGCGCCCAGGTCACAGGGCCGGGGTTCCGATCGACATGACCCAAGAGCGCCCAGGTCACAGGGCCGGGGTTCCGATCATGACCCAAGAGCGCCCAGGTCACAGGGCCGGGGTTCCGATCGTCATGACCCAGGAGCGCCCAGGTCACAGGGCCAGGGCTTCAGCCATCATGACCCAGGAGTGCCCAGGTCACAGGGCCAGGGTTCTAGCTATGGTGACTCGGAAGGACAAGGGTCTGAGAATCGATATCTCGAAAGCAACAACCAGATGAGCCCGATATTAACAACTGCCAGGTGTCGGGGCCGTGGAACGACTGACCATTCGCTACGAAGCCATGAACACACAACGGCAACTACGTACTTCCGGCCCGAAGGAGATGCGAGGATTAACCGCAGACGACGGCTCAGTTCATCATCTGAAGACTCCGGTGAGCATTTTCATAATTCTGCTAAACGATTTAAACAATCTAAGTCTAGAGATCATGATTCGACTATGCTCGATAAGTTTCTTGATATTTTAAAACATATGAAAGGTTCTGATAAACCAAAACTCACTTTCGACAAAAATGTAATTCCTGAATTTGATCCGATGTCTAAAGAGCAGACTGTATTGACTTGGCTTACTAAGGTAGAGGAATGCGCTACCATTTACCAGTGGGACGATAGGGAAACTATTCACTACGCCCTCCCTAAGTTGATAGGTGTTGCTAAAACCTGGTATCAAGGCTTATCAACTGTCTTACTTTCTTGGACCGAATGGAAGAGAAAATTGATAGAATCTTTTCCCTGCCGCGAAGACTACGCTGAACTCCTTACGGAAATGTTATCCAAAAGGGCTCGTTACGGTGAATCGTTAGAGCATTACTATTATGCGAAGATAAATTTGCTGAATAGGTGTAAAATATATGGAAGACAAGCTGTAGATTGTATGCTTAATGGAGTCGAGGATCGTGCGATTAGGGTGGGTGCCCAAGCTGCCCAATTTCCTGAACCCGAACAGGTACTGAAGTACTTTAGGACTGTGAAAGTAGGACAAAGTAGAGATTACCAAGACCCTTCCCAACGCTCTCGTAATAATGACAAAAGACAGACATTTTCCCGCCAAAATACTACAAAAGATCAAACTAACGCTAACGTTAAGTGCTTTAACTGTAACGAAGTAGGGCACCGTAGTAATAAGTGCAATAAGCCCGCCGTAAAATGTACCTACTGCGACAAAATGGGACATTTAGCAGAACACTGTTTTAAGAAATTAAATAAAATTAGAGAGAAGGACGATCACGTCAAAGAACGGCCAGAAAAACAGGTAGCCGAATTACACGTGGACGATAGTAACGATAAATATATTTTGGATATCAAACTCAATAAAACAATTACCAAATGTCATATTGACCTAGGCAGTCAGTGTTCCCTGATTAAAATTAGCGTAGCCAGAGAATTGAATCTTAGCATTCAACAGCCAGAAGTTTTACCGGTATTAAGGGGCATAGGAGGAAGTTTAGTGTCACCATTAGGCGTTGTTACAAGTGAGGTCGAAGTTCAGGGTATTCGTGAAGTAATCGATCTGTATGTGGTAGAAGATTTTGTGATTCAGAATCCGGTTCTATTGGGTCATTCGTTTACTGAAAGGCCAGGAATTGTAATAACTAAAACTTCAAATAAACTGATTTTACAAAGGTTCAGCCGTGAAAAGGTTCATTTGAAAGTAGTTAAACAAATCAACTTGGTTCACAACATTTTGTCCCCGGTACTAGTCGAGTCCTCGTCTATTGTCACGGGCACAATCCGCGTAAACGGATCTCTGCGAGGAAAAGAAGGGAGAGAATATTATCTGTTCCCTGGAGAATACGACATTAATTGTGGTCGTAGTGTAGTACTCGTTTTGAATGTATCCTCCGAAACTGTTACCATTAATAAGGGTTCCCTATTAACGCGTGCTGTTTTCGAACAAAGCGGCCGTTCTATGCTCGATTGTTGTAATTTAACGTTTAATGAAAAGGAGGTCGACGAAACTATAAATTGCGGACAAGGTATTACCGAACAGGAGCGTCTAAAACTTCAACTATTGCTGTCAAAATACGGTGACTGTTTTTCAAAGGGTCTCGTCGATCTCGGATTCACGAAAATTACAGAAATGCATATCGAGCTTGAAGACTCTCGTCCCGTTGTGTATCGCCCGTATCGAATGTCTTACCCGGAAAGGATTCTAGTAAGAAACATGGTTAAGAAATGCTTGATAGTGGGATTGTAAGGGAATCTTCTTCACCATATGCCAGTCCTATTGTACTGGTCAAAAAGAAGACTGGAGAAAAGAGATTATGTGTCGATTACAGGGCACTTAACCGAAAAACAAAAAAGGATCATTATCCACTTCCCCGAGTTGAAGATCAGTTGGACCAACTTTCGGGAAATACTTTATTTACATCTCTCGATTTGGCTTCTGGGTACTATCAGATACCTATCGCGGAAGAGTCTAGACACAAAACTGCCTTTGTAACACCTGACGGTCTCTATGAATTTAACCGAATGCCATTTGGACTTGTAAATGCGCCTTCGGTATTCCAAAGGACAATCAATAAAATATTATCTGAGGCCAAGGTTAAGTTCGCGATAATTTATATGGATGACATTTTGATTCCCTCGAAAGATGTCAGTGAGGGGTTACAGAGGCTAGAGGAAGTTTTACAGTTGCTCAAGGCAGGGGGTCTGACTTTGAAATTGAGTAAGTGCAACTTCTTCCAAAGTCAGATTGACTTTCTCGGACTTGAGGTTAGTGCTGAAGGTATTCGCCCAGGGTCTAGAAAGACTGATGCTGTCTCAAAATTTCCTACGCCAAATAATCAGCACGAAATAAGGCAATTTCTAGGATTGTCTGGTTTTTTTCGCCGTTTTATTAAGGATTACGCTCTTATTACAGCTCCTCTGACAGATCTATTACGAAAGGATTCCGTATGGGTATGGCAAGAGGCACAACAATGTGCTTTTGATAGAGTTAAGGCGCTTTTAACTCAGAGACCGCTGTTGGCATTATATGATCACAATGCCGAAACTCAACTACATACGGATGCGTGCAAGGAAGGCGTTGCAGGTATACTACTTCAGGTCAATACAAATGGACTTTTCCAGCCCGTATCTTATTTTAGTCGTAAGACCACACTTGAAGAACGCAAGCTCCATTCATACGAATTAGAGACGCTCGCAGTTGTAGCATCGTTGAATCGTTTTAGGGTGTATCTGATAGGCATACCGTTTAGGATCTTTACGGACTGTAACGCTCTTAGATATACATTAACCAAACGAGATGTAATCCCTCGTGTCGCCCGGTGGTGGATACAGATACAAGAGTATGACTGCTCCATAGAGTATCGCCCTGGTTCACGAATGTTGCACGCGGACGCATTGAGTCGAAACCCCGTTGACGAATGTACGTCGGAACCTCATGTCCTTGATGTACTCGCTATAGAAGAAGTGGACCAAGCATGGATTACTACTGTCCAAATTGCAGATGATGAAATAAAGAAAATCAAAGATGTTCTCGATGATTCAGGTTCTGAGCGCGTTTCTGAAATTTGTAAAAATTATAAACTTAAAAATGGTCGTGTTTATCGAATTGTAAACAATGAATTAAAATGGTTAGTGCCCAAGAGCGTCCGTTGGCAAATCGTACAAAAAAACCATGATAATGTCGGTCATTGCGGTTTTGATAAGACCCTGCAGAGAATACAAAAACATTACTGGTTTGCCAAAATGCGTCGGTTCGTAAAAAAATATGTGTCGTCTTGTCTAGAGTGTGCCCACCATAAAGCACCAGGTGGTAAACGCGAAGGTGCACTCCACCCAATAGACAAGATTGGCATTCCTTTCCACACCATTCACGCTGACCATTTAGGGCCTTTTATAAAAAGCAAAAAGGGTAACTGCTATCTCCTCGTAATAATCGATGGTTTTACAAAATTCGCGAACATTACTCCTGTTAAAAATACAAAGTCTACTACAACCGTCAGAGTCCTTAAAGACCACATTAGTTATTTTGGAGTCCCCACTCGCCTAATCACTGACAAAGGTACTAGTTTTACAAGTAAAATTTTCAAAGACTTTGTTCTTTCATACGGCATCAAACATATTGAAAATGCAGTTTCCACACCCCGAGCTAATGGGCAAGTGGAAAGATTTAATAGAACGATAATTGACGCTTTATCTACTTCTTCTCATGGTGATGATGAGAAAAACTGGGACGAATATGTCGCCGAAGTTCAAATTGGTCTTAATACTACGACACATAAAACAACCCAAAAATCTCCATCGGAACTGCTGTTTGGATTTAATATTACCAGTCATTCGCAAGGTATTCTAAATTCTGTAATAAATGATACACTAAATGTAGTTAGTTCAGATAATTTAAAGGCCATTAGGGAACAAGCAAAAGAGAAAATCAAAGAACAGCAAACAAAAGATGCCCATAGGTTTAATAAAAGTCGCAAATCAGGTACTGTCTATAAAGAGGGTGACTTAATCCGCGTCGAAAGACAAATGCCACACGATGGTAAATCACAAAAGCTTGTTAGCAAATATCAAGGACCTTACCGTATCGTAAAAGTGTTACCCAATGATCGGTACCTTGTAGAAGATACCCCTTTAACACGTAAAAATGGTCGTAGATACGAAAATATTATAGCCCTAGATAAAATTCAACCCTGGTTAAATTTTAATAGAAATCTCGATAGCGATACTGATAATGAAAGCTCTACCAGTGTAATAGAAGAGTAATGTCAATAGATTTAGATATGCGTAAAGTCGAATCATGAATTATAGCAGAATTACCTCTGTGCATGTTTAGCTTATGTATTTTTATGTTTTTTTTTTCTGTTATGTATAGATTGCAAATTGTCTAATACAATCACATCAAATTGTTGATTGAGTTACATAATTGAAATATAATATAATAATTTTGTTACTAATACTTAATTATTTAGTTACATATACCTTCTTTTGTTAATTATGTATTTTACAAAATGTTTAATTTTAACTATATTTTTTTTATATATACATATGTTATATCCTTTTATTAAATTTGTATCTTAAGTTTGATTTTGAAGGATTGTTTCTCCATCCTCTAGTTTTTAAAAATAAATAACCCTTAAGTAGCGATGGGACTCGCTACGAACAGGATGGCCGAGCTGTTAGCTTACTCGTATTAATTATTAGACGGTATTTGTTTTTAATATTTTGTCGCTTATTTATAATAATTATAGATCGTTATGTGCAACTCTTATTATTTAAAAGTCTCTCAATTATCTCTGGAAAAATAAAAGGTCATGAGTATAGTTTGTTATTTGAGTCGCAGTGGCGCCGTCACCGTAAAAACGAGTAGTAGGGGTTGTCTAGAGATAGTGGGGCGACAACATTCGTCGGAAGGGCATTATGTCGTGAACAGTCGAAGAGTGCGGACACAACAAGTGTTAAATATATATTATATATTGTACTGTTACAACAATAAGTAAATAAAGTGTGATTATTGGCGATACGGTGTTTTACTTCTGAGACTAAGCCTACACTAGTTGGATCCTATATGGTAACCAGGTTTTGATGATGGAGCTGGAAGGTTACCATAGGAACTTCGTAAGAAATCGACACAATCCCGTCGAGTTTGGGCTCATTTGATTTGTATTGATAAGTACTTGGATCTTACATGTAACCAGGATCTGATGATGGAGCTGGAAGGTTGCCATATGAAGTCAGCAATTAAGCGATATAACCCCATCGACTTATGGCCCATTTGATTTGTAATGACCAGTATTTGGATCCTATACGGTAACCAGGGTCTGATGATGGAGCAGGATCGTGGTCATTGAAACTCCGCAGTTAAACGACACAACCCCATCGAATTTGGGCTCATTTGATTTGTATTGACGAGTGCTTAGATCCTGTATGGTAACCAGATTCTAATAATGGAGCTGGAAGGTTACCATAGGAACTTCGTAAGAAATTGACACAATCTTATCGAGTTCGGGCTCATTTGATTTGTATTGATGAGCACTTGGATCCTATATGGTAACCAAGGTCTGATGATGGAGCTCAGTCAACTGGTTATAAGGTTTAGATTGCCTAGTTAGTTGTTGGTTTTAAAATATGTGCCTAAACAGAGCATAAACAACCTTATCTTTAGATTGCGTTTTCTTAAAATTTTGATTTTTTATAAGCTCTCTCTATTCATGGCAGTTCGTGTACATTCAATGAGGGAACACTTCGAAGATGATTTAGTGAGGTCTGTCCATCTGGTAGGCGATTGGCCGCGAGAACGTAGGCCCTCTACTCTTCCCTGTACCACTAAACGTTCCAAAGAGCTTTCATTGCGTATGATATATCCAAACGTCTTAAAAATTCGCTGTTGCACAATCGACGAAAGTTTTTGTTTGATGCAAAGCTTTTTAAGAATCGAAACGTTAGTGCGGTGAGCAGTCTGTTTCATCCTCAGTAGACGCCTCCAGCGTCACATTTCAAGAGCGTCAATCTTTTTACGGTGCTTGAATCTTTTCCGCATTTCTCTTGAATCTTTTCTTGGCTATTTCATGTAAGTTAGGTTGATTGTTAGTCTTACAATCTACCACCATCATTTTTGTTTCATAAATCCAACCTCTAAAAAGTCTTTTTCAGGTGGTCGCCTCCTTCTGCGAAGAAGTAATGCTAGCAAAAGAGGAGGCGGACCGCATCAGGCAACGGCGCTCACGCCGCAGCTGCCACCGTAATTCCGATCCCGATTTCTGGCCACCGTAGGCGCGGGCTTGCGGACGGCAGGCAATGGGTAGCTCGCTGTCCGTCCGTCCGGCAACACACGGGACCAAGCCCAAGGGCGGGGGATGTCATTGGATGATTTTACCTACCATAAAAAAAGTAAAAAAAACCTGGCAGACTTCTAAAGATAGAAGACTAAGTTTCTTATGCTTTCCTATAATATGGGTGACAATTAAATGGATTTGCTGAGATTACAAATGTGATTTAAATAAGGTATAACTAAAAAGTAAAAAATAAATTATAAATAAAAAAACTTTTTTAAAAACAAGCTTTCAATTAAATGGCCTAAAAAGAAGAAAATAATATTTTCTTTTATAACTTTTACTATCAATTTAGAACGGCATTACACAATTTATATGATATAAAAGCTTGTCGCGAGATTGAACTGTGTAAATACATTAATTAAATAAGTTAAATAACTTTATCTATTGATTTTAATATTTTAAAAATCTCGCGACAAGCTTTTGTATCATATAAATTGTGTAATGCCGTTCTAAATTGATAGTAAAAGTTATAAAAGAAAATATTATTTTCTTCTTTTTAGGCCATTTAATTGAAAGCTTGTTTTTAAAAAAGTTTTTTTATTTATAATTTATTTTTGTAAAATATTTTGCATTAAAATACAAATAAAACTATACATTTTTCTAAAAACTATATCAAAATTAATAATACATAAATTATTATAATATAATAATTATTATTTGTATATGAATTATTATTTATATTAGTTAATTATTTATGAAATAAAGCAATAATTGGCATTTCAAATATTGTTATGAGGAAGAGTGGGGGCCTGGTTGGGACATCCTGCTATCTTTTTTGTACACAACTTAATGTGACGTCACATTTCAGTATGTGCATCTTTGTTCTATTGCTTGACAGTTTTCCCTTCCAGGTTCCTCAACGGTTTCTAATTAACTCAATTTTGATGAGATTTAAAAAAATAATTCAATTTGTGATTTGAGATAAACTTACTTTAAGAAAAAATAACAAAATAGATTTGTGAAGTACCCAATTACGAAACTTGTTCAGACGAAAATATAGAGATAAGTTTATTAGTATCACTCCGCCGGGTACCTAAAATTCTTACTGAATGGATGGTTCTTAGTTAATATTCTACAAAGTGATATTAGTTTTCTCATCAGTGAAATGATTAACTACTTCTTTGTCAGTTCGCTAAGTACCTGTTCCGGATTCGTGCGGAGGATTCGCCCGGGTGTCGCCACTGTGCGGAACACCCGGAGGACACGGTGGAGCATACTGTAGAGGTGTGCCCCGCCTGGGCGGAGCATCGCCGTGTCCTCGTGGGAGCAATCGGCGGCAGCGATCTCTCTCGCCGGGCCTTGGTTCAGGCCATGGTCCGGAGTGAGGAGGGATGGCAGGCGGTCGCCTCCTTCAGCGAAGCAGTAATGCTAGCAAAGGAGGAGGCCGACCGCATCAGACAGAGGCAACGGGGCGCTCGCCCCAGCCACCGCCGGGATTCCGATCCCGATTTCCAGCCACCGTAGGCGCAGGCTTGCAGACGGCGTGCAATGGGTAGCACGCTGTCCGATCGTCCGGTAACTGACCGGACCGAGCCCAAGTCGTCGACGGCGCGTTCTGTTCCCGCGCGCCTCGAAGAGCTGTCAGCACACCGATAGGCCCAGCCTGCTAACTGCAGGCAGGCAGGGTCGAAGCCTGCTGGGGTCAAGGGCCGTTTTCTGAGAGGAAGGCTCAGCCCCGGCACTATAGGCTACGAAGGAACGGGGTAGGTTTTTAGTCAGTAAGAGTCTGGTTAGTGTCCCTGACTGCTATGCCGGAGGTCGTGGGTTCCTTTTCTACCCAGGAAAAATGTTTGTATGATGAGCACTATCATTTGTTCTGTGTCTGGGTATAATTTATCTATAATATGTATGTATTTAAAAATATATATGTATATTTTCAGTCGTCTAGTTCTCATAACACAAGCTCTGCTTAGCTTGGGACTAGACGACGTTGTGTGATAGTTGTGGAATATTATTATTATTTTATTTTCGAGGTGGGCACACATGTTCCTTTATTTTTGAGGTAGGCACACTTATGTTCCTTCATTTTTAAACACTTTTTTCTTTTCTTGTGCTCTGAGAATTCGCGTCGACTGACTAAAACCCACTTCTACTTGCCTTCTCTGCCTTGCGTTCCAGGACCTCGGATTTTCTTTTTAGAAGCGCACCTGTGGCCCCTGTAGGCTTCGATCCTGCAGCTCAGCAGGCCCTATCCTTTTGCTGATATCTCCTTGAGGCGCGCGTGGAATACGCGCTGTAGACGACTCGGGCATGGTCCGGACGAATGTCGTACGGTCGGACGGCAATCTACCTATTGCTTGCTCACCCATACCTACGGTGAAAATACTCAGGTTAGCTACCATTTACAGCAATAAAAAATTAAATTTCTAAGTCAACTATCTAAAGATAAGGCCGTTTATGCTCTGTTTATTTTGACACTTGCAAAGAAATCAATACCTAGAATCCTGTAATTTGGCACGAAGCGAATTCTCAGAGCACAAGAAAAGAAAAAGGTGTTTAAAAATGAAGGAACATAAGTGTGCCTACCTCAAAAATAAAGGAACATGTGTGCCCACCTCGAAAATAAAATAATAATAATATTCCACAACTATCACACAACGTCGTCTAGTCCCAAGCTAAGCAGAGCTTGTGTTATGGGTACTAGACGACTGATAAATATACTTATATATTTCTAAATACATACATATTATATAGACAAATTACACCCAGACACAGAACAAATGATCGTGCTCATCACACAAACATTTTGTCCCGGGTGGGAATCGAACTCCCGATCTCCGGCATAGCTGTCAGGGCCACTAACCACTAGACCAACAGGCCAATCGGATGAATGAAGGAACGTAAGTGTGCCCAGATAAAAAATGAAGGAAGATAAGTGTTCCATCCTAGAAAAAAAGTTATGATTGATATTTATATATTTCCAGCTGATATTTTTTAACTGTATTTGATTTGCGACACAAATCTTAGTGCTGAAACAGCAATTGAGGCCAACAGGCAACTGCTAGTGTATTTCACACAATACCCGAACATATAATCACATAAATCACGCAATTCCTAATTTTCCACGATGATCGAATTATTATCGTCTGGGATTCTTGAATGTCTGCCAATTGTAAAAATATAGTTTAGTTCCGAATTCCGAAACAAAATTCATTTGATTGTCTTAAAATACTCGAGAGTATGTTTTTTTTTTAATAGGATTACCTTTTTAGGGTTCCGTACAGCAAAAGGAAAAAACGGAACCTTTATACAAGTAAGTTCACTTTTTTGTCCATATTTCTGCCTGTCAAGACCTTTTGTCTTCGAAACGCGTAGAGGTACCGAGTTGAAATTAAAACCATATACTCAAGTCTGGTCCCTTGAAGCTGCGAAAAAATCAAACTTCTAAATTAACGGAAAAAACATTGAGACGTCGCAAAAAGCGTAAATTTCGATACTCTCAAGGGAATCAAAATTCATAGGGTAATTTCCGTTGACCTAGAACCCTGAAATTTGGCATGAAGCAAGGTCTTATAGAACAGATAGAATAAAACTGAAAACTTGTACTTAAAAAAACTTTCCGATTCGGAAAAATCTTCAAAACTCGATTCAGGAATGCAACTAATTACATAATTTTGTACGGAACCCTCAGTGTGCGAGTCCGACTCGCTCTTGCCCAGTTTTTTTTTTATACACGCGTCATAATTTGAGGTTAAAACTCTCAGACACTGGACTACTTTAGATATTTATTTATAATACTTTGGAGAAAATATACCATTATTTATATGAGTATTTTTTTTTTTATATTCCACAATTGTCACACAACGTAGTCTAGTCCCAAGCTAAGCAGATCTTGTGTTATGGGTACTAGACAACTGATAAACATACTTATATATTTCTAAATAAGAGTAAATACATATTATAGATAAATTACACCCAGACAGAACAAATTATCGTGCTCATCACACAAACATTTGTTCTGGGTGGGAATCTAACACACGACCTGCGGCATAGCAGTCAGGGCCAGAATCAGAATCAGAATAGTTTATTTCAAATAGACCAATTACAGGCAGTTTTGAATTGTCAAAATGTCGGTCAGTCCAAAAAAAGTGAGGCTAAATTGCACGTTCCAAAGCGTAGATCTCTATGGAGAAGAAAGTGCAAGAAACTCCATAGATACTCTTTTAAATCATATTATGAGTTACATAAATCTTGGTTAAAATTTTCTGGTCGCTTCTATTATTTGAGTACAATGAAGAAAAAAATTAGAAAGCAAATAATGAAAAAATACAATAAACAATAAAAAATAGACATTTTAAGAGATGACCAGTCCCAACTGACGGCGCCCGTTCACGAGCATGACGCGTGCCTCAGCCCCACTCAGCTCAACCATTTTGAAGGGAACTGAATGACCCAATAACACGTACCACCATCAGCGAAACATTTGGGTGAGCATGACAAACTCTCAACTGCCATGCTACGTCAAACAAGTTGTTACCTACATAATAAAATAAAAATGCTCCAAGGTACTTCACATTCACGAATTAGAAAAAAAAAGTGCTTCTACATTATACAATGTTATTATTCACAATTACAAAAAGTAATAATTGATCACAAGCTCCATTAAAACAAACTAATCAATTATAATATATATATTGAAAAAGAAAAACAAAACATTTCGAAAACCACGATACAAAAAGGGTCCCAGCATCTCCTCCATATTAAAAAGTAATAAGACACCTAAAATAAAATGTAGAGCTAATTTTTAGGCAAATGTGGTTGTGGCTGTGGAGCAGGACCGGCATTTAGCCAAGCATTTTTATCAACCACTAGACAAAAAGGCCAGTCATACACTAGTGATATGACCTGGCGACATGATTAGATATTTATATAATTACCTATCTTTCTAGCTCGTCGTGTTGCGCTGATGCCGTAGCGACTACGGAAAATCTCAAGCAGCGAAAATATAGGTGTCGCACCCATTTGGGTTTGAAACTTTCGGATTATAGGGTTCAAGTGCTCACAAATTGCATGTTAACACTATCGCGGTCGTTTCTACCTGATCACTTAAAAAAAAATTCGCTTGAATTCTGCGGCACGGCGCCAAACCAAACTCTTTGTAGTTTTCGTTTCGAGTGCAAGCAAAAATGAACTTAGCGGTGGTCAGGCGAAAGTGTCTTTGTGGTAGAGACAAGTGAGCAATAATACTTAAGCATTTTCACATTTCCATACTAACTTTTCACCCTAACTTTTGCTACTTAAGAAAAACACAGACGACAGTAAATACGAAAGTTTGTTTATGATAATTTTTGTGAGGAAACGCGACATTTTCCTTCACCTTTTGAGAGCTACAGCGGTGATGAAATAAATTACACAATGTGAAACGACTGTCTTTCTTTAGGTGGGAAATCATCCAGAAGCGACTGAAAATCGGGATTGGGGTCCCGGCGGTTGAGGCGTGAGGAGGAACGTTTCCTCACGCGTGTGACCCTCTCCTTCACTAGCATTAGTGCTTCGCCGAAAGAAGCGACCGCCTGCTATTTCTTCTCACTCCTGACCATTGCCTGTACTAGGGCCCAGAAGTCTTTGCTGTCGATCGCCCCTAAGAAAATAAAAAAGAAACGAATGTCTAGGCTGAACCCACCACATCGTAAAAATCGTAAGTCAGGGCCGTTACCAAACCAAACCGATTTCGTGACAGAGTATGTCTATACCTACAACTTCTATCGCGTGCACTAAACCTACACAATAAATCCAGAGTAAATCCTTTCCTCAACCCAATTAAGCCACAAGTGAAACCAATGGAGAAACATACCTTGTTTCCGAACGGAACAATAAAAATAATCCAATAAGTCCATAAGGGTAGTTCGAAGGCAAACTTTTTTAATATCTCAGTTCCAGAGTATTGCGTAGAGAACTCAGTAGGATATGGTATTACCTTTATAAGATAACTCGAACCAATGAAATAGTTGTACGGGTTTTATTGACTAGAGACTGTTGGATTGGAGTAGCTTGGTTGTTTATTTATGTTCCAGGAAGAACTTTACTACGACTACGTTTACCTGGAAGAGATGGTCCAGTTGGGTAGGTCTAACTTGGTGAAAGAGGTCAATCGTCGAATCCGAGTCGGCTGGCCGGCTCGGGAAGCTGCGCGGTATCTTCTCGTCCAACATACCACAGTGTCTCAAGACGAAAGTCTATCATGTCAAAAAAATCTACTCATGGGATAAAAAGTATGAATTCCAAAACATAGTCTACCCGTGTGAGCTCTGAGTTTCATCGACATTCCTTGAACTGTTCGAGTGTGAAGAGTCTATTACACCACTCACTAAGACCGATCTTAGTCGACGTTGCGTGGTGTAATAAGGGTCTGAATGTCTTATTTGGAAGTAAGACAGTCTGGGTAACGTGTGCGGAATATCGAGTGGTGTAATAGACGCTTGAAGAAGTACGTTAACATATCCAAAAGGCAATAGAAAGGGCCATGCTCGAAGTTTCCTTACGTGATCGCATAAGGAATGAAAATATCTGCAGGAGAACCTTCATAGCCCGAAGTATAGTCAAACTTAATTCGCAGTGGGCAGGGCACATTGTTCGCAGATGGGCGAGGATCTGGAGCTGCAATCGTGCATCGAAAGACGCAGCGTTAGAAGGCTTCCCAAAAGGTGCGTCGAAGACTTGTGAGGGTCCCAGGAATCCGTGGATGGGCGTCTTGTGCGTTTGCACAGGCTTGATCGTTGTGGCGACACTTGGAAGAGACCAATATACAGTGGACTTCTTTCGGCTGAAATGATGATGATGAACTTATTATTTGACCCACACAATCACAAATATGTCTTTTTAAACCGATTCTTTTTTATACAATAGGTTAAATAAAAAATTAAGTATAAGTATACAAATTAAATTACTATAGTTGAAAAAGATTGTTATCCAATTTCTTCTAAGCACAACTTCTTTTTTCAGTTTTTGTTCTTAAATTTAGTCATACGGAATGTTAATTTATTATTATTGTTTTTAATGTAAGCTCTTTCTAGCCTGAAGCACAGCTTTACCCTAGTTCAGGCAAATAACTGATTGTGTTCTTTTTAATATTAAGACATTTTTTTTATTGTAAATGTGCCCTATTTTATAAATTAAACAATTATTATTATTAAAACTAAAAAAAAATATTGAGTCACAGATTACCATGTCGTAGCACAGTGAGACCTCAGATGGGAAAGCATTTTACATCCTGCTAGTACTTGGTAGAAACAGTCATACGGAACGGGTTGACGACGGCCATTTTTTACCTCGGTATAGGGTTTAGCAACTGTTTAACGATCTATTCAACACCCTTGTCAAAAATTGGCCAAGTCATGTTCAGAATATACAATCAACTTACTTTAATCATTCATGTTCCGCCTGATTTGTTTTTGTGACTGCAAGTGTGACGGATAAGCATGAGTTCTTGGTTTTATTCCCTTTTTTTGAGGTAGCAAATCAACAAATAACTTTTCCTGCTTTAATGGGAGGGTGCGTCAGACTTTTACTGACTAAAACCACACCTATATTCTTCCCTATATTCTTTTACTTGCCCTTAGCATTATAGGACTTTGGGTAGCCTTTTCAAAAGTAAACTCATGGCCCTATAAGGCATCGGCCGTGCTGGGTCCCTACAGTTTTGCTGTTAATTCGCGCGTAGAACACTACATGCCGTCGACAATTCGGGTCCTGTCCGACAGTTACCGGACAGCTGGATGCCAACCTACCCATTACTCGTCGTCCGCAAGTCCGCGCTTACGGTGGCTGGTAGTCGGGGTTGGTGTTCTTTCGTTCCTATTAGTGACCCTTTGCGTTCCAAGGTCACGGTAATTCTTTTGAACTTTCCAGCAGCCTTACGTTTGATCCCTAAGTTTTGGAATAAAAGTTACTATTTCTTAATCCAGGACAAATACTCGTGAACAAAACCTCGTGAATTTTTCATCGAAGTCCGTTTTGCCTTCTATGTACGTATGTCAGTATGTTCATCTGTTCATAGCTCCTAATCTACTTATCGTTACTCGACACATGATCATGTATCGTTAGAACCGTCTTAATTTTCCACTGAACCGAGGCTAAGTAACATGTCACAAAACTCGATGTGGCGCCCTCTAGCGGACAAAAATGTACGTGTTGAAAATTAAAAATGAGAGAATACACAGTGTTTGATATCATTTGAAAGGTCTTCACTTGCACTTATCAAAAAAAAATATCATCAAAATTCAATGTGGCGCCCTCTAGTGGACAATAAATTCTAGTGGACATAAATTCGTTGTGTTTGGTATCATTTGAAAGGGCTTTACTAGTACATTTCTAAAATTTCGTTTTGGAGTTCCTAATCAAATCACTTTGGGAGTGATTTAGAATATTAAAGAATAACTAAATACGAAATTATCCGTTTGTACGAACATTTTCGTAATGAGAGAGAGATTTTCTTTCACCATAATCAGTAACGCACGCAACCATAACACCATATCAAAATTACCCATAAAGCAAAGCAACGCTGTCGGCGACGTCTGGAAATGGGTTGAACCTTTACCAATAAGTTAAATTCACCAAAATAATTACCGCTGACACGTTTGATGATTTACGAGAAACCTCTCTACGTTCCCATGTGTATATTATAACCAGGGATGTTATAACATATTCGTAATTGAAACTTACGGATATGCCTCCATACCTTAGAATAAATACGGCGCGCACTGTTCCCGCGCGCCTCAAGGAGTTGTCAGCAAACTGTAGGGGCCCAGCAGGGCCGAAGCCTACTGGGGCCAAAGGTTATGTGAATGTCACCCAGGGCTCTGGGACAAAGGCAATGAATGGAAAAGGGTAGGTTTTTAGTCAGCAAGAGTCTGACACTGTTTCCCGCCCCTCCCAAGGGCGGGATTTGTCATTGGATGATTTTACGTGCCATAAAAAAAAAACCTTAGAAAAAAACAGCGAAAGTTAGGTGACTCGCCTCCAGCGCGTGGACAGCTGAAAAGGTGCCTATATGGCACGATTAAATATTTCATAAGCATTATTTAATTATTTCATCACCACTGCTCTCAAAACCGGTGAAGGAAAACATCGTGAGGAAACCAGCATGTCCTAAAACCAAAAATTTGAAGACATATTATGTGACATCCGCCAATCCGCACTGGGCCCGCGTGGTGGATCACGGCCCATTCCCTCTTCTAGAGACGAGACCTGAGTCCCAGCAGTGGGAACTTTATAAGGCTGATGCTATGCTATGGCACAATTTCACATCGGTCGCGACGATCACAGACATTTTGCCGCTGACGCTATTTCGCTCGCAAGACAGAGCCGGCTCTTATCTTTGTCCTTGTCAATCAGATGTTTGCGACTGTGATAACATTGATCATAGATGTGTAAGTTTCGAGTCCAGGTTTTCTGTTGGCTATGTTAGCGCGTAATACGTTACGCGCTAACATAGCTATCAGCTTTCTTTTGAATAAATCAAAGCTCCTTACGGATTGTTTGACTTCTTAAAGGGAATCCCGAGGTCCTGGAACGCAAGGCAAAGAAGGAACATAGGTGTGCGCTACTCACTTTTTTTGTCATTTTTTTTTTGTCAATATCTAGATGAGGTCGATGATTCCTAGCTGACTACCCTGAAAAGAAATACCGAAACAAATACAGGGGCCAAAGTTCATTCAGAAATCAGAATCGTTTATTTCAAATAGACCAATTACAGGCACTTTTGAATTGTCAAAATGACGGTCAGTCAAAAAAAGTAAAGCAAAATTGCACGTTCCAAAGCGTAGATCTCTATGGAGAAGAACATGAAAGAAACTCCATAGATGGTAAATATGTAGCAGTTAAATTACATGAGCACCTGCAGATTAGTGCCATGGTCCGAAGCCAGGAGTAATGGCAGGCGGTCGCATCCTTCTGCGAAGCAATAATGCCAGCAAAGGAGGCTGAACGCATCAGGCAACGGCGCATACGTCGCCGCCGCCGATGGAATCCCGATTTCCGGCCGCCGTAGGCGCAGGCTTGCGAACGGGCGACGGCCAATGGGTAGCTCGCTATCCGTCCGTCCGGTGACAGTCCGGACCTTAGCCCAAGTCGCCGACGGCACGCACTGTTCCCGCGCGCCTCAAGGAGTTGTCAGCAAACTGTAGGGGCCCAGCAGGGTCCAAGCTTATTGGGGCCTAGGGTTAGGCGAAAGTGAACTCCGGGGCCTGGAACAAAGGCAATGAAGGAACAGGGTAGGTTTTTAGTGGTAAGAGTTTGACACTATCTCCCGCCTCGCCCAAGGGTGAGATTTGTCATTGGATGATTTTACCTACCATAAAAAAAAACCAAAACCGGTAAAATTATTATTTCAAAATTTAAAATCCGTCACAACCCTGCTTGTAGCACCCCTAAAACAGTAATTAATACCGTAGCGGTTCGTTTTGAATGGAATTTGAATGGAATCTTTGTCTCCGTATCGCAATAATTATATCAACGTGAATTTCATATTAACCCTGATTTCCTCAAAGGGTTTATTAGAAGGTCTACTATTACGTCAAAGCACAATACTAACTTGGCTGGTCTTGAATAATTAATTAATTATTATTATACAATACAGGCGAAAGATTTTGAGTTTACATGTGCGTATGTTTGTATTTGTTTGTTCACGTTTAACCGGTCAAAATCATAACCCTCCTTTGGTTTTGCCGTAGTCGGGTAAAAATACTCAATTATCACAATGATTTTCTCCTACTATTACAGTAATACCACATTCATATTTATTATTTGACCTCATTTTTTCAGGTCACGCTTTTGATGGACAAACTATAAAAAATTACACGCATATTTCCTTGTGGCAACATTATGCTGATGGAATTTTAATGCATAGCAGCATCAGCCTTATAATATTCCCAATGCTGGGACTCAGGCCTCCTCTCTAGGAGAGGGAATGTGCCGTAATCCACCACGCGCGCCTAGTGCGGGTTGGTGGATGTCAAATGTCTTCGAAACTTTGGTTCTAGGACATGCCGGTTTAGAGAGCAGTGGTGATGAAAAAAAATATACAAATTAATGCGCCTGGCTGGGTTTGACACCACGACCTACAATTCGTAAGTCGGGGCCTTTATTAATCGGCCAAAACTGCTCTTTTTTTTTAATGCAAAAAATATATATTTTAATACGAACGATATTATAGTGTAGATTTTATGTTACTGTGTAGATTAAACATTTCTGCATACAGCTAAGGAGTAGACTTATCTACCAAAGTCTTTGTTTCCCAATAGCTACAACCTAGGGGTCTTTAAGTCAAAAGTGATAAGGTTACTTCTAGGCAAGAGTGTTCCATAATCGACCACATAGTCGCTTTCAATAGTAATAATAAAAACAAAACTCTTTGATCTTAATTATTGGTAAACAAACACACAGAGTTATGTTGATGGACATAGAGAGTTACACGAGTACCACTACCACTGTAGCGACATCTATGTCGTCACAAGTTAACTAATCCTGCATCGCGCAAGTAAAATTCTCCGCGCGATTTGAACATAATGGAACAGCCCGAAATCATCAATCGGGCAGTAGCCCACCAGATATAACACCTGTCTGGTCGGAGGATCCTCCCTTTTCAACTGAGGTATGTGGGACTTTACTCTCTGTTCCACACTCCTCCAAACCACAAATATGAGTAATCATCATCATTTTAGTCCAAAGATGTCCACTGTTGGACATAGGCCTCCCCAAATGTCATCACAATGAACGGTCCTGTGTGTCTCGCATCCTTCGTATTCCCGCAACCCTTACCAGGTCATCGGTCAACCTTGTAGGAAACCTTCCGACGCTGCGTCTTCCGGCACGCGGCCGCCACTCCAAAACTTTCAGCCCCAACGGCTATCTGTTCTGCGAGCAATGTGCCAAATATAAGTACTGAGCTGAAAATTGCAAATTACTTGAATGTTGTAAAGAAGTATCTTGTGTTTTTTTTCTATCACACAACACCGTCTAGTCCCAAACTAAGCAGAGCTTGTTTTATAAGTACTAGACAACTGATAAACATACTTATATATTTCTAAATACATACATATTATAGATAAATTACAACCAGACACAGAACAAATGATCGTGCTCATCACATAAACATTTGTCCTGGGCGGGAATCGAACCCACGACCTCCGGCATAGCAGTCAGGGCCACTGACCACTAAACCAACAGGCCAATCAAAAAGTTCAGGCTGCCTTGAAGCCTTAACCACAAGATACCAACCATACACAATGACGCCAACATAAATCGTAGCACGCCAAACTAGACATGAAAATAAATAATCTTGTATAGCAGAAATGCAGCGACCGAAACTTCCTGAGTCTGCTACGTGATTAGATCCCGTGTAAACAATAGCAACTGCATCACCGACCTAACGCAGTCATCCTTTGTGAATTAATGACTATAGGTTCCTCCCTTTTCCCCCTCGTAACTTATCAACTAATTATGAATAGTTGCATCTCTTTCTAGACGAGATGCGATGGGTTCGAATAGAGTTTTAATTGCGTCCATTCAGAGACTATAAATCAAGATGGCGCCTTGCTCACAGTCTATGATTAATTATGTCAAACCTAATGAATATACTTGGGGCCTCATCCTTTCTTGGTAATAAATCATGAGGAAAAAAGTTGAAGTGTGTTTGAAGAGTCGTTGAGGTTAATAAATTGATAACGCTTTCAGTCTCAGTTAGTTTCTATAATAAACTTCCCACTCTTCAACAACTAAGCTTTAATAAATTCAAATCTTTTGTAAAACGAAAACTTTGCCAAAACGCTTTTTACAATGTATTGAGGACGAAAAGGCTTGGGATTGACCTGCTCCAGTACGCACTACAACACTATTGTCATTTATTTTTATTTTATTTTATTGTTTTTATTTGCGATTATTTTTTTATTATTAGATATTATTATTTTTTGACAATTTGACATTGTAAATTATTCTTATTATTGCTTGTCTGGTAGATATCGCTATCAGCGATAAGACCGCCATTGTATCCATAGATTTAAGTTTAAGTACCTATAGATTGTGTGAATTCTTTGGTGTACACTAAAGTTCTATTCTATTCTATTCTATTCTTATTTTACAATTGGACATTTTTTTTCTTTTTTCTTTTAATTAATGTTTGACATTTTCCATTCATTATTGTGAATGTGAGGACTATCTTGATTGCTTTTTTCTTTCCTTTTCAGTAATTTTAATGTATGTCTGGCAGTTAGAGTATTTTCTGCGGCCTATCCAAATGTCCTGTCTTTGGTATTGTTCGTCAAGTTGTTGAGCTCCTAAGTAGTCCTGAGTTGAGCTACACGAATACTGACAAATGCTTGCACTGACTGGACAGGTCCACTCAAATCTTCATGCTCTTTCTTCAAAAGACCATCTCAGACATAATTCATAGTTCTCATGTGATTTGACCATTGCAAATTTACTGTATGGACTTTAAAAGAGACTGTGACCCCTGAGTTTGTTTCGGTGTTTCTTCTCAGGGTAGGCAGCTAAGGAATCTCCTCATCTAGTTTAAACTGACGAAAAAAAAAATATTGACGTGTAAAAGTGGTTTTTAAAAACCTATTTGCAAAATAAATATCATTAAAAAAATGTTTTTTTTTTTAATTTGATGTGGGAAGTTAACAACTCGTTTCTCTCGCTCTGGGCACAAAAGAGAGATAGTACAGAAGATAATCTACATACGTTTCGCGCTCGAGCAACGCACACATAGACACCGCTCACGGACATCTTGTACGTGCCTAAACCGCGCTAAACCAGTGCTAGATCACAGTGTACTTTTTCTAGCGACCGCTGAGTGTAGGTATAAAAAGTGAAGTACAAACATGAGATTGATTTTTGTACCTATCTATTTTGTGCTCTAGGGCAGCAAGAGCAAACCATTAAAAATACTTTTAAAAATGTAAACACACAACAGACCCCGAAAATCACGGTTTTATGATTTAAAGGACAAATATTTAAAATATTTATTTATTTATTTATCAAGAACAATTTACATTGTATTTGATATTGGCACAAAAATAAATGCTATTAACTCTTAACTACCAGCTCAAAATTCGATTAGCGTAATGTTTACAGTAGTTTGAGTATTCAATTATACAAAAACAAAATTGGTGTGATTGCTGGTGTTTCAAAACACCTACAATTTTAAATCGCCGTTTCTTTCCAAATCTTCATCTCTAAAAAATTTATAAACCTGACGAAAAAATCTAACAAATTCGCCTAATCGCGCGAGAATTTTCGGCATTCTCGAATTAGAGCCGTCCTCTTTGTTCTAACAAATGGACCACTGGCATTTGGTCCACAGTTCTCATTACGCGTTCAATACTTAAAGAAATCAATTTCGTACATGCGTAAATGAATTCGAGTTTAAAAAAAGTACTTTATTTTTCATTTTTATCTTTACAAATCGATAGGGTTTCATGTACGAATCGACCCTCTGCGGGATTAAAACGACCAAAATTTAACGGTGTATTCGAGTGTATAGGCATGGCTGAAATAGCTTGACAGCTCCGAACTTCGACAAAATAGCTGCATAGTAATTTTTTAAGGTTCCGTACCTTAAAAGGAAGAAACGGAACACTTATAGGATCACTTTGTTGTCTATTTGTCTGTCTGTCTGTCAAGACACTTTATCTCGAGAACGCGTGGAGGTATCGAGTAGAAATTAAAATATATTCAGGTCTGCGGTCCCTTGAAGTAAAAAATCAAACTACTAAGTTAACGAAAGAAAAAGGATACATAAATCAGTTTGTACGGAACCCTCAGTGTGCGAGTCCAACTCGCTCTTGCCCAGTCTTTTTTAAGAGCGTCCTACCCGAGATACATTTTCATTATACATGTCACCTTTTTTTAGAGATTTTGGTAACACAGATATCTTGTAGATATTATAATCCCTACCTCTGAAAATCTGCAATTTTGCGTGAACTTTGGGCCCTCACAATGTGTTTAAAAAAAAAGTTTAAAAAAAATATGATTCTAGGAACCTTGCACATTTAAACAAAATTCTGAATAATGAATTAGTTTTTTTGAGATTTGTTTGTATATCTTGAGTAGGTATGAGAGATTACATGTTCGTGAAAGCACTTACAATGTAGGAGAAACTTTTACTATAGGTAAGGTTTTTTATACGGTAGGTAAAATCATCAAATGACAAATACCGCCCTTGGGTGGGGCGGGAGATAGTGTCAGACTCTTACTGACAGTGTCGTAGGAATTTTATAGAGCCATCACAGCGTTGATTTCTTGGATTCGTTTTTAATAATATCATTACTCATTTGTATGTATTTATCTGAATATATATTTATTAATTTATTACTTTTTTACTTTACCCTTAAGTCGACTAATAGAAAATGTGTAAGGTATTACATCTGCTTTTAAATATTGTTTTTTACCTTCTTTCATTTTTCTTACTTCTTAGTTAAAATTATGAATGAATGAATACATTTTCTAGGTCATCCGTTGCCTGCTAAAGTAACTCTGAATTTCCGTATTCCGGACGTTAATTTCAAAACAAAATTTGAGCTTAAAACTTTCTCTAACTTCAACAACAGCGACTACTTAACAACAAACGACACAAAGCCTCTGAAGTGATCTGTCAAAATCGCATAGACGTCGCCTTTGTTATAAGCTTTCTTTAGTTCTCCTAAAATTACGTTTTACGTCAAAACTTCTCGTTAAACTTATCAATAATAAAGTCACTAAAAGGGTATCACATTAATGATTTCGTCGGAATTACATCAAAAGGTAATTAGCGCTAAAATTCCTCATGTTTCATTTAAAACAATTTCGTCGTGCCTTGAATCAAATTATTTATTTAAATTGTTTTTGATCTTTGTTTAGCGATCGTTTTCTTGGAACAATGAAGGTTGGGACAATTTAATTTAAAAGCCTTATTAAAATACTAACTTAATTGTAATTAGTGTTTGTTTATTTATGAAAACCTTCGATGAAAATGTAGCTCTTATAGAAACGACTTTTTTCTAAAACTCGAATATATGCATATAAATAAAATTGAAGTGTCTGTAACACAGTTAATATTCGATACATAGAACATCATCATTCCGAAAGGCCGAAAGGTGTCCAATGTTGGACATCGGGCACCCCAAGTGTCGCCATAGTGAGTAGAAAAATAAAAATACAAAAATTTATTAATCAATTTTAAATTTTTGTCTGTCTGTTCGTTTCGGTTAATCTCCGAAACGGCTGGAACAAATTTGACGGGGCTTTCACTAGCGGAGAGCTCTTACATCAACCATCATGTAGGTAGTGCCGAGCTGAGATATTTTTCGAAAGAGTCACTGAAATTATAGAACGCAAATGGCAACTGAAGGCGGGTTTTAGTCAGTAAAAATCAGACACTCTTTCTCGTTCAAAATCTCTGGTGCAAAGGCACACAATGATGGAGTAGCTTTTATCACTGTAATACTTTTATTACTTCTTATAGTCCATGCAAATATTGTCCGGAAGATATGGCTGTCAGCGATAAGACTACCATTGTACACAAAGATACGTTTTAGTAAAAGATTTAGGTAGTTACTATTTTAGTGTACAATAAAGTTCATTCTATTCTAGCAAAGCATAGCATCAGCCTTATAATGTTCCCACTGCTGGGACTCAGGTCTCCTCTCTAAGGAGGAATGGGCCGTAATCCACCACGCGGGCCCAGTGCGGGTTGGTGGATGTCACATTCCTTCGAATTTTTGGCTCTAGGACATACCGATTTCCGCACGATGTTTTCCTTCACCGTTTTGAGAGCAGTGGTGATGAAATAAATTACTCAAAGAAATGTGTCTGGCTGGGTTGGAATCCGCGACCTACAACTCCTATTCTATTTTCATGTAATCAGTATAATTTCTACCATCTAAAATGCATATTAATTTTTACTAATTCCACTAATCATCGTAGACTGAATAAAAAAACTGAAGACCTTTGACATAAAATCAAGTCTCGAAAGTTGAGTAACTTACTTAAGGAAGAGCTAAAACCACAAATACATATTGTCATCCATCTCATCATTCCAGTTTCAAAGACTGTATTGTGTAAGTTTCGACCTTGTCCCTTCATTGTCTCTGACCTACAGTGACCGGCCGGCCACAATAAGTATCCGGTCATTTCAAATGAATGACCAACTAGGGCCCGTGGAGGAAATTGTAGGACTAACAGAAGCAAATAGTTTCGGTGAACTAGATAAGTAGTGTGGTTAGTAAATACTTTTATTATTGTACTACGAAGTAAGTAGGTACCAAAACTGGTACCTAGCTATATTTGTCCATTATGTTTGAGCATTAGTTTTATGAGTACTACGTAATTTATATTACATCAACTTTTTGCTCACAACAAAAGATAGAATTTTTGACTCCGCATGGGTTGTACATTTCTTTCAGTTGAAATAAGTCCACTGTTTAACATAGGCCGAGTGTCGCCACAATGAACGATTCTGTGCGGGAGGCATTCCGAGGTCTTACGGTGCGCGGTCGCCACTTAGGAAACTTTTCGGTTTAAAAAAAAAATATCTTTATTCCCATTAAAACACAATTGTCACCTACATGAGAATATTAAAATAAAATAGTACATAGTAATATTATCCCAGTGTGGGTACATCAAAAACACATTCATAGTTGTCGACAAGTTAGAAGAAGCGAATTCACTGCATTCCTGGGATAAGGCGGTTGCCCAAGTTAAAAGATGCTAGTGCATTTAAAAAAAATAGTTGTAAGATAATAAATTATATTAATATAGTGTATCGTTATTGTAAATATGGTTAATTAATTTGTTTTTAAAACTGCCCACCATCCATCTACCACCACTGCAATTTCTGCAAATTTGGCGATTCTTTCTGCTATATCGGCAACTTCTGCTATATCTGATGAAACTCCGCGCATAGCCCTTTCCGTTGCCCTTTGGGTGACTAAGCATTCTGATGAGGCCCATTCTGAGGTGATCACGTTTTAGATCCATATGTCATTACTGGCACTGGTTATGAATTTTCATCTTGAAAGCATAGCTTCTGCATTAGTTCATGTTAGGGAAATATTTCGTTGTTGATACGCCTCGTAGCCAGTTTTTGCATTAGAATATGAGTGTTACACGTCCTAATGTTTTTGCAGTATTTGGCAGCAATTGTATCGAGTCAGCCTTCTCGGCATATTTGGCTGGGGTAGTCAATGCTACAGTAAAATTCTCAGTTCAATTTTACTGAGATCATGTTTGCTTGAATGATTCCACATATTGTCTAGTTGTGCAGATAATTGAGGTACATAATTTTTTTATAAATATACAATATCCAGTAGAATTTTTTTTGCCATAAAATGTCTAGGATGTGGCCCAACGGTCAGACTTGGGCCAGACTAAGAGAAATACAATCAATAGTACCATTTTGTGGCGAACTGTTGGGCATTATCATCCTCACGGACCCGATCTGCCGGGAGAATACTTGTATGTAGTGAACATTGAAGAGGGACTTTTGCTTTGCCTTGGCTGGTTTGAGTGGAAATTCGCAAGAGCAAATGTGTTTGTGAGAAGGATATATAATCCAGTAAGGTGCTGAGTGTTATTCCAGGATTATACTGATAACCGTGGTATTACCTCTCCACTCCTTAAGCACCACGCGATTTATTGTTCCTTTGTTGCTTAGTCCTTTGTGACAGTGACTGTCAGGGGTCATAGTCTTTACAAGGTCTCTAGTTCACCTAAGCGTTAACAAACTATAACCTCTATCTCTTTGTTTTGTAACAATAGTTTTACACCACCCAGAGTTTGGGGTATACTAGCATAGCGCGTACAGGGAATAATCGTAGGTTGGTATAATTTTCCATGAAAAATATCTAAGGGGTTTCTGCGAGTTGGCTTCAGCTCCTGTATACCATTCAGAGGTTCAAGATGCCAGGATCCTGAGATGAATAAATAAATTAAAAAAAAACTTAATTGTAACTTAATCTTAATTTGACTGGCCTATTGATCTATTGGTCAATGGCCCTGACTGCTATGTCGGAGGTTGTGGGTTCGATTCCCACCCAGGACAAAATAATGTCTGTGTGATGAGCACGATCATTTGTTCTGTGTCTGGGCGTAATTTATCTATAATATGTGTATGATTTAAGAACATATAAGTATGTTTATCAGTTGTCTAGTACTGATAACACAAGCTCTGCTTAGCTTGGGACTAGACAGCGTGGTGTGATAGTTGTAGAATATAATAGGAACAAAAATACACGTTCAATAAATTGATTATTCACGAAAATAGCTACATTAGTAACTGTGTTGTATATTATTAAAACCCACCTTTAGAAGGAATGATGATAACGTGTAAATAAGACAGTAGACAATATAATTATAAACGTAGACTTATGTCATAACCTGTTATCATTCCATTTCAAACCATAACTCCTCTAATTAGAGACAAGAATGCCCTCAAATTCCGTCATAATTACCTTATGACTATATTTAGAAGCACGAGGCACTTACCGACAAAGTTGTCGTCCAAAGTTTGTGCACAAACACACACATATTAATTAATATATTGTACATTCACTCTCTTGATAGAAAATTATGTGTATGTTGTGTTGAGTAGACAGGGTAGGTTTTCTTTTTAATAATAATTGAATTTGATGTCTGAACATTTGAATCATCTATATACTCGTATATAAAAATAAATATCACTCACTGATTAATCACAAAATCTCAGAAATTATAACACTTACAAACTTAAAATTTAGCAAGTAGGTTCCTTTTAGGGTGTAGACATCCCTTAATAAAGGATTTTACGAAACGACACCTCTAAGGGGGTAAAACGGGGGGTTGGAAGTTTTTACGCTGGCTGAAGCTAGTGTTTTATATTAGAATGTTTTTTTTTTAAATTGGGCAATCATCCAAAGACTTCTCCCGCTCTAGGGCAGCGGGAGGGCATTTCAGACTTTTACTGACTGAGACCACACATATATCCCTTCTTTGCCTTGCGTTCCAGGACCCCGGGTTTCCCTATTGGAAGCTAACCCATGGCCCCAGTAGGCTACGGCCCTGCTGGGCCCCTACTGTTTTACTAAAATCACTTTGAGGCGCTCGTGGAACAACACTACGCGCTGTCGTCGACTCAGGTTTGGTCCGGACAGAACGACCCATTTCTCGTCATCCACAAGCACATGCCTACGGTGGCCGGAATTCAGGGATGGGATCCCGAAGGCTGGGGCGCGAGGAAGTCTGTTTGTTCACGCGTTCGGCCGCCTCCTTCGGTAGCATTAAACAGGTACCCTTAAACTCTGAACTGATTTTAATAGACGATTTAATTTTCACATCCAAAATAATTAGGTCGTCTACGGCGCGCACTGTTCCCGCGCGCTTCAAGGAGTTGTCAACAAACTGTAGGAGTCCAGCAGGGCCGAAGCCTACTGGGGCCAAAGGTTATGTGAGAATGTCACCACGGGCCCCGGGACAAAGGCAACGAATGGAAGGGTAGGTTTTTAGTCGGTAAAAGTTTGACACTATTTCCCGCCCCACCCAAGAGCGGGATTTGTCATTGGATGATTTTACACACAAAAAAAAATCCAAAAAAAATGCAAAAAAAAATTAAATAACGTCCCAACACTAGTAGCTAGTAAATCGTAAGTGTCTTAAGTGGGATACAATGTTAAATAATAAAGTATTCCACTTAAGGCACCTGCGAAAAATATCAATGGAATACGTTAGGTACCGTTCACTCGGGTGCTCAAAGTGGTATACCTCAAAACTGCCTTCACGAGGACACGGCGACGCTTCGTCCAAGATATTATAATGTTGTGATCATCAGTAAGTGTTGCAACATTACCTACTGCTAAAATTTTACCATTGATAATGTAGAAAATCTTTATCAATTCATAAATAAATGGTTGTTAAAATTATATTCGCAGAAAGAGGTTGTTATTGGACGTAGATAGGACACTTCATTAACATAATTATATCAAACACCTCTCTGAACAGTTTTAATATCTCTAAAAAGATTAAGCACGGACTAAAGAAAATAAAGAATTTATTTTATACAGACTTAAAACAACACTTAAAATAAATTATTGTACGCCAGACAGCTGTGTTAAATGGGCAGTTAAAAATACACAACTAGAAATGAAAAAATATTATTCCTGCAGGTATTATTTTGTCTACTTTTGTCGACCATTTCCCTACCCCGCACCACCAAAGCGCCATACTGTCTCACCCACACACTCTCTAACTTAAACACGCACTTACCACATCACACATACTTAGCTTAGCTAGATCATTAAACGAATTACAGTTGAGAACTAATATTGCAGCAGAGCGCTATCCGGCACTGAACTTTAACTACGCAGTTCTAAAACATGGATGCATTTTGACCGATTTTCTGGGAATTCATGAAACTGTTTGAAACTCCGGATATGAGGGTGAGCGCAGTTCTTTTATTTTAGGTCAAATATGAAATTAGGTTAGACTGGATTTTGGTACAGCGATGGTCAAAAGGATATGACGGCAACGTCCAGTAATTTAGTACAGTTTTTAGTACTCATTTTGGTTTCCAGTTCTAAAATGCGCATTTGTTATTTTTTTGCGGTGGGTTGGTAGACAATGCTTTAGCATTAGCTTCTACATAAATAATTGAGAGTTAAACTTGTTTGCTTGTATTTAAGAGATATTCTTTGTAAATACTCTTCTGATTACAATAAAAAATAATGTTGATAAGCTACGCTATCTGTGACAGCCTCTTTGTCCTCTGTAACAACCACGGTTTATATAGAGTGAAAAAGAAAATAATAAGACTGACCACGAGAGTCATAATGTGGGTGAAAAAATTGTGTTGTAACACGTTTATCAATCGACTCTAGTGAATGTCTGTTTCGATGTTTTTTCTCAGGGTAGTCAGCTAGGAAACACCAGCCTCATCAAGTTTAAACTGCCAAAAAAAAAAACATCAAAATGTGTTTGTAATTTATTTGCAAAATAAATATCATTTATTAAGCTGATATTTGGCAGGCCCATCCCAAAGATGAGAGCTGTACTCCATACACGATCGAACTTGTGCTTTATAAAGTTTGAGCAGCTGTTCCGGCTTCCTAAGAACCCCAATTAATATAAGTAAAAGGTGTAAACCATCATCCATTTTTCTCGCTCGCATGATTAACATAACATTATGTCATGGTAAGGTAATCATTTCAAAATGCTTAAAGCGCATAATATCAAAATGCAGAATGCAATTATCTGAATTGAAACCAATTGAGGTTTCGAAGCACTATTAGTTCGCTAGTACGCTCCTAATGCCATCGTTTGCTTTGTAGCAATTAATATTACTATTTGAATGGAAATTGTAGAACTAAATAAGCGGATAAATACATAGCGAGTCGGCAAGTTAAATTCGGCTAGTGCAGTAGCTGAGCGATTAAAAGAACATAGTCCGGAAAAGTCTTACACGCCCTCGCGTTCCGCCTTAGAGCGGGAAAAGACAGTTTAACAGTCGACGACTTGGGCTATGTCCGGTCGGTTACGGGACGGTCGGACAGCAAGCTACACATTGCTCGCCGTCCGCAAGCCCGTGCCTACGGTGGCCGGAAATCTGGATCGGAATCCCGGCGGCGTCTGGGGCGTGAGTGCCGTTGCCTTATGCGGTCAGCATCCTCCTTTGCTAGCATTACTACTTCGCAGAAGGAGGCGACCGCCTGCCACTCCTCGCCACGGACCATGGCCTGTATCAAGGCCCGCTTTTTCTTTTTGAGGTACGGAACCTTAAGAAAGCTGTTAAGTGAAGTACTTTAATCCTCTTCAAAGGTTATAAATTACAAGAATTGCTATTGTATTAAGATGAGGCCGACCCCAGACGTAATAAATGAAATTTTCATAAGAAAAGCATATCAGACATCATTGAAGCTAAGGTGAGGCTCGTAAATTTTGATATATGTACATATTTATCGCTCCTTCGTTACGGGGCTTTGTAGATTTTTTCGAGAGCCCTTTACAATCATCGGTAAATACATTCACTGTATAAAAATTGGGACACTTGAAATACAATAACATTTAGGGATTGTATTTTCTTTGATATTTTTGGTTTCGTATAAGCTGTTGGTATCAAATTACTGAACGAATAGTGACGAAACACAAATTATTGATGGGTCCAATAGTCTCACGGGGACATTTCTGAAAAGGAAACCCGCGCTTCTAGACTGCAAAAGGCAACTGAAGGAACATCGTTCTACTGAGTCAAAGTCTTGCATCACCCTAGAGCGAGAAAAGTCATCAGATGTTATACGACCTACAAAAAGAATGGTTCGATTGTCTAAGTTGTTGTCAATACAATACTGCTGATCATGAATGGAAAGCTGAAATGGCAAATGGGCAATGAAAAGTTAGGATATACACGGAGTTTCCTTGCGTGATCGTATCAGAAATGAAAATATCTACAGGAAAACTAAGGTTGCCGACATAGCACGAAGAATAGCCATACTAAGTGGTAATGGGCAGGGCACATTGCTCGCCGAACAGATGGCTGTTGAGAACCTTTTTCTGGAGTGGCGACCGCGTACCGGAAGACGCAGTGTTGGAAGGCTTCCTACAAGGTGGACCGATGACCTGGCAAGGGTTGCGGGAATCCGGTGGATGCGAGATGGATAGGACCGTTCATTATGGCAACACTTGGGGGAGGCCTAAGTCCAACAGTGGACGTCTTTCGACTCAAATGATGAGTTCCTGAATCAGACAAAGTGATTTACAATTTGGAAGTTCGCCTTTGCAGCCCCGAATCTGATTTTAATGTGGGACATATTCCGCTTTAAAATGGAGCGCGAAGGCTTGTCGGATTTTACTGACTATAACCACATCTGTATACTTCAGTTGCCCTTTATGTGCTAGGACCACAGGTTCCCTCTTAAAAATGCCCGTGGTCCAAGCGGATCTCTTTGAGAAGTATGTAGAACACTACGCGCTGTCGTTGACTTCGTTTATTACCGGACGGCGGAACGGCGAGCTTACCGTAGCTGGTTGCCGGAGTCAGGGTCACGGCAGCGGGGTGTCCGATCCCGCACGCATGCGGCCGCTTCCTTAGCTAGGCATCATTGCTTCACAGAAAGAGGCGACTGCCTGCCGTTCTTTCTTGCCCCGAACCATGACCTCAACCAGGGCCCAGCGCGAGAGGTTGGGAAATGATAAAATAAATATTTTAGAGGGCTCACATACAACAAACGCGATTTTTTTTACGGTTTTTTTGCTAAGTACGGTTCGGAACCCTTCGTGCGCGTGTTCGACTCGCACTTGGCCGGTTTTTTCACGTCGCCTCTTCATCAAACATTGCGTTAGATAAAATAAAAGGTTTTTAACCATGCTCATGTTGACGATAGACAAACTGAAAAGGTCCGTGTTAGGGTGCCTGTCAAACAGAGCGGAGCGAGGCCGCAGGGCCGAGCAAAGGAGTAATGCAGAGCGGAGTTGCAGGAGGAGGCCGACCGCATCAGGCAAAGGCGCTCACGCCACAGCCGCCGCCGGATTTCCGGCCACCATAGACGCGGGCTTGCGGACGGCGGGCAATGGGTAGCTCGCTGTCCGCCCGTCCGGGAACAGGCTGGTCCTAGCCCAAGTCGTTTACGGCGCGCACTGTTCCCGCGCGCCTCAAGGAGTCGTCAGCAAACTGTAGTACCCAGTAGGGTCGAAGCCTAATCTGGGGCTTTGGGAAGGTATGAAAATGCATAACAGGGCAAAGGAGGAACGCAGTAGGTTTTTAGTCAGTAAGAGTCTGACACTATCTCCCGCTCCGTCCAAGGGTGGGGGATGTCATTGGATGATTGTACCTACTTTAAAAAAAAAAACTTTGTCTGTCTAGTGGAGCGAGGCTGTGGAGCGGAGTGAGAAAGTAATGCGGAGCAGAGTGGCAGACTGTTTTAGCTATAGTTTTGTTATAGCGCCCGCACTGGTTTCTCCTCTCAACATCCCCTCTCTGCGTCCCCACTTCGCTTACCCACTTCCCAGTTTTGTATGAATTTTCAAACTAGTTCGTAATCCCTCTCCACTGAAGAGGAGCGGAGATTTCGTGCAATCCTATTGGTTGATATTTCTCCGTTTCTTCGCACTGCAGCTTCGCTCCGCTCCGCTCCGGTGGACAGGAAGCCTTAAAGTGTTTTCCAACTATTTGCAAGGGGTTATAAACAACTTCTAAACTCCAGGTTGCTACTGTGTAGAAACAAAAACGAATCTGGGAAATATAATATTCCCTTTGTAGCAAAAATGTCAGCTCAAATAAAACAAAGCATTATTTTCTAGGGATTTGAAGCTGTTTCAGATAGCGAAAATCTCGGGATATCTACTGAGTTATCTCTAGGTTTTCTGCCTCCCTGGTATTTGAAACAAAGGTTAAAATAAATGTAACCATTGAAAAAGACAGATACATGAAAACGTATATTTCAACTGAAAACAGATTTTATATAGATGATGCTAATCAAATATTAGGACATAATCCAGATTGTGACTTAGCTGCACGCATAATGAATGTGTTCCTAAAACACTTTGTACGTATGGGAGGAATCTCCACCATGTACCGGTTTTTTTTTTTTATGGTAGGTAAAATCATCCAATGACAAATCCCGCCCTTAGGCGAAGCGGGAAGTAGTGTCAGACTCTTACTGACTAAAAACCTACCCCGTTCCTTCGTAGCCTATCGTGCCGGGACCGGGCATTCCTTTCGGAAATTAACCCATGACCCCAGTAGGCTTCGACCCTGCCTGCCTGCAGTTAGCAAGCTGGGCCTCTTCGGTGTGCTGACAGCTCCTTGAGGCGCGCGGGAACAGAACGCGCCGTCGACGACTTGGGCTCGGTCCGGTCGGTTACCGGACGATCGGACAGCGTGCTACCCATTGCACGCCGTCCGCAAGCCCGCGCCTACGGGCACCATGTACCAATGGCGCAACGCCGTACGTCTTGTGGTCGCGATAGAATTAGCGTAACCACTCTGTGATAGATAATGTTATAACCAATTCTATAATAAGTCGTTTCGGACACGTCACGTCCCTTCTAAAACTTCGTTAAATAATTCGCTTGTTTGCGAACAATGTAACCTTAATTTCGGCTGTACTCACAAATTGTTAGACGTTTAATTGAATAAGTCAAATATTTTTTGCTCAAATTATCTAATAATGTTTTCGTCGAGTTTGGTGTTAGTCGTATAACATAATTTGCGTTGGGCATTGTGATGTGTCGGTAACTTTGTATTCAATTTATATTTTTGGCTCAAGTTTACAATGCTAACATGCTTTATCCGTCGATTATTTTGTTTATAAATCGCATGAATATAAATATACAGGATAAAATTAAATTAACTAGAAAAATTACACAGCTTTTGATATCTAAACATAGCATCAGTCTTATGATGTTCCCACTGCTGGGACACAAGCCAAAAAAAAGAAGAGAACACGCTAAAACGGACTTCTCCAGTGGGCTCTAGTCCAACTATCATCAACGTGAGCATGGATAAAAAGCAATCATTATCATCATCATCATGGTGATGATGATGATGATTATTTTTCTTTCTAGTAATGTGCCCAAAATATTCGAGCTCTTCTGTCAGTATACCTATCGGGAGCAGTGATGGCCGAGTGGTAAAGGCAGTATAGTTTATGAGTTTTAGGTCACGGGTTAAAATCAAACCCAGCCAGGTGCATTACTTTATGTAATTTATTTCATTACCACTGCTCTCAAAACGGTAACTGTAAACATCGTGAAGAAACCAGTATATCCTAGAATCAAAAATTCGAAGACACATGACATTATCAACTCGCACTGGGCTCGTGTGGTGAATTACGGCCCATTCCCTCTCCTATAAAGGAGGCCTGAATCCCAACAGTGGGAACATTAAAAGGCCGACTATACTATCGTATAGTCGCTGTCGTATGCTATCTGATACTCTGTTCAGTGAATCTCAAGCATTTTTCCTCGACACCACATCAAAAGTTTAACACACAGACGTAACAAAATCTTGCGGCGTCACCCCCTTTATCAGCTGTAACCAAACGCTCCAAAAATATTATAGTCCCATTTAATGCCATTATGTATTCATGCTTTATGGCCAATAAATTCTATCAAGTTGTTATATTGATAGTAAACCAGGACCTTTTGTCAAAGTAATCGTGGTCGTTTATTTTAAATCTAGCTTTATCCCGCCTCCCTATTCTTGTGGCCTCTTTTATAGAAGATTCTTCCGATCATAATGTTGCCAAACCAAAAATTATTTTAAGTACACGCCAAACCTGAATATAGTTTAACCAGAAGCAGTAACTGAATCGATTCCAATAATTTTTTACACCATTTTATATTTTTTCCCAAAAATATTTTAAAATGTTCAAAAGTTGGACACCACTGGCACAAAGTACAAAACAGGTCATGGCACCTTACGATTTTGCCTAATTTTTCAGTCGTCAACTCGCTTGAACGTAAAAATCTAACGTATTTATGTACAATCAGCTGCAAAAACTTCTTACAAAATGTATAAGTACCCACTATACATTTATTAGAAATTTTATATTAGACTTAACTTTAAAATAAAACAAACATCGTTTATGAGAAAGATATTTAATATAAATCAAGGCAGGGCAACTCACTATCACCGAGACCATACGTCGGCTTAAAAAGCGGCGTGATATTTTTGACAATTAGAGGATCTGAGATCTAACTAACGAAGAGTAAAGGGCTGGCTGTAATGGGAGCAGCACCCTAAATGACAAAAAGCACTCACCATATCTGCTTAAAGTCTGGAATGACTGATTGCAAGATCAGAGAAAAAAAAAACAAATAAAAATGTTTTTTTTTTTTGTAAATGTTTCCGCGAACTATTCATTGGAATGCCATAGTAAATAAACATCCAAACAATACTGAGTTACCTAGTAATTGAGTTTTGGAGGCCCGATTAAAAATTGCTCTTTATACAACGCAGCAGCATTTTTTTATGTAGGTAACTGTCGCCAAAGATTGTCAGTAAAAAACTGCTTTTAGCGATATGACCACCCATTGTTACATCCAATTTTAAGGTAGTGAAACGAGTATATTCCGGCTTCGTCCGGGTGAAAGTTAAACCGTTCTTAGCAGATGTCTACAACCCCTGCCGAATTTGAAGTTGGTGACATATTTTCTGAGATTTCGTGAATAATCAGTGAGTTGTATTTCACTTTTATATAATATATAGATTACTTCTTTCTTTCCAACTATGTCACTTTCTATTAGAGAAATGATTTTCTTAATTGGATTAGTGCTTATATCCAAGGATTACTTTCTACAAACAAACAAATTAGCTCTTTACAATTTTAGTCTAGATTAACTAATCTATATTAATATAACTATATTGTTCAAATTCAGGCTTTTCTTGTTTGTAGTTGAAAATTAGTTTCATTAGATTAAACTGATTCATATTTCAAGTTTTTAGAAGTTTAATATAATTTAAATATCTTTTGTCTGTTTACTTTGATTTTGTTTCGGGATATTAACAGATTTGTTTTACTTTGGCGAAGAATTTTAGATTAATAAGCGATGTTTTAAGGTATAGAAAAGTTTGCCGAGAAACAATTTTAGGTACTTAGTGTACAAGTCATCGCTAATTTTAAAAAGAAAAACATCGTTAGGCAACTGGCATATTAAAAAAATCTGTTTAGGAGATAAATTAAAGTACTCTGATGTTGTTAGAGGGTTTATCAATTTAATAGACGTTTTACAATAAAAAAATATTTAAGCACGGTAATGGGGGCTAATCAGTAAGTTAGGATTTTAGGTTAACACCAATTCGGTTTAGCAGATATATCTATATGACAACTGAAAAGTCAAGGATTTTTGTTACTTTTATTTAACTTTCTATCTGTTTTTCTTGCAAGTATTCCATTTTTTTTATGTCATATAAACGAGCGGTTGACTGCAATCTCACCTGATGGTATGATGTAATCGTTGATGGTGAGGCGCACTAGTTTACTAAGAACTTATTTACTCTAGCCTTAAAGACACCTAAATTTATAATCGGCCAGGAAGACCACATTCTTCCAGTCCTTCGATGTGCGCAGTATAAACGACGAGGCAAAATGCTTAGCCCGGACCGTAGAAGAATTAAAACCGTAAAAGTGGTGGGTTATCCGATGAGAGGTAATGTCGAAATCAAGGCCTGTAATTCTTGCTTAGACTCTCCAAAATAATGATTTTTATTTCTCTCAAATATGTCAGTGGAAATATTTGATGAAAAACTCCTTTAGATAAAATGAGTCTTATAAAGGCGCTGTCAATGTCAAACAACTGACAGACGCCTCCAAATAGAATTTAGTGAATTGCTAACGTACATGTCAAGTATTACGAAGATGATGCCTCGTTTCCATATTAAATGTACACTGCTGTCCAAAACTTTGGGAGCAGCTACGTAAAATAAAATAAAGCCGTTCTATTTTTAACTGATTTTATAAAAAGGGAGATGTTCTCAGTTCAGTTTTTTTTAGGGTTCCGTATTTCAAAAAGAAAAGCGGTCCCTTATAGGGTCACTTGTCAAGACCGTTTATCTTCGGAACGCGTGGAGGTATCTTTTTGTGATGTAACTAACGCGGGAGATTATTGAAGCTAGTTGGAAAAAAATATTAGGGAGATAATTGACAGCGATATTATAAAAAATAAATGTGTTCCCAAACTTTTGGATGGCAGTGTAACTAAAATAGAACACATTGTCTTTTTAAGCACTTTTTGCATGAAGGCTACTTAACATTCTCATTGCTGTCTTAACGCGTCGGGCTACGTGATAGGTCTAATCTTTATTTTTATATGTTAACTATGTAAAACTTGATGGATAGGTCAGCTCAAATTTGAGCTATTTTCGTTAATATTAGAATAAAATATTTTCTTTATTATAGTCAAACTTTACACGTGCCTTCACAATATTATACTTTAAAAACACTTACAAGGCATTAAAGAAAGAAATAATCACGTTGTCGGGAAAATACATAGGGACTAAATTGGGTTTTCAGCAGGCCCATTGCTCGCAGAACGGATGGCCATTGGGGCAAAAAGGTTCTGGAGTAGCGACCACGTACCGGGAGACGTAGCGTTGTAAGGCCTCCTACAATGAGGACCTATGACCTGGTAAGGGTTGCGGGAATCCGATAGATGCGAGACGCACAGGACCGTTCATTTTGGCGACACTTGGGCGAGGCCCATGCCCAACAGTGGAGTCTTTTGGCTGAAATGATGATGATGATGATAAAATTGAGTCTTCCTTGCCTTTTACAATTACACGGGGTCTCAAAACAATTCAGACCGTTAGTAAGAATTGTGATGGTTTCATTAATACACTAGGTGAATTAGTTAAACTGTAGTTATGTTCTAGATGACGAAAAACTTTATAATGCTATTAAAAGGTATTAAAACGAAAAAAAAATTTTGTTTGTTTAAAATAAACTGCGATGTGTATTTTTATTGTCATAAAGTATATGTGTTTCTATTTATTGTTACCTACTTAAAATTAAGTAGCAGTGTGTTAATATGTTTTTTTTTATTAAGAAAACTTGCAGCTAATACGCATAGGTATGTGTATTAGCTGTGGTTCTGCAAGTGACCGCTAGAGGCGCTGCCAAAAAAATTTGCCATACAAAATATTTACGGCGTCGATATCGAGTAGCGACGAATACTATTGCTTAAAACTCATGGTAGAGGTACAGTTATAAAATTTACTTTTGTATTTAGTGTTTAGACAATAGATGTGTTATACAATAAATATACACAGCCAATAAACGAAATTAATGTGAAAAAAAATCATATAATAATACTTATTTCTCAAAAACAAATGTATTAATTAGTCATCAACAAACTACAGTTTCACGAATTCATTAATTTAATTAGTGACCCATACTTTTTGTGGCCTAGTTGTATTGCGGTCAGTTTCCAATATGGTGTTACACAGAATTTGAATTGTTAATGATGATGCTTTCATCTGCATTTTGGTTCATTGGAAGCAGTATTTTACCTACTGTCAAAACTCATATATCATCATATCACACACACTATCACACAACGTCGTCTAGTCCCAAGCTAAGCAGAGCTTGTGTTAAGGGTACTAGACAACTATAAACATACTTATATATTTCTAAATATACACATATTATAGATAAATTACACCCAGACACAGAACAAATGATCGTGCTCATCACACAAACATTTGTCCTGGGTGGGAATCGAACCCACGACCTCCGGCATAGCAGTCAGGGCCACTAACCACTAGACCAAGAGGCCAGTCTGTATAATGGTTGTTAAAATACTAGGCATAATTTACACAATATGTAGCTTTTTTTTTTCGATGGAAAAATCATCCAATGACATCTCTGCGTCCTTGGGCGAGACGGTAGGAAATGTCAGACTTTTACTGACCAAAAACCCCTGTTTCTTCGTTGCCTTTCATACCGGGGCCGAATCTTACTTTTAGAAACCGACCCTGGCCCAGTAGGCTTTGACACTGCTGGGCCCCTATTGTTTGCTGACAACTCCTTGAGGCGCGCGTGGAACAATATGCGCCGTCGACGATTTGGGCTCGGTCCGGACAGTTACCGGACGGTAGCCTAGTTATCCTAACTGAGTGGGACGTCCACCATGTATCCGTGGTACATCGCCGTACGTTTATTTATATACAACCTTATTTTTACTAAATGCCAAACCCGAAACACGGGTCTAGTATTTTTATGTAAATATCTATATGAAAAACTTTATAACTATATCGTGAAAAATCACAAAGTTAAGCTTTTATGATACCTTGTTGTTCACACAAACACATGGTCACCAGGTAATCCGGGTGACTGAAGGGTTTTTTTGCTCCCGCACTCAACTGTGCACTGGCTCTTAATGTTTCCAATGGTCAACCACTGTCACTCCATAGAAAAATGAGGCATAGAATGGTAATCTCGTCATTATTCACAAATTAATTACTGACGTATACGGTAATCAGCTAAAATTACACAACACTACATGTTGAAATAAATTACAAAATGTAAAGCGTCTGCCTGAATTTGAACACACGACGTATCAATCATAAATCGGGGCGGATACTACTGGGTCGCCACTGGTCCATCTATATCTAATTCTTTTTATTGTACACAAAAAACTTACTCAACTATAGTACACAGTAGTTTAACAATCCATGTATAAGGGCGAGCTTAACATAGGTACATAGGCCTCCCCTAAGTGTCTCCATAACGACCTATGCGTCTCTCATCCATCAGATTCTCTCGACCCTCACCAGGTTCTCGGCGATGAATCTATACTGGTTAAATTACGTAAGTAAGGAGATAATTCTCTGTCTACGAGATTTAATTCTGCAGTTAAAGTTTTTACTGCGCCCGTGTTAGAATGGGCTTCGGTTGTAGTTTGTGCTAAGAAGTCTGTAAAGTTTTTACGAGTGAACTAGGAAATGTGTACTGGCTAGCTACCATAAAAACATAGTATATCGTAGAACGCAATATTCAACTTTTATAGCAACTTTTTACCATACGTTTTTATCTGTGGGAACAAGTTTTTGGATCGTTATATTTACACTAAATTTTATGTAAGTACAGTTAGTTGTGGTACATAGATGGAATTAATGCTACAAGGTCAATCTATGAGTTTTTTTTAAGTCTGTTCTATTCATTTCCTAGGAAAAGGGCTCCCTCCACTCTTTAAATCTCGGGCCCACACTTCCTCTTGCCAGTTCTTGAAGAATCTTTCTAGCTCGTTGCGCCATCTCCTTCGTGATGGCAGCATATATAACAAAATAAATAAATACTATAACAAATAATAAAACAAATAGCAATTTGCAAGACGCCGTATAGATTGAACTCTGAAACATTAGGCGTTAGGCACTAAACTAAGAATATTGATATAATTTGCATTTACGCTATAAAAAGTCCTCGCCCCCTTTAGTAGACTTCACAGTGCTGTTAACTTTATATTCTTTAACACCAGGAATAACAAATAAAATACGGGCAAACACATTTAACTTCATAAAATAAAGTCAGTAACACTATTTTATTTTCGCCTCATATTCCTCCGGTTCACATTAACAGGCATGTTGGAAAAGTCCACAATTAAAGTAAGTTAAGAAGGTACAATCTATCCAGTGCCTAGGGGTTTGTTTCGTGGTTTTTTTTTTTTTTTTGCTGAAATTAATTACATTTAGAAGGACGCGCGGGACCAACCGAGCCCGCGTGGTGGATTACGACCCATTCCCTCCTTCTCCTAGATAGTAGGCCTGAGTTCCAGCAGTGGGAATATTAAAATATATCAAGTCTGATGCTTTGCTATGCTATTAGGACGTGTCCACAAATTCACACATCTCGGAAGCGTCGTGACGAAAATTTGATGTGCTGAAGAAGACGTCATTTCTCGGATCTTCAAGGTCCGTGGTTTCTTCGTACAGCTAAGACCTGTTAGGCAATCAAAGAAATAGATTCGAAGGGTTAAACTCCAAATCTTCGGGTCCAACGTCAAATCTGTGCTGCTTTACGGGTGCGAAACCTGGAAGGTGACAAAGGAGATCTCTCTGTCTTCGTCACATCCTCGGGATTTACTGGCCCGAGACCATCTCTAACGAAGGGCTGTTGGAGAATTGCCACGAAAGCCCGATCGACCACCAGATCAAACGTTCTAAGTGGAGATGGACATTTGTCACACGATCAGGTGGAATTCATATATCTAAACAAGTATTGGACTGGGATCCTTAAGAGAAAAGGAAGCGCGGCCGTCCTAGGTTAACCTGGCGACGCAAAGTGTTGGCAAAAGCGACGGCCATCGGGCTGACATGGAGCCCAGTGAAGCGTAGAGTGCGATAGGTGACTACTGTCGACGTTCTCTGACGTCCTCAACGCTCCAGCTAGGGGACATAGAATCTTAAGTAAAGTCAAGACTTTCTTTCGTAAAAAATCAACATCATATAAAAAAATAAATCCGTGTTGGTTTTCGGATACAAATTCAAAGTGTTACTTGTTTGTATCCTAAGCATCCTACATACGCACTTGAAAATAACAGATAAATAGCGTCCTACACAAGCACTGGCACGTAGTTAATAAATATTGCTCCCTCTATACCAAGCATTTATAGTCTCAGAAACACAATCTTTACTAGGGGCGCAACCATTTATCGTTTTTTTTTTATAGTGAATAGTGTTATTAGTCCAGTATAATTATGTTTCTTTCACACTAAAATTTCTTGTCATAGTAGGCCCCATGAAGTGGCAATGCCAGCCTCCGGGACCAACTACCAGCTAATGTAGGCGCTGCCTTGCGGACGACGAGCTATGGGAAGCTCTCGGTAACACGGCTGGTTTTCTATGTAGTAGTATGGTTTTCTGTGAAAATATTCCCGGCTGCCTGTGTTACCACCGCATTTGCTGCCTGCATCCGCAGCCTGCAGCCAAGTTTCTTATGGCACTTTAAAGCTAACACGATATCGATGTCAGATTTTTTAGCTTCTGACAATGTGTGGCATTTATCAATATTCTACTATAGTCTGTGGGGAAAGAGAACCGTTATAAGATTTGAGGGTGAAAACTGCTTGAAAATCCCTTCAGTAGTTTATCACGTTCATATAGACAGATTCAACTTGCAAATCAATTTTGATACTGTTATCTGAAAACGATTGAGCAGTTTGATATACGTACGTGTACAGTTTAGATCACAATGCATTAATATGGTACCATAGAGTCGGCCTGATGATGAAATCGAACAGAGCCTATAGACACTCGTTATCTCGGGAGTATAATGCTTTTTTTTTTTTGGAGGGTAAGTCATCCATTGACATGTCCGAGCCCTTGGGCAGAGCGGGAGATAGAGTCAGACTATTACTGATTTAAAACCTACTCCTGTTCCTTCGTTGCCTTTTATACCGGGGCCGAATCTTCCTTTCAGAAGCACACCCTTGGCCCCAGGAGACGTCGTCCGCAAGCCCCCACGGGAGTATATGGTCCTTAGAGACAATTTTCTATTTTCACACGAACAAAGCCACTGGTGGCAGCTTGTAGTTTCATAATGATTAATAAAATATCAAGCCTAATATAAAATGCATCATTCACGAGGCCTTTCAGGCTGGCTTCCAAACGCGAATGAACAAGGGGATGCCAATGAATTAGTAATTTGGCAATTCTTCGCAAATCAATCATGATTGACACATTGTCTGATATATTGACCAGCGTTGGGTTTAAAAATCACATACGAATTTAAAAGATTTATAAATTGATACGAAGTATATTTTGTTAGATCTATTTTTATTGTTGTTTTAATTAATTTCGACATAGTAATTATGTAGAAAAAACCGATAGACACAAAGGTAAATTAAATTGACTTTCTGTAAATTGGCATTTATTTTACATGTTTGATTGTATGACAGAACTGATTCACAATTCTTGGTTTACTGGATTAATGCTACACTATTAACGATTGGCTCGTGATTCTAAAATTAAATCAATTAAAACACATAATAATATCTATTTATTGAGAAACCATTTACAAGCACTTTTGAATTGACAAAATGTCGGTCAGTTAAAAAGTAAAACTAAATTGCACGTCTTTGTGCCGCAGAATAAATAATAGTACTGTAAATCTCTATGGAGAAAAACTTGCAAGAGACTCCGTGGATAATCTTTTAAATCATGTGTAATAAAACTGCTCACTTCAGTATAAAATAATATATTTATTACTTAAAAAACTCCATGGACACTCTTTTTAGTCTGTCCTAGCTCAGAGGACACCGGTGTCCTCTCACATCCACGCCACTATAGGCCTTAATTCCGATGTTTAGAGTCTACTTTTGTATGAACAAGTTGGGTAGTTGTGGATCGAAGTGTTAAATTATCTTGTTACATAATTTTCTTAACACTTTAGTAAATGCAAGAGACTAAATGTGCGTCCTGCCTCAACGGCTACCGAATTCAGACTGTCCCCGCCATCCGCTACATCCCCCACTTTTTCACAGATAATCACAAATACGTTTCGGTGTTGCCAGCACAATTAGTCAATTGCAATGAATAATCGAATACAGTATAATCAATTAACATTTTTAATTATAAAAAACAGACTCAATCATCTGATTACGTATCAATATCTAACACATGTTAGTTTTATTCTGCAATCTTCTATTATTTTAAGCGCAAAGTAAACAAGTAATGAAAAAAGGTAGTCAAATTAGAAATTAAAATAAGCCACTGGCAGATAAAAGATGACCTGACTCACCCGACGGCGGTCTTTCTCGACCATGATGCGTGAATCAGCCCCATTCTGTTCAACTATGATTATTGAGTCACTCTAGCCTCACGCAATATGTGTCTGAAGAAACATAAGTGGATTTTAATTAGTCAAAATCTGACACTTCTACCCTCTTTTCCTATATCAGGAGAAATTGATTCATTCAAAAAAAAAAAAAATTGATTGAATTAAGTACTTTTTACCCACAAAAAGTACTTTTAAAAATATTAGTATCTAATCTTTATAATTATTAACAACATTATTTTTAGTTTATGCGAAACCTGAATATATGTAGTTTGTTCAGAATCAGTAACTGATTTGATTCCAATAATGTTTACACCATCTTATATTTTTCCCTAAAAATATTTAAAAAACGTCACAAGTTAGACACCACCGAGACTAAGTACAATACAGGTCACGGCAGGTCATAGCGAGCATAAGGCTAAAGCGCACTGCTAAGTGCGGGAACAAAACAATCCTTTTGTCGCCCGGATGGCCAGGTGACCATTTATTTGTGTGGACAACTAGGTAACATAACAAGTTTATAACTTTGTGATTTTTCATGATACAGTAATGAAATTTTGTACATAGATTTTTTGCATAAAAATACTAGTCCCATGTTTCGGGTTTTGGATATACTAAAAATAAGTTTGTATACAAGGAAAAATTGACTGATTCATCAACGCACAGTCAAAATTACTGGGACTAAGACCGTGAAATTTTACCTAAAGCATCCTTTTATGACGTAGGCGAACACTAAGAACGGATACTTTAAAATTCAGCCTCTAAGGGGATGAACCAGGGATCTAAAATTTGTACTGAGAAACCTATTTCCCCGCAGATGAAACCGCTGGCAAAAGCTAGTGATATCTACTTCACTTGATAATCAAGTAACATACTTTCCTTACGATCAAGTCTGCTAATTTATGGTCGAATTGCCGGAGTGTGAACCAGAAATTCATTGCCGCTTTCCCCGAACCGTGTGTAACCATAAAATCATTCAACTCATTTAACTTCATTTCCGGCCAACTGTTCCTTTCGAAACTGCGATTTTGGAGCAGTTCCATTACCAGTTTCCAGTTACTGAATGTGATATAATTTCTTAAGGTGCATTCAGATTGAGTTCGAGCGTCTTTGTACTGATGCTATCGTTAATATCGACTTACAGAAGATCGTTTTTTCTATCTTTCTAAATCTATTATTTCTGTTCGACATTGATTGGGTCCCAATTAATCCTGCATTCTTCCCACTGCATCTCATGAAAGTAAGAAGCAACACCGGAACACAAATCGTTGAGAAAACCAACGCAAACAGAAATCGTTGAGACTCATCACGCTTCATTGAGTTTTATCAACGAATCGTGACGGGTACCTAATGACACATTTGACATCAAAACTGTACAATATAGTTATAGTATTACCCCAAAAGTCTCGAAAATATAACTGCCAATGAGCTAGGAAGGTTTTTTTTTTATGGTAGGCGGGAGATAGTGTCAGACTCTTAGTGACTAAAAACCTACTCTGCTCCTGAGCTAGGAAGGTGGGATGGCACAAGAGTATCAACATAGATAGCATCCCACAGTAAAGACCTACTCATTTTCCACGGAAATAAAGTTATTTTTTTCTTGTTTTAACATTAAATTAATTACAAAATTAAAATTGAAGCGCACATTGCGAAAAAACAATGTATTAAATGTTTTTCCTTCCTTCCTACCTTTTAAAATCCAGTCTGTTAGTTCCTTTAGCTTCCTCCATAATTTCATATGCTAATTAAACGATAGATCCAGCTTGTGTTTTCAAAGATGTCATGTTTGTCACAGCCTGTAGTGGCTGAAGTATGCAAGCGTGGAAACTTTTAATTAGATTACTCTGTGCCAACTGACGAAAGAGTTGCGGATCCACTAGGCTTGCTAATTAAAATTCTGTTTATATTTTGTGTTTCTTTGGTTAATTAGCTGTTACTAGAACTTATAGTGCCACGGAGAACTTTAAAAAAAAAACATATAATATTGATAACTATATCATACAACGTCGTCTAGTCCCAACTAAGCAGAGCTTGTGTTATGAGTACTAGACAACTGATAAACATACTTGTATATTTCTAAATACATATATATTATAGATAAATTACACCCAGACACAGAAAAAATGATCGTGCTCATCATAAAAACAGTTTGCCTGGGTGGAAAATATAATCACTGGAAAAACAGGCCTGTTCAAAAAAATCTTGCTTCATACTAGGCATTATTCTTGTATCGTGAGCTCTTTCACCAAGTAAAAACTCACAGACACAAGACACCTAGACCCGGAATAGCTATCTATAGGCCATACAAATATTTTTTTCGTACAGGAATGAAATCTGCGACCCGCATTGCAGCAGAAAATCACTCCACCACTGCGCTGTCAATTAAATAATCATTTTCTTGTTAATAATTTTATTAAAATTTTATCTCAAAATTTTCTTCCTGCTACGGATTATTTCTTAGTACCAGTTTTTTTTTTTTGAGATTTGATATCATCGCACGGGGTTTTTTATACAGATATCGATTTTCAGTAACAAACAATGACCTAGCTGGCCTTGTGAGGAATCCTAATAAATAATCAGGAAAATGAAGTGGAAATAAGATGCTGATTAACGTTTGTGTTTACTATTATTTACTATGTGATCGGAATATTTGAATAGCCTAAGTAGATCGTAAAAGAAAACATAACAATAAAAGAACCACAAATATAAATTTTGATGGAAGTAATGGGAGAGAAAGGTCAAAGAAAAATTGATGGATTTTGTGACATGAAAACATGACATGAAAAAGAAATGATTTGAAAGAGAAAAATGAAAAAAAGAAAACTTGTTGTGCCGGTAATTATTTTTTATTTATTTATAAAAAACAATGGTATTTTATAGAGTTTACAAAAAGGCACACAATTAGACCCCTGGGGTCTGTCTCAGCGTGCCACAGCCTGATTACTGGTCAACGCGCTATAAACTTTCAAGTTCCATTTAACTCAATAAAGTACTCCTTCAGCTTACGCTTTATGTTTTTGTTATTAAATGAGCATCTAATGTCTACAGGTATCTGGTTTATTAGATTGGGTATCGAGTAAGAAGCTGTACGTTTGCCACAAAAAATATTTTTTCGTGGCACTTGAAGTAGCTTAGATTTAGCCTGCCGTGTGTTCACAATGAAATGTGACAGCAATGATGCGCTCGCATACTACCAAGTTCTTAGTGTTTATGGACTAGGCAGTGTAATTGTGGAACGCGTTGCCGATGACATTTAGACAAGCGCTGTCACTGGATTCTTTCAAGATTCTTGTCAAAGATCATTTCTTTTCATCATCGTCATTATCATCATCATCATCATTATCATCATTTTTTAAACTATAATGCTATTTTTTTTTACCCGACTGCGCCAGAAGGAGGGTTATGTTTTTCGAGAGTATGTATGTATAATTGTTTGGCACGCTCTGCAGCCTGAACGGATCGATGGATTCCAGCTTGAGAGGTGTCGTTAGATTCGTATTTACTGTGAGAGTGACACTGGGTATATAAAAAAAAAAACAATATGGCGGATTTTTGGCGCCAAATTCAAATGTTTGGCACACTCTGCGGCCTGAACGGCTCGATGGATTTTAGTTTGCGAGGTGTAGTTAGATTTGTAATTACTGTGAAAGTGATATCGTAATAAAATAAAACTAAAAAAATAAAAATAAAAAACGTTAATTTAAAAAAACTAAAAAACCCGACTGCTTTTCTGAGTATACATGAATAAGCCCTAAAACAAGGAAGTCGTTGTACCCGATTGCACTTCACTATAAAATATTTTAAATACAAGATAAATTGTAGTAGTCGGGACCAATTCTAGAAATAGAGGCTTAGTGAATTGAAGGCACATACCTATATTACGTTGAAGATTACTCCAATCTACTGACTACTACAATTTATTTATTTACTTGTCCCGACTGCTACAATTTATTTATTTACTTGTCCCGACTGCTACAATTTATCTTGTATTAAATAAATAAGTAGGTTAGGTTAAGAAAGTCGTGTTAGTTACACTATTTATAATTCAAGCACGGCTGAACCGATTTGGCTGAAAATTGGTGAGAAGGTTAGAACCAGGAGAAGGACATAGGATAATCTTTATCCCGTTAAATAATAAAATAAAAAAAATCAAAATCAGCTCTTTCATTAGTATAGGGTAGAGTAGAGTAGAGTAGAGTAGGGTCAAATAGGGTAGAGTAGGGTAGAGTAGCGTAGAGCGGGTGCGAAGCCGCGGGCAAAAGCTAGTTTTATTAATATTAAAAAAAAATCTAGTTATAAAACTTTTTTTATTATTAACTAATCTTAATAATTTAAAAAATATATATTAAATAAAATATATTAAATGCCAAGACCCTTCACAACCGCGAGGTATGCAGTCTCAGGGAGTATTTCCTAGCTGCCGACGTGGGTATGCATCGAGATGTAGTGGCAGTGGACAAGGGACTCACCCCGCTCTCCTTGGCTAAGGAGAACTGGCGCAAACCGGTAGTGCTTGACACTAGCGATCGCAGGGAAGTATGGCAGAGCAAGGAACTTCACGGACGCTTTTTCCGGGCCCTTCACGGGCCCGATGTAGACCAATTGGCGTCCGTAGCTTGGCTGCGTTTCGGTGACCTCTTTGGGGAAACCGAAGGTTTTATCTGTGCAATTATGGACGAATTTATCATGACGAATAACTACCGGAGATTTATTGTGAAGGACGGCACGGTTGACATCTGTCGGGCGTGTCCCCGTCCGGGAGAATCAATTCGTCACATTATCTCCGGTTGTTCTCGTCTGGCTAACGGCGAGTATTTGCATAGGCACAACCTTGTAGCCAAGATTATCCATCAGCAACTTGCTTTGAAATACTCTCTTGTGGGATCGGAAGTGCCGTACTACAGGTATGAGCCCGACCCAGTTCTTGATAATGGTCATATCACGTTGTACTGGGATCGGTCCATCATCACTGACAGGACTATTGTAGCCAATAAGCCTGATATAGTGGTGGTGGACCGAAACGAGAGGCGTGCAATGATTGTTGACATATCCGTCCCGCATGACGAGAACCTCGTGAAAGTCGAGAAAGATAAACAAATCAAGTATATTGACTTGGCTCGCGAGGTTGTCGACATGTGGGAAGTGGATTCGGCGATCATTGTACCGATAGTCGTGTCGGGTAATGGCTTAATAGCCAAGAGCCTCGACCAACACCTTAGGAGGCTCTCGTTAGGCGGCTGGATCAAGGGCTTGATTCAGAAAGCGGTACTCCTGGACACGGCTCGTATTGTTAGGAGGTTCCTTTCTCTGGAGCCCTGACCGCCGGTAGCTTGGACCCTGTTCCCGATACCGGTGGGACACTATTTTTTATATTTTTAAATGTTTTTTTTTATGTATGTTAAAAATATTTAAAAATTTAAAAAAAAATATGTCATACAATAAATAAAGGGAATAAAAAATATAATAATATTTATACTAATCTCTAGTCCATGAGGTATTTTATCAAATAAAATCACAGAGTTTCAAATCTTTAAACAATAAGTTTATAACAAAAAAAGAAAAAAAATTACTTTAAATGCGTTTTTCTCGATTTCGCTCTAACTGTAGTTAGGGTGGTTATAGTTAGCATGGCAGAACTATATCCATGCACTATAAAATAAATGTGGTCCCAAAAGTTTGTGTATTTCCAAAATAGAATTAGTCTACATGATATAAGGCAAATATCAAGATAACAACAATATTTTTTCTATTTATAACATTAGATACTATTTTGTTTCGGCTACAGCAGTAATCAATTTTGGTTTCTGAGCTACCACATCCATAATTTTAGGTTGAATTTCTATATCTCGTTTTATGTTGATATTGACAGTTCCAGGTGATTGATGTACCTACCGATACCTTCTTTTATTTGATCCCAAGGATTTCTTAAGAATTTTTGAACTAAGAAAATGATGGACGCTATTCGTTTGGGGCATATTGTGAATTAGCCGCCATTTTGTTGGAGATAATATAAATGGGCTCTGTTTTTGCGGGATGTTTTTTAAAAGTATTTTTTATTATTATTATTTTTTTATGGTAGGTAAAATCATCCAATGACAAATCCCGCCCTTGGGTGGAGCGGGAAGTAGTGTCAGACTCTTACTGACTAAAAACCTACCCCGTTCCTTCGTAGCTTATCGTGCCGGGGCCGGGTATTCCTTTCGGAAGTTAACCCATGACCCCAGTAGGCTTCGACCCTGCCTGCCTGCAGTTAGCAGGCTGAGCCTCTTCGGTGTGCTGACAGCTCCTTGAGGCGCGCGGGAACAGAACGCGCCGTCGACGACTTGGGCTCGGTCCAGTCGGTTACCGGACGATCGGACAGCGTGCTACCCATTGCACGCCGTTCGCAAGCCCGTGCCTACGGTGGCCGGAAATCGGGATCGGAATCCCGGCGGCGGCTGGGGCAAGCGCCCCGTTGCCTCTGCCTGATGCGGTCGGCCTCCTCATTTGCTAGCATTACTGCTTCGCAGAAGTAGGCGACCGCCTGCCATCCCTCCTCACTACGGACCATGGCCTGAACCAAGGCCCGGCGAGAGAGATCGCTGCCGCCGATCGCCCCCACGAGGACACGGCGATGCTCCGCCCAGGCGGGGCACACCTCTACAGTGTGCTCCACCGTGTTTTAAAAGTATTTTAAGTATTTAAGACAAAATTTATCGATTTTTGTGTTCATGCACACTTGTGGTTGTTTTCAGATAAGTACGATATTTTGAATCGTTACTGTGGGTACCAAATAATAACTTTAAGGAGACACAATGATAATGACTAGTAATTGCAATTTAATGCGGATTTTCCTGGTCAAAAACGAATTATGTGCAAAAATCAAACTGTTTTTTGCACATAGTTATGTAACATTTACTCAAGATACTCAAGTTATATACTTAAGGATAGCCTGTATAGAATTCTAAAATTCATATTAGAATATAGTACAAAGTATGCCAAAACTGCAGGTCTCAAAGTAAAAAATAATTATTAAAATGTTCCTAGATTTCAAGATTCTCTTTAAAGTTATTGCTGTTGTTGTTTTATTGTTGTTGTTTTTTGTTTTCCTTCTTCATTTCTTTTATCTTAATATGTATGTACATGAAAGTTAAATAAATAAATTAAACTTAGAGTAATATTTAAGCATGTTTATGAGGGCCATCGTTGTCTCTTTCTTTTTCTTTTCTCTTTGTTTGTAAATTAAGAAACCTAGTTTTATTTGAAAACCCGTAGAGACCAAAATTATGTAAAATTATTTTGGTCTCTCGCTTCGCTCAGTTCCAAAGCCTGTTTTCGTAATACTTAATATTTTGTGTTTAAGTCGACCAAGCAATTATTGTGAATGAAAGGTCTTAAGAAAACCAAGCCTATTCAAGACGGCTTATTATAATTGTCGAGTTTGCTGCGTTCGCTCTTTTATTATACTGCATTATTTTCGAAGCACCCTGCTATGTCTCTACAAATAGACAGAAGAATATCCAAACTATCTGAGAATTATCTTTTTTTAATTGTAAAGGGTAGCTCGCTGTCCGACTGTCCGTAGTCGTCCGGACAGAGCCCAAGTCGTCGAAGGCGCGCACTGTTCCCACGCGTCTCAAGGAGTTGTCAGCAAACCGTAGGGGTCCGGCCTGCCAGCAGGCAGGCTCAAAGCCTACTCGAATCAAGGGTCAGCTTCTGAAAGGAAGGCTCGGCTCCGGTATGAAGGGCAAAGAAGGAACGGGGTGGGTTTTTTAGTCAGTAAAAGTCTGAAACTATCTCCCGCTCCGCCCAAGGGCGGAAGATGTTATTGGATAATTTTTACCCACCGAAAAAAAAAAAAGAAAACACTACCGCCGTTTTATTCATTAAAATTCTGACACCATTCCACTCTAGAGCGGGAGAAATGGCCTAAAAAAACCGCTATTCCAAGAATCGTCCGAATACGACAGTTAGTCCCATGTGCTAGCCTTTGCTCTGAAACACAAATATTGCAGGAAACCCCGCTTGGAATGATACTTGTAATAATAAAAGAAATAAAAAAAAAATACATACAAAAATATACATCTATATTTTTTTTTTTTATTTTGGGCACAATCCACGTGTCAAATTTTCGAACCAATTACGAAGTTGTTCAATTGGTATTTTAAAACATTTTTCACGACAGATCGTCCCATAAATGCAAGCAAAATAAATATTATCTAGGTTATTTCCAAACAAGTAGCCTTTATTTCGAAATGTTGGAATTTTGGAATCGACTTATGGTTTCTGCTTATGATGTAGCTTTCTTTTTCCGATTAAATGAGAGCTATGTAAATGAAATTCTGTTTATACAATGCCACTTAAGTTTTCTAAAGTACCTTGAAAATAATATTAATTTTAAATTCAAACTGAGCAGTTATCAAGGCAATCTAAATAGTAGATAGAACTACAAAATGGCGTAAGATATTTTAGTTCGACTGTGAAACTTTTAACAACTAGCAATAAAGCTCACTAAAAAAGATAAAAGAGAGGTCAATTTGTTTGTTGATTTGGCTTTAGTTTGTATAAAATATAATCTGTGAAGTGCTTACTAATCACTAAAATATACTACTGCTGAGTGAGCAAGCACTTTTTTCATTATTTTCGGCTCGCGTTTGACCACTATCTCATCTGATGGAAATTATCGATGGAAAACGCTTGCTTAGGAGTAATCTATTCACTTTTGACTTAAAAGCCCCCAGATTATAGCTATCAGGAAACACAAACTCCAGCATGGAATTCCACACCGTACGCACAATTAATGTGTTTCCAAAATATTTTATGCGTATGGGTGGGATGGTGCACAAGAAGAAATACGCAGAAAAAGGGTATGTAACAAATGTAGGTCAAAGATTTTGCTAGCATTGAAAAGTAGAATAAAATACACATTAGCTTTTGCTTCGAAACTTCCAATATAAGTCAGAATACTGTTCAAATAAGCTCATATAAGCAACGACTTGTGCTAAGAAGCATATATCATCTGAAGGCTTTGCTAGGATAGAGTGCCTTGGATATAGCGAAGTTTGTCCTAGGTCTAGGTATGATGCCAGTTACAGCGGGTTCTGCAAAGCAGGGTTGCAAAGTAAAGCCTGATTCTTATAAAACAGTCCTACTGCACTTCATTCTATACGTGTAGCCTGTGGGCCGACTATACCCAAAAATCTTACAGTGCCCTCGGAGTCCAAATTGCGTTTAGGGTGCTGACGGGGCTATAGCCGTGGGGTGCGGCGATTTTTTAGTGCATCAGGGATGTTTGCAGAACATCGCGTGAATTGTTTTTACGCTACGATGCGTAAAAGATCCCTGGTGCGTGGAGTGCGGGGCAGCTCCAACAGCATTCTTAGCATGATCACTAGTCAGCTGGACTGTGGTTACATCAGTCACTGTTCCGCCATTCCAGCCATGGTTCAGTACAAATTTACCTATGAGAACAGTTCAATTCCCGAATTGAGTTAAGACGATTTTTCCGAATCGCAAAAAAGTTTTTTTGTGACTTAACTACAAATTTACAGTTTTCAGCCTTTTTCTATGAGACCTTACTTCATGGCAAATTTCAGTATTCTAAGTCAACGGAAAGTACACTATAAATTTTGATTCCCTTGAGAGTGTCGAAATATAAGTTTTTTGCAACATAAATGGCCATACCTTTTTTTTTGTTGATTGAGAATTTTGATTTTTTCATAGCTCCAAAAGACCACGACTTGAGTATATGTTTTTAATTTCAACTCGATACATCCATGCGTTCCCGAGATAAAGGGTCTTGACAGACAGATAGACAAAAAGTAATCCTATAATGATTTTGTTTTTTCCTTTTGAGGTACAGAACCCTTATAATAGATCGGTTAATGTACCAGATCGCTTGTATTATGAATCGGTATTCGTAATTATTGATAAAATGCACATAAATTAAGTAACTCATCCGAACAGGTCCAGACAGCTGACGCTGGGTTTCAATAAGTTCTCGTGGCCACAGATGCCTACTTTAGTGCTTCGGAAAGTTTGTAAAATAAGTTGGTCCTACGCTTGACCTGTGTCCGGTTCTGTAGGGTTACCATCCCATCTAACTATGAGAGTAAAGGAAAAATTAATGCACTAATGTTAGTGCCCACTTTAATAAATAAGTAGGTCTTTATCTATGAAATTGCCGTTTTTTAAAACAGGTTGCTTTGAAGTGTGGCAACTCTTCATATGAAAAAAAAGCTTTTATGGTTCCGTACCTCAAAAGGAAAAAACGGAACCTTTAGGGGATCACTTTGTTGGCCATTTGTTTGTCTCTCTGTCTGTCAAGACCCTATGTCTTGGGAACGCGTAAGGGTATCGAGTTGAAATCGAAACCGGTTTGCGGTCCCTTGAAGCTGAGGAAAAATCAAACTTCTAAGTTAACCATTTATCGCAAAAATAGCAAAAAACGTACATTTCGACAGGCTCAAGAGAATCAAAATTCATAGGATACTTCCCGTTGACATAGAATCCTGAAATTTGGCATGTAGCAAAGTCTCATAGCACAAGTATAGGAAAAAATCTGAAAACAATTTTTTTTTTTGCTTTTCAAATAGATCTCGTAACTCTATTCGGGAATTGAACTATTTTCTTTGGTAAGTTTCTACGGAAGCCTCAGTGCGCAAGTCCGACTCGCACTTGCCCGGTTTTTTTTCTATAGTCTAAGTAAGTTCCCGCTGTCACTGGCACCACACCCTTTGCAGAACGTGGTTGAACTTTTGCGAAGACGGATATTGTAACAAATTACTTTTGTCATTTTATCATAACATGGAAGTCGCGTGCAACGAAGCTTTTCTCTTCAAAGTATAGCTGAGAGAGTAATGAAGACCCATATTTTAAAGGAAAACGTGGAATCGCAATACTTGAAAGTTTTAATGCTGGCAACATGACCACCTATCTATAACATTCAATTCTTATACTGAGGTAAGAATAAGAATAAGATTTTTAAATAAAACCTTTGTGAGTAATTGTAAGGTACGGCGTGAGATATATTGACAATAGTACACTTTGATACAAGTGCAGAAAGTTTTGTCATTGCAGCCGAGGCGGAATTCGGCTCGTGAAGGTTAACGCACGCCTCATGGGCAACACAATTTTATTACAATAAAATTGAGGCAGGGTTGAGCATGTGCACTTTTCTGCGCTAGGGAAAACAGTCCATTGCGTGCCTAAAAGCGGTGGGATAAGGGCGGGTCTTCGAGTAAAATTAAAAAACTTTTATTGTAGCAGCCTATGGAATACATGTGAGCGTAAAACTCTCTACGCCTTGCGCGTCCAATACAATAATGGCTTCTAAATGCTATAACAGCTGCCACGTTTTTGCAGTGCATTTCACGTATTCATGGTTCAAAAGAAAGGAAAAAATTATGTTGTTTCTATTTAATCTGGGCCTTCCAATAGTTATGTGTGTTACATCGTTGGATAGGTAATTTTGAGCTGAATAAAATTGACTATGTTATAAAATTCCAAATCTTATTCCATCCATGTAAATGCATCTTCCTTTGCGCGCACTGACTACACTTTTCTCTCTGCTCAACTCTCCTATCCCTCCTTCTTATCTGATATCACACTTTCAATATCTATGTTCTTCAAATGCTAAGAATCTGCGTTCTTCTAACAATCTTCTACTGCTTTGTTTTTTTCATTCTTCTGATTTTGTTCTTTCTTTGTCATAACAGTCCTTATTTTTGTGGAATGCGCTTCCTTTCAATATCAAGACAAATATACATATTTAAACAGCAGTTTCGGTATTATTTTCTACACAAATAGCGGAGTCATCTCAATTTTTAGTTTTACTGTATATAAATATACATACATTATATTATGCAGTTATATATTTTATGAAACATATAATATATTTTTTTGTTTAATGTGTATATACATTTGTATCTTTGTTTTCTTAATATTTTTTTTTTACGCGGCTTATTAGCTTTTGCCAGAGCCTTTTCCGCGTGATAGTAGTTTTTTCCATACAAACTTCTAACCCCCTTTTACCCCCTTAAGTTTGAGCTTCGTAAAATCCTTTCTTAGCGGATGTTTACACCCTTGAAGGAACCTACCTGCCAATTTTTAAGTTTTGTAGGTGTTATAGTTTCTGAGATTTCTTTCATTATAGTTTTTGATTAATCAGTGAGTGGTATTTCGTTTTTATATACAGATTATATTATATAATAAATAGTACATTTGTCCTATAATCTTTGTCCTATATTTTTTGTTTATTCATCTTCCTGCCCTTATCCTGTTTTATTTGGGGTCGGCGCAACACATTTTTTTCTTCCATTCTCTCCTGTCACTCGTCACGCTATCACTAACTCCCTTTTCTTTCATATCACTCCTCACACAATCTATCCATCTCTTCTTTGGCCTCCCTCTCCCTCTCCATCCATCCACATGTAAACTCATAACTCTTTTAGTGACATGCGTTTCATCCCTCCTCTTCACATGACTATACCAAGACAAACGATTTCCTTTCAACTTTTCAGTCACTGGCGCCACTTTCAAACTTCTCACACCATTCTCGTCACACCACACATCCATCTCAACATTCTCATCTCCGCTACGTGCAATCTTTTTTCTTCCGTCTTTTTCAAAGCCCAACATTCTGATTATATAATAATAATAATATTATATTATATATTTTTGATAAATAAATATATCTATCAATAAATTACTTCAATTTATTATACGACCCCAAAATTCAACAAATTACTTAAATTTTTCGAGCACAAAATCTCCAACTACTGAAGAAGAAGAATTGAACCACACAAAGGAGGACAAACCTTTCAATTTGCATTTGAAAGGGCGCAAATAGTTGTAAGTATACAGACCACAAAGGCAAACGCGCAATCGTTAGAAGACGCAATCTATTCAAAGTAGCCGACAGTGGCTAGGAGGGTTCTACCTTGGATGATAGAAAGGTACAGTTATATAAATTAAATTACCAACCCGCACTGGGCCAGCGTGGTGGATTATGGTCCATTCCCTCTCCTAGAGAAGAAGCCTGGGCCCAGCAATGAGAACATTATGTGCTCGGCCACACTGGCAGCGCGGGTGCGGGGCGGGCGCGGCGCGGCAATCACTAACACAAGAACTTCCTTTAAGTGGCAACATTGGGCACGCGGGCGCGGTAAGCGGCGCGGACTTGTCAATGCGGGACCATATCAGTATGATACATATAGACAGTGTGATATTAGTCTGATTTTAACTGTATTTACAGTTTTTACGGTTAGTCAAACAACATTGACCGTGGATCAAAAAATTAACTTGTCTTATTTTTAGATTTAGATTTATTTTGAAAGAGGCTATGGCAACCGCCGCTCCCCGCACTGCGCTGCCAGTGTGGCCAGGCAAAACGCGTGCGTTCCCGCGCCCGCACCGCTGCCCGCTCCGCACTGCCACTGTGGCTGAGCACTTAAAGGCTGATATTATGCTATGCTATATAAATTAAATACGTGGCAGAGTTTTTGGCCTGCAGGCGAAAATCCACTTTAATAATAAATTTATCTTTTATTCCATTCAGACTGTCTCTCGGTGCTCTCCCCCAGCGACGCCCTAAGCCGAGGTCCGTACCTTACAGGGAGTGCCCTTAACGTATATTCGCTTAATTTTAAGTTAGTTAAGTAAACCCTGGCTAGAGGCTTTGATTATCGAATTGAGGCACCCACGCGTAACCTCCGCAAATGTCCTTTTCATAAAAGTATTTATTGTAATGCATGCAATACGCACGCGGGATTCGGGGCGCGATCGTAGGCAGAAACCCCGTATGCGGAGCTATCCCGCATGCGTAACAAAATCCGCATGATATCAATCACGTTTATTGTGATTTATTTTATCAACGCTGCTCTCAATACGAGAAGGTTTTACGTCGTCATGAATCTGATATTATATCCTAGAAGCAAAAAATCGGAGTCATGTGACATATTACTAATTTAATTTTGACCGGCGTAATGGATGAGCCCACTCTGCCTTACAAAGCTTGGGGCCTTTACCTTTTTGACTAAAGTAAATCATCAAATAACTTATTCCATTCTGGGTACAAAGAGAGGATGTGTCAGATTTTACTGTCGGTATATAACTGAAGAAACACAGTGCGTTTCGTCAGTTACCCTTAGCGTTGTAGCGCAAAGGTAAATCTTTCGGACAATCACACAGCCCTTGTAGGTATTGGCCCAAGTCACCATAGGCACGGACTGCGAGCGACGGGTAGCTCGCCGTCCGACCGTCCGGTAACCATCCGGACCGAGGCCAAGTCGTCGACAGTGCGTATTGTTCCACGCGCGCCTCAAGGTGATGTCAGCAAACCGTGGGCCCCTAAGGTACGGTAGGGTCGAAGCCTACTGCGGCCAAGGGTCTGCTTCTGAAAGGGAAACTCGGCCCTGGTATGAAAGGTATAGAAAGAACAGGAGTGGGTTTTTAGTCAGTAAAAGTTTGATACACTAGTGTGTCCTGTCGGTTTGCTGACATCTCCTTGAGGTGTGTGTGGAACACGACACTTCAGGTCGATCAGGGCCTGACCCTAATATGACGGTGAGCTACCTAATACTCGCCGTCTACAAGCGCAAGGCTGTTTAGCCCGTGAGATTATTTTAAATTGATTTCATTACCACTTTTATCTCAAAGTTTAACATGTAAAATGGCCAACTTCTATGCCCTTTTTAACCATATTCAAGTGTCATGTTACAACACCCTTCTTTCTGAGATCTTTGCTGCTAACAGTACCTACATAATATCATCTCATTTATTTAAAGGCGAGCTAGAATGAGGTTCTATTCAACTTTAGTAAAGATTTTAGTGGGTCGGTTTAAAAGGGAGGTTCTCAAATATTTCTTTACAGACTCTTTACAAAGAGCAGCCAACCCGAGGTACATTTTATACAACCGCTCTTACGTGATTATGAGGTTATTACACATCTTTCTCTAGATATTTTGGATACACAGATATCTTGTGGATATTATCTAGGCTTTTATAGATTTCAAAACATAAATTTGTGTAAAACTGATCCACTAAAAACCTCTGAAAATCTGCTATTTTACGTGAACTTTGGCCCTCCATAATGTACTCATATATTAAAAACATAAGAAAGTACTTCTGTAAATCCTTGCACATTAAATCGAGATTCTAAATGATGACAGTTTTTCTCAAAATCTTTTAAGGATTTTAAAAGAACACGTATTTCCTGGAACAATTTTTGTAAAATATTTGAGTAGATCACGGAATTACCGAATGCCAACAGAGATTTCAGGCGTTATCTCTCTTTTCTCGCGTTACCCCTCCATCAAACATCGCGTTGCCTTAGATGAAGCACAAGCTTTTAAGAATTTGAGATAAGCAAACGTTAAAAATTCAGTGCAGTAACGATCCTCGTTGCATGGAATATAATTTCATAAATAAAGACCTTTTTATGGATGGGTAGATATCAAATATTTTTTCTTGCTCTGGGTAGAGCGCAAAAATTCCATCGGGATGCATTTAAAACACAACGCGCTATCAATCCGGGTTCGATTTTTAGGTGTCAGACGGTGAGCTACCTATTGCTCTACCAATTGTCTACTAGCCCGCGCTGTCAGCATCCAGAGAGGTGTTTTTATTGATCACTTTGTTGTTCATCCGTCTGTCTGTCAAGACCTTTTATCTCAGGAACGCGTGGCGGTATCGAGTTAAAATTAAAACCTTATACTCAAATTTGCGGTATCTTGAAGCTATGAAATAAATCAAACTAAAAAAAAATATATTTCGACATTCTCAAGGGAATAAAAATTCATAGGGTACTTCTCGTTGACCTACGGTTTCATAGCACAAGTATAGGAATAAATCTAAAAACTGTTTTGTAGTTACGTCAAAAAAAAAAAAGCTGAATAATCTTTGTAACCCAATTCGAACTATTTTCATGGGTATGTTTGTACGGAATCCAACTCGCACTTGCCCGGTTTTTTTTTTGTTGGTGGTGTGAAATGATCTAATAAATAATTCCACACTAGGACAGAGCAGGAGGCTGTTCAAATGCTTTTTCATCCTAGGACCACACGTAGCTCTTTCAGAAGTCGAGCCATGGCCTGAATAGGTTTCTGCCCTGCTGGGCCCCTACTATTTTACTGGCGCGTATGGAACACTATCCTCCATCGACGACTCGGGGTCGGTCCGAATGGCTACCGAAGCGCCGGACAGCGAGCTACCCAATGCTCGACCTACGCAAGCCCACGCCTGCGGTGACTGGTAGTCGGAGTCGGGGTTTGGGCGGCCAAGAGTGTGCTCTCCTTCACAGTTCCCCCTACCTCCTTCACTCATATTACTGCTTCGAAGCAGAAAGTATCAACTTCCCACCTCACTCCGTATCATGGCCTGGACCAGTGCCGTAGGCGAGAGGTCGCCACTACCAGTTCTTAAGGAGCTTAAAACTAAATAAGCTGTTCATGAATATTTCGTGAATTTGAGCCTGTAACAAGGCGTGGCTTTTGAGGAAAAATTTATATCTTTCATTTAGAAGTTGGCGTGATAAATGGCGTTATAATTTAAACACAGCTTGGTCTAAAAAGGCTATCCCTGGAGCTATTTAACTTAAAATGTTACGAAAGCCCGCACAAGAGCGCATACTTCATATACGTATGTCTGAAGCATTCATTAAATTCTGGATTGGTATAAAAAATACACAGTTAACACTGTTATATCTACACTCATAAAAACCTTAAAATCTTCACCCGTCACGTTCTAAACATCATAACTAGTTCAACACTTCACTCAAATCACAGCCTTCTTTTTTCAACATTATGATACATTTTCTATCATTACTGACAGAGAGTTAGGGTGTTATTAAGGTGGAGTTGTATGAGTACGGACAATGAAACAATGAACGTTTGTTTTTTTTTTAACTTGAATCACGGTACTGGAGTACATACCTTAGGGACTTAAATACCTACGTGCAGACGGGGACGTATTATTTTAAGAGTTAAAACACTTCATATTTATTTATTAAATACTCTATGGATACAAAAGTACAGAGGCGGACATAATTCCTTAAGCATTTCTTGCTTCAAATTTCTTCAACAACATGGTTGGGGTCACAGCGGCTGGGGCGAGAGGATTTCCGTTCCCTAAATATGTCGGCATCTTCTTCTGGACCAGGGCCTGGCGCTAGAGGTTGCCACCGCCAGTTGTCTCCACGAAGATACGACGGTGCTTCGTCCAAGCGTGGCTCATGCTCCTGTGTACATACTCGTAATGGTGCACCCGGGCGTTTTTTCGCCTGAAACCGGTGAGGTACTGCCTAGTTAAAGGATAATATGAAAATATCATAAATTGAAAAGTAAAACTAACACACAACCCATATTTGATATCTGTTATCTGGTATTTGACATCTAGGTGTTCAATGTCGAGTTCCGGAATTTTTTCAAATTTGAATATTCGTGAATTGATTCCCAAAATATATGCTGATATGTGATTGGTGTAGTTTTTGTGTTTTAGCTCAAGTGTCTACACAACTGGACAATATATGTAGATTTGTGGAATTTTGAAACAGGTGCGGTCTCGGTAAAATGGAGCTGAGAATTTTATTGCAGTAATGACTCAGCAAAGCTTTCCGAGAAGGCTGACTCGATACTTTTGCTGCTAAGTAGGTACTGAAAGAAGATTAGAATGTATTCCGAATTTTAATAGAACTCAAAGAGATTGTAAGAACTAAACTACTATTTTTTTAAACTCTACTATTTTCTAAAATTAACTATTTTCTAAAATTACTCTTACTTAAAATTATTCTTACTCTACTATTTTCTAAAATTAACATCGGTTAAATGCACCAACTGTGTGAAGTAAAAAAAAAAACATAAGTATTATTAATATTCTACCTGACTCAGCAAACGTTGTTTTACCTTATAAATTATTGAAAGAAAAAAATGGAGGTGGGAATAACAGGTAAAAAATACGACCAATTCTCTGACCCACCAAATACACAAAAAAAAATCATAAAAGTCAGTTTTGATCGATGTTTATTTGTATGTGTGGCTTGCCATACGAGATTTTTATAATTATTAGGTACGCTACAATAATTGATGAAGGATATTCTTGACTAACTAAAATTAAAAGTTTCATAAATTCTGAAACAAAAACTAACTACACTGAACTAAAACAAGTAACTGAAACAAGATATCCTTAGCTGTTTTGATATGTTTTTAAACAAAAACGAATGTGTTTCATATTCATGGGTGATTTCACCATCTGAAGTAGAATTACCTTCCTATAATACCTGTCGGGTAATCCGATCACGTGCCCGCTTGGTTAAGGTAAAACTTTGCGAGATCAAATAAGAGAGATGTCACACGGGCGCTGCCACGGTGCGGTGCGTTGACGCTGCGACCACACACCGATACCTGAGCGGTGACGCTCCATAATCTATCTATATATGGGGGCTGGTAATTATTAGTAGTACGTAATTATAGTTAAGGTAATAAACAACTTTTTCTATGGGACCAAACCTGAAATCGCGAAAAAAAATCAGCAAGTTCAGTACATTTTGACCAGTACATAGATTTTTAAAATTTTGAGAAACTAAAACACCTAAAAACTTGAAATTTTACAGGTAGGTTCCTTATAGAGTGTAGACGTCCGCTAAGAACGGATTTTACGAAAATCCACCCCTAAGGTAAACTGACTTTCACGCGAGCGAGGCCTCTGGCAGAAGCTAGTATGTTTATATTTTATTAAGGCAAAGTCCTGACTCATTCACTCACTGACTCATCAAGTATAAGCCCAAACTTTTGAACCCATTCTAATAAAATTTTGCATAGAGCTTCCTTGTATGACATATACAAAAGATTTTCTAAAATTGAAGATTGAGGAGAAACGGGTATATTTTTTTTAAAATATTTATATAAACTAGTGCTTGACTGCGATCCCACCTGATGGTAAGCAGCGATGAATTTGGATAGAAAAACTTACTTTCACACTAGTGAATCCCCTGCAGAAGCTAGTTTTACACATCAATCTAAAATACATACCATACCAGCCCGTACACGTGGCACTCATTCCGCTGATATTATTGTGTAGTAAAAACACGACGCAGCGCATCAGCAACGACCGTATGGCATCTCTCTAACTTGGAATGATTAGTGGCTGATACAACATAATTTTATCTTCATGCCCTTTTGATTTGGGGACGTGAGTGGAATAAATAGTGTTTACTTTGCTTGCTATTACTTATTTGTTATAGCGACAAAACACAGTTATGTGGGCATTGTTCGGATCGGCAAGCACCGACGAGATTTGTACAAAATAACTTTTAGAATGCTTTAAAACTTTGAAGAAAGTTTTGTACCACCTTTTCACAAGTATTTTTATAACAAAGAGCTAAACAAAACAATGTGGAAACATTCTGAATGCTCCATCGAAAGGGAAATAATAAAATAATTTTCTCCTGCTCTGGGTAAAGCAAGAGAGACTGTCAGACTTTTACTGACAAAAACCTACCTGTGTTGTGCCTTCTGCATTCCAGAGCTGTGGTAATTCTTCCAAAAAATTAGTGTTTCACTGGTGAAAAACTGTGAGCTTAAATTACTTGGAGAACATGGCTTGGGCGATATAAGATTTGTGTAATATCAGAACTTTTTTGTATTTTGTATGCATCCACGACACCAGGAGTCCACTACAATCATACCTTTCTTTTCGACACTTAATAAAGAAACGCTAGGGTCGAAACATCATTAGGTCCGAGTCCGCGTCTCCTTTTCAAGGAAATTTCACACCGACTGGTCGACACTTTATGTGACCAGAGAGCTAGCTCATTCTTCATCCAAATAAATAGCATTGCCATTTAACGTAGCAATGCTGCCAGTCTTTTGGGCACATTTCCGGATAACAGCGATACGGAGAGTATTTTGACACCTGAGTGTATTTTGCGTTTTTGTATATAAGTACTGGACATACGTTAAGTTTAATATTTCTTATGTATCATCATCTTCCTGCCCTGGTCCCGTTTTTTTCTTCCATTCTGTCCTGTCACTCGTCACGCTATCTCTAACTCCCTTTTCTTACATATCACTCCTCACACATTCCATCCATCTCTTCTTGTGGTTTGTGGCTTCTTCCTTAAACATTATTTAAATAAATAAAAAATATTTTATCAAGTAAGAACACATTTTAGTTATCAGTCACCTCCAGCCACGTCAAATGCCTTGTTTCCAAATTCGAAAACAAACTTCCGAAAATGCGTTCGGCAACGAGTTACAATTGACACAGGTACAAAGTTATCCAATTACTGAGCTCAAGCCGTCAAGCCAAACTGTAAGTTACGTTGGAAGCTACGAAGTAGAAGCTAACTTGATCATGTCGCCAATGAGGCTATACGTCAGGAAGCACAACTGAATAGGCCAATTGAAGGGGAAAGATGACTTTCGAAGTGGCTTGAAATTGGTTCGGTGAATTCCTGATTATGTTTTAAGGTATGTACATCAGTTAAACATGTGTATGTAGACTTGAATTCCTTTCTTAGCGTATGCTTTGTTTGTGAAACCGTTTGTTTCGTACTAGCTACTGCCAGCGGCTTCGCTCGCGTAAAGGTTTTTTTCATACTTTTTTCATACTTTTAAAACTTCACCCCGAAATTTATAAAAACCGTCTGTTAGTGCTCGCTTATGTCATAAAAATAACTTTGTGCCAATTTCATTTAGTCTCAGTAAGTTTGGCTATGCGTTGATATAATAATAATATAATATTTCACAACTATCACACGATGCCGTCTAGTCCCAAGCTAAGCAGAGCTTGTGTTATGGATACTAGACAGCTGATATTTATGTATTTAGAAATATATGAGTATGTTTAATACTTATATATTTCTAAATACATAAATATTATAGATAAATTACACCCAGACACAGAACAAATGATCGTGCTCATCACACAAACATTTGTCCTGGGTGGGAATCGAACCCACGGCCTCTGGCATAGCAGTTAGGGCTATACTGACCACTAGACCAACAGGCCAGTCAAATAAAAAGATGTTTTAGTCAGTCTGTTTATCAGTTTATATAGAGGTATATAGATTTATAAACAATTTTATGTAAGAAATCTATACTTATAACGCTAGAAATGTGAACTGTCAATATTACGTGATGTTGCCATACGTAGCTAATACGCAAACGCTCTTATCAATCAGTGTTGTAAGACTAATTTAATGAGAAATAGCGCTTTACAATAAACTACCAGACGTCAATTTAAGAACAAATTAAAACAGTATATTAATTGAAAAAAGCTATTACACGACACATACTCGTTCTGACGTTTGTGGCAGTACGAGTAATTCCGGCAAGGTGTTCAAGGGACTATGTGCCTTATATTAACTACTGCTTGACTGCGATCCCACCTGATGGTAAGCAGTGAATTACCATCCACCCACCCATTGCATCAACGATTGCATATCGTTGATGCAATGGGTGGGTGGATGGTTCGAAAGAATCATTGTGTCCTAGGAATTTTAAGGGTAACACGTGTATTTTAGTCAATAAAAGTCTTAAGCTAAGAACTCACGAAGCGGTTTCCACCCGCGACCGCCGCGGTTGCGGGTCCATAGCTTCTGTACAATGTACATATATATGTAAAAAAATACATTTCTCGACGCGTTTTACGCCCGCGGTGTGCGCGGTTGTTTGTGGCTCCCGTTGCATCGGCGCGGGCCATCTTGTAACCGCATGTCTTGCGGTAATCACAGGCAGGTTAGTGAGAGAAAATTGCAACCGCGATGGCTGCGTAACCGCACAAAACTGCGGTCTCGTGAGTTTAGAAATAAAGCAGCGGTTTTCTCTACCGCAGCGGGTACGGTTGAAAACTGCTTCGTGAATACTTCGCCTGAAACTATCTCTTGCTCTAAGTGGAGCTATTTAATGAATTGGCAACACAAAAAAAAAGACAGTGCTTCAAGAGATTTGCTATTTAAACATTGTTCTCGTGGTTGCAGATGGTTTGAATGTAACTTTAAGAGTGTAATTTAAAACTAAAGAGTGCATACTTCAGACTTAGTGAGATACGAACAAAGAAATTACACAGTATAAATAGATTCGTATCTAATTTACATACAAAGTAAACTGAACAATTTATTCAATATAAGTATTGTAGTCCAAGAAATTCGCTGTAACTTTTTTCTACGCCTTGTAAAATAAACACTGTCTCCACAATCAATTTCGAACTTTATCTCCGTGTCCTAAAGTACAAATTAATATAATCTTTATTTACTAACATTTAATATCGGTAAAACTTAATGTCCCACAAAATTGTTTAGTGTCACATAAAAGAAGCTTTTTGATTTATATAACTTTAATTTATTTTGCAGGTAAGGTGGCCAGTTGCTGTTGCAAAATGAACTCTTTGATTAACTAGTTAAGAGTGTCAATTTATTTCATAAGTTAACTTTGCTTTTTGCTGTCAATAAAACAGGCAGTTTAAGTTGCATTTTAGTCCCAAACATTAAGTTTGTAGAGTATTCTTAGCTTCAAACGTTATGCAATAACGTCGTGTATTTTAATAATTACACGTTTTGTATTAATCCAAGATTATGTTATGCTGGTAAAAGATTTTGTTATCAAACATGAAAATGTAACAAACATAAATACACACACACTTTTTTTAAATCACGATTAGGACGAAAGACTTCTCATTAAAAGGGGCTTTCCACACTCGCCTATCGTTATCGTCGAGCATGGCTTAACAGGTTGGTGCTTCATCCAATACAATTCAACGCAATTTTCGATGAAGAGGCAACGCGTGAAAAGAGAGATAACGGCTAAAAACTATTGGCATTCGGTAATTCCGTGATTTAAAATTTGTCGTCATTCAGAATCTTGATTAAATGTGCAAGGCTTCTATAGATGTACTTTTTTATATTTTTAATATAATATTATCAGTACATTACAGAGGACTAAAGTCCAAATAAAATAGTAAATTTTCAGAGGTCTTTACTGGATTAGTTTTATACAAATTTATGTTTTGATTTCCATAGAAGCCAAGATAATGTCCGCAAGATATCTGTGTATCCAAAATACCTGGAGAAAGATGTGTAATAACCTCATAATTACGTAAAAGCATATATACATAAATGCAGTTCTTTACCAAGAGTTTTTTTTTTTTTTAAAGAAATTATTTATTCTAATTATTGAAAAATAATATGGAAATCGAGGCGGCATGGCGGCGTTTTATGTCAGTAAAGTATCGGAACCTATTCGTATTTACGTACGCATACACAAATAGTAGTGACGCTACCAAAATTTATCCTAATAGGGAATTTTTTCATCATCATCATCACCAGCCTTTTAACGTGCCCACTGCTGGGACACAGGCTTCCTCTCTAAGAGAGGGAATGGGCCGAACCACGCGGGCCCGGTGCGGGTTGGTGAATGTCACATGTCTTCAAATTTTGGGTTCTAGGACATGCCGGTTTCCTCACGATGTTTTCCTTCACCGTTTTGAGAGCAGTGGTGATGAAATAAATTACACAAAGTAATGCGCTTAGCTGGGTTTGAACCCGCGACCTACAACTCGTAAGTCGGGGCCGTTACCACTCGGCCACTGCTCTAATTAGGTAATTTATTAACCTACAATAATTCGCCCTTTTACTCGGTACATGTGATCAAGGCATAACTGCCCTTTGTTTCATATCACTCCTCACAAAATCCCTCTCCATCCATCCACAAACACTCATATTCTTTTAGTACGAGTAACATGCGTTTCTAATAATATACACCGTTATATTTTGATCGTTTTAATCCCGTGGAGGATCGATTCGGTACATGAAATACTAGCGATTTGTAAACAGATAATTAAAAAAAATATTTTTTTTAAACTCGCATTAATCTACGCATGTACGAAATTAATTTCTTTAAATAAATATCAGCTGAGCTAGGCCAATGAACTGTAGGTAGATAGTACGCAACGACCTACAACTACCCACAAGGTTACTTAAAGAAATTAATTTCGTACATGCGTATTTTAATTCGACTTATAGAAATAACTTTACCAATCGATAGTGTTTCATGTACCGAATCGACGCTCCACGGGATTAAAACGACCAAAATTTAACGGTGTATAAACTTAATATTTAACAAATAGTTGAATTCAAATTAGAGAACATTAGCGCTGATGATACTGCTGCAAACTTCTTACGAATGAAGGTACATAATTTGGAGGTTACAAATACACGTCCTGGCCAAGAACTAAGCCTACTACAAGTTATTTCATCCCCATCTATTATTACCACTGGGCTTCCATAACTTGTTTTGACAAACAACTAGAGTCCGCAATAGATTGTCCTAGGATCATAGAGTACGGAACTTTCACACTGGCAGACACTAACCGCCTTATTCCTAAACGCGGTCTAAAATAGTTCCGGGACTATTACTACGTTTAAGCCGTTAAATCGTAGTGGATCAACGCCACAGAGAAGCAACGCTATCTAAATGAAGTTTTCGGGATTATTACTAAATTAAATACCAATTAAAAGCGATCTAATTGTATTTCCGGGACTATTATTAGGTTTGATGCCAATTAATACTAGTAATAGTAATAGTTCCGGGACTATTACTAGTTTTAATTGGCATTAAACCTAATAATAGTCCCGGAACTATTTTAGATCGCGTTTTTGAATAAGGCGGTAAAGATCCAATTACTCATAATATGCCCTAAACCTTTCACCTTTCTCCGATCCATATAAAGATTGTTTGTAAAGCGGGAACTAAATTAGGCCGACGCACAAGTGGTCCGCGCCTAAGTCGAACGTAGAGTCACGTCGCGTGGCGTGGATCTAATGTAGCTCTACAAATCTACTTGTTATATAAAATAAGATAAATATATATCTGACTGACTTGCGAAGGATCCTTAATGTCAGAAATCGTCAAATTTTATGAGTGAAACGTTGAAACCTAATGACATTCTTGGTTTGCTTAAGGCCTGGTTCTACTCATTTTGACCTTTTTTAAACCTATGGATATCCACAAATATAAAAGAGAACACCATGAAAATTTATTTTATTAAAATTGACTATATGGCCAAGGGCTTGGCAATAAAACACGAAATAAATTAGTTGGCTCGATAAAAAAAAAATCGCGAATCTGACCCTATTTTACGATTTGAAAGGTATTTATTTACGAGATTACGTTACGGAAGTATTTGAAAGTTACAAAAAAAATAAAGCTTGTTTTTTGAAAGCGCTTTGCAAGAACAAAAATTTTGAATAGTTGTTGTTTTTTTTTTTATATAGAAATAAAACCGCTGTTTTGGGGCCACGAAGACGACATAACCCCGAGCGAAGTTCATACAAAAAACAACAGTGACTAGAACTGACCCTTAAAAAGTGCGGTTACTAGAACTGGGGACCGAGGCCTTTTAGTACTGTTTGTGCTCTATGCCTTGACTTGATAGCAATAACGTCTACGGATTACTGGCCTAGAGTATGATATTGTTTATTAGACAGGACCAACTTCTGAGCACCAGACCTAGACTAAATTGTGAGACATTGAAAGTTTGTGTCGGGAAAATATTGGACACAGTTTCAAAATGAAATGGAGTTGGAAAATTGAGTCCATTTGTTTTTAAGTATAGGATTTAGTTGTAGTTTAGTTTAGGTATACTATTAGAAGTTTGTAGACTAATTGAATTCCATTTTTGTGAGTTGTTTTTATGTGTTTGCTAATGATTGTCTTCTGCCATGATTGTCCTCTATGACTGGGTGAGAATTGCTATTTTGTAATTGCGTAGGAGCGTGTAGATCACTACGCTCTGTCAACGACTCAGACTCGGTCCGGTCCGTTAATGACCAGCCAGATCTTTATTTTCTTTTTTTTTGGCGAGATACCCATTGCTCATCGTCCGCAAATCCGCCTGGTAGTCGAGGTTAGTACCGTGCATCTGCTTAACATGGCTTGGTATTAAATATCTGCACAACGCAGCAACGTGCAGACATCAGGTAGCGCTCAGTTTCACGTTGATGATACAGAGCGGAATAATAACCTGGCTCTAAGAAACTAAATTTTACAATTGGGACCTATGCTTATTTTTGTACAAAATTTTATACTAAACAACAAATATCACTAAAATAAACCTTTTTTCTGAAACCAGCATGAATATGGATTTATTAAATGAAACAGTAATTAGCATTCTAAATATTAATTTGAAGAGTGGGACGCGGTGGGAATATCTCGCTTTCTCTTTTGAGCACACGCAATCTAATGGCAGTGACGTCACATTTCAGTATGTACATCCTTATACTGTTATTTCAAAGTTTCCTCTTCCACCAGATTTGGAAGTTTTCTAAGTTGAATTTAAAAAATTCTTAAGTTACTTTTGGATACAAACAATAAAAAAAAATTGAGTAGTAAAAATACGATGCTAATAATATTGCGTAGTGCTCCACAATAACCACTCTACTACATCTAACGCCCACGGGACTGATCTTCTTTGTCCACGAGCATATAAAACAGCTGCCCGATAAAGGGTCAACAGTAATAAACAGAAATGTTTGAGTTAGGAAAGTCAGCAAGCGTAACAAATTACATGAAACTTTTGAGCAGCCCACATGATTGGCTCCCTAGCGTTCTCGGGTACACTCAAATATATGAGTTTTACAGGGATGGACTAAGGTTTTACTTAAAAGAAATTATAAGTAAATAAACATCACTTTTCAAAGGTTTAGACCTTCATTTCGCAAGTTATTATTAATTTAGGTCTAGTATCATTTAAGATAAAAATGTTTTATTTCACTTAGATCTTCCTGGAAACTTCTAAAACGTCAGAAGCTGGTACATGATTCCAGTTGGTCGTTTCCTATGAAGAAGAATCACATATAAAATATTCCACACACGTAACACGCTCTTTTACAAAATTTTTTTTTTTTTACATAATTTACACTTAACATTTTTTTATAGGTATGAGAGGATAGTGTAAATTAGTCAGTCTATTTTGCCAATCAACCTGGCACAGGTTCTGGCTTCAGGCTGCTATTGAAATATTCCGTATTAAAATCTCAATAAGACACTCGGGAGTCTGATTCATTTCATTTTCTAATCCATAACATTTTTCTAGGATTAGACCCAATTAACCCATTTGGATCCATTGTCCTTGTACAGGGACAATTATTGTTCCACTACCCACAAAAAGAAAAAAAAAGCCACAAATTTTCATTTAAGTATTTTAAATATTTTTCGTTTTATTCTGAATTTGGTATACCAACCAGTGTATCTTATGAATGGTATCTATTCTTTTTTTTTTATTGTGTTCAAAATGATAATTTCATCCACAGAAATTAAAACTAATATTAACTTCCCAACATAAGGTGTTTTATTATATAATAATAATAAATCATTTATTCTCAGGTATCTTGGCCCATAGATATAAACCTTACAGACTAAAATATATGAAGTAAATAAAGTTTATTGTTAGTAAATAAGACTTATGACTACGTTAGTAACACTTCCACTGCACTAAATCATTTTGTGCTGTTCTGTGGCACCTGTCCGCGGAAGCGACGGAACACCACGCCCTGCGGCCAAAAGTCTTTCTTCAACACAAGGGGCAGAAAACTGTTCGGGACTCGCAGTACGAAGTTTCTGCAGTTCCTTTGCCACAAGCGTCGGCACGTCGTCAGGGTCGGTCTCCTTGAACAGCATGATAATATCCTGCAGGCTTTTCTTAGTCCCGTCACGCCGGCGGGATGGCATCTGGTCGCGCTTATTCAGCACGCTGAACAGCAACAGCTTCGCAGCAGCTATGTCGTCCTCGCTGAAGTTCGTTGCGCAGATCTGGACTGCAGATACCTCGTCCATCACATCCAGCTTCTGCTGTAGGAACGCCAACACATGATGAGTAGTTACGAGCGACAGCTTGCGCTGAGCTAATCAGTATAAATATTACGTAAATAACACGTCCACTTCGGCCCGCGGCACAAGCTAGAATGAAATCATTGAAATGATTATATGTTGCTCTGCAATTTTTTACAACTTATTATTAGGTTGTACTATCAATAAGAATAAAAAGTTGAAAATAATATGTGTTTATTTTTAAGTTTTTCAAACGGTAGGTCATACTTTATTCAAGTGTCCTTCTATAGGGACATAGGGCAATTTTGCAAATTATCGAGCACTATGGTGGTTGCACAGGATTTTCAGGTTGCAAACTTGGGTGTAAAGTACTCCAAAAGAATCTAACAATATATAAAAAAAATCGTAGATACATGCGCGTTTGCGATGTTTGATGTCGATATCAGTAAGTTTTTGTTATTTAGTGAAAACCTGATATTTTACTATTTTTGAGAAACTATGAAGCCTAGACGCACTACTTTGGCATCAAATTTAAGCCAATTAAATTTTCTTCAATTTCTTGCTTCATGCTTGTCTCTAAGACCATTAATTTAGCTAGTACCAACGTGTCTTTGAACATGAATCAAACTCAAAACTTTCGCTTTTGAAAGAAAAATGCCTGCGTTTGACAAGCTTTATCTCTGTAATTAATGGACCTAGAATGCTAGGGTTAGGCTCAAATTATAACAAATATACTTGGGAAATGTTTACTTAGGGTAGTTTTTTCGAAAAAACTGAAACAACTGCCAAAATTTCCCAGTTTTTCGAGCACCATGGAGGTAGCTCAGGATTTTCAGGGTTGCAAACTTGGGTGTAAACTATTCTCAAGAGTCCAACATATAAAAAAATCGTAGATTCATTCACGTTTGCGATGTTGAATGTCGATATTGACTGGTCAAAATATAAAATGGGCCGTGAGTAAAATAATTTAATTAATGCGTTCAATCCGTCCCTGGTAAATTGAAGCCATTATCCGAGAAAATCCTTTATAGCCGAAATATTTGATAGGTTTAATTTATTTCTGAATATTTTACAGGAATTTAAGGATTATCAAGACCCTTTACATTGGTTTAATAGCTGTAGAACAGGCTCATGATACCAATTTTAAATACCGTTTTCAGGAAACTCATAGCCGAACAATTTTAATTGAAATAAACTTAATGTTCTGGATTAATTTCTGCATATGAGAATACATTACACTTTATAACTATAATATTATTCACACACTAAGGGTTTTTTAATATCATGCAGATTTCATAATGCATGAGGGATTGCCCCGCCCCGCATGCGTCCCGCGTGCATATTCCCCGCATTCCGCATTCAAGGAAATTCGCATGCGGAACAAATCCGCACGCGTGAGGAAATCCGCACGATATTAAAAACACCCTAAGGGTGTTATGGTGGTGTTATGTTAACCTCCTACACCCTACATTCAAAAAACCCTACACCCTAAGGATGTTATGAAATTATTTCATTTTTGTTCCATAAGCAGAAAATTTCAAAAGGCAAAAAAATGCATCCCGTGAGCATATTGCACGCATTACAATAAATACTCGTACGAAAAGGACATTTGTGAAGGTTATGTATACGGAGTAAACTCGCATGCTTGATGAAATCCGCACGATATTAAAAAAACCCTAAGTGTTATAGAGTCGAAAGTTTATGATTGACTCGACTCGATGTCACTAAACACTAAAAAATTACAGGTTATAACATTCTCGAAAAACAGTAAAAACATAATTAATTATAACTACACTATCAGGGGAATAGTAGTAGATAGAGTAAAAGTAGTACGTGATCTGGGTGTTATGTTTGACTCGGTTCTGTCATTTAGACTCCACTATGACCACATTTGTTTACTTACTGTCTTTTATATTACGAAATGCCAAACCATTGAAAGATCCGCAAACATTGTTAATATTGTACTATTCCCTGGTAAGATCTATGTTGAAGTACTGCTCTTCTGTGTGGTCCCCAATATAAAAATATATATATATATATATATATATACACCACTATTTTTTAATTATGGCAAATACTTAAAGTGCTTATTAGAAAAGGTCTTGTTATTATATAAGTAAAGTCTCAATGCATAATATTCATAACCAGCAAAGTTATGAGTGTTTGTATAGATCCCAAAATCTCACTCAATTTCTGGAAACATTGTACAGGACTATAGGTTATTGTTTATAAATGAAAAAATGTCAATAAAAATGGAAAAACACTGCGCTTAGTATTTTCTAGTAGTAATTGTTATGAATAATGATTCAATTATGAATTTACCAATAATGACAAATTTTCGTGGACAATTTTGGAATTTCGTTTTTTGTACTTTTGACTACATAAATATGATCAGTAACGGGTACTGATTGAGCCCCATTTTTTTGTGCACTAATTAAAAAATAGGGGTGTATAACACTCACATAGATCGCATAGAATCTGTACAGAGAAGATTTATCAGAGTTTATAGTGCAAAATGCGGCCTTAGACGTATGCTCCCCAATTACAATCAGCAACTATCGGAATTATCTGTGTAAATTGTAATATCATTAACAATTTGAATTATCTGTATTAATTTTGTCATTTGTTAACTTCTTCATGTTACTTCACCGTTAGTATCACTAATGAAGCATGCTAAATATTGAATGCTGTGTACAGTTATACTTGGACTTCAGATTAATGTACTATATGTTGTGTTTACTGTGCTGATTATCTTAGTCTGTAGTCTGTCACTGTACCTATCAAAATAAAATAAAAATTGTATGTTTATTACTTCTTTACGTTCAATCCACCGAAGATTTGCCACTTCTTTCTGGGCCGCCTTCAACAGCGCTTTCCTTCAGCAAGAACCCATTGCTTGGCGAACCTTGCGTAGTGGTCTATGTGCATGCGGCTGACGTGACCCACCCAATTCTATTTACCCTGCCTTAAATAATGATAATTTCGCTTGAATATTTTTGCGCCATAATTACGCTTGGCATCGACATTTTGTGGTTAAGTTTAGTTTTCAGAGAACAACGTTTATTCTGTCAAGCTTTGTCGTCTACCATTATTCAATATAATGTAATATATTACTAAAAGTGACTTTATTTCAAGTTGTCCTTCAGGTTACTAAAAGAGGTTTTTTTAAGCTAAAATTACATTAGAACGACGTCGTGTGGCGTGGATCTAATGTAGCTCTACAAGTCTAGTTGCCATATAAAATGTATGGAGACCAACGCACCCAGATCGGCGTGTGTGGCCCACGTGTGCACATTGTAGTTCTACCTTTAAAGTTTCACGTATATATCGTCAACTTACACTTACTTAATAATTAACTGACAAATACAAAATTTCGAATCAAGGCATTTTTAAGTACTAAAAGTAATTATAATTATTCAAAGTTTTGTGTTTGTTAAATAATGAGTTTTTGCAGTATGTCGCCGAAAATGACAATCTGGCTGAAAGCAAGGACGCAATTTTTCGATAAAAATTTTTTGTTACAGGAAAAATGTTATAAATCCTGTCTGAGTTACATAACTGCCTTACAAATACACCTGAAGGTAAGGACCCAAGAGTACAGGAAATATCATTGATATGGTATAATATTACAACATAACAATCGCACATTGTGAATGTAGGTACATACCTATATTCAGAATGAGAAACTAGATCGATTTCAGCTATTTTTTGGGTTGTATGTTTTTTATAAAAAGTTTTTATTTGACTTTTTTTTTCAATTATATTCATGAAAAAAATAAATACTTTAATATTAATTTTGTATTTACAAATCAATAGTGTTTCATGTATCGAATCGGGAAAATCGGGATTAAAATGGCCAAAATTTAACAGTGTACAAGTATGTTTATCAGTTAGTACTGATAACAAAAGCTTTGCTTAGTTTGAGATTAGATAGCGTTGTGTGAAAATTTTGAAAATATTAATTAATATTAATACTATATATTCCATATAGTATTAATATTAATTAATATATTTTTCATTTATTCATTTATATTCATGAAAAATAGCACTAAAAAATCGTCAATTATCACACAAACTACTACAAACCTACACGTGTAATAATAAAACTGCTAAACTTGTCTCAAAGTTATTTCTAGTCTTCAAACAAATCCTTTCGATATTCCATTCAGTTCCTCTGAATTGCACTCGCAACCACACTGAACTAAACTCTGCAGAAAATGAGTCGGAATTTCATTACCTCTATGGTATAGCTAACGAGTGGTTTTAATCAAGTGAGCTCAGCTCAACATAATAATTAGTTTGGCACTAATATTTTGAGCTGTTCCAGGACTAAGCTTATTCCCGTAGATATTTAACAGGATTTTAGACGTAAGTTAGTTAGAGGAACCTGCATATTTTGATCGTCTTTAGTAAATCTTAATGTTAGTAACTCTGTCATCAGGAGTTTAACTTCCGAAATTGATTCATAAATTTTAGATATTTTGGCTTCATTATCTCAATTTAGAGAGCAGTGGTGGCCGAGTGGTAGCGGTCCCGACTTACGAGTTGTAGGTCGCAGGTTTAAACCCAGCCAGGCGCATTACTTTGTGTAATTTATTTCATCATTGACTTTTATTACTTATAAAAAATTATAAATAAAAAAACTTTTTTAAAAACAAGCTTTCAATTAAATGGGCTGAAAAGAAGGAAATAAACTTTTCCTTTGTTACTTTTACTATCAATTTATAACGGCATTACACAATTTATATGATACAAAAGCTTGTTGCGAGATTTTGAAAATATTAAAATCAATAGATGAAGTTATTTAACTTATTTAATTAATGAAGTTATTTAGCTGTGTATTTACACAGTTAAATCTCGCGACAAGCTTTTATATCATATAAATTGTGTAATGCCGTTATAAATTGATAGTAAAAGTAACAAAGGAAAAGTTTATTTCCTTCTTTTCAGCCCATTTAATTGAAAGCTTGTTTTTAAAAAAGTTTTTTTATTTATAATTTATTTTTTACTTTTTAGTTATACCTTATTTAAATTACATTTGTATTCTCAGTAAATCCTTTCATTTTTTACCTTATAGGAAAGCATAAGAAACTTAGTCTGCTATCTTTAGAAGTCTGCCAGGTTTCTTCTTATTTTATTTTTTTATGGTAGGTAAAATCATCCAATGACATCCCCTGCCCTTGGGCTTGGTTTGGTCGGTTACCGGACGGACGGACAGCGAGCTACCCATTGCCCGCCGTCCGCAAGCCCGCGCCTACGGTGGCAGGAAATCGGGATCGGAATTGCGGCGGCGGCTGCGGCATGAGCGCCGTTGCCTGATGCGGCCGGCCTTCTCCTTTGCTAGCATTACTGCTTCGCAGAAGGAGGCGACCACCTGAGAAGTCTACCCGGTTGGATTTATGAAACAAAAATGATGATGGTGGATCGTAAGACTAACAATCAACCTCACAAGAAATAGCCAATTGCGAAGTTGTCCAGAGTTTATCTACCTGGGATCTACAATCACACATACTGGGAAATGCGGAGAAGATTCAAGCACCATAAAAAGATTGACGCTCTTGAAATGTGTCTACTGAGGATAAAACAGACTGCTCAACGCACTGTCGTTTCTATTCTTATAGAACTTTGAATCAAAACAAAAACTTTCGTGCATTGTGCAACAGCGAATTTTTAAGATGTTTAGATATATCATACGCAATGAAAGCTCTTTGGAACGTTTAGTGGTACAGGGAAGAGTAGAGGGCCTAAATTCGATGGGGTTGTATCGTTTAACGGCGGAGTTCCAATGACCACGATCCAGCTCCGTCATCATACCCTGGTGGTTACCATAGGAACTTCGTAAGAAATCGACACAATCCCATCGATTTTGGGCTCATTTGATTTTTATTGATGAGTACTTGGATCTTATATGGTAACCGGTGTCTGATGATGTAGCTAAAAGGTTGCCATAAGAACTCCGCAATTAAACGATATAACCCCATCGACTTTAGGCTCATTTGATTTTTAATGAGAAGTACTTGGATCTTATAAAGATCCAAGTACTCATCAATAAAAATCAAATGAGCCCAAAATCGATGGGATTGTGTCGATTTCTTACGAAGTTCCTATGGTAACCTTCCAGCTCCATCATCAGAACCCGGTTACCATATAGGATCCAAGCACTCGTCAATACAAATCAAACGAGCCCAAATTCGATGGGGTTGTGTCGTTTAACTGCGGAGTTCGTATGATCACGTTCCAGCTCCATCATCAGACCCTGGTTACCATATAGGATCCAAGTAATCGTCCTTACAAATCAAATGAGCCTAAAGTCGATGGGGTTATATCGTTTAATTGCGAAGTTCCTATGGCAACCTTCCAGCTCCATCATCAGACCCTGGTTACCATATAGGATCCAAGTACTCGTCAATACGAATCAAACGAGCCCAAATTCGATGGGGTTGTATCGTTTAACTGTGGAATTCATATGACCACCTTCCGGCTCCATCATCAGACCCTGGCTGCCATATAGGATGAAAGTACTCGTTAATACAAACTAAACGAGCCCAAATTCGATGGGGTTGTATCGTTTAAATGCGGAATTCCTATGACCACCTTCCGACTCCATCATCAGACCCTGGCTACCATACATGATAAAAGTACTCGTCAATACTTATCAAACAAGGTCAAACTCGGTGGGGTCGTATCGTTTAACTGCGGAGTTCCTATGACCACCTTCCGGCTCCATCATCATACCCTGGCTACAATATAGGATGAAAGTACTCGTCAATACAAACTTAACGATTCCAAATTCGATGGAGTTTTGTCGTTTAAGTGCGGAGTTCCTGTGACCACCTTCCAGCTCCATCATCAGACCTTGGTTACCATATAGGATGTAAGTACTCGTCAATACGAATCAAACGAGCCCAAATTCGATAGAGTTGTATCTTTTAACTGCGGAGTTCCTATGATCACCTTCCGGCTCCATCATCAGACCCTGGCTATCATACAGTTTCAAAGTACTCGTCAATACTAATCAAGCGAACCCAAACTCGATGGGGTTGTATTGTTTTATTGCTGAGTTCCTATGGCTACCTTCCAGCTCCATCATCAGATCAGCTCCTTGTCATCATAATGTTGCATTGTCACCCGATTTACACATGCATGTAAAATTTCAGCTCAATCGGTTGAAGATATCTGCTTCAAAATTGAGTTGCAAGATTTGAGCCGAACATACATAGTTACATACAGTGCAAGCTAATAGAAAGCTTGTAAAAAGAAATCTTTTTTCAAATAAAACTTGGCCTGAGACTAGGAATTATATATTTGTGGGTGATATAAGTATAGAAACCATGTAAGAAAATCTATAACATATGTAAATTGTTTTTTGAAGAAAAACCAGTGTATTAGCAAAAAGTTGTGACAGCAACTGATAACTTATGTGTATAATATAACTATGATAATTTATGTGTATAACAAAACTTATCAGTGCTTTGATTAGTACTACTAACGAGGTTTTAACAATATCAAAAAGTAACTTAAATCAAAATGAACTTTTCAAATCCGATCGAAGTCAGTTTCAGCTTTCGAATCATTGAGAACACGCCCCAATTCTAACCAATATTTGAAATGTTAATTGCTTCATTTAATAACCAATTTGGATGTTGTTTAAAAAAAAAAATACTATTTAGTCGTATTTGTTGTTAAGTATAAAATACTGAGAGCAGTGGTTGCCGAGTGTTACCGACCCCGGCTTACGAGTTGTAGGTCGCGGGTTCAAACCCAACCAGGCGCATTACTTTGTGTAATTTATTTCATCACTACTGCTCTCAAAACGGTGAAGGAAAACATCTTGAGGAAACCGGCATGTCCTAGAACCCAAAATTCGAAGACATGTGACATCCACCAACCCGCACTGGACCCGCGTGGTTGATTACGGCTTATTCCCTCTCCGAGGAGGCCTGAGTCCCAGCAGTGGGAACATTATAAGGCTTATGCTATGTTATACTATAAAATACTGCAAAAAATAAACAGAAGATGAAGATTTCTTGCGATACACAATTCACACGGGATGTCAGTGAACTCCTAGGTAAACTTAGAAAAGCACATATGAACTGAAAAATTCACATTCACTTGCCCGGTATTGAGCTCGTAACTTTTTTGACTGGTCTAGTATTTAGTGGCCCTGACTCCTAAGCTGGAGGTCGTGGGTTTGATTCCCGCCCAGAACAAATGTTTGTGTGATGAGCACGATCATTTGTTCTGTGTCTGGGTGTAATTTATCTAAAGTATGTATGTATTTATAAATATATAAGTATGTTTATTAGTTGTCTAGTACCCATAACACAAGCTCTGCTTAGCTTGGGACTAGACGGCGTTGTGTGATAGTTGTGTAAAAAAAAAAAGACTTCGTGCATGACAGACAGTGCCGTCATCGCAAAAAGCGTTTACTTTCTTAACTCGATAACCAACACAGAGTTTCAAAATAAGCACTAGCTTTAAAATAGCCCCATATTTCAAGCGTTCTCAGTTTATAAACTTCACGGCGAAATTGGCAAGCGATCAGAAAGTACTATGACGCTATATCATTGATATTAAATTCTAAGGAAGAACCAGGAATGCCGTAAGCATGTAGGCACTTATTCATAACGGGGGAAACCTTAACGAGCAGTTTTATTCACGTAAAGCTGGTTATACACACGTTAATGTTGCTGACTCGTCTTAACGAAGGGTTATGGCGGAAATGCACGAGTGTGGAACTGGCTTTAGAGAAGATGTTAGTAAGATGACTTTACAGCTTTACTGTACAACATTATATATATATTAACAATATTATAGACATGAATTAATTTACGCATGTACAAAATTAATTTCTTTAAGTGGGCGAGTTCAATGACATGTAGGTAGTTATTACACAACGACCGATAACTACCTACAAGTTATTGACTCGTTTACTTAAAGAAATTAATTTCGTACATGCGTATATTTGTTTGAGTTTTAGAAAAAAAGTACTTTATTTTTTTTAAATTTTAACTTTATAAATCGATAGTGTTTTATGTAATGAATCGATCCTCCACGGGATTAAAACGACCAAAATTTAACGGTGTATATGGTCTTGAGTTTTTGGACAGTTTGAAAAGTGACCGAACAGTTGAATGAAAAATTGTATAAATGAATCCATAGACTGGACAAGAAATGTCGTCGGTCACAATAATTATATTTTAATAATGAAACAAAAATAAAAATAGCAAATGGAATCAAACGTTTTTCTAAGTATAATAAAATATAGATTACTTTAATTTTTAGGGTATCGTTCGCAAATGATGCCAGTGGAATCTGCCTAAAAGCAAAATATGTAGATCTACGATCCAAAACCCGATATAGACCTTTGGAAGATACACAAGTGAACGAATCGTTAAACTAATAGAGCCACAATTTACATTTTATTTTAAAACAAAACAGTTTCAAACAAAATCCTACCTGCAAGCGGAGTGAAAACTATTCCAATACGAATGGTATCGATTAATTATTCGAATCACCTGCTCCCGCATACCATTAACTGCGCGAATCGGATTCCTTCGTGTAAAATCGATTGCCGACTCGATTTGTGTGGAGTGCTCGAATTGCTAAGGGTGGCTTGACATGGCGCGCAAATACTCGAGCTTTGAACGATACGAGGCGACCTGAAAATCGAGTATTGTAAGGAGGCGTGCTCACTCTCATGAGCTCGCTTGGCACCACGTCTCTCAATATATACATGTATACATTTGTCATATAAACGAAAAACTGATTGACATATCAATGCACAATCAAAACTACTTGGATTGGGAACGTGATATTTTGCTACAAAGTTTATTTTTCTGATGAAGGCAAGCAATAAGGCTAAGAACTCACAAAGCGGTTTTCACCCGCGCCCGCCGTGGTAGAGGAAACAGCTATTTTATTTCAAGCTTGTCATTGTAAGATAATAATTGTATCATTTAAAAAGTAGGACACGTTTGCCAAAATTCTATATAATTACGCGACTATCGACCGCAAGCCTGGCGGCCGGATTATTCACCAGGCACTGCGCGGTCGTCCGCCAATCGACCGCAGAGCATGCGGGCACAAAACGCCGAGGCGGCGGGCGACTGCCGCCAGTGCGATTCTACAAGTTGCCCGCCGGTACAGCGAGAGCCGCGAACAACCACGCAGACCGCGGCCGTAAAACACGTCGTGAAATGTGCTTTAATTTTTTTGCATATAATTATCTGCATTCTACAATAGCTGTGGGCCCACAACCGCGGCGGCCGTGGGAAAAAATCGCTTCGTGAGCTTATAGCCTCAGAGAGGACTTTTCAAAAATTCACCCCCTCAAGGGTTGAAACAAGGGTTCAAAGTTTGTATGAAGAAATCAAACAGCTAGCCAACGCTAGCAGTAGCTACTGTCAATAATAAATAATGTGCTATCGTCTGGAGTTACCATTAGGTTGCAACATCTTTGATATTACAGAGAAATTTTCAAGATGGACTTCAATGAGAGTTTGGCCAATAAATCAGTCAAGTGCAAGTTTCAATAGAATAGGGAATAGGAAGCGCCGATCTTCTTCTGCGATGCAGTAATACGAGCAAAGGGGATGACCCCACGCGCGCCTCAAGGAGTTGTCAGCAAACCGTAGGGACCCAGCAGGGTCGAAGCCTACTTACTGTCTGCTTCTGAAAGGAAGATTCAGCCCTGGTATGAAAGACAAAGAAGACGTTTTTAGTCAGTAAAAGTCTGACACACCCTCCCGGTCCACCCAAGGGCGGTAGATGTCATTGGATGTTTTTCCCAACGGTTTCCCCAGTAAGCTTTGACACTGCTGGGCCCCTACGGTTTGCTGACAACTCCTTGAGGCGCGCGTGGAACGATACGCGCTGTCGACTACTTGGGCTTGGTTTGAACGGTTACTGGACGGTCGCACAGCGAGCTACTCATTGCTCGCTGTCCTAAGTCATAAGATCATTTACTGCCTAAAAAAACCAAGTGCATATTAGTAGCCCTTCGCATTTTAGGGTCACGGTGACTCCTTTGAACAAATGAACGGGTATTGTAATTCCCGTTGGTATTGTAATTATTCCAAAACCAGCTGGGTTGCATTCGTAGTTGCCGAAATTGAAACCCTAATGTAGTGCTTAAATTAATACGACTTGGTTACATGGCTATGCCCTAAATTCAATTGAACAGCGTGGCTTAGTGAAAACGTGATGCCGTCTCTATACATTTTGAGATATAATCTATATTGAATTATCGTGTTTAGCACTTTGCAACGTATTAAGACTACGTACCTACTAAAGTTGCTAATTATTAGTATTATCGTTTAAGTGGTACAGGGTGGAGATCCCACCCATACGTCGGCGATCTCTCGCGCCGGGGCTTGGTTCAGGCCATGCTCCGGAGCGAGGAGGAGTGGCACGCGGTCGCCTCCTTTTGCGAAGCAGTAATGCTAGCAAAAGAGGAGGCGACCGCATCAGGCAACGGCGCACACGCCACCGCTGCCACCGGGATTCCGATCCCGATTTTCGGCCACCGTAGGCGCAGGCTCGCGGACGGCTGGCAATGCGTAGCTCGCTGTCCGCCCATCCGGTAACAGACCGGTTCAAGCTCAAGTCGTCTACGGCGCGCACTGTTCCCGAGTGCCTCAAGGAGTTGTCAGCAAACTGTAGGGGCCCAGCAGGGCCGAAGCCTACTGGGGCCAAAGGTTATGTGAAAATGTTACTCGGGGCCCTGGGACAAAGGCAATAAATGGAACAGGGTAGGTTTTTAGTCAGTAAGAGTCTGAAACTATTCCCCGCCCCACCCAAGGGCGGGATTTGTCATTGGATGATTTTATCTACCATAAACAACCCATACGTAAAAAGCGTTTTGGGAACACATATTATGCGTACAGCTAAGGAGTGGAATTCCCTGGCAGAGTATGTGTCTTCTAATAGCTAGATACCTAGGGGATTCTTGCACGTTCTTCTACATAGTGATCTACGCTTTGGAATGTGCAATAGCTTCACCTTTTTCTGACTGTCCGACAAATTTGGCAATACAAAAGTGCCTGTAATTGGTCTATCTGAAATAAAAATGTTCCTGATTTCTCGCCACTCAAATTTTAAATATCAAAATCCAAAATAAATCCCGCAATACAGACACAATAAGATCTTCCTCTCACGTACAAAAATAGCCTCTTCTCTATGCATTTAACTTGAAAGCTTTTTCTTGGAAAGTGTATTACCAGCAGTGAATGCACCTGTGCCCTTGAATAGGTACTTTAAGTTGAGAATAGAACCCCATGATGTGCGCAGCTTGTTGATAAGAAAACGTGGGGTACTATTCAAAATGGCTGCGAGATGCATTTTTATTTTCTGCTGTATAAACCGTTAAATTTTGGTCACTTTAATCCCGCGGAGGATCGATTCGGTACATGAAACACTATCGATTTGTAAAGAAAAAATGAAAAATAAAGTACTTTTTTTAAACTCGAATTAATTTACGCATGTACGAAATTGATTTCTTTAAGTAAACGTCAGCTGATCGAGGTCAATGACCTGTAGGTAGTTAGTACGCAGCGATCGACAACTCCCTACAAGGTCATTGACTCGTTTACTAAAAGACCAAAATTTAACGGTGTATATTGAAAGAATAATAGGGATCTCGGATAGATTTCAGGTACACTTTTACATTACTCATGGCCCCAGTAGGCTTCGACCCCTACGGTTTGCTGAAATCTCCTTAAGGAATGCGTGGAATGATAAGTCGACGACTTTGGCCTGGTCCGGACATTTAAGGGACGGTCGGACGACGATTTATCCTTTGCTCGCCGTCCGCAAGTCCGCGAGAATTGTTACTAGATGATTCAGCCCCCAGAGGCTTTCAGACCACTAATTGTCCTGTGTCTATCATTATTCATGTCATGTACAACCTGGCACTTTAAACCAAACCATAAACCTTAATAGTATGCAAATAGGTTGCCACGTAAAACATCATTATCTTTCCGCCATTTGTCATAAAATAATACCAACTGTGACAGAAAGCGCGTGAATATTGCGTTCCGCGTTAACGTAATAAAAATTGTGCACATAAATCAAATGGTTTTTCGTTATAAGTTGGCATTACGAGGTATAGCAGTGTCTGATGTACTAGTTATAATCTAATATTTTGACATCCACTGAATTCGTAGGCATGAGCTAACATATATGCAGCACAAAGAGGGATTTTTAATCTAGAAACATTAGCACTGTATAATGTAGAAGCACTTTCATCAAATTTTGTAAATGTGAAGTACCATGGAGCATTTTTACTAGGTTACAACTTTTTTGACATAAATGAGCATGGCAGTTAAGAGTTTGTCATTCTCACTCAAATGTCTCGCTGATGGCGGCGTGTGTAATTGGGGCATTTAGTTCCCTTCAAAATGGTTGAGCTAGGTGGGACTGAAGCTCGCGTCATGCTCGTGTTCACGAGCATGACGCGAGCTTCATGCTCGCGAGCTTCATGCACGCGCCCGTTCGGGCGCCGTCAGTTGAGACTGGTCATCTCTTAGCTGCCAGTGGCTTAATTCAATTTCTATTTTTGATTATTTTTTTTTTTATTCATTACTTCTCTACATTGTGCTTACATAATAGAAGTAACAAGAAATATGTAACCAAGATTAATGTAACTCAGAATAGGATTTAAAAAGAGTGTCCATGGAGTTTCTTGCACGTTCTTCTCCATAGAGATCTACGCTTTGAAACGTGCAAATTAGGTTCACTATTTTTTGACTGACTCACATTTTGACTATTTAAAAGTGCCTGTAAATGGTCTATTAAAAAAAATGAGTTTAAGGTTAATTGAAGTTACAAAAAAAAAATTGCCTTCGGTTCTACTGGGCCCCTACGGTTAACCCCATCGACGACTTGCTCGTCATCAGAAGTACTGTTTACAAAAATGCTTAATTCATTTTAACGGATTTTATAAATAATGGAGCGGTAAGAAGTTTTTGTGATTTTAAACACTGGTCTGCATGATTCAGTACGATTTACGTTTTAGAAGCCGCTATCAATATTTAAGACATCTCAGAGGAATTTCACCTACCAATAATACCACATCAAATAAAGTAACAAATACCGCCTTTGTATTTCTAGTTGCATGAAGATACAAAGGCATAAATAAATACCATACGGGACCCATTGCTTGAAGGCAATGAGGTCGAGAATTGGGTAGCTCACCATCAGGCAATGAGGTCGAGAAATGGGTAGCTCACCATCTGGCAATGAGGTCGAGAAATGGGTAGCTCACAATCTGGCAATGAGGTCGAGAAATGGGTAGCTCACCATCAGGCAATGAGGTCGAGAAATGGGTAGCTCACCATCTGGCAGTGAGGTCGAGAAATGGGTAGCTCACCATCTGGCAATGAGGTCGAGCAATGGGTAGCTCACCATCTGGCAATGAGGTCGAGAAATGGGTAGCTCACCATCTGGCAATGAGGTCGAGAAATGGGTAGCTCACCATCTGGCAATGAGGTCGAGAAATGGGTAGCTCACCATCTGGCAATGAGGTCGAGAAATGGGTAGCTCACCATCTGGCAATGAGGTCGAGAAATGGGTAGCTCACCATCTGGCAATGAGGTCGAGAAATGGGTAGCTCACCATCTGGCAATGAGGTTGAGAAATGGGTAGCTCACCATCAGGCAGTGCGTTCCGACGCCCAGTCGTCGACAGCGCGTAGTGATCCACCCGCTCCTCGAAGAGATTTCAGCAAACCGTAGGGGTCCAGAATCATGATGTTGAGTATTGCCTAGTAGCGTTGTTGAATTAAGTGAGCGCCTAATTTTATCCTTTCGATACTACATTGTTTTTTTTTGGTTTTCTAGTGGAACGATCGAACCTAAGGGGAAAAATAGAAATGCTCGTGGAATAACCTCTTCGCTCACGTGTTATAAGTAATAGCGATTTCAGGAGATTTATTTAATTTGTTTACCTAGAAAAGTTTATCCTATTTGGTCGATTGTTGTTAGAGTAGATAGACTTATCTTACCAAACAAAATTTTTTTTTATTTTGATTTTGTTATCAGCTTAGTAAACAGATTTTTCTTGATAAAATACTATTTATTGTCATACCATAGCAAATTACAAAAAACATAAAACTACTGATATAATTCGAATTCGAAGAACCGAGTGGCAGTCAGCAGAGCAAAGTAGCAGCAGGCAAAAAAGATGGTTGATAAAGCTGAAATGTAAAGTGTAAAAAATCGTCAGTGTGCACTATGCCCGCATGGTAGATCATTCTTCATAGTTCATTCTCTCTAGCGAAGTATTCTTTCACACTGTGGCATAGCTGTCATACGGAAACGTGCCTTAAAGATAGGCAGCATTGCCATGTTATATGGTAATGCTGATTTTTTAAGAAAAGAACGAACCAGCCCTAAAATTTCACTGCGGAAGCAGCCGCAGTGTTCCTGACTCAGACCGTGCAGTATCCCTGCACAACCGTGCAGGGATACTGCACGGTGTCCCCCAAAGTTGCGAGCCTTTTTGCTGGTCTGCGCCCGTGCGTTTTGAAGATAATAATCCTTGTACACATGCACGATCTGCACATATTGTTGCAACGCCACCCCTCATGGCGGACAGAGTTCCGTCGGCATCTCATGATGGTATGGACACAGTCACTGTCGCTACCCAGCGTTGGACATACCATACCACTATAGACGCGATAAGGCCTCTCTTTGAGGAGAGACTAAAGAAGCCTTATTTTGCCATCACCTTCCATATGATGCAATTCGTCACCAGACATAGCAAGTTCGTTTCTGTTCCTGATTCAGACGAAAAAAACGCCCAGGTACTTATCACCATTGTGCAGATCGCTCGGAGAACATGATAGAGACATGACAGTGATGTTCTACCTAAGTGGACTATATACTCCACCCTGTCCTCGTAGAGGCGATAGGCTACGGCTACCTCTTGTGCCAGACTTGGATTCAGGCCAGGAGTGAGAGCGAATAGAAAACGGTCGCCTCCTTCTGGGAACCAATAATAATACTAGCGAAAATGATGGCTGCAAATATGAGGAAGCGAACATCTTCACGTTCCAGACGCCGCCACAGGAAATGTCCCGGGTGATGGCGGGCAGACGGGAGATGTCAGCTTAACCGCAGGGGCCCAGCAGAGGTGATGCCCACTAAAGCCAGTGGGAATTTCTAAAAATGAAATTCGTGGAAATTTCTAAAAATGAAATTCTCTTTCTAATTCTTTTCCTAAAATAAAAGTAATAACATCGACTATCTATCACTGAAAGTCCAATCAAAACCAATTCAGTCGTTTTGGAGATTAGCCCAAACAAATAGATTGAGAGACTTAAAAAATATGCCTTTTTTATATCGAATATATTTATAAGTATAATACTACTAAATTACTAAAAATATACGCATTTAGTAAAGGATACTTCAATTCTATTTATATAATAGAAGAATGTACTTCAGTATCAATATCACGTAGTCAAGCAAAGAACCTGATTTATTCAACAAAATCCCTCACATAAAGCCTTTCGAAAGTACCAGCGCATGAATAAACTGCAAAGGGTTTCTACCATTCTCCGATTTATGATTAACAGCTTCATAACCTAGTAGTTTCCTACCCTAGTAATTCGTTTCAACAAAATGGCTATGACTGAAATATCCATGTACTAGCCTTCGGAATACTCGTATTTCTGGGGCCGATCACAGAGTAATGCGTTGTCTTAGTGGCTACTACTACAGTTTTCATTGTCAAAATATTTTTTCGTTAATTGTATAAAAATCGTTTCCCTACTTTAAATTACTCCTGTATCGTGGGGTTTTTTTTCTGGTGGGAAATTATTCAATAACTTCTCCCACTCTAGGGCGGAGCGGGGAAGCTTCTTCTTTTCATTGCGTTCCAGGACTACGGGGTTCCCTTTCAGTCTACCCATGTCCCTGGCTTTGGCCCTGTTGGCCCCCTACGGATTTGTTGACGTCTCTTTGATGCACACGTGTAACGGCCATCGACGACTCAGGCTTGGTCTGGATGATTACTGGAAGGCCGGACAGTGAGAGTGAGCGGATTAGTCGTCACGTACTAACCCACGCCGATGGTGACGCGACATTCTACGAAGGCGATTCAATGCAATTGCGGTAGCGAAATGACCTGATGTGATTTATGCGTATAGGATGCGACGCGGGCGATATTTACATAAAACAATTCACCGCACCACAAGAGTTCAGGTCAAAATATATCAAACTAACTGCATGTGATCGTTTCGCTTCGGTCAATGCCACTCCGTACCAACGCACGGTTGGTCACGTAAGCCACCGCTATAATCAATTGCATGTTTATAGCATTCGCGCTGCATCGCCTTGCGTTTACCGTCGTTTTAACTCTTCTATATAGGACATCGTATAAGTAAAAGCAGAGGCCCCACCACAAACTCTTAACACGATCCATTTGACGACCTAAACTGAACTATTAAAGCGATGGAGCTATATACAGTACGGCCGACGGATCTTGCCGCGTCTGAAGTTAGGCACGACCAACTTTAGCTCTCAAAATAAGCGCGCCAAATAAATGATTTATAAAAATAAATGCCAATAACAGTTGTCAACAGCAATAACAACTGCTATTGGCATTTATTTTTTTAAAAAACAATTTTTTTACGAGTTCACAAACGCTTAAGTTCGCAGAGCCTAACTTTAGACGCGCCAAGATCCGTCGGCCGTACTGTATTGGTTGCATTTTCAACACGTCATAGTGAGGCCCTAGCGGCTGTAGTCACTGCTATGAGATTCTTTACTCTGTGGTCCCGAACCTTGCTATCATGAGCAGTTTAGAAGTGTTGATAGTTTCGACACAGACTTCATCCTCCCTTTTCACTTTTTGGGTGACATTGGGTTCGCTTATTTCTTTCTTGAGTGATGTCACAACATCTGCTACAAATCGAAAAATCAAGCTCTGATTTTGTCAATTTGCAACAGATTTTTTTGTAGTTTTTGTATTTCAATAAATGAAAATGTTTAGAAATAGCACAGAAAAGTCTTTGATCTGTATACATAAGTGGTCTAATATCTCTTTGTTCTCTCATTCTCTGTGTTGTTTGTATGTATTTGCATGAACAAAATGTTTTAGTTCAATAATAGTACATTTTGGTACAAGTGCATAAAGTTTGTCATTGCGACCGAGGCGGAATTCGCACGAGCCTTAGGCGAGTGTATTTTGGAGCCGAGGGCTACAGTGACTGGCGTATCAAAAGACGTTCTTCAATACACTTACGACTCGTGGAGTTTGGCTCAGGCCTGGTGAGAGTCGATGCGCTACCAGCTTGATATGATAAACAATTTTATAATAATAAAATTGTGACGGGGGCGAGCACGCGCTCTTTTCCAACCTAGTGCGGTAAACAGCATTGCGTGCCTAAATGTAGTGGGATAAGAGCGGCTTTTTGGGTAGGTGTATAAAAAATATTATTATGTGGTTTAGTAAGTACATGCTAGTCAGAATAGATTGTAATTGTTGTACTTACAATCCAAATACGAAAAATTAAAAAAAAAAGGATTATTTATTTTAATAAGCTTGGGCAGCATACATGGCCACTTATGAAACGTCAGAAGCTAGTGCACAGTTCACAGTCAGTCTGTTCGGTCCAAGCAACCGAACACCTGCTAACGCAGCAATTTACTACAATCGTACTTAAACATCAGTGCATTACGAGACACCGAACGGGCCGGGTGCATTCATCTAACATAACATTTTAACGTAACATTTAACATAACATTTGAAGAACTTTTAATAAACTATCCAAAAACCTATCAGTGCTTTTATATCTACTACAAACTCGCACCCCGCACATTTTGGTCCTTCGAGCCGGATTGCGCGAGTTCCGAAAAGTAATCGCGAGTGTTGCGTCAACATCAGTGTGGTGTGTGTGGACTAAAGTGGTGTTCTGGACTGGTAGGTGACTGGATTACGCTCCTGATATAAGGAGAACATCAACGGTGATATAACAGCAGACCACAAGTAAGATCTATCCATTATTTACTACATTTTGGGAGGTTTTACGTCTTTAAACAACGTGAAAAATGGCTGAGCTTTACGACGTCCAATTGGCGCTCTCCATCAACATTGAAAAGATCGGGGTTAATTTAAAGAAGACCAGTGTCCAAAGACGAACCTTCGAATACTTGAAAAAGTGTTTGAGTAATTTAGAAGAATACTGGAAGGAGTACCAATTTAACCACGATCGCCTTACAACAGAAGTAAGTAAGACGCATGTCTACTTTACGAAACAGGAGTACGAGAAAACAAGCAAGTCGTACCAAGCTGTCAAAACGCTGATCAACCAGATGCATCAACAACTGCTGGAAGCTCCATCTAGGAGTGATGATCAAGGACTGCTTGAAGAAGGTAGGTTATTTGGCAAAGAATTCGAGACTGAACAGGAGTCTACAGAGGAACAGCAGCCGGGAGAAGATCGTCAACTTTCGGAGTTAGATCAAAAAGTTCGTCGTGCTTGGATGGTAAATCAGGGTACAAACAGTAAACTGGATGAAATGCTTCGCAAGCAGGCAGCTAATTTTAAGGCTTTTCGACGAACGGTGTCTAACATTAACTTAGAACTTATTTGCGAGAAATGGGAATTTGAAGACGTTCTGAAAACACTGCAATCTAGATGGATAGCAATCGATACTCTGCACTGGGAAATTGATTCAGAATTATGCGAAGAAAATAGAGAGTATGAAACAACATTCTTGAGTCACGAAAAACAATACAACAGTCTGAAAAAGGCAATCAACACTAAAATGTGGTCCGTGGCTCACAGAGAAAAAACAACACCTACATTAGATATACCTGTATTTAGTGGTAACTATAACCAGTGGACATGCTTCAAGGATTTGTTCCAAGAAGCAATACATAACAATCCGTCGCTTTCGAATGCCCAAAAAATGCAGTTTTTAAAAGGGAAAGTTAAAGGGGAAGCTGAACGGCTCATCCAACATTTACCAATCAGCGCAGATAACTATACCATAAGCTGGGATATTCTGCACCACCGATACAACAACAAAAGAGCTATATTCACGTCTCTCATGAACACACTTCTTGGACTACCCAACATGCAACAGCAGTCCTTACAACAAATCAAAAAACTGCATGACACAACAAAAGAATGTCTGAATGCTGTCCGCAATTTAGATATTGACACTACATCTTGGGGTCCTATGGTGGTACACATCTTATCCCAAAAACTAGACTCTGACACGTATTCCAATTACATAGAGTCTTTAAAAAACTCGCGGGAGCTACCAGTGCTTCAAGAATTTCTGGACTTTTTGGAGACCAAATTCATCAGTTTGGAGTCAGCTCGTCGCAAACAAGATAACCCTCAACAAAAGGGGTCTAACAACCAACATTCTTCAACAGGTTTCAAGAAATATAACAACAGTGGGAATAATGGAACCTTGAAAAAGACACTGCACGTGTCGAAGTTCAAATGTCCACATTGCAGTGGCGAACATGGCCTCTACAATTGCAAAACTTTCTTGGAACTGCCCACTGAACAAAAGCTTGCAATTACGCAAAAACTGCAGGTGTGCATCAATTGTTTATATAGCCATAATGGTAACAAGTGTACTTCTACAAATCGATGCCGCAAATGTACAGCTAATCATAGTACGATATTACATGACGCCTTTGTCAAGGCGACGGGGTCTCAAGTGTCTAAACATACCGAACCCACGGTCAAGGTCTCTAACGCGTCACAAGACGGTAATGCTGAGATTTTGCTGACAACTGCTATCGTGAAGGTTATGGCAGCTGACGGGACTTATCACAACATGCGCGCCCTTATCGACCAGGGGTCGCAGATATCTCTGATAACCGAAAAAGCCGCTCAGATATTGAAAATAAAACGCCAAAAATGCAATGGGGTTGTCCTTGGAGTAGGCGCAAAAGAGAACAACTGCAAAGGATTGCTTTACATAACATGCAAGTCCATACATAGTGACTACTCTTTTACAACAGAAGCCATGATCATGAACAATCTACTTAAAAATCTCCCCAACCAAACATTTTCGAAGCCCTCATGGTCATTTACAGAAAATATTAACTTGGCTGATCCGGAGTACTACATTAGTCGACCAGTTGACTTGTTACTCGGAGCCGAAGTTTACGCGAACATTATTATGGAGGGAGTCATCAAGGGGATTAACACAACACAGCCTATCGCTCAGCAAACCCACTTGGGGTGGATATTGTGTGGAGGCTCCACAAAAACATTTCAATGTAATGTAGTTCTGCACAACTTAGAAGATATACATAAATTCTGGGAAACAGAAGAAATCACAGAACAGCCTAATCTATCTGTCGGAGATCAGGAATGCATTACATTTTATTTAAATACTACAACTAGGAAACAAAATGGGCACTACGAAGTCAGGCTACCTTTAAAGGACATCATCGAAAACAAATTGGGTTCCTCAAAACAAATGGCTTTAGCCCAATTTCGAAATTTGGAGCGCAAGTTTCAGAAACACGAGACGCTAGCCGTACATTACAAAACGTTCATGAATGAATATTTGCAATTAAAACATATGAAATTAGCTTTGCAAAGTAACTTGACCCTGGAATGTTACTTACCGCACCACGGTGTGTTACGAGAGGAATCTACCACAACAAAATATAGGGTTGTTTTTAACGCATCTGCGAGGACATCTTCAGGATTCAGCCTCAACGATATGATGTATAAAGGACCCAACCTTCAACAAGATCTGCAAATATTATTGCTAAAATGGAGGCAATACCAATACGCTTATACAGCAGACATCGAGAAGATGTATAGGCAGATCCAAGTACATGAACTCGATCAACCTCTACAAAAAATAATTTGGCGTAACAATGCTCAATGTCCTATACAATCTTATCAACTCACAACAGTAACATACGGAACTAAAGCGGCTCCATTTTTGGCTCTAATGACGCTGAAGAAATTAGCAGCAGACGAACAGAAAAAATATCCTGATGCGGCTCAGGTGTTAGACAAAAATTTTTACATGGATGACCTTGTACATGGGTGTCATTCTATTGACCAGGGAAAGAAACTTATTTCAGATTTGATGACTTTACTACATTCAGGAGGTTTTAACTTGCGTAAATGGGCCTCCAATGAACATACATTAATTGAAGGCATACCGAGTCATCAAAATCCAGACACAAACATTGTATTCACTTCGAAATCGGAGTCAACATCGAAAACACTGGGTCTGTGTTGGAACACAAAAACAGATAATTTTTTCTTTCATTGCGATTTATCTAAACAATCTTCAAGGCCCACAAAACGCAACTTACTATCGGAAATATCGAAATTGTTCGATCCGTTAGGGTGGTTAACGCCAATATCCACTCAACTAAAATTACTATTTCAAAAACTATGGGAAAACAATTTACAGTGGGATGAACAAGTGTCCGATGACATCTTCAACGATTGGGCCAAAATAAAAGCGGACCTAGACAACATACACAGCTGCGAGGTACCAAGGTGGTTGAAGAACAACAGTGATGACGTCATCGAAATTCACGGGTTCTGTGACGCATCCATAAAGGCTTATGCATGCGTAGTTTATGCGCGCATAAAACATCAATCGGACGTAACACTCATTGCCGCAAAATCTAAGCTCGTGCCGCATAAAAAAGCCCTTACGTTGCCAAAACTGGAACTTAGTGGAGCATACCTACTCTCTAAACTAATAAATAAAATTCAACAATCCTTAACAAATAAACTAGAAATATTTGGATGGACGGATTCGAAGGTAACACTCAGTTGGATACAGGGTGAGCCTAATCGTTGGAAGGCGTTCGTCGCAAATAGGGTCATCAAACTCACGGAAATAATGCCTCCAGACTGCTGGCGTTATGTAAAATCAACGGACAATCCAGCGGATTGTGCCAGCCGTGGAATATTAGCGTCGCAGTTGATACAACATACATTGTGGTGGCAAGGCCCTCAATGGCTAAAAACATGGACTCCGGAAGATGAAACTGAAAAGCAAATATACATCATCAACGAGGAGGTCAAAACAGTCAAAAAACAAGTCAACATAGTGCAAGATTGCCCAAATATCATTGACCACTTATTAGAAAAATACAACAGTACAAAGAAAATAGTACATATATTAGCATGGGTATATCGAGCGATCACACCTGCACGTTGCCGTAAACATTTGCCGAACTATATCACATTACAAGAGTTACGCAAAACTAAAACAATTATTATAAAAGATGTGCAAAATAAGGAATTTGCAACGGAAAAAGAAAAATTGCGCAAACACGGTAGCGTTGGATCAAAAAGTCAATTATTGAATTTAGATCCCTTCATTGATCAAAACGGGTTGTTACGTGTTGGCGGACGATTGAAGAACGCTAACATAAGTGAGGAAATGCGGCACCCGATAATCATACCACATAAGTGTCGGTTGGCGGAGATTCTCATCGACGAAGCACATCAACTAACATTTCATGGCGGACCACGTGTGACCCTCGCCAAACTACGACAATACTATTGGATAACGAGCGGGAACAATGCTACCAAGAAACATATACGAAAATGCGTAATTTGCCGAAAACAAGAATCGGGAAGACAGTATCAACTAATGGGCGATCTTCCCGAGGAGCGATGTAACCCCGCGCCACCCTTTTATCACACAGGCGTCGATTACACGGGATTTGTAGTAATCAAAACCAACAAAGGACGTGGAGTTAAAACAACCAAAGGATACGTGGCGGTTTTCATTTGTATGGTCACTAAAGCCGTGCACTTGGAGTTAGTCTCGGACTTAACAAGCTCTGCTTTCTTGGCTGCTTTGAAAAGGATGTCAAGTAGGTGAGGAGCTCCACGACATCTTTACAGCGACCAAGGAACTAATTTCGTTGGCGCCAGCAACATTTTGGAAACTGAATACCAACAATTACAACAAATTTTCAACGATAGCTTCTTGGCAGAAGTGACCGAGATGAAGATCGAATGGCACTTCAACGCACCATCATGGCCGAGTGCCGGAGGCTTGTGGGAGAGAGCAGTAAGAAGCCTTAAGTTCCACCTTAGACGCGTAATTGGTGAACAGAGACTCACATTTGAGGAATTCTCAACTATTCTTGCTCAACTTGAGGCTTGCTTGAACACTAGACCACTGTGCGCTATAACAGAAAACATAGAAGACCTTGACTTTTTAACACCGGCACACTTTTTAACAGGACGCACAGGACTAACAGTTATTAACACAGAAAGGGATGCCAGAACACGTTGGCATTTAATCCAAAAGCTATCAGAAGACATTTGGAGAAAGTGGAAGTCAGAATATTTAAGCCAACTAACAGCTAGAAGTAAATGGCTGAAACCACAACAAAACTTGAAAATAGGCGATTTGGTCGTCATTCAAGAAAACAACATACCCTCTGGAAAATGGGCAATGGGAAGAGTGATTGAGGTCCATCCGGGCAAAGACGGTCTTGTACGGGTGGTATCCTTAAAAACGAAGAATGGAATCGTGAAGAGACCTATCATAAAACTTTCCCGACTACCTATTAATACACCGGAAACAAGTGAAAAAGAACATAAAACAGAAGATACACAAGAAGAGAACAGAACAAGAAAACGAGCACCGTCGGTCAGACAAAGCCATATCAATGTCATCTCTTTGGCCCTAGCATTAACATTATTTATGTCAATCGCAATCAACACTGCGCACGGCTTGATGTACAACATTACAAAATTAAGGAATAATCAGTCCTTATATTTTGATCCTGTGGCCAAAATGAATCTCATCCGTGACAAATGGACCTTAGTCGTCTATTACGATATGTCGCCTTACTGGGAGGGCACATCAGCGCTAGAAAAGTTAATAACTCATTTAGATAACACATGTACTAATATAAACAGCGGTGTTTGTAACATGATAGTGCCGCAACTACAGCACGAGTTCCTCGAACTAAAATACTACAACACGCTCTTGATGACACAACAATTCATTGCACACTCCAGACAGCGTCGTGGGCTTATCAATGGGCTAGGTTACGTAGCGAATTATCTTTTCGGCGTATTGGATGAGCGTTTCGCTGAACAATACACTAAGGACATTGAACTCATAAAGCGAAATCAAAATCATTTGGCTAAATTATGGAAAAATCAAACATCTGTTGTAGAGTCGGAATACAACATCCTGAAACGAACTGAAAAGATTATCCACAAGCAACACAAAAATATAAATAATCATTTAAATACATTGGACAAATTAACAAATGGAGTACAACAAGTAATGAGTAACATGAGTGCAGTACAAGGACAAATTGTAACTGCATTGACTGCAAATACTTTACTCCAAACATTAAGGGGTAATCAAGACACTTTACTCGACACGTTGACGGACATTCGCCATGGTCAGTTTAACATACATTTATTAACGCCTAAACAGCTACAACACGAACTCAACGTCATTGCTGGCCAACTTACGGATGATCTAATGCTACCTATCGATCAAACTGATGTGAGAAAACTGTATCATTTATTGCAAATAAAAGCACGGACCACTGAAAAATATTTTATATTCCAAATACCTATTATTCCCATTAATCAGCAGAGATAGATACAAATTATACAGAGTGATACCAATTCCCAAACAATTAGGTAAGAATATGACAAGCATTATGCCGAAATCAGAATACATTGCAGTTAATTTGCAAAAGGACACGTATATACCGACAAACAACGAAGAGCTTTCAACATGTCTCACTCAAGAAGAGACGTATATGTGCTTGCTAAAGAAGCTGTTTACCGTCTAGGCAGTGACAACAACAATTACTGCAATTTCAATCATGAGACTAACCAATGTAAAGTTGAACAAACTTTATGTTCAAACATGTGGGTACCGTTGAACGACCCTTCAGTATATTTATACCACTGCTGTAACAACTATTCTCTTAAAATAATTTGTGGAGAGTATATCACAGTTGAACAACTCAACCAAGCAGGAGTAATATACCTCGGACTGGGTTGTGTTATCAAAGGGCAAGATTTTACCTTGCATGCAAATACAAAATTTGACAATAACTTAACGGTTCAGTCAAATATTTACGTACCCAAGATTGACCAACTAAACTACATTATCAACGTGAGCTTACCGATCGAGAAAGCTCACAACAATCAAACTGAGGAGGACGAATTAGATGACGATTTGCTCAAAATTTACAAACAAATCAAACAGCTAAGAAACAGTGACGTAGAACTAGATGAGATGTTGTCACCACATGACATCCATCATTACGTAGTAAGCTACACCCTCGTGCTGGCAGCGGTTGTGGGCACGGCCGTGCTCCTGTGGCGGTGGCGACGACGCCGCATGCGACGCGTGCTGATCTCCCCAGACATCGAGCTACGAAACGTTAACGACGCGAGTGCTAGTGCTTGTGCGCGACAATGTAACGAGGCTGACCGTCAGCCCACTCAAAGTGCAGTGCAAGTGTGCGTGGTTAAAAAACAAAATAAAGCGTGTTCACCAATCATGAACAAAAACTAGAGACATTAAGATTATCTATAAGCTTTTCTAAACGCTATAGTTTTGTAATATCTTAAGAATAACCACTAACATTAGATTACTATCATCATAACTAACATGATTGTATTCATCCCTCATCTTAACTGCATCTTTGCCGCCCCGGAATATGTTCGGTCCAAGCAACCGAACACCTGCTAACGCAGCAATTTACTACAATCGTACTTAAACATCAGTGCATTACGAGACACCGAACGGGCCGGGTGCATTCATCTAACATAACATTTTAACGTAACATTTAACATAACATTTGAAGAACTTTTAATAAACTATCCAAAAACCTATCAGTGCTTTTATATCTACTACAAACTCGCACCCCGCACACAGTCAGACAGTCTTGTGGAGACAAATCTGTAGATTCCATAGCTCCACTTTGAAAAGAAGAAATTATTGATTTTACGTTTCCATAAGAAGACAGTGGCTACTCAACATGTACCAAATAAGGAAAAAAAAAATCTGCAAAAATGAAGGGTAGAAAATTGATAGTTTTCTGATAGTGTAGGAACTCGTATATTGGTTTCATATCTTAAATAATTAAGGTTTTTCGGTGTTTCTAGTTATATATCAGACTATAACGTGGAAAATCCGCCCTCCACCTCCTCGCTTCCCCTCCTTCCTCCAAAACCTGCAACTCCTCCTTTTCTTCTTGTGAAAAATTAAGTAGGAAGATTATGATATGAGGTAAATCGTAAATTGGGGCCATTAATATAATACACCGTTAAATTTTGGTCGATTTGTAAAGAGAAAATTAAAAAATAAAGTACTTTTTTGAAACTCGAATTAATTTACGCGTGTACGAAATTAATTTCTTTAAGTAAACGTCACCTGAGCGGGGCAAATAAACTGTAGGTAGTTAGTACGCAACGACCGATAACTACCTACAAGGTCATTGACTCGTTTACTTAAAGAAATTAATTTCGTACTTGCGGTTATTAATTCGAGTTTTAGAAAAAAAGTACTTTATTTTTTAATTTTATCTATATAAATCGATAATGTTTCATGTACCAGATCGACCGACGGGATTAAAACGACCAAAATTTAACGGTGTATAATGTTCCATAACTATCACACAACGCCCCCTAGTCCTAAGCTAATCAGAGTTTGTATTATGAGTACTAGACAACTGATAAACACACATTTTCTAAATGCACCCAGATACAGAAAAAATGATCATGCTCATCACACAAACATTTGTCTTGGGTGGTAATCAAACTCACGACCTCCGGAAAAAAATATGTCTTAACTTTTTACTGGCCTGTTGGTCAACAGGCCCGTCAAAAGTTAAGACATATTTTTTTTTTATTGCTTAAAACCAAGACTATATGAAAAGTTTATAAGTTGACGCTATTTTATTAAAAAATACTAGATGTACCTCAAACAAATTATACCCATAAAACAACAAACATTTACCAACCAAAAAATTTAGATTCTTCTAAATCCGAATGGAAACACGCCAGTAGGTATTTATTTATGGAATTCCTCAGAGAAATGGAAACGTGAATACCCGTCTATTTATTTGAAGACAGCACAAAATTCCTGACATATGTTTGTCTGCTTTGATAAAACCTCGTGTTATATGCATTATTAATGATCACATCACGCCAGTATTTTTTTATTGTTATAAACTAGTGCTTGACTGCGATTCCACCTGATGGTAAGCAGTGATGCAATCGTTGATGGTGAGGCGCGTTAGTTTATTAGGAGCCTATTTACTCTAGCCTTGAAGATACCTAAATTTAAATCAGACGGGAAGACCGCAGCAGGCGAATTGTTCCAGTCCTTCGATGTACGTGGTATACAATGACGTGAAACGCTTAGTCCGGACCATAGAGGTTTCAACAACTTAGGGTTTTTTTTATGGTAGATAAAATCATCCAATGACAAATCCCGCCCTTGGGTGGGGCGGGAAATAGATTCAGACTCTTATTGACTAAACCTGTTCCATACTTGCCGTACGTCGTCTTGTCCGATGGTAGAAATGAGGAGGCGGAATCAAGTCATGTAACTCCCGCGCACACTCTCCAAAATGCATTCTGTAAAATACCGAAAGCCTGGCTACTCTACGCTTGTGCTCAAAGCTGTAGTCACCAAAGGCTTGAGACAGAAGAATCTGGAAGACGCCCACTACAAAGACATTTCACTGTCATACACAGTTCAGCCTAACTGTGTTGGAGACGAAACGACTTCAAATGAATATGAATAATATTCAATATACTCATCGACTTACATTCTACATAAGTGATAGACAAGCCCGTTCATGGAAACTTTTTGTCACAATACTGAGACGTTAAAACAAAAGTTCGCTGCAACGCTAAATTGTCATTATGACGTCTAACAAAACTTTTAAAACTTACAGAGCTTCAATACTGCAAAACTGCACTAATGTCATCAAGTCAAGTTGTACGGCATGCAATACATGTAAGTCAAGCAAAATGATTGTACGGCGTGCCTAATCTAGTGCGTAGTACATATATATCGATGAATGTACTCAATTGGTATTCAAATATTTTAATTCACACAAAGTGAAAGTTTATAGGTACGAGTATATACAGTTAGATTAAATCAAAATAGCGGAAGATAGGTGACACGCGTCTAGCGCGATCACACACATTTGGCGGCTTAGGGAGAGAACTCACGAAACGGTTTTTTTCCGCGGCCGCCACGGCAGAGAAAACGGCTATTTTATTTCAAAACTCACGAGGCGGTTGATTCGCCGCCGCCGACGCCGCGACGGCTATGATTTTCGACCGCAAGTGGCCGGCCGATAGAGCGTGGTTGCCGCCAATCGACCGCAGAGCGTGCGGGCGCAAACCGCCGAGGCAGCGGCGGGCGCCCGCGGCGCCCGTCAGTGGCAGCCGCGAACAACCGCTCACACCGCGACCATAAACCACGTCATGAAAACTGATTTAATTTTTTACGAATATATCTGCATTCTACAAAAGCTGCGGGCCCGCTACCGTGGCGGCAGCGGGAGAAAACCGCTTCGTGAGTTCTCTCTCTAACGCTATTTCACTCGCACGATAGCGTCGACTCTTATCTCTGTCCTTGTCTATTAGTGACTACAGGTAGTGTAGATGTGTGAGTTTCGAGTCTAGGTTTTCTGATTGCGATGTTAGCGCGTAACGTATCTTACCTGTTTACAGACCTGGAATAGCACACAGAAGTTTTTTCATAGATAAAAATAAGAAGAAAGTTAAAACAAAGAAAAGATAAAGAGTTTGTCAATTTTAACTTTCACATTTTCTACTGAAAATGATAGATGAGAAATTGAACATTTAATTGTGCTAATTAAGTTATCTATTCTAGGAATGTCGCAAAATACACATTGATACCCAATTTCACCTAAAAAATGTATTTTTTGACAGTTGTACTAATAGGTACTATCTATAGTGAATTAAGTTTTGTTACGCGAATACAAATTGTTACTAATCAACTAGTCCCATTTAGATACTGACATAACTAAATTAATTGTTAATTAAAAAATTCAAAGGATTTTATATTTCATAATTACTGCCTTTCATTCAACAAAAGTTTGTAGAGGAGATATTTTAAAAATTAAATCATCATTGAATTTTAAGAAAATCAGCATTGAAATAAAATATTTTTCCTCACGTGGAAGTTTTCCCTTGGTTTCACTTTTTTTTTACCTAGGATTTTACTCTCCAGAGCAGTAATTGCCTTTTTAACGAGAAACAAGTGTTAACCAAACTATCCGATATTTATATTAATCAATTGAACTTATAAACTCAAAGTCAAAGCGTTTATTTCAAATAAACTACAACAACAATTATACTTTTGATTTTTCAAAAAGGCGATAAGTAAGAAAAATTTTCACATACCAAAGCATAAATCTATGGAGAAGAATGTGCAAAAAATTTCATTGATATTCTCTTAATTCCTTTAAGTATTACAAAAATACTGGTTGTATATTTCTTATTAACTATTTCTTTTATGTGAGAATAATGTAAAAAAATAATATATGGAATTTAATATTCTATTCATATATACAGATGACCAGTCACAATTGACGATGTCCGATCACGAACATGATGCGGACATCAGAACCACTCAGCTCTGTTATTTTAAAAGAAACTGAACAGTCCAACACATCATTAACGAGACATTTTAGTGAGCAGGACGAACTCCCAACCACCATGCTCGTTTATATGAAACTGCGAACAGCGCTCAATAATTACTATTATAAATATTTACAACCAAATGATGATTTTGATGAAAACCATCAAAATCAAAGGAAACACAGAGAAAAACACAAAAAAAAACAAATATTGCAAATATTTGAACAATACTATACACAATTTATTGTAATTTAGGTTTTCAATAAAAAGAATAATCAAAATTGGTTCCAATTTAAGTTCATACTTTACATAAACATGTAACAAAAAAAACAACTAGCATTTAACCCGCACCAGTGCTGAATATTAAGTTTAAAAACCTGTTGAATACCGTAATTAGAGACACAATAGAGAGACAATAGGTGTGCGGACGCCGGCGTCCTCTCGGGGAATAATGAATTAATATATTATTTTCAACCTTTAACCAACAATTAGTACTAAGCTATTCTAATCGGTTTCATCATCATTCATCACCCTTTGATTGCAAATATTTGAACGAAGGTTCATAAAACAATTAGTAGCAATTTTGGTTTTCTATATAGTAATAATAATCAAAATTTGTTTGAAAAGTTTATATTTTACATACGCTTTTAACAAAAATCAAGTTGTAATACTCGTATATTTAACCCGCACCAGTGCTGTATATATTAATTTTAAATAAATATGTTACACTCAACACTTATTTTGTACTAAACTATTCTAATTGGTTTCATTTAAACATATCCTTTATAATGATATCAGAGGCTTTTTCAGCTATCATCATGGTTGGAGCGGCAGTTCCCCCTGTAGTTATCACTGGTATGACACTGGCATCCACCACACGTAGCCGGTTCACTCCAAATACTTTGAGCTCACCATCAACGACAGAACCCATAGCACAGGTCCCTACGGCATAGTTACTTGGACTCATCATGCATAGAACATAACATTTCCAGTACTCTCTACTTCCAAATTCATGTCCTCCACATTTTTTATCAAATGGATCTACGAGTTCTGCTCCTAAATCTCTAAAAACTTTGGTATCTCCTAGTTTGACATAATGTTGTAGATAGTCAACATGAGCTTTAAGATCGTCTTGGTTTGAAAAAAATCCGGCATCAATGATGGGGTCATCCTTGTGGTTTGAGCTTCGTAAAGTCACACATCCTCGAGATCTTGGAGTTGCAATTTTTATATAAGAATATAATAGCTTATATGATTTAGTTTTTTGATAAATTTTATTGAGAATGCAGGTGTTGTAGTCATTCAAGTAAGGACTATTTATGAGAGACGATTTAGCAGCATTCTTGCTTAGTTTGAAATAATCAGAAGCTACATAATCAGGGTACCGACAACTTTCATTTAAAGCGACATATCCTGTTACAGATGGGAAGGGAATTTTGTGGAGATCTACTGGAGGCGTAGGCCCAGAAGCTTTTCCCAATTTATGGATAATAGCTACAGAAATTTGATCGTGATAGTTTTTGCCTACTGGTAAATCAGCTTTTACTCGAATGCCTTTGGACTCTAAATGTTTTCTGGGTCCGATTCCTGATAGCATTAATAACTTAGGTGTGTTAATAACTCCTGCCGATACTATAACTTCTTTCTTAGCTTTGAAAGTAACAATTTTATCATTACGTAAAGCTTTTACACCAACAGCGTTATTGTTAGAATCAAACAGGATTTTGGTAACCTCTGTATGTTTCAGAAGATCTAAATAAGAAGATTTATCTGAAGCTTTTAGAAATGCAGTAGCACTACTTTCCCTGTAGTTACTTATAGTGTATTGTGTTCTTGAGAACCCAAGGGTTTCGTTACTGTTTAGATCAACGACCAACCCTGCAAATTCTCGAAAAGCTTCTATATATATAGAGATTTCTGTCCTAGTTTCTTCAGTTACGATCAAAGGTCCGTTTACGCCATGATACTTTCTATATGGTGAATTTAAGATATTTATAGCTTCAAGTTTTTCAGTTCGTTTGAAGTATTTTAGGGTGTTATTTAGAGACCAATGCGGGTTTTTCGATGCTGTAACCCAGGATTCATAATCTCGTTCGTTGCCTCTTTGATACAGCATTGTGTTCAAGCTACTGGTCCCACCGAGCATTTTACCGGCACTCAGAACAAAGTTACTCTTCCGACCACATGGTTTATTGTACAGCTTACTGGTTGTTGTGAATTTGTAGTTTATTGGTGACGACCTCGAATACACAAGTAGGCCAGGATACTGGAAAGAGTAAAAACTCGTTATTAATTTTATACCTTTTTACTACGTTGATTTAAAATCTTGTTAGGCTTGCTTTCTATTAACTGTGATGGACTAGGATTTCGAAGTGTCAATCTATATCAACGAGTCCGTAAATTGTATTACTTACAATAGTTTCTAAAGGAGGATCACCACCAGCTTCTACAAGAAGAACCTTAGCAGTTCTGTTCTGAGCTAATCTGCCAGCAACAATAGCGCCTGCTGTACCAGCCCCAATCACAATGTAGTCGTATTCAGCTTCATCTATATTAAAATATGAAATAGATGTGTCAGTTCAATACCACTCTTATTTATTATTTATTGTTCCTTGTCCTTGTCTAAGTCTTATATTTTTTAAATATTATTTCTTAAACTTAAATAAATATTTACGCAGACCAATCTGTTATCCTTTATTATGTTGAGCTAGTTCAGTTGTTATGATAAAGTAATTTTGACTAAAATAACTATGGAATCGTTGGTTTCATACCTTGATACGCAGATGTAATTTTCGAATATTCTATAAAAAATATTCAATGTTTCCTATCATTTGCCACTTTTTAATGAAGGGCAACAAAAAGTAAGTTATATAAACTGACCTGGCACTTGGCATTCGGGCATCCACAAGTCATTAGTGATTCCGAGGGTCATGATCACGTTTAGAGCATTTTCAACACCTCTAAAGTAGGCCGCAGCTGATGCTGCGTCTGTTACTGACTCCATTACTGTTATCAGATAAAAAACATTACTTTTTTTATTTTTGATAATTGTGCTCTTGACCTCTATCTCACCTGTTAGTAAACGATGATGTGGTGGACAGCGGAGCATGCTTGCCAGATGTAACCTATTGACTCTTGTCTTAAATAACCCTAGGTTGAAGCTATCAGGAAACACACACCGGCAGGGAAGAGTCTTTGTTCTGTCCACAATTTCATGAGACTTCAAATGAGACGTAACTCTTAAATGGTTAGAAAAATAAATTTTACAGGAAGATGATACTTTTGTAGGTCGTAGTTCTGCATCGCTGCAGAACTACGACCAAAAAATAATCAACTGGCTTATCACAGGATTTCTCTTTTTAATTACTGTCCGTCACTCGAACCGAACGACGGTAATTCAATCATCGTCTACTTGTAAAACTTTTGCCAAAAAAAATATTTCCCAACCGAATCAATATTTGCCTCAGAACTTTACCTGTTTGATTCTCACACGAAACCAAATATTTGTGTGGTTAGATAGTTGTTCTGGGCCTGGATATGCCATGTCTTATGTATGTATGTGGGATTACATATTTGTGAGTGCGCCCAGGACACAGGAGTAACTTCAAGTGTGTGGCAATGTCACAAGACAAGACTCATTAGAAAAACTCATCATACAGAGACACGTTTTTATAATCAATTAATGTCAATACAAATGAGTATTTTTTATATAACATGCACTCAGGAGCTCTAGTCTACTGAATATATTAGACTAGAGTTTCTGAGAAGAAGATAACAAATACGATACATTCTCTGTTATGAGTACTACCAAACGGTATAAATAGATACAATTATAATTAAATAGGTATATACATACGTATTGAAATGCCTTGTACTGTAAGAGTAAATACTAGATAGACATGGAGGACGATGTGAAAAAAGGGAGTCGATTATAGTGTGATGGTGGACACGGAAGAATGCAAGAAAACAACGTTTTACACCGACACCAAGAAAGATGAAATAACGATAAGAAGGTTTCGAATGAGCCACCGTGGTTCTGGAACGCAAAGAGCAACTGAAGAAACACCGGTAGGTCCCGTCATTAAAAGTCTGACACTAGGATCTCGCAGCTCGCTACACCCAAAGTGAGAGAAGGGGAGTTTTTTGATGATCTGCTCTCGTCTTCGGGACGGACGTATTTCCTGACAGGGAAACAAAGACTCCGAAGTTAAGGAAACTTAGGTGTTTTTAAGTCAAGCGTACACCATCGTTGACCGTATCTTCTCTATCCTTCAGGTAAGCCATAGATTTTCATTCAAAAAAAAGATGAAGAAGATGACGATGATATGATTGAAAACAATTTTACGTGTTTAAAAGAATTTAAACCTCTTAAACGATAATTCTCACCTGATTCCACCGTGTCTTTTCCAGCACCAGTAAAACACAAATGAATGCAAACTTTAAATTCGATGCATAAAATATATACACGTTCCTAAGTAGCTTAACTTGACAATTAGAATTAGAAAAATTGATAAAGACTTTTTTTACGCAGTATTTACGTAAGTAAAAACAGTACTTATTTACTTTTAACTAATTATTTGTTCCAATAATTAGCAATATATCTAGTTACTAGGAGATACTTAACCATCGCCCAATTGCATTTATAATTATTATTTTTCTCTTTTGGGTCACTAAATAGGTTTGCATGATTAACTCAATGATTTGAAAATGAGACGTACTATCGCTCTTATACAATGTGCCTTTATGGATATTGCTGAAATCTTCAATCTCTCCCTACCTAACCATTTTCGTCAAATTTCTATTCTTTCCTTCCTGTTCAAAGAACTTGAGGCCTGCGTCAATCGATACGCAGTACGCGAGAGTACGCGTTTCAACGAAACATTCACCTCGTCAGCAATAGTTCCTAGCGTCACTACAGGCAGTTTGATGGAAAACGTCGGCATATTCTGAACAGTGACACCTCCCATCACATCTTCATTCCTGCGTATGTCCTGCAGGGCTATGTTTACAGTCTCCACCGCTTTTCTATTTGCCATAGTACATGGGATATGGGATGACCATACGATTAAAGAGCAATCCCCGAGGACCTTTGTCACAGTAACGTGATACATCACACGCAGGCGTTTTTTTGCTCTCTAAATCAATGGGAATTCTAAACAGCTGGTGTGCGCTGTTTTATCACATCACGTAGTCAAGAAGAAAGTCTTATTCAACAAAATCCCTCACATAAAGCCTTACAGAAGTACAAGCGCATGAATAAACTGCAAAAGGTTTCTACCCTTCCCCGATTGATGATTAACAGCTTCATAACCTAGTAGTTCCTACTCTACTAATTCCCTTCAACAAAATGGCTATGACTGAAATAGCCATGTACTAGCCTTCAGAATATTTCTGGGGCCGACCACAGAGTAATGAGTAGTCTTAGTGGCTACTACTATATGTATATAATCTTTATTGTCAAAACATTTTTTCATTAATTGTATAAAAAACGTTTCCCGACCTTAAAATTACTCTTGTATCGTGGGTTTTTTTTTCTGGCGAGAAATCATCCAATAATTTCTCCCGCTCTAGGGTGGAGTGGGAAGGCTTGTCAGACTTTTAATGACTAAAACCAAACTATGTTCTTTTTTTACGTTGCGTTCGAACTACCCATGGCCCCAGTAAGCTTTGGCCCTATTGGGCCACTACGGTTTTGTTGACAACACTTTGAGATGCGCGCGGAACACTAAGCGCCGTCGACGACTCGGGCTTGGTCTAGAGGATTGCCCCGACAGTGAGCTATATATACCCATTGATCGTCGTCAATTAGCCCACGCCTACTCGATACTACGGTGATCCAACGTTTTACGAAGGGGATTCAAAGCAATTGCGGTTGCGAAGCGACTCAATGCGAATTACGCATATAGAACGCGACGCAACCATCCTTTACATAAAATAAGTCGCCACTCCGGAAGAGTTCGGGTCAAAATACAAACAAACTATATATGATCGCTTCGCTTCGTTCATCGTCACTCCGCAACAAAGTACGGTTGGTCATGTAGGCCAACGCAATAGAGTGTCAATTGTTTGTATGTTTCGCGATACATCGCATCGCGTTTGCCGTCGTGTTAAATCTTATACATAGGATATCGTGTAAGTAAGAGTAGTGGTGGCCGAGTGGTATCGGCCCCGGCTTACGAGTTGTAGGTCGCGGGTTCAAGCCCAGCCAGGCGCATTACTTTGTGTAATTTATTATCATCACCACTGCTCTCAAAATGGTAGGAAACTGCTATGTCCTAGAACCAAAAATTTATTATTATTATTATTATATATATAGCTCTAACCTGTAACTCGCTCGCACACCTGACATTTTAACACGATATAGAAAGGTCCAAGTAGTTGTCGCTGCTATGAGATTCTTTACTCTGTGGTCCCGACCCTTGCTATCATGAGCAGTTTGAAAGTGTTGATAGTTTTGACACATACTTCATCCTCCCTTTTCGATTCTTTGGTGACATTGGGTTCGCTTATTTCTTTCTTGAGTGATTTCACACCATCTGCTACAAATTGAAATTTTTCAATTTGTAGCAAGCCCTGATTTTTTCAATTTGCAACAAATTATTTTGTGTTTTTTTATTTCAATAAATGAATTTGTGTAGAAATAGCACAGAAAAGTTTTTTCTCTGTATACATAAGTTGTCTAATATCTCATTGTTCTCTCATTATGTGTGTTGTTTGTAGGTAACTTTTTTTTTTTACGTGAACAAAATGTTTTAGTTCAATAAATTATTTTTAATTATGTGGGATAGTAAGTACATGCAAGTCAGATTAGATTACAGTCTTAGAATCCGAATACAAAAACCAAAAATTCAAAGTTCAAAAATATTTTATTTCATGTACCTAAGCTTAAATGGGCACTTATAAAACGTCAGAAAACCCACCCCGTTCCTTCGTGGCCTTAGATACTAGGGCCGGGCTTTCCTTTCGGAAGCAAACCCTTGGCCCCAGTAGGCTTCGACCCTGCCTGCCTGCAGCTAGCAGGCTGGGCCTCTACGGTTTGCAGACAACTCCTTGACGCGCGGGAACAGTGCGCGCCATTGACGACCTGGACTTAGTCCGGATGGTTACCGGACGGTTGGACAGACCCATAGCTCGCCGTCCGCAAGCCCGCGCCTTCGTTGGCTGGAAATCAGGATCGGAATCGGAATCCCCGCGGCGGCTGGGCCGTGAGGGCCGTTGCCTCTCGCGTGCGGCCTCATCCTTTGCTAGCATTAGACCCGTCGGATACTCAATGTGAGTGCGGTGCTGTTCAAAACATGACCCATATGTTGGAATGTCCCATGTGCCCTTACACCTGCAATTTAGAGGATTTAATGAGTGACACCGATGCTGCAGTTAACGTGGCCACTTACTGGGCCCAAATAATTTAACGAGTTTACCATCAATTCGAAAAGAAGAAGAAGAGTGTATATTTAATTATCCAGCGGCATTTATTGCCGGCAATTTTGCGTTATAATATGTGGATAATGCAGTTGGCTACAATATTGTAAACTCATTCGTACTGTCTTTTTTTTCCATATACATGTATAATAGCGGTTTATTGTCCCATAAATAAATAAAATAAAATAAAAATTATTGATTTTATAATGTTTTCATTTTACAACATTTATAGATACACTGTCTTTTCATTTCTATAAACGTATGTTCTATTGACTGTATGTTCTATCAGTAGTCTTACTCAACATGTAGCAAATGAGAAAAATAAAAAATAATTATGTAAAGAAGGGGTAGAAAATCGATAGTTTTCTGATAGTTTAGGAACTCGTATATATATTGGTCTGGTATATTGAAGTAATTTAGAAGCTTCTAGTCATATTTTAGACTATAACGTTAATCTTCTTGTTTAAAATTAAGTTAACATTATTTTTTATTTTTTTCTGCTGAAAACCAACTCATTGAAAAGTTAAATAGGTAGATTTCTATTGAAAAATACCGGATGTACCTCAAAAAAATTTTACTCACAAAACCACAAATAATTTGAACCTACAACTTTTGATTCTTCTGAATCCGAATGAAAGCATGCCAGTATTTATTTATGAAATTCCTCAGAGAAATGGAAACGTGAATACTTTTCTATTTGAACACAGCACATAATCCTGACGTATGTATGTTAACCTTGAGAAAAACCTTTTACTATATGCATTATTAATAATCACGTCACGCCTGTATTCACCGAGAGTTTGAGACAACGGTGCATCTAGAAGATACTCACATTTCACTGTCATACACTGTCAAGCCTATGTTAGAGACGACACGACTTCAAATGAATTAATATTCAAGGTATTCAAAATTAAATGTTTTAATTCACACAAATCTACCACTATCACTGCCACTACCACTACACTACCAATACCACTTACGTTATCACGAAATCTCAGAAACTATAACCCTTATATAGATTTAAGTTTATTTAAAAGTTTCTTATCCTATTTTGTTGAACAAAAAGTTTATTCTTTTCTATTCTATAAACTTAAAATTTGGCAGGCAGGTTCCTTACAGGGTGTAGGCATTCGCTAATAAAGAAAAAAAAATAAAGAAAACCATTTTATTTGCCGGTATAAACACATACATAAGACACATACATAACATAATTATAATAAACTACATACATTTTGGGAAAAAAAAAATATATGCGTCAATAAAAACGGACTTTACAAAACTCCACCCCTAAAGGGGGAGGGGGGCACGCCATAATTATGGCGGTAAGTCCCCTCTTTGAGGCGTGGCTGGAAAGACCTCACGGCGTCCTCACCTTACGCATGACGCAGGTGCTCACCGGACATGGTAATTTCGGGAAGTCTTGTACCGGATTAGTGCAGAAGTGAGGCCCAGGTGTCATCACTGTGTGAACCGCCCAGAGGACACGGTGGAGCACACGGTAAAGGAGTGCCCCGTTAGGGCAGAGTATCGCCGTGTCCTTGTGGGAGCGATCGGCGGTGGCGATCTCTCCCGCCGGGCCTTGGTACAGGCTATGGTCTGGAGCGAGGAGTTGTGGTAGGCGGTCGCCCCCTTCTGCGAAGCAGTAATGCTAGCAAAGGAAGAGGCCGACCGCATCAACAACATGGCGGTGCTCTTCCCAAGCGGCGCAGACCTCTACCGTGTGATCCACAGTGTCCTCCGGGCGGTCCACACAGTGGCGACACCCGGGGCGTCACCTCCGCACGAATCTTGTACAGGTACTTCTCGAACTTGCTATGTTCGGTGAAACTTTTACGTGGGTGAGTCAGACAAAAACTAGTTCAAATATAAAAATAAAGAAAGGTAAAAGAAAGTAAAGATAAAGAGTTTTTTTTTTTAATTTTAACTTTAACATTTTCTCCTGAATATATAACAGAGGAATTGAACATTTAATTGTGCTAATTATGTTATTTAAATGGAATAGATAACTTAATTAATGTCGCAAGATACACGTCGATTCCCAATGTCATTAAATGCATGTATAATACAAATTGTATTAATAGATACTATCTATAGTGAATTAAATTTTGTTACGCGAATACAAATTGTTACTAATCAACTAGTTCCATTAAGGTAATTAGATTATGCATATTATTCCAATTATAAAATAAAAAGAAAATGTTTATGCCGCTGTTTTACTTATTTCGCAAATAATGTATTTACCTTCATTGTATATGCAGACGCTTTATAAAATTAAAATTATCATTGAAAAGTGAAAAACCAAATATCGATTGGTATACATTATACCTATTTGATTTATAAACTCAAAGCCAAAGCATTTATTTCAAATAAATCAATAAAGTACTTTTAAATTTTCAAGAAGCCGACCAGTAAATAAAAAACTCATTCCAAAGCCTAGACCTATGAAGAAAATTGTCAAGAAATTCCATTGATATCCTTTACATTATTCTAAGTAACTACTAAAAAATCCCGGTTACATATATTATCTCTTATCATTTCTTTTATTTGAGAGTTAATCTGAATTTAAAAAAAAAATAGGTATAAATATGAATCTCAATTAACAGTGTCAATTTACGAACATGATGCATATATCAGCACCACTCAGTTCATTTATTTAAAGTTTGAACACACGTGCCACCATCAGCGAGACATTTGAGTAAGCATGACAAATAAGGTAGTTGTAAAATCGTCATGCTCACTCAAATATCATGAACATGACGCGAATATCAGCACCACTAAGATCAATAAATTTGATGGAAACTGAATAATCCAACACACGCGCCACCATCAGCAAGATATTTGAATGAGCATGATAAACTCTAAACTACTATGCTCGTTCATATCAAACTACATATTTTACTCCCACATGCACAATAACTTCCAATAACTACTATAATAAATATTTACAACCAAATGATGATTTTCATGAAAACCATCATTTGGTTGCAAATATTAGAACGAAGGTTCATAAATTTTTTATAGCAATTTTGGTTTTCTATATATCAAATTTGGTTTTCTATATATCAAATTTGGTTTTCTATATATCAAATTGGTTTGAAAAGTTTATGTTTTACATAAGCTTTTAACAAATGAAGTTGCAATACTCGTATATTTAACTCGCACCAGTGCTGTATATTAATTTTATATTAATATGTTCCTATTAAAACTTATTTTCTTTTAAGAATATCTTTTATAATGATATTAGAAGCTTTTTCAGCTATCATCATAGTCGGAGCGGCAGTTCCCCCTGTAGTTATCACTGGTATGACACTGGCATCCACCACACGTAGCTTGTTCACTCCAAATACGTTCAGCTCACCATCAACGACAGAACCCATCGCACAAGTCCCCACAGCATGGTTACTTGGATTCATCATGCATAGAACATAACATTTCCAGTACTCTCTACTTCCGAATTCGTGCCCTCCACATTTTTTATCAAATGGATCTACGAGTTCTGCTCCTAAATCTTTAAAAAGTTTAGTGTCACCAAGTTTGACATAATCTTTTAGATAATCAACATAATCTTCAAGATCATCTTGATTAGAAAAGAATCCAGCATCAATGTTGGGCATGTCCTCGTGGTTTGAGCTTCGTAAAGTCACACATCCTCGAGATTTTGGAGCTGCTTTTTTTATATAAGAATTTAAAAGCTTATACGAATTCGTTTTTCGATAAATTTTGTTGAGGATACAGTTACTGTAGTGGTGAAAGAAAGCGTTATCTAAAAGAGTTTCTTTAGCGGCGTTATTGTTTAGAAGGAAATAATCAGAAGCTACATAGTCAGGGTATCGACTACTTTCATTCAAAGCCACATATCCTGTTATAGATGGCAATGGAAATTCGTGGAGATTTACTGCAGGTGTAGGTCCAGAAGCTTTTCCTAATTTATAGATAATAGCTACAGAAACATGATCATGATAGTTCTTGCCTACTGGTAAATCAGCTTTTACTTTAATGCCTTTGGACTCTAAGTGTTGCTTTGGTCCGATTCCTGATAGCATTAGTAACTTAGGTGTGTTAATAACTCCTGCCGATAGTATAACTTCTTTCTTAGCTTTAAAAGTAACAATTTTTTTGTTACGTATAGCTTCTACACCAACAGCGTTATTGTTAGAATCAAACAGAATTTTCGTCACCTCTGTGTGTTTCAAAAGATCTAAATAAGAAGATTTATCTGAAGCTTTTAGGAATGCAGTGGCACTACTTTCCCTGTAGTTACTTGCAGTGTATTGTGTTCTCGAAAATCCAAGGGTTTCGTTACTGTTTAGATCAAGGACAATCAATCCAGAAAATTCTTGAAAAGCTTCTTCGTATTTGAAAATTTCTGTTCTATTTTCTTGGGTTACGACCAAAGGTCCGTTCACACCGTGGTACTTTCTATATGGGGAATTTAAGATGTCTGGGGCTTCAAGCTTTTCAGTTCGTTTGAAGTATTTTAGAGTATTGTTTAGAGACCAATGCGAGTTTTTCGATGCTGTCACCCATTGTTCATAATCTCGTTCGGTGCCTCTTTGGTACAGCATTAAGTTTAAGCTACTGGACCCTCCGAGCATTTTGCCGGCATTCAGTACAAAGTTACTCTTCCGACCACATGGTTTGTTATAAGGCTTGCTTGTTGTTTTGAAATTATAGTTTATTGATGATGACCTCGTATACACAACTAGACCAGGATACTGAAAAGAGAAAAAACTCGTTACTATTTTATACCTCTTTGCTACATTAATTTAATTCATGGTTTTTTTTTTATGGTAGGTAAAATCATCCAATGACAAATCCCGCCCTTGGGTGGGGCGGGAGATAGTGTCAGACTCTTACTGACTAAAAACCTACCCTGCTCCATTCCTTGCCTTTGTCCCAGTGCCCTTGGTAACATTTTCACATAACCTTTTGCCCCATTAGGCTTCGGCCCTGCTGGGCCCCTACAGTTTGCTGACTACTCCTTGAGGCGCGCGGAAACAGTGCACGACCTGAGCTCGGACCGGTCTGTTACCGGACGGACGGACAGCGAGCTACCCATTGCCCGCCATCCGCGAGCCCGCGCCTACGGTGGCCGCAAATCGGGATCGGAATCCCGGCGGCGGCGGCGGCGTGTGCGCCGTTGCCTGATGCGGTCGGCCTCCTCCTTTGCTAGCATTACTGCTTCGCAGAAGGAGGCGACCGCCTCCCACTCCTCCTCGCTCCGGAGCATGGCTTGAACAAGGCCCCGGCGCGAGAGATCGCTGCCGCCGATCGCCCCCACAAGGACACGAGGCTTTCCTTCTATTAAACGGGCTAGGGCTGTAATTTGCCTATCTATATCAATAAATTGAAAATAATTGTGTTACTTACAATAGTTTCTATAGAAGGATCACCACCGGCTTCTATAAGAAGAACCTTAGCAGTTCTGGTCTGTGCTAATCTGCCAGCAACAATAGCGCCTGCTGTACCAGCTCCAACCACAATGTAATCGTATTCAGCTTCATCTATATTAAAATTAAATAATACTAGAATCAGTTCAGTACCATTTTCGTCTTTGACTCAGTATTAATATATTATATACGTATTTATTAAATCCACATAAACATATGTATACATAAGAAACTTAAATATTAACTAAACCAAAGGTGGATGTATCTGAATTTGGTACCCTACTTATTTTTGACAGGTTTTCAGATTAAAATAGATTTTCAGAAATACTTTATAGGGGTTTTGGGGTTTTTTTTTTAATTAGGGTTAAGTATTTATGCTAAATCAAACTATGTTCTTATAATACAAAATACAATTGGGCGTCTAAGTATTTTTTCGTATATCATCCAGAAAAATAGTCAGAACACTGGCAGCATTGCCACATTGAATGGCAATGCTAATTCTTTGGGCAAAGAACGAACCAGCCCTCTAATCACAAAGACTTTAGAATCGTTTGATCTTTACTTTTTTTTTAAGGGTGAAAATCATCCAATGATTTCTCCTGCTGTGGGCGGCGCAGGAGGGCATGTCAGGCTTTTACTGACTAAAAACACACCCGGTCCTTCAGTGGCCCTTTGCGTGCTAGGAATACGGGTTTCCTTTTCAGGAATTCCCCGCGGTCTTAGCTAGCGGGTATCGGCCTTGCTTGGCCCCTACGGTTTGCTGACATCTCTTTGAGGAGCGCGGTGCTGACGACTGGACTCGGTCCAGTCAAGTACCGGACGTTCGTACTGCGAGCTACCCATTGCTCGACGTCCTCAAACTCGCGTCAACCGTGGCTGGTAATCGGGGTCGGGATCTCGGCAGCTGGGGCGTGAGGACGTTCGTTCCCTCACGAGTGCGGCCTCTTCCTTTGCTAGCATTACTGCTTCGCAGAATTAGGCAACTGCCTGCAATTCCTCCTCGCTTTGGACCATAGCCTAAACCAGGGCGCGAGAGTCCGCTGCTGCCAATTGCCTCCACGAGGGCACGGCAGTGCTTCGACCAAGCGGAGCTCACCGCCACTGTATGCTCCACCGAGTCATCCAGGCTGTAATCATAATGGTGACACCCTAGCGTATCTTCCGCATGGACCTGATGCAGGAATCTCCCGAACTTGCCATGTCCGCTGAGGACGCCGTATTGCCACTCCAGCCACCTAAAAGAGGGGTCTTACCACCGTGATTACGGCATATCCATGGTTCCACCCCTGGATCAGCTGATGTGTCTATTGAATTTTTTATAAAAAATATTCAAATTATTCCTCTCATTTACCACTTCTGATGGAAGCATAAAGGTATAGACTAAAAATAAGCTATGTAAACTAACCTGGCACATGAGATTCAGGCATCCACAACTGACTAGTAATTCCAAGGCCAATTACTACATTCAGGGCATTTTGAACACTTAAAACGTAGGCCGCAGCCGATGCTGCGTCTGTTACCGACTCCATTACTGTGAAAAAAATACTTTTTTATTGTTGATAGGTTCGCGCTTGGCCACTATCTCACCTGATGGTAAGCGATGATGTAGTCGACGCCAACGGTGAAACTATATAAAATATAATAATTAAAAAATCCTATATTGTAGCTATCAGGAAATATTAATTCCTAAAGCGGGCTCATCGGTGGAGCCCATTTAAAAACAATATTTGGCATCAAAGAAAACAGCTCCCTAGCCAAGTTACGATCGTTTCGTTTAGCGTTAACGCTTGGAGATAGCCACGCCCCCAATTCCTTTGTTCTGATTTCATCTTAACGCTCAGTCACGTGGTCAGAATAAAGGAATTGGGGGCATGTATAGAATATATATATTGTACACCAAAATAGTAAAATTTTACAGTAACTTAAATTTATGGGTACAATGGCAGTCTTATCGATGACAACTTTAGGATGAACTTTGCTATATGAACTTAAACAAAAAAAATATATGATTGAAAATAATTTACGTGTTTCACAGAAATTAAACGTTTTATATGATATTCTCACCAAATTTCACCGCGTTTTAGCTAGCACCAGCTTGAATTTTGTGAGTGAATTCAAACACTAAATTGGATACATAAAATATATACGTTCGTAAGTGCCTAACATTTCGAATAAGAAAAATAGATAAGTCGTTTTTTTTGCGCAATGTTTAAGTAAAACAGTAATCATTTAATTACTTTTAACTATTTGTTCTCAAATTAGCAATACCATTTTAGGGTTTCGCAGCCAAAAGATTAAAACGGGACCCTATTGCCAACGAAATTTTCACAGAAAATATGGATCTATTGCCGCTTTATCAGCACATAATAAAAACAAAATAAAGCAAACAAACAACGAAATAGGTGAAACTGAAAAAACCGGCTAAGTGCGAGTTGAACTCGCTCACGAAGGGTTCCGTCTGTAGAAAAAAAAAAGAATAATAATATTTATATTATCTTTTTATTTGTTGTTACGGCGGCAACAGAAATACATCATCTGTGAAATTTCAGTTGTCTAACTATCAGGGTTCATGAGATACAGCCTAGTAATATAGACAAATGGACAGCGAAGTCATAGCAGTAAGGTCCCATTTTTAACCTTTGGTTACGGAACCCTACAAAAGGTTATAAAATTGTGTCGAATATTATATAGATAACTAGCTTTTGCCCGCGGCTTCGCTCGCGTTAAGTATTATTTTTAATTAGGTATATTTTTTGCGGCTTTACTTTTGTTTAGCGTGTGTAAATAATTAGCTTTATTCGTTCCAACATGTACTGATAGTTCAAAATAATACATTTACGTCCTCCATCATCCCTTATTTTATCCCCATGGGAGTTGAATTTATCAAAATCCTATTTAACCGGACGTCTTCATCATAGTGGCTCCAATTTTTAATTTCAGTTCAATCAGTCGAAAATCTAAGAACATTTATAAAAACTTTCATCCCCTATTTCATCCCCTTAGGGGTAGAATTTATCAAAATCCTTTCTTAAGGGATGGCTACGTCATAGTAGCTATATGCATGCAAAGCCTCAGCCCGATCGGTTTAAAATTTACAAAGTTTAATACAAACTTTCATCCCCTATTTTATCCCCTTGGGGGTAGAATTTATCAAAATCCTTTCTTAGCAGATGCCTACGTCATAACATCTACCTGCATGCCAAATTTCAGCCCGATCCCTCCTGTGGTTTGGGCTGTGCGTTGATAGATCCCTATGTCAGTCAGTCAGTCACCCATAGATAGTACGGAGCCCTTCGCGCGTGAGTCCGACTTGTACTAGGCTGGTTTTATAATTAGTAGTAACACACCCAATTACATTTATAATTATTTGTTTTCCGTTGACTTCGCACTTTATGTGTATTTAAATTTGTGTCAAGATTAGAAAGTATTTAGTTTTTTTTTTAGTTTAACCATTATCTCACTTAAAGGTGAAATTATGGAGTACGCTTTCCTAAAAGTAATTACCACTCAAGGGCGAAATGGGAGGACATGTCATACTTTTACTGAAGCTAAAACTCCCCCGATGTTCCTTCTTTGCCTTCGTTCCAGGATCCCCGGGTTCTCTTTTGAATAACCCATGGCTTAGTAGGCTTCAACCAAACTGGGCCCCTACGGTTTTACTCACTCACACGAATCTGGTACAAGAACTTTTCTATGAATGTTTGTGAGGAACCCTCAGTGCACGAGTTCGACTCGAACTTGCCCGGTTTTTTCCCTTTATCAAGTCGCCCTAAATCTTGTCTGAACTGCCCCCCTAGCCAAGTTACAATCGTTTCGTTTTGCGTTAACGCTTAGAGTTGGCCACGCCCCTAATTCGTTTGTTCGAACAAAGGAGTTGGGGGCGTGGCTAACTCCAAGCGTTAACGCAAAGCGAAACGATTGTAACTTGGCTAGGGGGGCAGTACTTACTTAGCTACATATAGGGTGACTGGTAATTAGTGAACGATACTTAAACACGTGATTGTAGTCATGATAACAAACAACTTTTACTATGGGACCAAACCTGAAATCGCGAAAAAAATTAGCCAAGTTCAGTACATTTTGACCAGTTAGGCGAACACAAATGTACTGACCAGCAGGTTTTTTTCGCGATTTCAGGTTTGGTCCCATAGTAAAAGTTGTTCGTTATCATGACTACAATCACGTGTTTAAGTATCGTTCACTAATTACCAGTCACCTTATATACAGGCTACAGCATCTATCATTGGCATCACATAAATCCTGAAAGGTAGTTGAGGATGGGCAGCAAAGCAGATGACGTACATCTTATCCCATGAGGTACTTGTACCATACTAGCGACCCGCTCTGACTTCGCAAGGGTGTAATGCTAATACTAAATATTATACAAAATGTCTTTATGTACAACGTTCATAGCTTTTTTTGTCATTAGAAAATACAATCATGTTTTTTTTAAGAAACAACCATTTAAATTGCCGTTTCAAAACCTATAAAAAATCCTATTATTATAAGTTTTGACCCGTAGCAGCCTACTTATTCTGAATAAGATTTTCGTGTAAGTCATATTTCACAGGCTAAGTGGCTATTTCAAGATAGCCACTTAGCCTGTGAATATAAGTGACCGCAATATATTTACAGATTTTTGGCAATATAGTGACAAGTTTTGCAGTAACGCCCAAGATAATTAACATTAAAAATGTTAAAAAAAAACTAAAAGATATTTTTTAATTCTTTAATCTTGACAATTTTATTAGTAAGTACTCCGTTTTTTTAATTAAACAAGAAAGTAGTTCTAATTAAACGTTCTTTGTACCTTTGACAGAGAGAAATAAGTTTCTTTCCGAGAGTGTATAGTGAAGTAAATTATTTATTGTGAGAACAGAAATAAACAGTACCGTTTTATCAACAAGACGTTGTGCCAACATAAAAGAAAAGTAATTACAAACTTTACTTACTCACAAAAAGAGTAGGTAAAGTTTAATAGTAGCCACACACGTTCCAGTATACTTGCGCAAGTTAAGACTTGCACAAGTATACTGAAACGTGTGTCGTACAGAACCTTGTGCGAGTATCTTCCAACACACGTTTCAGTACGCGGACGGCATGCAGTGGGTAGCACGCTGTCCGATCGTCCGGTAACATACCGGACCGAACCCAAGTCGTCGACGGCGCGTTCTGTTCCCGCGCGCCTCAAGGAGCTGTCAGCAAACCGTAGAGGCCCAGCCTGCTAGCTGCAGGCAGGCAGGGTCGAAGCCTGCTGGGGTTAAGGGCCGTTTTCTGAGAGGAAGGCTCAGCCCGGCATGATAGGCAACGAAGGAACGGGGTAGGTTTTTAGTCAGTAAGAGTCTGACACTACTTCCCGCTCCACCCAAGGGCGGGACTTGTCATTGGATAATTTTACCTACCATAAAAAAAAACACACGTTTCAGTATACTTGTGCAAGTCTTAATTTGCGCAAGTATACTGGAACGTGTGTGGCTACCATTATAGAATATAGAAGTCATATGCCTGTATTTCTAATAGCGCTATTACGCAAAAAAAAACAACTTTGAAAGAAATTAAAAAGTAAATAACTAATTTCTAAAAAGAATAAAGCTACAACTATTTTAGACTGACGCACACGTGTAACACGCGTGATTTGTAGACACGTAGAACGCCATCGCGTGGCGTCACCGCGTCGCGTGGCGTGGATCAAGTGTAGCTCTACAAGTCTAGTTTCCATATAAAATGTATGGAGACCGACGTAACACAACACGTAGTTGTATAAACCTATTTCTAAATCTAAGTCATTTAAAAGGAGTAGGGAAAAACAAGCGAAAAAATATCACATTGTTAAATATTGTTTTTAGACAAAGTAATCGCACGAAAAAAATCATTTGTTGATAATGTTGTACATGAATCTAAAACATTTTTTTTTTCAAACCTATTGACCTAGCCATTACCGAAGAGTAGGCTTCAGAAAATCACTGTTTTATGGCCATGCTCGGGCGCTAGGGCCTTAAAACTACAAAATCTATTGTAAACCTGACTATAGGTACTTTCAAATACCTAAGTGAAATATCCTTCCAGAATTTCCACAGCCTTACTCACATTGTGTTGTCACATCTCAGCAAATTGAAAACCGCAGGCTCGTGGTGAAACTGCATATTGGAATGAATAGTCTCTAAATCTAGGTTAGACCTGAAGATAGATGGAATAGGAAATAGTTGCCAACTGGGAGCGTCGAATCTTTAAGGTGGATTCTTGGCAGGGAGTCAAGAGTTTGCGGTGGCGAGGATAGGTTAACAAGTATGTGTTTGTGCTGGGAGGATATTTTTCACCTTTCTTATAGTTTATACTTTAGAGGTAGGTGGAAGGAGGTTGTAAAGTCTTGCAAACCTCCATTGAAAAGGAAGGATTCTCCGATCAGACGGGTGATATGTCTAGTTCATGCAACTGACCAATAGTTGAATTTGGACTGTTTTATTTTTCTTCTATTTATTTATGTTTTAAATAATATTGAGCTGTGAACAAGATGGATAAAAACTGATTGCATGTTGTGGAGATGAGAATGTTGAGATGGAGGTGTGGTGTGGCGAGAATGGATAAAGTGAGAAATGAGTATATTAGAGGAAGTTTGAAACGTCAGTGACTCAAAAGTTGAAAGCGAATCGTTTGTCTTGGTATGGTCATGATAAAAGGAGGGATGAAACACATGTTACGAAAAGAGTTCTGAGTTTACAAGTAAATGGATGGAGAGGATGAGGAAAGCTAAAAAAGAGACGGATAGATTGTGTGAGGAGTGATATGAATGAAAAGGGAGTTAGTGATAGTGTGACGGGTGACAGGACAGAGTGGAAGAAAAAACGTGTTGCGCCGACCTAAGTAACATGGGATAAGGGCAGGAAAGAGAAAAAAGTATTTATGTTCTAATTGCGCAGAGAACTTTAATTGTGATGTAGGTTGATGTCGCTAAAGTTTGCAATAAATAAATAAAAGTAGTGTACCTCCCCAAAGCGCTTATATTACGTATTGGTGGGACAAATGTGTCATTTGATCCACCTCAGCTCCTCAAGGAAGGCTAGCAGCGCCATGGTGTTACTGACCATTTCGCGGAGGGTACCTGGGGGCCTTGAAATATTTTAGCTTATACCCAGTTACCAGTTAGTTGGGGAGTTTAGAAGTAGATTTTTTTTTTTTTTTTTGGTAGGTAAAATCATCCAATGACAAATCCCGCCCTTGGGCGGAGCGGGAAGTAGTGTCAGACTCTTACTGACTAAAAACCTACCCCGTTCCTTCGTTGCCTATAGTGCCGGGGCTGAGCCTTCCTCTCAGAAAACGGCCCTTGGCCCCGGCAGGCTTCGACCCTGCCTGCCTGCAGCTAGCAGGCTGGGCCTCTACGGTTTGCTGACAGCTCCTTGAGGCGCGCGGGAACAGAACGCGCCGTCGACGACTTGGGCTCGGTCCGGTCGGTTACCGGACGATCGGACAGCGTGCTACCCATTGCACGCCGTCCGCAAGCCCGCGCCTACGGTGGCCGGAAATCGGGATCGGAATCCCGGCGGCGGCTGGGGCGAGCGCCCCGTTGCCTCTGCCTGATGCGGTCGGCCTCCTCCTTTGCTAGCATTACTGCTTCGCAGAAGGAGGCGACCGCCTGCCATCCCTCCTCGCTACGGACCATGGCCTGAACCAAGGCCCGGCGAGAGAGATCGCTGCCGCCGATCGCCCCCACGAGGACACGGCGATGCTCCGCCCAGGCGGGGCACACCTCAACAGTATGCTCCACCGTGTCCTCCGGGTGAGTTTAGAAGTAGATGAGTTTTTGATAAAAATAGTAATAGCACCAGCCTTATAATGTTCCCCCTACTGGGACTCGGGCGTCTTTTTTAGGAGAGGGAATGGGTTACAATCCAACACGCGGGCCCAGTGCGGGTTGGTGGATGTTACATGTCTTCGAATTTTTGGTTCTAGAATATGCCGGTTTCCTCATGATGTTTTTCTTCACCGTTTTGAGAGCAACAAATAGTAAGGCACTATAAAAATCAATAAAAAGAATTCAAGATGAATAAAATATGTGCACACATTAGCTCTGGTTTATGGACCCTTCCCTTTTAGGAAACTGCGAACCGACTTCTATAAGGTTATGTTTTTATCTATATGAGTTGAGTAAGCCAGTTAATGTGCCAGGATTTGTACGGGTTTATTGAACGAACGAGCCTTTTTTGGTTGAAAAATGATCAAATAACTTCTTCCGCTCTTGTTTTTTATTTATCTATTTATAATTAATTAATTAATAATTAATAATAATTTCCACAACTTTCACACAACACCGTCTAGTCCCAAGCTAAGCAGAGCTTGTGTTATGGGTACCAGACAGCTGATAAACATACTTATATATTTCTAAATACAAACATATTATAGATAAATAACACCCAGACACAGAACAAATGATCGTGCTCATCACACAAACATTTGTCCTGGGTGGGAATCGAACCCACGACCTCCGGCATAGCAGTCAGGGCCACTAACCACTAGACCAACAGGCCAGTCGAAATTTATAAAGACTTCATGCACATAACAATGTACAAAGGCGGATTTAATGCCTTAGGCATTGTCTACCAGTTGACCTTGGGGTGGTGCCGAAACTTAACCTGGTAGGTGCAACTAATAAATAGACAAACAGAAAAGAAAAAAGAAAAAAAGTAATAAATACATACTTAGATACATACATATAAATAAGCAATGTTATTGTGAAAAACGAATCCAACCAATCAGTGTTGTGATTATTCTGCCAACTTCTTGCGAATGAACTCACGTGCCTTTACCTTAAAAGAAAATCGGTTGGTTGCCATCCTGACATTCAGAGGGAGCGCATTCCATAGTGATATCACCTGGACAAAAAAGGAGGAGTGGATAAGCCCAGAGCGGTGTGAGGGACATCGTAGAAGACGATTATTTGTAGACCGAAGATTTTTATTGTGCTCAGAGCAAAGAAATTTAATTTCTGTCATCAGATAAGAAAGGGAAGAAGGCTTGTCTAGAAATAGAAAAGGGTAGTCAAGGCCCTTAGCGCTCTGCGCAGACGAATACTCTTTTATCGTTTTTGAAATGAGACATAATAAATTACAAACTTTACAAAAACGTAAAGTGCTTGCCAGGGTTTGACCCTCGACGTATGACTCGTATTTTGGGCAAGTTAACACTAGACTTCTACAGTTCTGCTCACTGTTAGATCTTATCTAGGTCTAATAACACATATATTATTTACTATAAACTTTGTCTAAAAAAAAGAGAGAAATAAGAAATTTGCGTTTATTTGTATTAAAAAAAAACAGTTACACATTAAAATTAAACTAAACATACATTGAGTTTTTGAGTAATTCCAAAAGGGTCTCAGCTCAGCATAATGCCAAATAGTAACACAAGGCTACCACCTGATGCTGATGACGCTACCAGCTGCAGTCCTTGGGTGCCATATGCTCAAAAACCAATTATTAATTAATTTAATTAATCAAAAAGTCTAAAAGGTTCTGTGCAGAAACCACATAAAAGTAAATGTTGCGATTCTTATATAAAAAAAAAGTTAAAAAAAATATTAAAACAAATAATAAAACTGATAGGTATATCATTTAACAATATTAGAAACAGTTCACAGGGTAAACAATTATTAACATTAAGCAAAACTTTAAAAAAAAAAACAACAAAAACGTATATTAGTTGCGACCTTTTTACGCATACACATCAAAATAAATCCAATGACAATATTGTCTAAATGGACACTTTCTTTGTTGGTTTGACAGTTTTTCTATTCAAATATTTGCCTGTTTACTAATTTAATTTTATTCCTGTCTGACAGATCTAAATAAAGAAAAAAAATATTTTGAACCAAACACTTATTACAATAAGCTATACCCACCAAACAGCGTGACAGTTATTGGCAGGAAAAAATTTATCGGCTGGCAATCTGGTATCTGTCCATCTTAGTCTCGATCTGCTTGTTACTCTGTCAGTTCGTTCGATTTTCTGTCCATCATTCTGTCTCGTCTGTCTATATATCTGACGGCGTAGGAAGTAACACCAAGTATTTTGTTACGAAGTTACGAAAATCACAGAAAAGATCGGATAAGACTGACATCGGTTGGTGATTGTCTTTCTTGGCAAGCGTCGTGTCGGTGGTTGCGTGTCGGCTGTCACTTGACGACAGTTCATGTTAGTGAGACTGGAGAGTCGTTGTCGTAATGTAATTGAATTGTCACTATCCATCAGATTGCTAAATGTTCTCGCAACTAAGACATAGTTATCGACTGCAGTCCGCTGAACTGAGATTCACTGAAGTGCATTGAAAATGTATAATAGGGCATTTTATGTGTATTTTTTTTTAATAAATTTAAAAAAATAAATAAAGTTGGTGATCGCATCACTTTGGTGTAATCATTTAATTTTTTCTTTTAAATTAAAAGTCGTACATTCAAAAAACAATGCATGTACGTCATTACCATTGGCCGTACATAGAAATGGGTTATATCGTAATAAAAAACTATAAGGTGGCGTTGCTACAAAGCACAACACGTATTAAAGCTAAATATTAATAAAAGAAACTAAAAACCCCGACTGCTTTTCTGAGTATTCATGAAAAAGCCCTAAAACAAGAAAGTCGTTGTACCCGATTGCACTTAACTATATAATATTTTAAATACAAGATAAATCGTAGCAGTCGGGACACATTCTAGAAATGGAGGCTTAGTGAATTGAGAGCACAAACCTGTATTACATTGCAGATTACTCCAATCTACTGACTAGACGGTTGACTTTTTAATTTTTTTTTGTTTTATTTTATTACGATATCACTTTCACAGTGATTACAAATCTAACGACACCTCGCAAACTAAAATCCATCGAGCCGTTCAGGCCGCAGAGCGTGCCAAACATTTGAATTTCGCTCCCAAAATCCGCCAATATGTTTTTTTTTTATTTTGATATACCAAATGTCACTCTCACAGTAAATACAAATCTAACGACACCTCTCAAGCAAAAATCCATCGAGCCGTTCAGGCTGCAGAGCGTGCCAAACAATTATGCATACATACATACATACTCTCGAAAAACATAACCCTCCTTCTGGCGCAGTCGGGTAAAAAATGCAATATCATCTCAGTGACACAATCAGTGTCAAAATGTCATGTTTTTAACAAATTACAAGTGATATGCGAATGCAATCTTAAAAACACGGGAATCATCCTTTTATTACCATTCCGTCAAAAACCTGATGATCTAAACTGCTGCTGCAAACGACCTTGGAAGCGCATCATCATACATCTGGTGATCCGAAGATGCAACGGGTTTAGTGGATCATCTAGCCTATATGGCACGATTTCACTTCAATCATCACAGGATAGACAAGGAGAGAGATAAGAGCCGGCGCTGTCGTGCGAGCGAAATAGCGTTAGCCGCCAAATGTGTGTGATCGTCACGACGGATTTGAAATCAAGCCATATAGGCACAATTTCAGCGGTCCACGCGCTGAAGGCTAGTCATCTAACTTCCGCTGTTTTGATTTAATCTAAGGGAATGGCCGCGGGCTTGCGGACGGCGTGCAATAGGTAGCACGCTGTCCGATCGTCCGGTGACCGACCGGACCGCGCCCAAGTCGTCGACAGCGCGTACTGTTCCCGCGCGCCTCTAGGAGCTGCCAGCAAATCGTAGAGGCCCAGCCTGCTAGCTGCAGACATGCAGGGTCAAAGCCTGCTTGGGTCATGGGTCAACTTCCGAAAAGACACGATAGGCAACGAAGGAATAGGGTAGGTTTTTAGTCAGTAATTGTCTGACACTATTTCTCGCTCCACCCAAGGGCGGGATTTGTCATCGGATGGTTTTACCAACCATAAAAAAAGAGAATAGTGGAAAATTTTCAAACAAACAAACTCCCTGATGTGTAATGTACAGAAAACCGACAGATTGGCAACTTCGCGTCAATTCTCAAGACTTTGGAGCTTTGAGCCGATCAGTGCATTACTTCCGATGATCCTCATGGCTCGTTTATCAATATACTCGAGCACATCAATCATCCTTCTTGTCCCTTGAGGGATTCCAGTTACCTCAACACTCTTCAAGGAAAACACAGATCAGGTACCGCAGAAAATACGCATTCGAAACGTTGAAAAATATCATGTGGCTGTGTCAAGGATACGGCCGTATATTGTACGTGAAAACATGTAGGTACATAAAGTTTAACATTTTCTATATAAAACACGTTATTTTATGTGTTATACACCGTTAAATTTTGATCGTTTTAATCCCGTGGAGGGTTGAGTCGGTACATGAAACACTATCGTTTTTAAAGATATCCATCCATATCCATCTTTGGCAACCTGCGTTAGTCACGCGCAACCAGTGTTCTGCAAGCGCAGGCCGCAAGAAAATGTATTAAAGCCAAGTTCTACTGATTTTAATTTTTTTAAACCTCTGAAAATCCACAAATATAGAAGAGAACACCATGAAAAATTGTCTTATTAAAATTGACTATATGACCAACCGCTTTGTAAAAATGAAAACATGATATAAATTAGTTGGCTCGATAAAAAAAAATCGCGAATCTGATCCTAATTTACGATTTCAAACGTGTTATCTACGAGATTACGTTACGGAAATATTTAAAAGTAATCAAAAAAATAAATAAAGCTTGTTATTTAAATGCGCTTCGCAAAAACAAAAATCTTGAATAGTTATTTTTTTTTATAATAATAAATCCGCTGTTTTGAGGCCATGAAGTCGACATAGTCCCAAGCGGATTTCATACAAAAAAATACAGTGATCACAACCGGCCCTTAAGTTTTAAGAAAGTATTTACGATAGAAACTTTTAGAAAACTAAATCTTAAAATCCCTGAGAGAATAAATGAAGAATAAAAGTATAAATAAGTAAATTGAGGGCTCTTATTTCTATTTATTATGCAATAGCTTTTAGCTGTAGTGGGCGTTGAGTTATTAAACCCTCTTTCTTACCGCTTTCTTTATTACTTTATTTTATGCTAAGTAATGGATCAGTGTTTATTTGTGATTATGTACGAGTAATATCGTTATGGGGTTACTGGTGTATCATATTGAAGGAAATTGTTTGTGAAATGGTTATGTGGCTACGTTTTAAAAAAATATTTTCTAGCCATTTTTAATTTTTTTGACCTAAAATTTGGTCATACGTGGATAAGGGCTTCCTATCCTATATTATATACTATCTGTATATATAATTTAATAAATAGCTTTTGTCCACGGCTTCACACGCTTACATCCCTATTTAAGCTTAGATCTTTAAAACTACGCAACGGATTTTGATGCGGTTTTTTAATAGAATGAGTTATTCAAGAGGAAGGCTTATACGTATAATACATGCATAATATATTTAATATTACCATTGTACCCGTGCGAAGCTGGGGTGGGTCACTAGTCTGTATATATAATTTAATAACTAGCTTTTGCCCGTGGCTTCACCTATGCACATAAAACTAATATAGCCTATGTCACTCAGGAATAAAGCACCTTTCTATCGGTGAAAAAAAAAATTGCAATCAGGCCAGGTGCTTTCAGAGATTACCTCCGACAACCAAAACAGCTAACTTTACCTCTATATAATATTAGTATTTATTAGTGTTATGTATAAACGGGACAGGACAAGTGAAACAGCAGCTAGCCGGAAACGCACTGTCGCTTTATTAGTTTTAATAATACTCTTGCACAGGAGCGCGCGGGTGCGGGGTGCGGGGCGCTGCGCGGGGATGTCCGCGTATGCAGTCCTTCAAGCCGCGCATCGCTAGTCTATGCATTACGTACCCAACCAGGTACCCATTTAAAGGCTAAGGCCTCCTCCATCTTTAGCCATCTCTATCTTAAGCTAGTCTAGTCCAAGTGGGGCTGGCTGCTACCACGTTTTCGTCACACCACCGGTGCCTATGTCTGCTTTGGGGCCGTGCTACACCCCCTCCCCCCAGGGTAACAGTAAAGTACATTGATTGTGCTTATAGCAGAGGAGTGGAATTCCCTGACGGGGTCTGTGTTTTCTGATGGCTACAAAACCCGGGAATCTTTAAGTTAAGAGTGAACAGGTTACTTCTAGGTAAGCGCGCTCCATCGTCGACCGCATCGTCGCTTTCCACAGAAAGAAAAGAAAGAAAAAATGTTTATTGTGCCCAAATAGACGCACAAAATATAACATAGCCATGTGTGAACCGGGCATTACTGTATTGCACCATAGACAATAGGCAGAACGCAGCTACATTGGTCTGAGTTGAAAGTTAATTCTTGTCTATGCACCTGGCTTGGACTGACACAATATGGCGACGTGCGATAAACAAATCAGCGACAATAACAAAGATTTTATGGATTTTATATTTTTGTTTCTGTCTGCGAAGAAATTCTTTTATTTTGTTCTTTAATTTAGAAATATATTTATATTCATTTTACTGTTAATTCTCGCTAAATACTCTCCAGCGTGATCCTATCATCAGAAACGGATTTTGAAATAAATGGAACAATCTGAAAGAATTTGATTTTTTTTTCTATAAGGAAAAATAAATTGCAAATCGGTCCGTAAACGACGGAGCTATCCACGAACAAACATAAAAAACATATATACAGTCGAATTGAGAAACCTCCTTTTTTGAAGTCAATTAAAAAGAGCGACCACATAGATAAAAATAAACAGAAACAACATGACACTATTAAACAACACAACACAATGTAGGTACCTGCCCAAGTATCAAGATTAATCCTGTCATTTCCATCCATCTATTTTCATAAACTTCTAATATTACAAGAATATCCCTTTAAACCACATTAATTATTTAGAATAAACAGTAAAACTACTGAAATTGGGAACAAAAGTAATAAATTGTTCGCACAAACAGTAGCTGAATACATAATTAATTGAAGATATACTACACCTCAGCTGTGTTTAAATTGTCGAGTGAAAACTGTGGTTCAGTGTTTTGGGTTTGGGGTACAATGAGAGAAAAAAAACGTAGTATATATTAATATTATGGCTTAGTATATCTCAAAACGCTAGATTTCTGTACCTTTGGGAGGCGTACAAGGAGTCGAAACCAATTCGCAGAGGCAACTACTATTATTATTCTTCTTGTTCCAGCCCTTATCCTATTACTTGAAGTCAGCGCAATACGTTTTCTTCTTCCTCTCTATCCTGTCACCCGTCTCACTATCACTAACTCTCTTTTCTTTTATATCACTCGTCACACAATACATCCATCTCTTCTTCAGCCTCCCTCTTTCTCTCCATCCATCTACGTGTAAACTCAGAACTCTTTTAGTAACATGCGTTTCATCCCTCCTCTTTAAATGACCATACCAAGAGAAACAATTTCCTTTTAACTTTTCAGTCACTGGCGCCACTTCCTTTAATATACTCATTTCTCACTTTATCCATTCTCGTCACACCATCCTTCCATATTCATAAAAAATATGAAATGGGGTACCTACTATCATTATTTTATTCATAATAAAAGTACAAGAATCTAAGTTTACTACTAACTCTCAGTGTGTCTATTTCCTTACCCGCTCTGCGTCTCTAGTGACAATTCTCTGCAGACGGTTAGCATCTCGTATATAAATGTGTCTGAACGCGTCTAACATAACTTGTGCCTAATGAAGACACGCTGAAAGCCAAGTGTTTGGACTGCTAAATCGTTTATTTAGATAATAGTAAATGATAAGTATGGTTCTGTGTTTGTTGTGGCTGGTATAAGACACTTGATCACCATCATTATGTTAGCTGAAAGTCGTCCACTGTTGGACATTTTTTTTAATGGTAAATGACAAATCCCGCCCTTGGGTGGAGCGGGATGTAGTGTCAGACTCTTACTGAATAAAAACCTACCCCGTTCCATTCTTTGCCTTGGTCCCAGGGCCCCGGGTGCCATTTTCACATACCCTTTGACCCCAGTAGGCTTCGGCCCTGTTGGGCCCCTACAGTTTGCTGACAACTCCTTGAGGCACGCGGGAACAGTGCGCGCCGTAAACGACTTGAGCTCGGACCGGTCTGTTACCGGACGGACGGACAGCGAGCTACCCATTGCCCGCCGTCCGCGAGCCTGCGCCTACGGTGGCCGGAAATCGGGATCGGAATCCCGGCGGCGGCGGCGGCCTGATGCGGTCGGCCTCCTCCTTTGCTAGCATTACTGCTTCGCAGAAGGAGGCGACCGCCTGCCACTCCTCCTCGCTCCGGAGCATGGCTTGAACCAAACCCCGGCGCGAGAGATCGCTGCCGCCGATCGCCCCCACAAGGACACGGCGATGCTCTTCCCAAGCGGGGCACACCTCGACTGTGTGCTCCACCGTGTCCTCCGAACGCTCCGCACAGTGGCGACATCCGGGCGTCGTCTCCGCACGAATCTTGTACAGGTACGGTCCGAACTTGCCGTGTTCGGTTAGTACCTGCGCCAAACGGAAGGTGACGACGCCGTGGGGCCTTTTCAGCCGCGCCTCAAAGAGGGGCCTTACTGCCTCGATATCCACTGTTGGACATGGGAATCCCCCGAGTGTCGCCACAAATGTTGGACATAGGCCTCCCCCGAGTATCGCCACAAAGAAAGTCCTGACTTCTGGCATCCATCAGATTCCCACGACCCTACTCGGTTCACCTGTTGAAAGGCTTTCCAAAGATACGTTTCCCATCCGATTATAATTAAGGTGCCTTCGCCTCCCGACGCTCGGGGCGTCTCTTGAGGCGGCCACCTCCTTTGATAGCATTACTGCTTTGCAGAAGGAGGCGGCCGCCTGCCACTATTCCTCACTTCGGGCGAGAGAGATCGTTGCCGCCGATGGGTCCTGTACCTGTCAGGGAACTTAGACTCTAGCAGGAAATTCTATTCTTTATTCGAATATAAATAGGTACGAACATTAGTTCTATGATTCATAACCATTTTCTTTGCTTAGTCCACGTTCATTCACCCATCCTTACGAACAAATTCAAGATTCCTAAAAAATGTAACTAAAAGAACTCCTTAATCAATCCATTGTCAAAATAACCCAAAGATTGTGATGAACATCTAAACATTTTTTTGTCCTCATTCCATTCAACGTTGACTTGTGAACAAGAAGGGCGGAAACGTATTGTGAAGCTCACACTTCACAAGTTCTCTTAAACCCTCTTTTCTTTAGGTATTGTATAAGCTGGCTTTGAAAAGTAATCAATAATGTTTATACTTTTGTTGGGGCCTGGGGTCGGAAACTTCCCCTCATGAACGGGCAAATCTCCTGGTAAAAGTTAAAAATTCATGTATCTTTTTTTTAATGACGTAGACTAGTGCTCGACTGTGATCCCAATTGCTGATAAGCACACTAGTTTATTAAGAGCCTATTTAATCTAGCCTTGTAGACATTTCCTGGTCACTGTAGGTACGGTCTTGTGGACAGCAAGCAATGGATAGCTCTCTATCCAGCCGTCCGGAAAGGACTGAGTCTGAGTCGTCGACGGCGCCTAATATTCTAGTAGAAAAGCTCAGCCACGGTAATATTATTATCTATACAGTATTGTAACTCGGCCGTTTCATTGAAATAAATACCTACAGCCGCGCGGTACGTAAACATGCGATAGGGCTACCCGCCTCCAGCATTTTAATTACATTTGTCTACTTTGTGTTTCCATTTAGTTTTGTGATTGTAAATATACTTTTTTATATAAACAAATAAAATACTTTGTGTATTGAATAGGAAATTTTTAATAAAAATGCATTTTTTTTTTATTGGTAGCTTTATTTCAAAAACCATATTTATGTTTGAATAATAAATCGGTCTTATAAATTTGCGACCGAAAAATATTTGCGCCTTGACTGAGACATATGAAATGCAATATTATTATAAAAAAACCTCATTCTAATATAAAGCTTAATTTAAAAAACCAAAAACAGACAATATATAAGGTGTTAAAAAATTAACTGCAAGAATTTTGTCCACTTACTCGACATCGAAAAACGAAAACATCAAAAAAAAAAAAAATTTTTTTTTGAGCGTTTTTATATTTTCACATAAATAAAATAATTTAGTATAATATTTTTTTGTGCGCTGTACCCAGGGCTGCGCTTGCGGTTTGGGCCGCCATCGTACCGCGCGCGAGCGGCTTGCTAGCGGTTCCCCCGCCGCCCGCTACTCTTCCCGCAGCTCTCTCTACCCCTTCCCGACCCTTAGTTGTCCGAAATCCGTTGCGCGGTAAGGGTGTTTTCTTGTGTCATTACGGCGAATACGTGCGTTCGTGCAGTTTTGTGCTTTTAATAATGCCGTTTACGTATTCCAATCGAGAGTACTTGGATGTGGTAGTGTGCAAAATTACGACTGGTCAAAGTTTAGCTGCGGCACGTAACCGTTACCGTGAACTGTATGGTGAGCAACGACGAGTGCCTGCTGTCCAAACAATCCTAGGAGTCTACCAGCGCATATTAGACTAGTTAACTTAATTTAAATAGTCCTATAGGTATAATAAAATATGCTATTTGTAAGTAAGCTCGATAATTTGCCAGTCCAAAGTCTGAGAAATGTGATGGAAAAATTAGAATCAGCTGTTTACGAATTTGCGCCGTCGCGTGTCGTGTCACAGGGGTGAACGACTCACGCGTACCTACGGCGGGGCGGCCGCGCCGGCGCACGTGCGGTGTACAGTGCGCATATTCAATAATTTTGTGTGAAGTGAAAATATTGCATATCTCCGAAACGGGTTGTTATTTAAAAATCTTTTTTTCGCCAATTTTTTTTTATTTGTATTTCTAAACCAGTTCTTACTTTTCTTGCAGTTAATTTTTTAACACTTTATATATCCTACTCGTTATATAAAATATGTACTTGACTTCTTTTTAGCGATAAAAATCGTGCGGTTATTGTTAAAAAAACAACATACAGTCCGTTCGTCACTGCGGCACAGTCACGACTGTTTGCTTGCCGAACGCATGCTGAGACTAAGGCGCGTAGGTATAGCTCGCGCTTCGACCGTTTGTATGAAGTTGGAATACTGTATAGATAATATTACCGTGGCTCAGCAGAATCAATGCCCACTAGGACGTCGAGATATTACTGCTCTGTCTGCGCACAGAGGTGGTTTTTAAGCCATAGGATATATATAGGTCAACGGGAAATAGCTAATGTATTTTGATTCCCTTGAGAGTGTCTAAAAATTGGTCGAAAAATACGTTTTTTGCGACATAAACGGCCGTATCTTTTTTTACGTTAACCTAGAAATTTGATTTTTTCACAGCTGCATGGGACCGCAGACCTGAGTATAAAATATTAATTTAACTCGATACCTCCACGTGTCCCCGGGATAAAATATGACAGACAGACAAGATTTTTTTTAATGTTTATCCTGTGTACTTTATAAAGTTGTCCTATAAGGGTTCTGTTTTTAACCGACTTCGAAAAAAGGAGGAGGTTCTATGTTCAGCTGTATGTATTTTTTTTTTTTTATGTATGTTCACCGATATCTCGGTCAATTGTGGACCGATTTCGAAAATTTTTGTTTTGATTGAAAGAATATACTTCCGAATTGGTCCCATAAAAATATCTTTTTGATCTGATGATAAACTTCGAAGATATAGGACGAAACTCTTCAAAAAATCATAGCAGAATTGTCGTTTGTATATGATTGTTCGCCGATATCTCGGTCAATTGTGGACTGATTTAAAAAATTTTTGTTTTGATTGAAAGATTATACTCTCGAGTTGGTCTTATAAAAATATTGTTTTGATCTGATGATGAACTACGAAGACTTAGAACGGAATTCTTCAAAAAACCTTAGCAGAACTGTCGTAACAAGTAAAATTGCTTTGTTTATACATGTAGTTGGTGGCTGAGTAAGGAAAAAGGAGAGGGGTACATAGAACTGACCGGATGATGTAGACGGAAGGTAGGTATGAGCCGGAACTTTGTAATAAATCAGTGTATCTTAGCCGTGTTTGGTATTATTAGAATTGTCATGATGATTTGATGATGGAACCGAATGGCGGAAGGTACCTATCTATTTAAGTTTGGCTGAGGGGTACTACTACTAAAAAGTGTGAAATAAACTTTTTACAAAAAAAATATAACCGACTTCAAAAACCACCAAAAATAAGTGTTAAATATCGAAGAGACCAAACTATTATAGAAACACCGACTTCCGAAATTGAAAGTTATTTTGCATTTTTTGGTGGTTTTTGAAGTCGGTTGTATTTTTTTTTTGTAAAAAGTTTTTTCATTTTGAAGTACGGAGCCCTAGTTATATTTTTTTCTTCTTCTTTTCTAATACATGGCAAACTTGTTAAAACAATATGGGTCCAGTAGGAGGCTATATTAACTGCAGCATACCTATAATTATAAGTGTAAGCGTCGAAATACTGAAAGATCTTTTAAAAGAATTTTACCGAAATCGCGCCCATTTCAATGATTTCTCATATTTTCCAGCTGTATAGACACTTGAGATCAATTTTACATTAATATATTATCCACTGGAAATTAATTTACAAATAATTAAAACAGCTTCACTCACTCCTTTCAACACCCTTGCAAACATTCATAGATTAAATAAAAAATAAAATAAAAAAAGCCTTTATTTCCTATTTACCCTTATCAAAGCATTTCTATTTTTCAATACACTTGCTCAGAAAGTGGCTCTTATTGCACTACACTTAGTAATAATGGCACCTGTTATCACACTGTGACATTTTGATTACCATTACGCACTAGTGCAGGCTGTAATGTAGCTATAACCTTTTTGTTCAACCTTTTTGTTTGCGATTCAAATTTTGAATACGAAAAAATAAAAATAAATTGTTATCTATGGTCGTCATTTTAAAATGCGCGCGATATGGATTTGGGATATGGGCCCCTCCACGGCTGAGGGCCTCCTCAAGTTTCTTCTATTTGTTCCTGTAACTTGCAACATTCTGCCAAACATTTCCGGCTGTATCAGATAAATCGTCAGTACTCTTCATTCTCCTGACCCTTTCCACTCTATAGTTCTAGCTGTCCACCTAACATCTTCATTCTAAAAAAAAAAACTAAGGTAATTGATGCCCTCACGCGAGCCCTCAAATTGAAATGACATATCACATTAAACATATTAAAACGGTGTTAAAAAAAACTACACGCATCTCCAATAAAACGCTTATAAACTTGAAATTCTCATTATCCTATCTCCAACTCACAGTGGACATTAAAAAACCCTTTTCAACCGGAACAATTAAATTACCACGACTTCTAAAGCTGGCACTTAAAAGTTGGAAAACGCTTACGTGGGGAGAAATACCTCGTTGGAACAATTTACCAATTCCAACTGAGGTTGAATAAAACTCAACTTGCAATTTCTCACTTTCGAGTCTTTTGTCGGTACTTAAGAGGTATTTAAACTAAAAGTAGAAATGGTTAACTCTGATTTTATTCTATCTGTATCACTACATAGTAAAAAACAAAGTCGCTCCCCGCTGTCTGTCCCTATGTATGCTTAGATATTTAAAACTACGCAAAGGATTTGATGCGGTTTTTTATAAACTGTCAAGCCCCGAGAGGACACCGGTGTCCGCACACCTATTGTCTTTCTATTGTGTCTCTAATTAGGTAGAGTGATTCAAGAGGAAGATTTACATGTATAATTATAATATATTTAATATCACCATTGCACCCGTGCGAAGCTGGGGCGGGTCGCTAGTTTGAACTAAAAGTAGAAATGGTTAACTCTGTTTAAACGTAATACGTATTTTATTTACGTATTACGTAAGAATTGTCTAAAGCATGTCTCATTTGTATAATTTTTAAAATGACACTGACTAGTCAGTCAGTGTCATTTTAAAAATTATACAAATTCAGTCAGTGAGTCCACTGACATTCAACGTACGGCCGAAACTAGTAGAACTATAACCGTGAAATTTTACACAAAGCTTCCTTTTTTATCATAAGTGAGCACAAAAAAGATTTTCCAAACATTTATCCCATTTGTTATGGTTTAAATTTTGGATAATCCATTCGAAGCACCGAATACTGAAATTTCTGTTTGTATAATTATGAAATTTGCATAATGCATATTCGATGCCTATAACAAAAATGCAATTTTTAACAGTTTTGTCTGTCTGTTTGTATAAGCTAATCCCTGAAACGACTGGACAGATTCTGACGGAATTCTCATTAACAAATTTCCGATGTTATGAGATATAATTTAGGCTACTTTAGGCCTAGGAAAAGGATTGAGCTAACGCCCAAAAATAACACTCCATGAAATTGTGTCCCAATGGCATTATGCTGCAGTTTTACGAGTCTGTAGACAAAGTTACGGGCTTCCAATGGTATGTAATATATCGTCCTGCTACATAAATTAACAAAGACGGACTCATTCAATAATAATGCGAAACATTACTCTGCTATATACAAATTATGCTGTAATAATCATGATGGTTAAAAATTGCCATGTTATGAAATATGATCAGGCATTTTCTAACTTTTTTGAATATTTCGAAATTGCGGTTAAATATTACCAAAATATTTTAGGTTATAAAAAATTTAATGAAAACTATACTCTTGAGAGTGAATTGGTTTAATGCAAGTTGTTACGGAACCCCTACACAAATTTAATTTAATTGAAATACGGATTCCTACCTGTTTATAACGTAAACACGATTTTAATAATTGTCGGGTACAATCGAAATAATATTCTAGGTAATGATATATTAATAAACCACTCTAATTCTTTGATATTATTTAATATAATAGTTATGAATATATGTCTATGCCAAACCAAGCATCAAAATCAAATTATTGCAATTTACAATTAAAATTAAATTGACCGATCATAGTTTAACCAAGTAAATAAAACTACACAAGGGTACGAAATCGTTAAACTAACAAATAAATTCTATCACGGTTATGTTCAGAGATCTTGACCACCGCTTTCCCATAATTGTCACCATTGAGCATCCCCACAAACGCATCAACAATATTATCAAAACCTACAGTAACATGTTCCCTGACCTTCAGTTTTCCGCTCGTGATCCATTCGGTCAGCGCTTTGAACGCTTGAGCCCATCTAGGCATCCATCGGAAGACTAGAAACCCTTCAACTTTGAGCTGGTTCACCAAGACAATCGGCTGGAAAATGTTTTGTGTTGACCCAGTAGAACCTTCATCATGCGTACTGATACTCCCGCATATAGCCACTCTTCCATGTATTTTCATTTGTTTCATTATAGTATAACTTAAATCTCCACCAACATTATCAAAATAGATGTCGATTCCATCTGGAGCAGCTGATTTTAAGGCTGCAGTAACATCTTCAGTTTTGTAGTTGAATGCTTTATCGAAGCCAAGTTCTTTCGTCAGCCATTTGGCCTTGCCATTACTACCTGTAAACCCTATTACTTTACAACCCTTGATTTTCGCTATCTGCCCCACTATAGACCCGACGGCTCCGGCAGCTGATGTAACTACCAAAGTTTCACCTTCCTGAGGCTTGCATATCTCAAGAAGTCCAAAGTAGGCAGTAGCACCAGGCATACCTAAGGCGCCAACTCCAAAGGATGTAGGCAGGCCTTTTAAATCTGGTAGCTTATATACACCGAAATTTAAGACAGAGAAATCTATACCCCTTATCGTTACATTAGGATTGAGAATGCAGTAGTCGCACCAACCTTCGTGTGATACTACCCGAGTACCAACAGGGTACTTGTTATGTTTTGACTCTATAACTAGTCCGATTTGGTAACCAAATTGGTCGTATGGTAGTTTGTAGTTGGAGCTATATGCACGAAAATATGGGTCCACGCTGACCCACTCCACCTTAACGAGGATTGTGTTTATCTGGTAGTGGAGGCAGTTCGTACTCTACGATTTTGAAGTCGCTTCTCTTGGGGATTCCTTCAAAACGTTTGGTCACAACGTATTTCCGTGCTTTCACCATAGCTGTTGCTTCTTCTGGCGATTGATCTGAAAACAGGCAGTTCATAACACTATGGGACTAATTTATGATGTTCATGTTATGTTATTATTTTTTTGATAACAGTTAGTTTTTTTTTTTTTTTGATGTGGGATGTCAGCAAACCACTTTTTCCTCTCTGGATTTAGCGACAAAAAGAGTCAGACTTTTACTGAATAAATCCAACCCGTCTTCCTTTAGCTACCCTTTGACATCTTCGCTACTCTAGAATCTTTCGGACCATCGTTCTGTAAGAAATGAGCCTTGGCCACTACCACTTAAGTTTGGCAATTCTTCGAGCTATGTCGGTTACCTCTTTTCGTCTGCAGGTATCTTTTATTCAAAGGGTAATGGAAAGAACTATACTCGGTACTCCAAGCATAGCCTTTGGGTAAATTTAAGACTCTTAACCCGTTTCGAATATTCACTTACTTTTTTTTATTATAAACGTTTGATTCACATAACCTTACTTTCTTATGCGACCGTACTTAATGACTTGCGCTTATAGCAGTCGCAGATAACCTTGATTCATATATGCAGTTAATTCAAAACAAGAACATTACTAGTTCCTGCTGTTTTGCTTGCGTTATTTTATATTTATAGGTAATTATTTTATTAATTATACAGAAGATTGCGGAGTATAATCTGCCTCTCTACTTAGCGTTTATGGACTCCGACAAAGCTTTTGATTTGATCGATACTTGGGCTGTACTGAAGTCTTTCCAATCATTCCAATAATGCCAGGTTGATTGTACCTACATTGAATTGCTGTGTTGTTTGTATAAGAATGCCACAATTTTAGTCCTACTTCAGAACCACAACTCTATCCTTCTATAAACGGGTGTGAGGTAGAGAGACGTCATTTCACCTAAACTATTCACGGCCACTATGGAGGATGTCTTCAAGGTTCTGGACTGGATGGGACTAGGCATTAATGTCAATGCCCAATATATCACTCACCTTTGGTTTGCCGATGACATAGTAGTCATGGCCGAGACTAAAGAAGAGCTCTGTACAATGCTCGATGACCTTAGTAGAACTTCCGATAAAGTGGGTCTTGGAATGGATATAGACAAAACTAAAGTCATGGAAAATAACCATGTAGCACCCACTCAGATCAAGATCGGAGACCGTACACTCAAGGTTGTGGACGATTACGTTTACATAGGATAGAGAATTTGGATAGTTCTAACTTTGAGAAAGTGGTCAATCGTTGAATGTGACTCGACTGGGCGCCGTCGGGGAAGCTTAGCGGTATCTTCTTATCCAATATACCACAGTGTCTCAAGAGGAAAGTTTGTGACAATGTGTGTTGCCAGTGATGAAATAGGCCACTGAAACGTGGTCGCTTACAATGGGCCTCATCAGGAAACTTAAATTCACCAAAAAAACAATAAAAAGAGCTATGGAAAGGGCTATATTAGGAGTTTTCTTGCCAGATTGCATCACGAATTAAAATATCTGCAGGAAAAATAACGTCGCCGACATAACCCGAAGATTTGCTAAACTGAAGTGGCAGTGTTCAAGGCTAATTATGTATTAATAAGTTCAAACTGTTTGGTATCCATAAGTATATACTTTTCTTTTCATTTTAATATATATTGAAATATGATATATCGTATCTCAAAAAGAAAAGGTGTAAACTTTGAGGAAACAAAAATTTAAGCGTTTAAGTTACTACTCTATATTCTAGATATTACTGTACAATATAATTTAAATAAATATTATTGCATACACCGTTAAATTTTGATCGTTTTAATCCCGTGAAGAGTCGATCTAGTAAATGAAACACTATCGATTTGTAAAAATTAAATAAAAAAATAAAGTACTTTTTCTCTAAAATACGCATGTTAGAAATTAATTTCTTTAAGTAAATGAGTCAATGACCTTGTAGGTGGTTGTCGGTCGTTGCATACTAACTACCAACAGGTTATTGAACTCGCCCAGCTGACGTTTATTTAAAGAAATTAATTTTGGGCATGCGTAAATTAAATCAAGTTTAAAAAAAATACCTTATTTTTTAATTTTAGCTTTACAAATCGATAGTGTTTCATGTACCAAATCAAACACTCCACGGGATTAAAAAGATCAAAATTTAACGGTGTATTTTTTACTTCGTGACAACAGAACGGACTATTGCCCACATATATGTAAACCATTTGTTATTACTATTTAGTGGCTTTAAATATACTGGTAGGTACTCATTGATTCGTAATAATTAACCATTATGTAGCGTTAATAGTTTTGATAAAAGATTTCTTGATAAGAAAAAATAATTGTGTATAAAAACCGTTATATCTTGAAACTAAGATACGCCGACAACACATGTGTGTTATACAAAGCACAGGTCCAATCATGTGTGGAGTACTGCAGCCACATATGGGGCTGGTGATGCAAAATGCCACCAGCTTTGGACTAGGTGGCTCGGGTGGCAGGTCACGCTGGCTTCCTCGAGACCAACACAATAACAGACGGACAAATTAATTTCTGGCCTTATCTTAGAATAACCCCTAACATACTTGGGCTTCCAGGATTCTGAGAAAGACTTACCGCGTCCCTGGTACGCAAACATCAACTGAAGGATCATGGATGGGTTTTAGTCAGCAAAAGTCTGACAGGGAGTGTTATTCCAATCAGAGGTTAGGGACATATTTGATGATACCACAGTAAAAAAAACTGGGCAAGTGCGAGTCGGACTCGCAAACTAAGGATTCCGTACAAACTTATCTATGTAGGAGGTAAATAGTTCAATTCCCGAATATACGAAGTTTTTGCCGAATCACAAACACCGTTTCTTTTTTGTGATCCAGGACTCTGTGTTAACAGGAAGTAACCCTATGAATTTTATTCCCTTGAGAGTGTCGGAATATTTTTTTTTGCGGCATAATCGGCCATATCTTTTTTTTTTAGTTAACTTAGAAGTTTGATTTTTTCACAGCTTCAAGGACCGGTAGACTTGAGTATATGGTTTTAATTTCAACTAAACCCTCTATGCGTTGCCGAGATAAAGGGTCTTGACAGACAGACGGACAAGAAGTGATCATATAAGGATACCGATTTTTCCATTTGTGGTACGGAACCCTACAAATTTGCTCATTCCCTATCCTAGAGAGGAGGTTAGAACATTAAATTGTGACGATGATGGTGAACCCTAAAAAGGCCTTCAGGAGTGATCGCAAGAGTCAGCGCAGTATTGAAATGCTGGCGACGGTGGTCTCTTGCGCTGGGTCCTGGGTCCTGGGCCTAGGCCGGAACGAGAGGGATTATAATATAATATAATAATATTCCACAACTATCACACAACGTCGTCTAGTCCCTAGCTAAGCAGAGCTTGTGTTATGCGTACTAGACAACTGATAAACATACTTATATATTTCTAAATACATACATATTATAGATAAATTACACCCAGACACAGAACAAATGATCGTGCTCATCACACAAACATTTGTCCTGGGTGGGAATCGCACCCACGACCTCCGGCTTAGCAGTCAGGGCCACTAACCACTAGACCAACAGGCCAGATTGGGATGCGGTCGCCTCTTTCTGCGAAGCAGTAATGCTAGCGAAGGAGATGGCCACAGCCGTGAGGTAATGGACATCTGGACACCCTAGTTGCCGTGACAGGTGACGCCCTTGTCGTCGGGAGTCGCAGGGCAATCCCCGGTTATCGGTCTGGGCTAGCGGACGACGAGCAATAGTTAGCCCTCCTACTCATAATGTCCCACGAATACTTCAAAGAGATCTTAGCTTACCTATTGGGCTCAGCAAGGATAATGCCTGCTAGGGCTACCAGGGATTCTTAAAAGGGCAACCAAAAGTCACAGGTGTACTTTTAGTCAGTAAAAGTCACACTAAGACAAGTTTGTTTAAATTGACTTATATATTTATAAAGAGTAAAAGAGCACTACCTCTCCTCTCAACCGTAATAGTTATATATATTGTATATATTTATGTTATATGTGATATTTATGTATAGTCATATAAGTATTTTATTTTATATTTAAAAACATATTATGTATTATTTGATAGTTTAGATTAAGATTTCACACTTACTTCTTCTCTTCTTTCCTACACACTATTGTCTACATTTCTTATAATTTCTCCTTTCGCAGGTCTGCTGGAAGGAATTTCTTTGGAAATAATTAATCAGTACCTTTGTACTATTATTTATTATGTGTTGTCTTTTTCTGTTTTATTGTGTGTACATAAATTGTAAAATAAATAAATATTTTAATCTGTTGGAAATGTTATAAATTCGATTTAATTGACATGAAATTACGAGTATTATTATTTTATTGTGTAATTAATATATTTGACTACATTAGCGACTTTGAATTGATCTGTTTTGATATCTTTCTTTTTTCTACTTTTTTTTTTAATGTGATATAAATTGGATTTGCTTAATTGACATGCAATTATAATTTTAATGATTAATTTGATATTTTGACTACACTATCGCATTGGTTTAATTTCTAATGATAACTATATGTATTTAAAAAAAAATGATTTCCCATCCTTAAAAAAAAAAATATTCCCAACATAGAGTACCTAATTGTCTCCTCAGCTTAATGTCCCTGCAAATTGTTTACATTTTACAAGTCACCACAAAACAGATGCTTCATTATAAATCTTTTTTTATCTGTCTAGACAGGTCTAGACACCAAAAAACTTAAATAAAAACGGCGAAGGCTTTCAGAAAATTGTAGATGAAAATTTGAAGCGGAGACTTGAGGTAACACTAATATTATTCGAGCTGATATGAACAAAGATTTTGGCTGTCGTGGGCATTGTCAGGAGTGCTTGTGGTAGCCACTGTCAGAATTGCGGCGTGCTACCCCGTCCAGCAGTCCGGTAACCGTCCGGACCGAGCCTGAGTCGTCAACGGCGCATAGTATTCTAAGCACGCCTCAAAGAGATGTTAGTAAACCCGTAGGGGCGCAGCAGGGCCGAAGCCTACTAGAATCATTGGCTAACTTCTGAAAGGGTTATCTGCAGGCCTAACCAAGTTACGACCGTTTCGTTTCGATTCTCTTTCGTTGATCGCCTCGAGTCGGCCACGCCCCCGATTCCTTTGTTCTGACCATGTGACTGAGCATTGAGATGACGTCATTCCCATACATTTTATAAATTTGAAATGCTCTACTAGCGTTAACGAAGGAAGATAAGTGTGATTTTAGTCAGTAAAAGTCTTACACACCTTCCTAAAAACAAAAAAAAAACAACTTCCTGTTATAACTGTAACTGACTAAACTGTCAACATTTCAACAGTTAAAATAGATACTTCATCATAAACCCTCGGTCGGCCTCCTCCTTTGCTAGCATTACTGCTTCGCAGAAGTAGGCGAGCGCCGATTTGCCATCCCTCCTCACTCCGGACCATGGCCAGAACCAAAGCCCAGCGAGAGAGATCGCTGCCGCCGAACGGTCTCACGAGGACACGGTGATGCTCTGCCCAGGCGGGGTAGACCTCTACAGTGTGCTCCACCGTGTCCTCCGTGTGTTCCGCACAGTGGCGACACCCAGGTTACTCCTCCGCACGAATCCGGAACAGAAACTTACCGAACTTGCCGTGTTGGGTAAGGACCTGCGTCGTGTGGAAGTTGAGAACGCCGTGAGGCCTTTCCAGCCACGCCTCAAGGATGGGCCTTATCGCCTCAATTGTGGCGCGCCCAATTATGGCAGAAGGTCGTAATTACAAAGATAACTTTGTTTGAAGGAGAGTTTTCAAAACTTGTATCTTTGATCCTGTGCTCTGAAGCGTGAAGAGATTAAACACTGATAGAATGAGGATAAAGGGATTATTTCGGAAGAATGGACGGCTTAAATTCATTAATTGATGCAGTGGTGGATGGTTTGGTGGTTGAAGATTCCTTGGTTAGAGTAGGTTCTTTAAGTACATTTTTGGTATATCCTTTGATCTGAAGTATAATCTTCTACTTCTTAGCGTGTCGATGGCAAAACTAGTTAAATTCCTTGCCTGACCCAGTATTCGGTCACGGCAATGCTACCCACTGATGCTGTCATTAAGTGTCTACGTGAGTGAGTGGCAGGTGGGACATGGTCTGCGGAAAGACGCGGCACAAACTCTAAAGATCAGAACAGTCCGAGAACCCCCATCTGTGGAGATTGGCTTCGCCCAACCTGGGTGCGGAGTCTGTTTAGAGTTTTCCAGGTTGGCCATGACAGCACGTGTCCAGGAGAGGGATGCCATGACAGGAAACCTCCTCGAGTGCCTGCAGGCTGTAGTTCCCTTGCGGATAAGTCCGGAGCGAAGACCAGTCTGCGGGCCGGTGCATCCTGGGAGGCGGCCAACTACTTCCCTTGGGTATCTCTGCCTAAGGGGCTTTGATGGCCGTCTGCGAATGTCCTGTCCGGAGTCCGCTTCAACGCGTGTCCCTCTGCTTTAGCAGAGGGCACAGTGGCGAAGTAAGAGCGGGTCCGGTGTGCACTTACCCTGCCGCCGGGCAGGCAGGAGGAAGACTTGCTCCTCCTTCTGCCACCGTTGTTCTCGTAGCCCCAAAGATTGTCCAAGGTCATGTTTCTGACTTTCGATGGGGGTCGAGGGTCTTGGCTTAACCGCCCGGGCCGCGAGGAAGACAACCTCTATAAAAAATTACCCCAAACCTTCAAGCGGCGGCGCACCGTGAGGGAGGTTGTTAGCTTGACTAATGGGTAGCTAAATTAGTCTCTAGTGCCACTAAACTTGAGCAAGTAAATAAAGTTCATTACTCGTGGGAACAGCTATGGAAATAAACTCATATACAAACCCAACCAACGAAGAGGAAGAAAGTGATGCGCGATCGGAATCCTTTCGGAAAAAACTCGTGTTTTTTCCGAAAGCGCTCCAAAGCGGGGCGTGATTCGTGCTCTGAGGAAGAGCTGGCCTCGGCTCGCAAGATCCCCACCGGCAGCCGGGGTGCAAGTCGGGCTGGAGTAAGAGGGAGAGGGCTGACCTCCCAGGAGGTTGCTGGGCGAGCTGAAAGACTCGCTGCGGAGGCGCGGCACCCCGCAGTTACCAGCGCTGGAGCTGACCCCTCGGGGCCATCTGGCGGAGAGCCGGACGCCAAGGAGGACTCTGCCGAGGAGTCACGCAGAAAGCTTGGGGAGCTCGTCGTAGAAGCCCTGACGGCTATGTCCCGCAAGCGCGAAAAGGGCTCCAAGAAGAGGTTCATCGCCAAGTTTGCAACCTCAATCTTGGAGGCCATGGATGCCTCCTTGGAGCTCTCCATAAAGAAGCTCCGGGCTGAGCTCACGGGTGCCCCCAAACTCGGCCCCCAGGAGGAGGAGGCACCAACAGGGAGAATCGTGCAGAGGCAGGGGCAGGAGCAACCCCAACCCCAACCCCAACCCGAGCGGCCCCAGCCCCAACCCGAGACGGAGAGCCAGCTGCTGATGGTGGTGCGGCAGGAGCTGGCTGCCTTCAGGCAGCAGCAACAGGAGCAGCTGGGGCAGGTTCAGCTACGGATGCAGCAGCAGCTGTCCGTGCTGGAAGGGATTGTGCTGCGTCCCCCGCTCGCGGCCTCCGGCCAGCGCAAGACGGCTTCCTACGCCGCCGCGGCTGCTGCGCCCAAGGCGGGCCCGTCGGGGCAAGCTGAGCGGGTGGCCGCGGCGTCGGGGCCTGTGAGGTCAGCTCCGGCGGCCAAGCAACAGCGGCAGCGGGGGGTGGCTGCACCTGCTCCTGCTGCTCCTCCTCCTTCCACGAAGGGAAGGGCGGCTCATGCCGCTAAACAAGCAGGACCTCCTGCAGCAGCGGCGACCAGGCCGCGCCTGCCGCCTGCGCCCGAAGAACCTTCGGCTGGCGCCGACTGGACGGTTGTCGGCGCCAAGAAGAAGGCGGGCAAGGCGGCCAGGGCGGCCAAAAAGAACCTGAGGCGGCGAGAGCACAGGAAGCGCGCCATGGCGGCCAGGCTTCGCGCCCCTAAATCTGAGGCTGTAGTGATCACACTGCAGCCTGAAGCGGAAAAGAGGGGCGTGACCTATAAGTCCGTCATGGACAAGGCGAGGCGGGCGGTGTTGCCCCACCTCGAGGAGCTCGGAGCCACAGAGGGCTTCCGCATGAGGCGCACTGTTACCGGTGCCCAAATGCTGGAGGTCCCTGGCGCGTCCAGTGGCCCAGCGGCAGACGCCCTGGCCAAGAGGCTCAGGGAGTCCCTGGACGCGGAGGAGGCCCGAGTGTCCAGGCCCACGAAGTGCATAGACATGCGCATCATGGGCTTGGACGACTCGGTTGGGGTGGACGAAGTAGTGGCCGCCATCGTCAGGGCGGGAGGGTGCACGACCGACCAGGTCCGGGCGGGCACCATCCGCACTGACGGCACGGGCATGCAAGCCGTTACGGTTAGCTGCCCCGTGTCGGCGGCCAAAACTATAACGGGGGAGGGCCGAAGGCTTTTGGTGAGCTGGGTATCCGCGCAGGTAAAACTGCTGGAGCCCAGACCTCTGCGGTGCTACCGCTGCCGCGTGGGACACCACGCCGGGGCCTGTTGCACCGCGGAGGTGGACCGCAGCGACCGCTGCTTCCAGTGCGGTCAGCCTGGGCACAGGGCCGTCGAATGCCGCGAAAAGCCGCATTGCTACGCATGTGCGGCGGCCGGCAAGTCGGCTGACCATCAGGCTGGGAGCAGGTCCTGCGACCCCCCCACTAAGATCAAGGCCAGGGTCCGGCCCATCCGCGGGAACGTCCTCACCGCCGCAGCCACCTCTGTGGCCGCCGCCGCTATCGCCGCCTCAACCGCCGCAGCATTGCCCTCAAGGAGGGCTCCGGAGGAGACTGTAATGGACTGTCAATAACGGCCCCATTACGTCTCCTCCAGGCGAACATCAACCACTGCGCCCCTGCTCAGGATCTGTTGCTCCAGAGCATGGCGCAGTGGTCGATCAACATCGCCGTAGTCTCCGAGCCGTATTACGTCCTGCCCAGTGGAGACTGGGTTCAGGACCTGGACGGCTCGGTGACTTTAATTAGATCGACCGCCGCCGGTACCCCGCCCCTCGAGCGCGTCACGAGGGGCCGGGGTTGCGTGGCAGCACGGTTCGGGGACATTGCAGTGGTAGGCGTCTACCTGTCCCCGAACAGATCTCTCGGCGATCTCCACATCTCCCTGATGGAGCTGAAAAACGTCGTCGTCGGGTTTAGGGACCTCCCCGTAGTCGTTTGCGGGGACTTCAATGCCTGGAACGAGGCTTGGGGTTCCCGGTACACGAACGGGCGGGGTCGGTCGGTAGAGGCCTGGGCTGAGGAGTCCGGCCTGGTCATCCTAAACCAGGGCTCTGTCTCCACGTGTGTGCGGATGCGGGGCGAATCAGTCGTGGACCTATCGTTCGCCAGCCCCGATCTGGCGCCACGTGTCGTTGACTGGCGTGTTATGGAGGGGGTGGAGACGTTCTCAGACCACCGGTACATCCGGTTTGACGTCTCCGCCCAAACCTCGACCGCGCCGGTCCAGCAGAGCCCTTGTGGTCCGCGGTGGGCGCTGAGGCAGATGGACCGGGAGTTCCTCCTGGAAGCCGCGACGGTACAGGCCTGGGTGCAAGCACCGGACAGGCCTGTCGACATAGACGTCGAGGCAGAGTGGTTCCGGGAGGGCATGTCGCAAATTTGCGACGCGGCAATGCCCCGAGTCCGTTCAGGACGTGCCAAGCGCCAGGTGTACTGGTGGTCGCCGGAGATTGCGGCATTACGCAATGCATGCAATCACGCGCGGCGCCGGTACGCCAGGTACTGCAAGCGCCGCAACCGCCCGTCGGATGCGGAGGCTATAGAGGCGGAGCTATACGAGGGTTACAGGGTGGCGAAGCGCACCCTCCGAGCGGAGATTAAGCGGGCCAAACTGGAGGCCCGCAACGTCTGGCTGGGGTCTCTGAATGCAGACCCGTGGGGACGCCCATACAAGATGGTGCGGGAGAAACTCCGCCCCTGGGCTCCCCCGCTGACTCAGAGTCTCCGGCCCGAGCTCGTGGAGGGTATAGTCGGCACTCTGTTTCCTACGCGGGGGGTACACTCCCCCCCGCCCATGGCTCCACCACCACCAGCAGTACCTGACGCGGACCACGACGACGACGATGTTCCAGAGGTGACCGAGGTAGAGATGAGAGTGGCGGTACGAAGGCTGAGTGCCAAAAATACCGCCCCAGGACCCGACGGCTTGCCTGGAAAAGCCTGGGTCCTGGCCATGGAGGCTCTCGGGCCTCGATTGAGGGGGCTCTTTAGCGCATGCTTGGAGAGGGGCCAGTTCCCACTTCGCTGGAAGACTGGAAAACTGGTCCTCATAGCGAAGCCGGGGCGCCCTGCGGACTCTCCGTCCGCATACCGGCCCATTGTGCTGCTCGACGAGGTGGGCAAGCTCTTTGAAAGAGTCATTGCAAACCGCCTCGTCGCGCGCCTAGCACGGGTGGGGCCGGACCTTTCGGACGGACAGTTCGGCTTTCGCAGGATGCGCTCCACGGTGGACGCCATCATGCGCGTACGAGCCCTCACGACGGGGGATGCGGTGTCCCAGGGCAGGTGTGTCGTGGCAGTGTCCTTGGACATTGCCAATGCCTTTAATTCCCTGCCCTGGAGTAGCATTGGAACGGCACTCCGGTACCACCGGGTGCCCGACTACCTCTGTCGTGTGATCGAGGCCTACCTTTCCGAGAGGTATATTATCTACCCCGGTCACCAGGGAGAGTGGAAACGTCGAGAGATGTCGTGCGGTGTTCCGCAGGGATCGGTACTAGGACCACCCTTGTGGAACATCGGGTACGACTACGTGCTGCGCGGCGACTTCCCCGACGGGGTCAGCGTGGTCTGCTACGCGGACGACACGTTGGTCCTAGCGCGGAGAGAGTCGTACCGGACGGCGGTCGAACTAGCGACACGCGGGGTTGCGATAGTCGTTGAAAGGATCCAGCAGTTGGGACTCGAGGTGGCACTGCACAAGTCCGAGGCCATGTGCTTTCACGGCCCTCGGGGTGCACCACCACCGGGTTCCCAGCTAACGGTAGGAGGGGTTCACATCAGCGTCGGGTCGACGATGAAGTACCTGGGACTCGTCCTCGACAGCTGGTGGAACTTCAAGGAGCACTTCCGACGTCTGATTCCCAAACTGAATCGGACTGGGGCTGCTCTCGGGCGGCTCCTGCCCAACCTCAGGGGACCAGACGCCTCCTGCCGGAAGCTCTACGCGGGAATCGTTCGGTCCATGGCCCTCTACGGGGCTCCGGTGAGGGCACCGACGTTGCAACAGCAACCGAGGGCCCAGCTGAATGCGTGCCAGAGGGTCATGGCAATACGCATGGTGCGAGGGTACCGAACGATTTCCCGCGAGGCGGCGACTCTCCTTGCTGGCCAACCGCCATGGGATCTGGAGGCAACAGTCCTTGCACACATGCACGATAAGCGCATGGAGATGCAACGCCGGGGCGAAATTCCGCTGCCGCGACAAGTCGAGGCATGGCGGACAGAGCTCCGGCGGGATCTCATGGCGAAATGGCGTCAGCGACTATCGCAACCTCGTTCGGGGCGCGCCACAATTGAGGCGATAAGGCCCATCCTTGAGGCGTGGCTGGAAAGACCTCACGGTGCTCTCAACTTCCGCACGACGCAGGTGCTTACCGAACACGGAAAGTTCGCTAAGTACCTGTTCCGGATTCGTGCGGAGGATTCGCCCGGGTGTCGCCACTGTGCGGAACACCCGGAGGACACGGTGGAGCACACTGTAGAGGTGTGCCCCGCCTGGGCGGAGCATCGCCGTGTCCTCGTGGGGGCGATCGGCGGCAGCGATCTCTCTCGCCGGGCCTTGGTTCAGGCCATGGTCCGGAGTGAGGAGGGATGGCAGGCGGTCGCCTCCTTCTGCGAAGCAGTAATGCTAGCAAAGGAGGAGGCCGACCGCATCAGGCAGAGGCAACGGGGCGCTCGCCCCAGCCGCCGCCGGGATTCCGATCCCGATTTCCGGCCACCGTAGGCGCGGGCTTGCGGACGGCGTGCAATGGGTAGCACGCTGTCCGATCGTCCGGTAACCGACCGGACCGAGCCCAAGTCGTCGACGGCGCGTTCTGTTCCCGCGCGCCTCAAGGAGCTGTCAGCACACCGAAGAGACCCAGCCTGCTAACTGCAGGCAGGCAGGGTCGAAGCCTGCTGGGGTCAAGGGCCGTTTTCTGAGAGGAAGGCTCAGCCCCGGCACTATAGGCAACGAAGGAACGGGGTAGGTTTTTAGTCAGTAAGAGTCTGACACTACTTCCCGCTCCACCCAAGGGTGGGATTTGTCATTGGATGATTTTACCTACCATAAAAAAAAAAAAAAAAAAAAAAAAACGTGTCCAGGAGAGAGGTTCTCCGACGGCTCAATAAAGTCATCAAGAGGTTTGAACTTCTCTCGCCAGAGGTCTCTCTCTGAAGTGGTGTTGCTTTGAGATGGGGTCACGCTTGCAACAAAACTTTTACGACTTTAAGTCTTAGGGGCACCGAGTTGATAAAACTCTATTCTGCTAAGCAACTAGAAATAAATCTATTCGTATTCTCTGATCATCGTCGTTTTAGATGAAAGACGCCCACTGTTGGACATAGGCTCTTCCCAAGTGTCGTCATAATGGACGGCCTTGAGCGTCTCGCATCCATCAGATTTTGGCGACCCTCGTCAAGTCACCAGTCCACATTGTCTGGTCTTTCAACGCTGTTTTCCGGTAAGTGGTCGCCATTCCAGTACCTTTCAGCCCCATCAATAATTAGTTCTGCGGACAATGTACATGCGTATGTGAGTGTGTGAACATCTACGGTCCGGACTAAACATTTCGCCTCGTCGTTTATACCGAGGTATTTTTTCTGCTGTGGTCTTCCCGTCCGAACATAATTTCGGTGTCTTCAAGGCTAGAGTGAATATGCCATTAAGAAACTAGTGCGCTTCACCATCAACGATTGCATCACTGCTTACCATCAAGTGGAATCGCAGTTAAGTACTTTTTTATGTAAATTAAAAAAGAAATGTGCCCTGCGCACTACCATTTCAATTTGACGGTTCTTCGAAGCTGTGTTCAACCAGTAAAAAGCTATAAACTTAATTAATTCCTAGGCTTTTTTATGTTCACCAAACAATTACTTAAACCGCCTTACAATCATTGTTGGTAAACTTGCGAGGTATAAAATAGATTGGGTCTTCTTTACGAGCACGTACTTCGAAACGTGAACAGTTGGTGAGTGCTGTAAGGACCGGAAATAACAAAAAGGGCTTCTTAAGGTTCCGTAACTAAATAGGAAAAAAGGGAACGGTTATAGAATCAATTTGTTGTTTGTCTGTCAAGACCCTTATCTTGGGAACGACTAGAATAGAATAAACTTTATTGTACACCAAAATGTGTGTGTGTGTGTGTCTGTGTGTGTGTGTATGTGTGTGTGTGTGTGTGTGTGTGTATGTATGTATGTGTGTGTGTGTGTGTGTGTTTGTTTTTTGTTGAAATTTAAATCGTATACTCAGGTCTGCGGTTCCTTACAGCTGTGAAAAACTCAAACTTCTAATTTAACGAAAAAGAAAGATACGGCCGTTTATGTCACAAAAAAAGTATATTTCTCCTCAAAAGAAATAATTTTTTTTTTTCTTCTTCCCGTTGGGCTAAAATCCTGTAATTTGGCATGAAACAAAGTCTTACTCTCCTAGAGAGGAGGCCTGTGTCCCAGCAGTGTGCACATTAAAAAGGCTGGTGATGAAGGTCTTACAGCACAAGTTTAGGAAAAAATCTGAAAACTGAAAAATAATTGATTTGTTTTGCATAGGAAAGTTTGTTCGGAACCCTTGTTCCTTCTGCGAAGCAGTAATACTAGCGAAAGTATTTTTTCCTTCTCACGTTCCAGCTTCCACCACTGCCACAAGAGACGGCCCGGGCGACAAAATTCGCAAGGTTTCCACGGCCACCTTAGGCGTAGGCCTTCGGACGCAAAACAAGCAATGGGCCGCTTTCCTTCTCACGCTCTCACGTAATCCACGGCCACCTTAGGCCGTGTTTACGGAGACGCGGCGCGTTGCGCGGCATTTTGGGCAGCCCGTCGTACATTGCCATATGTTTGTGTTGCCATATGTTTGCGTGAGCGATGGCACGGCCCGCTGCTGCAATGTACGACAAGCGCCCAACGCGCCGCGTCTCCGTAAACACGGCCTTGGGCGTAGGCTTGCGGACGCAAAACGAACAATGGTTAGAATACTTAAAAAAAAATATCCCGATATTCTGAAAAAATAAAATAATGCAATAACTTAATTCATGGTCTTGAATTTTGTACAATTATTTTTTTCATAAATTTTTTATTGAAATAATTACAGATGATAGAAAATAGGTCTATTAGCGTTTTGTCTGTGTTTGTTGTAAATTATTTGTGTGTCAACTTTTTTACAAGCATGGCAATTTAGAACCAATGTTGTACACACTGACCTCTACGTCATATACACACATCAAAAAAAGTTTAAGATCACGTTGATAATACGAAATCGTTTTTGTTACGTAAGAAAAAACGCTTTTTCTTTTTTTTCTAAGATTCTTCATTTAAAAATCAAATCTTTTAAAAACAAAAAAAAATATCAGTTGTCTTCTGTATAAAAAGAAATTAAATCCTTATTCACACTCATTCAGAAATCTGACCAACTCGATTCAAGCGTTTTTTTCTAACTTTTCGAAGGTGTTCATTCAAAAATGTACATGTATTGGATGGCAGAAGCTAAGATCAAAAGAAAATGTTACAATGTATATTATGTACATCTGATTGTTCGTATACGTATACTCAAAAGTGCTTCAAAAACTGGCACAAAATACTGGCACAGCATTTAAAAAAGATCTTCACTTTCACCATCACTATAAAAACGTTCAGTGCTACTAAAAGCCTGCAACAAAAAGTGGATGTGACGACGCTGACTAAAAATGAAATTTTCGCAGCATTTTTCCCCAAGGACGCTCTGTGCTGCTGTCTCGAAACAGCAATAATGGAGTTTTTTGTTATTAAGCTTAAGACTTTACAATGTGTGTTTGTAATATTTTAAGGAGTGTTTTTTTCCTAAAGAAGGATAATAAAAGAGGTATAGAATAATAAATGCAATTTAACGATTTTTAGATGGTGTTAGTGTAAATTATATTATGTAGGTCTGTATAACTCAGAACCCTGCGGTCCTGGACCTTTGAAAGGCGTACGAGGAGCCGAAACCAACTAACAGAGGCCCTTTAGATGGTTTTAATGGATCGTGAAGCCAACCGACGATTATCCCTGTACGCGTAATGCTAGTGCATCTAATCACAACCCCCGGTTGGTGAAAATTATTGTGACACATAGAAAACAAAGACAATAGGGCTATGGTTTTTGGCGTTTTAAGTAGACTGGTAATTAGGTAGGTTATTATTATCTTTAAATGCAGATGATGATGATTATTATCTTTAAATATAATGTGAAAAAATCGGACTTCATGATATTTAAATACAGTAACCGATCAATTTATGTGGAACTGCTTTAAACATTGTTAATAAGTTTGAATATCAGAGTCACATAATAAAGTATGATTTTGATGAGACAGAGGCGTAGTATCGCATGTTGAAGTAACTTGTTGGCTAGACGCTTTTTTCACTTTTCCGAACTAGGTAAAATAACTCTGTTCAAGGGTTACGGTCAGTCGTTCTACACCAGTCAGTCTACTCTGGTACAGGTAGACTAAGAGAGTTATACGCACTCTTCCTACCGAACAGACGAAAGATAACTTAGTAATTGGTGCAGGTATTAATGAATTGATTACTTTTACACAATAATTCAACAAATAAATCACGACATCCACTTAAATACGACATTTTCTGACAGAGGGGATAGGGATTGATCCCAAGGACAGGAAGATAGTATTTGAGTTACTTCTCGCCATTGGGGAAATCAACAACTGTCCAGAGTTTGGACTTATGTCCGGCAGACGACAAATACATATATTGTCACTTATGGAACAATATCATTCAAGTAAAAAATTTACAGATTTTAATTTTGGATGTATCCGTTTGTCATAGATCAGATATTATTATATGTATCACGATGTCTTGAAAAATTTGTGACAGCAACAACACAACAAATAGTTGTGAAAAATAAAAATCTTATACTCTCAGGCATCAAAGCCTAATAGTGTGTTAGTACTGAGAAATTACTTGAGGTCGGCGTAACACGTTTTTTTCTTCCACTCTGTCCTGTCATCCGTCACACTATCACTAACTCCCTTTTCTTTCATGTCACTCCTCACCAAAGAGATCTATAGAGAATGTCTTTGCTCCCCTCAAATAACTATTTTATAGGGCATCACAAAAACAAACAAGTACTCACAAACTATCTGAAAATCAGCTTCATAAACCTATCCATTGTAGGCCCATCCAACCTATCCAGAAATAAAAAAGTGTAAAAATAATGTAACCAAAATAGACGGTGGAAACACACCTAACAGTAATAAGTGAATAGCGTGCTTGAAAATTTGGCAATGTAGTGCGTTGTCCCTGTCCCTCATTACTGTCTGGCCCTCTCTTTCTAAAGCTCAATGAATCATTTTTACGCCATTTCAAACTTACATTACTCCTGACAACAACCTTATTACTACGACGATAGAGATCATAAATCAAAATCAGAGGTAAATTAACAGAATGTACGATAACCCAATAAAAACGGACACAGAAGGCCAATTTTATACACGTACGGCGATTTGAATCAAAAGCTGGTCATGAAATCACTAGCTGTGTTTGAAACGTGATATGTCATATCAATCTGATTTTATGGAATACAGTGGACTTGGGCACCGTAGAGACCCAGCCTGCTAGCTGCAGGCAGGCAGGGTCGAAGCCTACTGGGGCCAAGGGTTTGCTTCCGAAAGGAAAGCCCGGCCCTGGTATCTAAGGCCACGAAGGAACGGGGTGGGTTTTTAGTCAGTAAGAGTCTGACACTATCTCCCGCTCCGCCCAAGGGCGGGAGATGTCATTGGATGATTTTACCCACGACCAAAAAAAAAAAAAAAAAGTGGACTTGGGCAGGATTGGTATCAGAGTGTCTGGTTTCTGACCACCTGTATAAACTGTCAATAACAACACACAACAACAGATAAACAATTCGAACAACAACAGAATAAAGCCTCGACCAAGATGGCTTATTTTCTGGTGGTAAATCTACATTTATAAAAGCGAGATACAACTCACTGATTAAACACGAAATCTCAGAAACTATAACACTTACGAACTTAAAATTTGGCAGGTAGGTTTTTTATAGAGTGAAAACATCCGCTGAGAACGGATTTTACGAAACTCTACCCCTATGGGGGTACCGTAGGCGCGGACTCGCGGACGGCGGGCAATGGGTAGCTCGCTGTCCATCCGTCCGGTAACAGACCGGTCCGAGCTCAAGTCGTTTACGGCGCGCACTGTTCCCGCGCGCCTCAAGGAGTTGTCAGCAAACTGTAGGGGCCCAACAGGGCCGAAGCCTACTGGGGTCAAAGGGTATGTGAAAATGGCACCCGGGCCCGGGGGCCAAGGCGAAGAATGGAACGGGGTAGGTTTCCCAATCTGTCATTGGATGATTTTACCTACCATTTAAAAAAAACCCCTATGGGGGTAAAACGGGGGCTGGAAGTTTGTATGGAGAATAGTGAATAGGCTCTTAATAAACTAGTGCGCTTTACCATCGACGATTGCATCACTGCTTACCATCAGGTAGGATTGCAGTCAAGTGCTAGTTTATACAATATAAAAAAAAAAAAAATGATTTTCACGCGGGCGATACCGGGAACTTTGTTTTATATTTTGAATATAATGAATGCAATAAAGAGGGTCAAAATTTTATCCAAAATAGCAGATTTTCAGAGGTCTTCACTGGATTAGTTTTACACCCGTTCATATTCTTATTTCTATACAAGGGCAGATAATATTCACAAGATAACTGTATATGCAAAATATCTGGAGAAAGATGTGTAATAACATCGTCATAACGTTAGAGCGGTTGTATGAAAATATACCTCGGGATGGCTGCTCTTAGGTGAACTCCGTTAGTTATACTTATTTTACCAACCGTACTCACACACACAATTGTGTCTTGTTCGTCTCGTCGTGACGAACGAGAACTCAACTTACACATTTGCGTGAGTTCTCGTTCGTCGTATGTAACTGGCCTTCTGTAATTATCTATTCTGTGGCTACCCCCACCAATTCGATGTTTGTCTGTGGAGGGGATCCCGAAGTGAGGTACTCCGGTCGGATGCCGTGCGGCATTCAGGCTTCGATTTACGCAGCTTAGCAGACGTAAAGCAGCGAAAATCCAAGTCCTCATTAATACCCTTGAATATATTAATAACCTGATTGTTCCTGGAGATTTAGAAATTTTAATTTGCTTAAATTAATTTGCCCTGTTTACAATAATATGTGAAGTTTTTTCAGTTTAAACTGATTTTCTATGATTTAATTCTGTTTGATTGTTTTTCAATTTTTTAAACCTCCTAGGATATTGTTTACCGCAAATAAAAATATATTAACTAAGAATGAATCAAAGCAAGCATCTGAACTGATGTACATATTTAGTGTTATTTTCCAAAGAAGTGGTAGATAGAATAATCAATATTTTTGCGTCCACCAAACAAGTTCGAACCATGGGAAATTTAATTATAATATAAAATTTAAGATAGCGGAAATTTAGTAATAGAGTTCCGTTGCTTACTCTTCGGGAAGGAAGAGAATTTTACCTCGATAATCGTAAAATGACTTCTCCTAGTTTTGGTGAAGCGACCACAGCCCTGTCAGCCAACAGGCCACGTCTACCTTGTTGACATTTCTTTGAAACGCGTGTAGGACACAACGCGTCGTCGACCTAGTCATGGTTCTTCAGGACGGCGAGCAACAAATTGCTTACCGTCCGCAAGCTCGTGCTTACGGTAGTTGGGAATCAAAAAAAGAATTTAACATTTGACAATACTACATAGTTTTAAAATGTACAATCGATAACGTTCCTCAGTATTTCCATGTCATAGAATAATGACGCGTTCGAGAATTCCAACAAAATATTTTGCTCTTCTTGGAAAGCAGTGAAATGATGTTTACGCTTCGCAACCATTCAGTCCCTTGCTTTAAATGTCAAACTTTTCAGCCATGAATTTCAGATGATGTAATGCTTATTGCGCCGTGTTTCAATTATATTTAGGTAGTCTATGACTGCACAGCTACTTACAGTGCACAGGGTTTTTCTTAAAAAAAGACTATAACACATGTCTTGGATAGTTGTAGTTAGATATTGGGCATTAATCAGTGTCTACGTATTGGAATTTTTATTCACTTCCACACAAGGAACGCTAAAAATAACAAAATTAAATACGTAGTAAACTAGAGTGGCTGGGGCATGAGGATGTTCCTTTCTCTCTCGCGTGTGGCCGTCTCCTTCGTAAGCATTACTGCGTCGGAGACCATCAACAACTAGCCAACCACCTTAAATTTCCTGTCACTCCGGACCAGACTGGAGGACTTCACGAGGACACGATTCTAGCAGGGTACACATTTTTATGCTCGACCGTGACCTTCGGGTGGTCCAAAAATGGTGATACCCACCTCACCCACTCTAGTTTTGAAGACGCCTAAATAATAAAGCCGATGGGACGGATGGAGAACAGGAGGACCACAGCAGGCAAATATAAGTCCTTCATAAAGCAATGGAGAAGTCTTTGCTCGGAAATTCCTTGCGTGATAGAACCAGGAATGTATTTCTACTGCAGATTGATATCTTCAGGAAAGGCGTATTTATCTCGTTTTTATTTTTTAACACATTACTTTTTGTCCGCTAGATGGCGCCACATCGAGTTTTGTGACACGTCACGTAACCCCTATTTTTTAATTAGTGCACAAAAGAATGGGGCTCAACAAGTACCCGTTACTGATCATTTTGTGTAGTCAAAAGTACAAAAAACGAAATCCCAAAATTGTCCACAAAAATTTGTCATTATTGGTAAATTCATAATTGAATCATCATTCATAACAACTACTACAAAAAAATACTAAGCGCAGTGTTTTTCCATTTTTATTGACATTCTTTCATTCATAAAAAATAACCTGTACAATGTTTCCATAAATTGAGTAAAGAGATTTTGGGATATAAACAAACGCTCATAACTTTGCTGTTTATGAATATTATGCATTGAGACTTTACTTAAATAATAACAAGACCTTTTCTAATAAGCCCTTTAAGTAATTGCCATAATTAAAAAATGGTGGTGTATTCAGCGGACGATTAAAACGTTCTAACGATACCTCATATGTCGAGTTCCGATAAGTAGATTAGCTATGAGGGAACAGATGAACATACTCACAAACATATGTACATAGCTTGTCAAAATCATAACCCTCCTTTGACTTTGCTGCAGTCGGGTATAATACTAGGAGTTTCATTTATTTATTTGTTGAAGTTGGCCAAATATTTACCAACTTAATAATATTGTTTGACCTGACACGTCCGGGTCTCTGGGTAAAGCCGACACGAGCCGGGTTTTCAAATTAAAATTACTCATTTGTTGATCGCATCTCGCCAGGTTGAAATGTTGTTGAAATTACCCGAAAACGTTTAATTTAAAAACTATGTCTTTTGATTACATACTTAAGCTTAGCTTAAGAACTGGTTTGGGCTGTTTTTTATAAAGAAACCATTTCTATAATCATAGGTATTGATTTTTCATATTGTCCATTAGGCATTCGATTCGACGTGAATGCGATTTTGAAGCGTTCTGTTACGTGCTTGTAAAGTCAGCGCTTACATGCGTGCAAAGTTTATGAAAAAAAAATTAAAACAAACAACCACAATGCAAGAGTTCGTTAGAAAATATCAAACCTACTAAATCTATTTGTCCTCTTCGCTTCGCTCATCGATTTCCACATCCACGTGCGAAAAAGCCTTATATTTCTTGCATCTAAATTCACTGACAATAATAAATCTTAAACTAGGTGTTAGTACTTTTATATCTCTCTATATGTTAGTATGTCTTACATAATTCTAATATTATTCTTGATTACTTTAACTATTGGATTTGATCTTAAACTTAAAAAAAATTACTACGCATCTGCAAGAATACCTCTACAGGCTTCTTCGCGTGAACGCTTGGAGTTGGCCACGCCTCCAATTCCTTTGTTCTAACGTCATCTCAACTCTCAGTCACATGGTCAGAAAAAAGGAATTGTAGGCGTGGCCAACTCCAAGCGTTCACGCATAACGAAACAATCGTAACTTGGCTAGGGGGCGCTGTTCCGCATACTTTTATAATAGAAATACCTTAAAAAGCGTCCTATTAACAGTTATTTTTACATCAGCATAAAGTTCTATAGAATAAACCAACAAATATTACTGAACGAGCCCAGGAGTCACATTCACTTCTTCCAATCTGATTTCCTTTTCAACAGTACAACAACACGAACCATTCAATACTTTGTTTCATGATCCAATACAATTTTACGATTATCCAGACGTATTCTAGATCTCCTTGGTTTTACGATAGTGTTATTAAATGCAAATGATGGCAATACCACTGATCTGATGTACCGTAAACTTTATTTGATATTTACTATGTGTTAAGACTTGAGGGCGATTGAAACTGCCAAGATTGTTGTTGTTTATTTAATAAAATTAAACATACATTTATTTCATTGTGTATTATCAATATACTTACTCGAAAACCCGCCCTTATCCCTACCGTTTTAGCGTGCAAGTTACTATTTTCCGCACTAGTGCGAAAAAGTGCATGAGCTCGCCCTCGTCACAACTTATTGTATTTATCGTATCAAGCTTGGCATTAAGCTATCTTCACGAGTCATGAACGTTTATCAACATGAGTCGCCGGTCAACCATTATTTACCTATTTCATCATTTTATTGTAGGTGTATTGAAAAACGTCATTTGATAGACGTGAAAATTGGTCACTGTAGCACTCGGCATCTTAATACCCTCACCTGTGACTCGGGCGTATTCCGCCTCGGTTGTTTTAACCTTTTCAACTTGTATCAAAATTTACTATTTCTCTTTGGGTTGAAAGAAAGAAAGAAAAAGAAAGCAAAAACGTGTTTTCGATTCTAACTGTAGTGCTGGTACGCCTCTCAGTCCTGTATACTTCTTGGCATAAACCTCCTCCAACTGCTTCCATTGGAGTCTGTCCGCTGCTACCCTAGTCCGATTTGGTTCCAAGATCAGGCGAACGTCGTCTTTCCATCTTCAACTTCCGTGGTCTTCATATTCTTGAAAAATCATTTCTAATGAAGAAGATGAAGACGACGATTTTCAGATGCCATCTCTTGGGTACTATTCAACGAATCATAACCTTCCTGGCCCCATTTCAGATGATCGATTCGGATTCTGACCCGTATTGGACCTTATTTCCACATTGCTAACTCTATCCTTAAGTTTAGTCCTAACATACTTTTCTCTTTAATTCAAAAGAGTAATAAAGGAATAAACCTCACGCTAATTCCCGTATTTTAATATCTGCGGTCCCACAGATAAAAAAATAGTGTTATGTGCCTAAACGTTGCAAGTTCAATTTCCTTGCAATATGCACCTGCTTATGCACTACATACTACAGTTTAATTACCAGCAATCAATCACGAGGGCGCGTTGTATGAAGACAATATTGCAAACGGTAATGAAATTTTGATGTAGACGAGCTGCCTAAATCCACAATTACTCATTAACCAAAAAAAAAAAAAAATGATACATGATATTTTGCAAATAGGTTTTTCAAAAACACTTACACGTTTTTACAAGCTTTCTATTAGCTTGCACTGTATGTAACTATGTATGTTCGGCTCAAATCTTGCAACTCAATTTTGAAGCAGATATCTTCAACCGATTGAGCTCAAATTTTACATGCATGTGTAAATCGGGTGACAATGCAACATTATGATAACATGGAGCTGATTTGATGATGGAGCTGGAAGGTAGCCATAGGAACTTAGCAATAAAACAATACAATGCCATCGAGTTTGGGCTCGCTTGATTAGTATTTATGAGTACTTTGATTCTGTATGATAGCCAGGGTCTGATGATGGAGCCGGAAGGTGGTCATAGGAACTCCGCAGTTAAACGATACAACCCCATCGAATTTGGGCTCGTTTGATTCGTATTGACGAGTACTTTCATCCTATATGGTAACCAAGGTCTGATGATTTAGGTGGAAGGTGGTCACAGGAACTCCGCACTTAAACGACAAAACCCATCGAATTTGGGCTCGTTTAGTTTGTATTGACGAGTACTTTCATCCTATATGGTAGCCAGGGTCTGATGATGGAGCCGGAAGGTGTTCATAGGAACTCCGCAGTTAAACGATACGACCCCATCGAGTTTGAGCTCATTTGATTAGTATTGACGAGTAGTTTGATCATGTATGGTAGCCAGGGTCTGATGATGAAGTCGGAAGGTGTTCATAGGAACTCCGCAGTTAAACGATACAACCCCATCGAATTTGGGGTCTTTTGATTCGTATTGACGAGTACTTGGATCCTATATGGTAACCAGGGTCTGATGATGGAGTTGGAAGGTTGCCATAGGAACTACGCAATTAAAAGATATAACCCCATCGACTTTAGGCTCATTTGATTTGTAATAACGAGTACTTTGATCATGTATGGTAGCCAGGGTCTGATGATGGAGTCGGAAGGTGGTCATAGGAACTCCGCAGTTAAACGACACAACCCCATCGAATTTGGGCTCGTTTGATTTGTATTGACGAGTGCTTGGATCCTATATGGTAACCAGATTTTGATGATGGAGCTGGAAGGTTACCATAGGAACTTCGTAAGAAATCGACACAATCCCATCGAGTTTGGGCTCATCTGATTTTTATTGATGAGTACTTGGATCTTATATGGTAACCAGGGTCTGATGATGGAGCTGGAAGGTTACCATAGGAACTTAAGTTACTAACCGAACACGGCAAGTTCGCGAAGTACCTGTACAAGATTCGTGCGGAGACGATGGCCGGGTGTCGCCACTATGCGGAGCGCCCGGAAGACACGGTGGAGCACACAGTCGAGGTGTGCCCCGCTTGGGAAGAGCATCGCCGTGTACTAGGGCGGGATTTGTCATTGGATGATTTTACCAACTATAAAAAAAAACCATAGGAACTTCGTAAGAAATCGACACAATGATTTTGATTTGTATTGATGAGTACTTGAATCCTATATGGTAACCAGGGTCTAATGATGGAGCTGGAAGTTGGCTACACGAACTCCGCAATTAAACGACACAGCCCTCTTGTCTTTGGTCTTGTTAGATTTGTAATCACGAGTAATTTGATCAATATGGCAGTCGGGATCTGATGATGGAGCTGGAAGGTGGCCATAGGAGTTCCGCAATAAAACGACACAATCCCATCGAGTTTCGGATCGAATAAAATAAGTTCTAACCGGTCATCAGCGACTTGGACTCGCGCTCGGACGGTTCCGTACAAATTTACATAAGTAAATAGCTAGTTTGTTTTAATACACTCCTACAAAATACCAATTGAAAGGGCTTGCAGAGAGTAACTTGAAAAATAAAGTGACATAACTCTAAATCCAATATTCTCCTTTTTGTCAGTCATACTCTTGGTAGGGTGGTAGTGGTCTGCTAGTAGGTTGGATGCGGCTTTTGCGAGACTTCTCTATCCCTCTCTATTCATGGCATTTCGTGTACATTCAATGTGGGAACACTCTGAAGATGTCTAAGTGAGGTCTGGTAGGCGATTGGCCGCGAGAACGTAGGCCATCTACTCTTTCCTGTACCACTAAACGTTCCAAAGAGCTTTCATTGCGTATGATATATCCAAACAGCTTAAAAATTCGCTGTTGCACAATCGACGAAAGTTTTTGTTTTGATGCAAAGCTCTTTAGGAATGGAACCTTTAGTGCGTTGAGCAGTCTGCTTTATCCTCAGTAAACGCCTCCAGCGTCACATTTCAAGAGCGTCAATCGTTTTACGGTGCATGAATCTTCTCCGCATTTCCTAGGATTTGTGATTTTGGATCCCAGGTATATAAACTCTGGACAACTTCGCAATTGGCTGTTTCATGTAAGTTAGGTTGATTGTTAGTCTTACGATCCACCACCATCATTTTGGTTTCATAAATCCAACCTGGTAAACTTCTCACGTGGTCGCCTCCTTCTGCGAAGCAGTAATGCTAGCCAAGGAGGAGGCCGACTGCATCAGGCAACAGCGCTTAGGTACGCCGCAGCCGCCGCCGTAATTCCGATCCCGATTTCTTGCCACTGTAGGCGCGGGCTTGCGGACGGCAGGCAATGGGTAGCTCGCTGTCCGTCCGGTAACAGACCGAACCAAGCCGAAGGGCGGGGGATGTCATTGGATGATTTTACCCAACATAAAAAAAACCTGGCAGACATCTAAAGATAGCAGACTAAGTTTCTTATGCTTTCCTGTGATATGGGTAGCAAATGTGAGGATTTGCTGAGAATACAAATGTGATTTAAATAAGGTATAACTAAAAAGTAAAAAATAAATTACAAATAAAAAAACTTTTTTAAAAACAAGCTTTCAATTAAATGGGCTAAAAAGAAGAAAATAAACTTTTCCTTTATAACTTTTACTATCAATTTATAACGACATTACACAATTTATATGATATAAAAGCTTGTCGCGAGATTTAACTGTGTAAATACACAGCTAAATAACTTCATCTATTGATTTTAATATTTTCAAAATCTCGCGACAAGCTTTTGTATCATATAAATTGTGTAATGTCGTTATAAATTGATAGTAAAAGTTATAAAGGAAAAGTTTATTTTCTTCTTTTTAGCCCATTTAATTGAAAGCTTGTTTTTAAAAAAGTTTTTTTATTTGTAATTTATTTCGTCTATGTAGCTCTCAAGCCCCAAACAAACGCCGGCGTTCGCATACCTATTGTCTTTTTATTGTGTTTCTAATTACGGTGATCAAATGATTAAACTAGATGAGGCCAGTGTCTCCTAGCTGACTACCCCGAAAAGCAAAAATCAGTCTGCCTAACTTTTTCCCAATTATATTGAAGTCAGTTTCCAATCGACCCGAATGCAGCTATTTCTGAATAACCAAGCAGGTATTTTAATAATATTATAACGGAGGGACTGCCTCTCCGACTTCCACAACTCAGTTAACACGACATAAGAGGTTCAAAGACTGGTATCAGAGTTCCTGGTTCTGATAAAAAGTAAAAGTTCAAACTTTTGTTCAGCTTGAAAATAACTATACAACGATATTATGGCATACATAACTATTGGAAGGTGGCTCCAAAAATGGTATCCTCTTGACACAGGGGTAGACCATATCCTATATTATAGCACGCAGGATATTTTTTGTCCCAGGAATAATTTCTTTTGGGACAATTTTATACTTTAACGCGGGCAAAACCACTGGCAACAGATAGTGGTATAAAAAAGTTGCCCGTTTGCATCTTCTGAAATTACACAATAGGAGCACAAAGATTAATAAGATGTTGAATTACTAAGTGAATCAGCTAATTGGCACAATAATATTAATTTTTTTAGAATATTATAGAAACTTATGTACGAGTATGTACGTACTTTTTTATTTTTCACAAATAAAAATTAACAGAAAGCTTAGCCAAGTTGGTAATCTACAATCGTTAACGCTGGATAACATAGGATAACAAAGGAATCGGACTCGGAGTGTTGCCGTCTCAAGGCGATCGACGAATGAGATGCGAAACGAAGGGGTCGTAACTGGGCCAGGCCTGCAGGTACCATAGTAACTTTATTTCGGAATTCTTTTCAAAACAGCTAAGTGTTATTTGATGAAAAACACGTTTTATTTCAATGCTATCTAATGTGTATTCAACCTAAATTCAAAAGTGTATTGATTCAAATTTTGCTATCGAAATAATTTAGATAATTATACAAAATTTTATTTAAAATTATATCCCACTGTCAATGTACCTTCAGTACTTTGTTATGTATTTTTTTTTTCACAATTTTGTGTTAATTAATATAATTGGATGTCTACCGTTTTAAAAATAAATCAGTGCAAATAGAGCAGTGGTATAGTGGTAATAGTGGTAGGAGGCTTACCTACACTTTACAACTACTAATTAAGAATCAAAAATTGATCAGTCTTATTTACAATAATTAAATGTATAACTTAAGGGAAGAGCGCTGCTGTCTGAGATACAGATATTAAGTTATCTAGTTCAGACGCAGATGTTCATTGTATTGTATTGAATTTTATTATTAAGTTGTATCTCAAAGTGCTTGTTATCTTGAACTTGGATATTCGTTGCATTAATAAATTATTATTATTATTATTATTTCCTTTATTTATTGTATCACATATTTTTTAAATTTTTAAATATTTTTAACATACATATTTAAAAAAAAAAAAAAAACATTTAAAAATATAAAAAATAGTGTCCCACCGGTATCGGGAACAGGGTCCAAGCTACCGGCGGTCAGGGCTCCAGAGAAAGGAACCTCCTAACAATACGAGCCGTGTCCAGGAGTACCGCTTTCTGAATCAAGCCCTTGATCCAGCCGCCTAACGAGAGCCTCCTAAGGTGTTGGTCGAGGCTCTTGGCTATTAAGCCATTACCCGACACGACTATCGGTACAATGATCGCCGAATCCACTTCCCACATGTCGACAACCTCGCGAGCCAAGTCAATATACTTGATTTGTTTATCTTTCTCGGCTTTCACGAGGTTCTCGTCATGCGGAACGGATATGTCAACAATCATTGCACGCCTCTCGTTTCGGTCCACCACCACTATATCAGGCTTATTGGCTACAATAGTCCTGTCAGTGATGATGGACCGATCCCAGTACAAAGTGATATGACCATTATCAAGAACTGGGTCGGGCTCATACCTGTAGTACGGCACTTCCGATCCCACAAGAGAGTATTTCAAAGCAAGTTGCTGATGGATAATCTTGGCTACAAGGTTGTGCCTATGCAAATACTCGCCGTTAGCCAGACGAGAACAACCGGAGATAATGTGACGAATTGATTCTCCCGGACGGTGGCATGCCCGACAGATGTCAACCGTGCCGTCCTTCACAATAAATCTCCGGTAGTTATTCGTCATGATAACTTCGTCCATAATTGCACAGATAAAACCTTCGGTTTCCCCAAAGAGGTCACCGAAACGCTGCCAAGCTACGGACGCCAATTGGTCTACATCGGGCCCGTGAAGGGCCCGGAAAAAGCGTCCGTGAAGTTCCTTGCTCTGCCATACTTCCCTGCGATCGTTAGTGTCAAGCACTACCGGTTTGCGCCAGTTCTCATTAGCCAAGGAGAGCGGGGTGAGTCCCTTGTCCACTGCCACTACATCTCGATGCATACCCACGTCGGCAGCTAGGAAATATTCCCTGAGACTGCATACCTCGCGGTTGTGTAGGGTCTTAGCATTTAAAAAACCTCGACCGCCACACTTCCGCGGGATATACAGTCTCATCACCGACGATCGTGGGTGATGCATTCGGTATGCAGTCAGCAGTGTTCGAACCCGCCTATCCAGGGCGTCAAGTTCCGTTTGAGTCCATCTGAGTACGCCGAAAGAGTACATCAATACCGGCATGACCCAACCGTTGAAGGCGCGCACCTTGTTTCCGCCTGAAAGAAGGCTATTATAGGGAACATTATAGTGCTAAAAATAAATCAATAAACATTACACCACGTTAAAAATAATAATCAAAGTTCAAATATAACCCTCGTCACACAAGTTGAACCATCATGGCGGTCGACCTTGAGTGCGCAGTAACCGATTTTTGGGTCTTAATTGAAGTGGGGGCTGCGCGTAACTATAACAACGGATTCAACTTATTTGAACCGTAGACCTCTGTAATAGTTTTTTTTTTTTCATATTTATAGGTGCCGTATACACTGCTACGTGGTATTTTCTCGTCCGACATACCAAAGCGTCTCAAGGCGAAAGTCTATGACCACTACGTGTTGCCAGTCGTGACATATGGCTCTGAAACGTGGTCGCTCATAGAGGACCTTTTCAAAATGGTGAAAGTCACCCAACAGGTAGTCGAAAGGGTTTCGGGAGAGTTTGCGTGATCAAATCAGGAATGAAGATATCCGCTTGAGAACCAAAGTTACCAACAACCCGACCATGCTCCGGATTGGTTCAGGCCATGCTCCGGATTGGTTCAGGCCATGCTCCGGAGCGAGGAGGAATGGCAGGCGGTCGCCTCCTTCTGCGAAGCAGTAATGCTAGCAAAGGAGGAAGCCGACCGCATCAGGCAACGGCGTACACCGCCGCCGCCGCCGCCGGGATTCTGATCCCGATTTCCGGCCACCGCATGCGTGGGCTCGCGGACGGCGGGCAATGGGTAGCTCACTGTCGGTCCGTCCGGTAAAAGACCGTTCCAAGCTCAAGTCGTTTACGGCGCGCACTGTTCCCGCGCGCCTCAAGGAGTTGTCAGCAAACTGTAGGGGCCCAGCAGGGCCGACGCCTACTGGGGCCAAAGGTTATGTGAAAATGAAACCTGGGACCCTGGGACGAAGACAATGAAAGGAGCAGGGTAGGTAAACACCTACTAAACAGTCAGTAAGAGTCTGAAACTATCTCATTTTTTGATTTTTCATTTGATGGTTTTAACTACCATAAAAAAAACCAACATAACCCGAAGAATCACCAAGAGGCAGTGGGCAGGGCACATTGCTCGCAGAAAAAATGGTCGATGAGGCCGGGAGGTTTTAGAGTGGTGAACACGTACAGAAAGACGCAGCGTTGAAGGGCTCCCACAAGATGGGCTGACGTCCTCGTGAAGATCGCGGGAATCCGATGGATGTGAGTTGAATAGATATATGATAGATGGCGTTAGTGCCACGCTAAACTTCAGCTCCGTGTATTTTAATTAAATTAAATTACTTGAAACGCAATATAACAACGAACTCGCAGTGTTTTGTTATCACAATAGTGCAACAAACATGAACAAGTGTTATTGAAGTGTTATTATATGACTAAGTGCAATAAAAAACAAAGTTCTAAGTGGACCCTGTGTAAACTGTGTCAAATTAGTAAACACTAACGTAATCATCAGTTACTAACGGACATAGTGAATCTTGGAAACTAACACACATAATTATTGTCACTGCCTAATTAGTGTGTAAAAAGTGCTTATACTGGGAAAAACGTACTCTTATACTTTCGAAAACAGTTAATTTTTCAAACATTAAAACGTAAACAAACAACGGCTGAGTCACGGACCGTCACGGCTAGTGCATTCACCAATCACAACGCGTTTTCAATTTCTGACACAATTTTCTTCGTTCAGAAACGCAGATTAATTATTATTTTTTAAGTTTCGGATAGTGGGCTTTTGGAGATAATTACCAAAAATCGACTAAATTAATAATCGATTCTCAACTTAACAATGCCACAAATGGCACACCCCGCCTAAAGAATCCAGTGGGAGTAATATAAGTCAGGCGCACTCGGAACCTAAAATATTTGCAGGTAGCACACCTGAGTCATCAAATATATGTGTTAGGAAACGCCCATACACTCAGATAACAAACTCGCCCGATTCGGAATTCCAATGTTCTAAAAGTGAACTGATCGACTGTATTCGTCGAGAAATACGTAGTGTCTTGTCATCGGAGATATCAGCCAACATCAAAGCAAGTTTCACCAATGAACTGGGTGACATAAAAACGTTATTTCGTGAGCTCAAGCAGTCAGTCGACTTTATGAGTGAGGAGTTCGATCGGATGAAGACTGAACTCGAGACCTGTAAGAACAGCAACAGAAACCTTCATAAAGAGAACGATTCTCTTAGGAGCGCAGTTTCAGAACTTTCATCAAGAGTAAATTTGATTGAACAGCATGCACGCCAACAAAATTTAGAAATAAACGGTATACCGGAACACAAAGCAGAAAACCTGATAATGACTGTTCAGCAAATTGGGAAGGTAGTCTCTTGTTCAATCAAAGAAGACGACATCCTGTCTGCTGTACGAGTAAGAAAGCTAGACCCTGAAAGCAATAACCCCAGAGCTGTCGTTGTCAAGCTGCGCAGCATGCTGTTGAGGGATACCATCCTAACCTCAGTGATGAAATTTAACAAAGCACACCCTGATAAAAAACTTAACTCGCAGCACCTTGGATACGGCAACGCAGTAAAACCTGTCTTCATATCGGAGCACCTGTCACCCCTAAACAAAAAAATTCATGCGGCTGCCAGAAAAGTTGCAAGAGAAAAGGGATACAAATACGTTTGGGTTCGAGACGGTAAAATCTTAATAAGGAAGGAGGATGGTCAACAGGCAAAACACATAAAAAGCCTGGAATCTATCTCTTTACTCTGAAGAGATTATAGACGCCTAAGACCGTGATCTAGCTGCTTAAATTCAACATATACTACCAGAATTTCAGAGGTCTTAAGACCAAGTTGCATAATCTCAGGCTAGCTACACACCTTAATAGCTACGATGTGATTATTGGAACAGAGACGTGGCTTGATGACAGCGTAAATGATGGCGAACTACTGGACCCCCGATACATCATTTACCGTAGAGATAGAGCCTCTACTCCTCTTGGCAACAAAAAAGGCGGAGGTGTATTGATCGCCGTATCAAGGGCTATAGATTCATCACGCATAAGAAGGTGGGAATCAGATGCCGAGGATCTATGGGTCAAGATCAAAACAAACAGCAGGAAAGGTAACATATACATCTGTACGGTCTATCTGCCACCACCTGTGCATCATGCTTCACTTAACGTATTTTTGGACAACGTGGGTGCAGCGATTGAATCTGCAGGAGACGACGTTATTATTGCTGGGGATTTCAATCTCAGTTTCATCGACTGGTGCATGGACAATACTCTCTCCGGTTCGCCGTGCACAACTGCTAAGAACTATTCCAACAGGTTAGGCTACTCACTGATAGATTTCATGTCGTCAAATAGCATTAATCAAATCAACACTGTTAGAAACTGTTACAATAGAACTCTGGACCTTATTTTGTGCAACTTCCACGGAGGATCCGTCAGTGAATGTAAGAACCCGATGTCGCTAGTGGATGTTCATCATCCTCCTCTTGACATCACCTTTAGAAATAATTCACCCGCAATACTAAAGGGTAAGAGTCCTCTCAAATATAACTTCTGGAAGGCAAACTATGAACTCGTAAATGAGAGGCTGAGGAGCATCGACTGGTTGCATTTGTTTTCGGATCTGGCGGATGTGGATTTAATGGTAGATACTTTGTACACACATTTGAATAGAATAGTGGATGAATGTGTACACCAAAAGAAATAATAAATTTCCTATCTGGTTTTCCAAATATTTGATTAGACTCCTCAACGAAAAGGAGAAATTAAGACTTCGTTTCAAAAAATATAAAAATCCGAGGGACAAATATGAATACCGTATATTGGAGGAACGTTCTAAGGAAATGATCAAAAAATGCTACAGCACATACGTCAATCAAACTGAAATGAACATCAAACTTAATCCGAAGGCATTTTGGTCATTTGTAAAGGCCAAAAAAGCAAAGTCTAATGACATTTCATCTGAGATGCATTGGAACCAAAACGTGGCAACTTCTGAAGAAGAAGTGACTAAACTTTTTGCTTCACACTTTTCTTCCACTTTTGAATCTGCGGCTGCACCTCTCGCTCCTCAAAGAGAATTTAAAAACTACCCTCAGCTTTCTTTGGGAAGCTACTATTTCACAGAGCGAGATGTACATAAAGAATTAAAAAAACTGAACTCTTGCAAAGGTCCAGGGCCTGATGGACTACCACCGCATTTCATAAAGCAATGTGCCAGATATTTATCTTTACCGCTCAAACTAATTTTTAACCGGTCCCTTATGTCTTCCAAGTTCCCCACGCAGTGGAAAATTGCTCACGTAGTACCGATATATAAAAAAGGTGAGGCTAATGATGTTAAAAACTATCGACCCATATCGCTCCTCTCAATTTTCTCGAAACTGTTTGAATCATTGGTTTGTCCCATACTAACTTCACTCATTAAAACTCAATTGGCTACACAGCAACACGGTTTCTGTAACAATAAATCCACTACCACCAACTTAGTTCATTACGTTAATGATATAAGCAGATCTGTGGACTCCGGTGTGCAAGTGGACTCAATCTACACTGACTTCAGCAGTGCGTTCGATAAAGTGAACCATGTGCTTTTACTACAAAAACTGGAGAACTTTGGTATACACGGTCTATTTCTACGCTGGTTTAAATCATACCTATCGGAACGACAGCAAAGAGTGGTTATAAAAGGGTATCAATCGCCGCTTTATCATTCAACCTCTGGTGTACCACAGGGTTCTCATTTAGGTCCTATTCTGTTCCTGGTTTTTGTGAACGATATCATCCAATCAATAAAAAACTCAAAATGCTTCATGTTTGCGGATGATCTCAAGATTTATAAAGAGATTGCATCAAGTACTGATATCGTTTTGCTTCAGAAAGACTTGGACGCAATCAGTGAGTGGTGTCATAATAACATGATGACTCTCAATGCCAATAAGTGTTTTCATATAACCTTTACGCGGAACAAGTTGATTCAGCCCTCAGCATACCACTTAAACGGCATAACTCTTCAGAGAGTTGATACTATTCGTGATTTGGGTGTCCAACTCGACAGCCAGCTAACTTTTGTTAATCACTTTGATACCATCATAGCCAAAGCAAATAAAATGTCCGGATTTGTCAGAAGAACTTGTAAAGACTTTCAGTCAACCAGTACCCTTAAGGTTCTCTACAATTCTCTGGTGAGGAGTATACTGGAATATGCGTCTCCCGTATGGAATCCAACATATCGTGTCCACATTGACAGAATAGAGAGCATTCAAAAAAAGTTTACGAGATACCTTCGCTTCAGATCACAGACCTGCGATCGTGAGGCTGGATATTCTCAAAGGCTCAGTCATTTTAAGATGTACTCCCTGGAGCAACGGAGAAGCTACTCAGATTTGGTCTTGCTTTATAAGATTGTTCATAACTTGGCGAACGTACCGGAGTTACTTTCAGAAATTAGTCTTATCGTGCCCCGTCGTACCTATTACAGATCCAATTTTAAAACGGAATCATTCGAAATGCCCAAAAATAGAACAAATCTTGGTCGTTCCGCTCCTTTATATCGTTTTCTGTATATTTACAATAAGCTGTGTACACGTACTAACAACGTAGACATATTTTCGAACAGTCTGATTGAATTTAAACGTTTTATCCAAGTCAGTATCAATAGCCCTTGATTCAAATCTATTGTTATCGTTCTTTTTTTTTTAATTTGATTTAATTTTTTTTTTAATATTGTAATTTTTTTTTATTATTATTATTGTAATTTTTTAATTATTGTAGTTTATTTAATACTGAATTTAATCGTCTTTGTTAAGTAATTGATCTCAATTTATATCTATTTCTTAAGCTGACATATCAATGTAATTAATATTATTTGTTTTTTGAATTTTTATTTCATATTGATGTATTTTTTTTTTTTGTGTTGTCATATCATTGTAATTTTTAATTTTATTTATTACTATTCCATTGTAATCCTTAATTCGATTTAACTTATTTTAATTTATTTTAGTGTAATTTATCAATTAGTTTTAATGTAATTTAATTTTATTATGTTCATATGATCACAAATTTGTTTTATATATAAATTACTGTACAAGTGCTGTGCACGCCTATAAGTGACAAATTCACTACAATATTTTTCAATTGCAAAGAGTCTTTTTATAATGTTAAACCAGTGAAGGAGTCGTTGGTGTGCCGATACAAATAAATAAATAAATAAATAGGATCCGGAGGTTGGAGGCCTATGACCAGAAATAGATGTCTTTAGGCTAAAATCATGATGATTTGTGCATGTGTGCGTGAATGTTTGACTTTCCGTTACGCTGAACTAGCTCATTATATTATTTTAGGCAAAACCGCTTGTAGACTAGATTTGCTAAATATACTTACAACATTAATTTTCATCATCATCATCATCATCAGCCTTTTAATGTTCCCACTACTGGGACACAGGCGTTCTCTCTAAGGGAGGGAATGGGCCGTAATCCACCACGCGGGCCCAGTGCGGGTTGGTGGATGTCACATGCCTTCGAATTTTTGGTTCTAGGACATGCCGGTTTTGCTCACGGTGTTTTCCTTCACCGTTTTGAGAGCAGTGGTGATGAAATAAATTACACAAAGTAATTCGCCTGGCCGGGCTTGAACCCCCGACCTACTAATCTCACCTGACTGGCCTGTTGGTCTAGTGGTTAGTGGCCCTGACTGCTATGCTGGAGGTTGTGGGTTCGATTCTCACCCAGGACAAATGTTTGTGTGATGAGCACGATCATTTTTTCTGTGTCTGGGTGTTATTGATCTATAATATGTATGTATTTAGAAATATATAAGTATTTTTATCAGCTGTCTGGTGCCCATAACACAAGCTCTGCTTAGCTTGGGATAGACGGTGTTGTGTGATAGTTAAAAAAAAAAAATCGTAAGTCGGGGCCGTTACCCCTTGACCACCACTGCTCCCACATTCATTTTAGGTTATACGAAACCTGAGAAACGTGTCGAGTATTTTTATGTAAAGAATCTATGTACAATTTTTGTAATAATTGTATCACAATAAGTCACAAAGTTATAAGCTTCTTATGTTACCTGATTGTCCGCACAAATACATAGTCACCGGGTCATCCTGCGATCAGACGACAGAGGAGTTGTTTTGTTCCCGCACCCATTTGTGCACTGGTTTTTAATGCCCGCTATGACCTGCTAGTGACCTATGTTGTCCTTAGTGTCGGTGGTGCCCAACTTGTGACCTTTTTAAAATATTTTTAGGAAAATAATTAACATAGCGTAAAAAATATTGGGATAGATTCAGTTACTGATTCTGAACAAACTATATTCAGGTTTCGGTTATACTAAAAATAATGTTGTCATCGTTGTTGAATCATCTGCGGTCCGGGCTGAGCGTTTTGCCTCGTCGTTTATACCGCGTACATTGAAGGACTAGAAGAGTTTGCCTGCTGCGGTCTTCCCGTCCAAATATAATTGAAATGTCGTCAAGACTAGAGAGAATAGGCTCTTAATAAACTAGTGCTCAATCATCAATGATTGCATCACTGCTTACCATCAGGTGGGATCACAATCAAGCAAGAGTTAATATTAAAAAAAATTGACCGTTTTAATCCCGTGGAGGGTCGATCCGGTACATGAAACACTATTCTATAATCTATTTGTAAAGATAAAATAAAAGTTTTTTTTTTAAACTCGAATTAATATACGCAAGTACAAAATTAATTTCTTTTTTGTCGAGATTAAATCAAAATAGTAAATTAACGGTGTTATACATATCTTTTCCCTCCTACACATATATTTCACAACTAGTAAAAATAACACCTATCTTTTAATCCTGAATAAAGAGATTTCTCTCAAATTCTGTTCTATTTGAGTGCGAGCACATCTGCGAAGCTGAGGGCCTATCACTCAATGCCCTCAAGTCTGTATACAAGCTAGATAGAGCATATAAAAAACCCGATTTGGTGTGTCATGTGATAGTTCTTCACTAAAAATTTACACTGGTTTTGCTTGTTATTTTTTGTGGTCGCCAAAAAAGTTTTAGGGTTATTTTATTAGCGCGATTTAATATCACGCGGCTGCACAATTATAGAGCAGTGGTGGCCGAGTGGTAACCCGACTTACGATTAGTAGATCACGGGTTCAAGCCCGGCCAGGCGCATTACTTTGTGTAATTTATTTCATCACCACTGCTCTCAAAACGATGAAGGAAAACATCGTGAGGAAACCGGCATGTCCTAAAACCAAAAATTCGAAGACATGTGACATCCACCAACCCGCACTGGGCCCGCGTGGTTGATTACTGCCCATTCCCTCTCTTAGAGAAGACCTAGGCCTGTGTCCCAGCAGTGGGAACATTAAAAGGCTGATGATGATGATGATGATGGCTGCACAATTTGAATGTAGAATTTTCATACAAGAGAAGTGATACCTACTTAATAATGTCATACCTATGCTATTGTATCGCTTATGTGGCGGTTCAAAGTCAAAGTCAAAGTCAAAATGCTTTTATTTCACATAGGCCTACATGGGCACTTATAAAACGTTAGAAGCTAGTGAACGGTTCCAAATTGGTCGTTTCCTATGGAGAAGAACCGGCAGGATACACCATGGTTAGTCTTTTAAAAAAAAAAGGTTTTGTTGTACAATATTTCCAAATTGCAGTATTAATAATTATGTAAGGAGTTACACTACTAGTAGTATATACACCGTTAAATTTTGGTCGTTTTAATTCCGTGGAGGATCGATTCGGTACATGAAACACTATCGATTTACAAAGATAAAATTAAAAAATAAACTTTTTTTCTAAAACTCGAATAAATATACGCATGTACGAAATTAATGTCTTTAAGTAAACGAGTCAATGACCTTGTAAAGAGTTGCTGATCGTTGCGTACTAACTACCTACAGTTTATTGGCCTCGATCAGCTGACGTTTACTTAAAGAAATTAATTTCGACCACGCGTAAATTAATTCGAGTTTAAAAAAAAGGTACTTTATTTTTTAATTTTCTCTTTACAAATCGATAGTGTTTAATGTACCAAATCGACCCTCGGCGGGTTTAAACGACTAAAATTAAACGGTGTATATATAATACTGGTTTCTGCCAGTGCGCAGCGGCTTCGCTTGCGTGGAAGTCGGTTTCTCTATACAAACTTTTAAACCCCGTTTGACCCCCTTAGGAATGGAGTTTCGTAAAATCCGTTCTTAGTGGATGTCTACGTTCTATAAGAAACCTACGTGCCAAATTATAAGTTTGTAGGTGTTATAGTTTCTGAGATTTTGTGATTGTATATAGGGTGACTAATGGGGGTAATTAGTGAACGATACTTAAACACGTGATTGTAGTCATGATAACAAACCACTTTTGCTATGGGATCAAACCTGCAATCGCAAAAAAACATCAGCGAAGTTCATTACATTTTGACCTGTCAGGCGAACACAAATGTACTGACCAGCCGATTTTTTTTTTTCATGATTTCGGGTTTTGGTCCCATAGTAAAAGTTGTTTCTTATCATGACTACAATCACATGTATCTTTCACTAATTACCAGTCACCCTATATATATAGATTTCGTTGCCTATATATGATTTTCGGCTACGGTGACTAGTTACTGTTATATTCAGTGTAACTACGGGTTTTGATTCAGCTCTAACATGGCTATATAGAGCAGTGGTGGTCCAATAATGATTACCCTGACTTACAAATTGTAGGTCGCGGGTTTAAACCTAGCCAGGCGTATTACTTTGTGTAATTTATTTCATCACCACTGCTCTCAAAACGGTAAAAGAACACATCGTGAGGAAACCGTTAGTCATAAATCCCAACGGCATTGGCTACACATGATCTACTGTGCTTTTTTTTAACATTACTAAATCGAATTTTTGACATATTGATCTCAATTTTGAAATTTTAATTTAAAGTTTTTAACATTTTTTTTTTCATATTTTAATTTTAACATTTGACATTTTTATTTCAATATTTGACATTCTAGTTTTAATTTTGACATTTCAATTTTATTGTGACATTTTAATTTTGACATCTTAACTTTATAATATTTCATTGTTACGATACATCTAATTTTGTACGCCATAACTGGCAAAACATGTAGCCACCTTGTATTTATTTTTTAAGACCTGTAATCTGTACTCATGTTTCACAAAATAAACATATCTTGTATCTTGTATCTTGTACTGATATGCTAAATTTCTTTCAAATCCGTTCGTGAAGAAGTTACAGATAGACAGACAATACTTTCCCATTTAAAATAGTAGTACAGATATCGAGATAAAGAAAAAATACGAAATTAGATTTGACGATACATCTATTGAAAGCTATTGCTAGATATAATTTTCTGGGCAATTTATCTCATTTTTGGGACAAATAAGCAACAGTAAGTATTACTAATTTGTTATTTTCTTTACCTCTTGTTGTCTAGCAACAAAATATTAGGTAATGTTAGGCATAATATCAGAATAATCAAGGCTTCGAAGGCCAATCGATGTTTTCATCAAATTGCTCGTAATGACAAGACGGACTTTTTATTAGTAGTCTACGCCAAGCCAATGTTAAGAGAATATCTCTTAGTAACATTTATTTATGTAGTGGGTCGTTTGGGTTGGGCTCTGAAACAAACGATTTCGAGAAACAATGTCCATACAATGAGATATTCACGGGCTTGCCCGGTAACCGTCCGAACAAAGCCCAACTCGTCGCCGGCGCGAATCGTTCCACGCGTGGCTCAAGGAGTTGTCAGCAAACCTTAAGGGCCCAGAAGGTTCGAAGCCTACTGGGGAGAAGGATCGATTTCTGAAAGGAAGGTTTGGCCCCCGGTATAAAAGGCAACGAAGGAACAGGACTGGGTTTTTCACAGGGCACGGAGATGTCATTGGATGATTTTCCCATCGGAAAAAAAAACAGCATGATGCTGACGGTGGCTGGGACATGAAAATGTCTACTCCCTCATGGTTGCGGGTTGCGGATATCTCCTTTGCTGGCAGAAAAGGGCAACTGCTTTTCATTCCCTCTCAGTGCTCGGTAAAAGGTTAAAAAAAATGCCGACTCCACTTCCTCGTAGTTTTTATAGCCATACACTAATGCTTAAATAAACTACCCGAAAAGACCTTGTTGGATGATGCGTCATTTTTTACTTCTCAAACAAAAACCCGAACAAAGTAATGTACCCTTAAAGCTAATATTTACTTACTGTCTAAAACTTTTAGTATAAAAGAAACTAAATTATCTAGTGACATTTAGGATTAATAATAACGTGTACCAAGATTTTTGTAATTCATGACATGATTTAAAAGAGTGTCCATGAAGTTTCTGGCACGTTCTTCTCCATAGAGATCTACGCTTTGGAACATGTAATTTAGCTTAACTTTTTTGACTGACCGACATTCTGGCTATGTAAAAGTGCCTGTAAATCATCATCATCACTTCAGCCGAAAGACTTCCACTGTAGGACATAGGTCTCCCCAAGTGTCGCCATGTTCCTGTGAGTCTCATTTCCATCGGATTCCCGTGACCATCACCAGGTCATAGGTCCACCTTGTAGAAGACTTTCCAACACTATGTTTTCCAGTACGTGATGGCCACTTCAGGACCTTGCGTCCCCATCGGCCATCCGTGGAATTATTACTTTTCTTCTTTATAGATTCTTATAAATCCCTACATGTTATTCTGATGTGTAAACTATTATTATTTACTGTCAAATTCCATCCAAATTAATTCAACCGTTTAGTTGTAAAGGAGTACAAACATACACACACATAAGTAGAAAGTTTTGCTTTTATACTATTAATATTATGAATAAGTATCTAAGTAAGTAGGTGGATAGTTGTTGGTATTTAATGTCCCATTTTGTCACACTCGGTCCACCTCTCCTATATCGCGTATGCTAACGATGTTTAACGCGCTCGTGGAGACCAACCCTGGATTGGATTTGTTTGCTGATGAATGGAAGACGATATTACTAGAAAGTTTACGGTTCTGTGAGAAGACAGAGTGAAAGGTTTAATTTAATTTAGTATTAATGGCTATTTTGCTGTACTAAATAATAATAATAAATAAAATAAAAAATGGCGGCCCGGGGACCGCATTAAAACGAGCCTGCTCTAAGCAAAAATTTAATTTGCTTTTCGACTAATCCGGCTCTGCTCAAAGTAAACTACAAAATACTCAGGCATAACGTATCATTTTCCTACACCTTTACCCTAAAGAGACAATATATTGAAAAAGTCATAATACTAAAATCTTCTCCGTTTTTCACCGTGACAGCTGCTCACCCTCTTTACGGCATATCAGCGCGAACCTATTTGTCGATAGGACGATAGTCATGATTTATTGGCGTTCTGGACCTTTCCGAGGAAAAAAAAACGGAATCTGTTGACAGCTGACGTTAGCATAAGGGGAAAAATGCGTCATTCATACATTTTGCTCGTTTTTATTCGTTTGCAAAAAAATAAGGGTATAGTTATGATATTCTTGCCGTTATTCAATAATACTTAGGACCTTCATATACAAGGAATTTTGTAAACTTATGTTACGAATATGGTCCGTACTCAGCACACGTTATTGAATCGCAGGAGTGTTTTATTCTGTCACTAAAGATATGGTAATTACAAGGCTCACACGAATTTTATTTACAAATTGTCTGACACAAGTGTCATTCTTTTTTAAGCAGTGTAATCATCTAATTACTTGTCTCGCTCTAGGACAGAGTGGGAGGACATGTCAGACTTTTACTGACTAAAACCATACCTTTCAGAAGAAGCTGGTCCTTACGGCTTTTTTTATCCAAAACCATAGGGGCCCAGCAGGGTCGAAGCCTTTTGGGGCTGGGTTTGCTTTTGAAGGAAAAACCCAGAGGCGTTTTTTAGGTGGGAAATCCAATGACTTCTCCCGCTCTGGGCGTAGCCGGAGGGCACGTCAGACTTATGTCAGACTTATGACTAAAACACAATCCTTTTCCTTCTTTGCCTTCGTTCCAGGGTCGGGGATTCACTTTCGCATAACCCATGGAAAACACGGGGAAATAGAACGCAAAAGAAAAAAAGAAACATATGTAAAATGAAACAAAAGGGGCTAGTTCAATATGCACCGAGTTTTATTATTTCAATATTAATAATACATTTTTAAGAACAAAACACTTTTAATAGGCGTGAATATAACACATTTATTATAATTAATATTCTCTAAAGTAGTCTTATTCGCAAAAAATTAACATAGGAAAAAATAATATTATAAGAACATCAAGTACCCTCAATATATTCACTTACTTGTAAGTTACAAGATGTTAACTCCACAAACGTCGGACAGCAACAGAACCCGCAATAATGGCGACCATCTCTTTTATAGGTTTAGGAGGGGGGTGTTGCCATTATTGCGAACTCGGCCGTAACAAATATTTCTTTTAAATTCAAATTATTTTAGTATTGTATTGCAGCTAAACTGTGTACTATTTTCTCGTAGCTAATAGCCAAATTATTAAATGATAATCAATGTAAAAATATAACTTAATAGAGGTACAAAATAATACGAGCTTACAGTCGGCCATCCGAGCAAATAGTACGTCCCCGTACTCAGCTGCAAAGCAATGTAATAATATAAAGGTAACCTTAATTCAGAGCAATTACAATACAATGTCGTGTAGCAATATAAGAAAAGACCCATTGGTTCTTAGGAATATTATGATCACATTATGTATTTATTATATTTATACAACATAATATATTACAACAACAAGTTTGTTATTCAACTCAAGTACCAAAACCAATAAGTTAATCGATTTTTAAATGCAATTAAATTAATACAACCTATTAAGACACAACTTAAATAACAACATAATTATTTTCTTTAACCTTAATACATTCAGCTTTTATTTATTGGTCTACATCAGATAATTTATTCTATCAGTTTAATCGAATAATAAATCCTGTTAGTCTTAATTAAATAATACACCCTATAAGTCTATAAAAATTTATAATCATGAACTACAAAATATATGAATCAAACAATTATGATTTTAAATATGGCTCCGTGTCTTTCCCATCAGATAGAACGTCATCGTGCGGTCTTTTGAAACAAACCCATGGCTTTAATTTGTCTACGGCAATAATACTAGAATATTTTTTTTGTTTCCCGTAAGAGGCGTGTCCTCTACTTGATAACGGTCATGGTCAAGAACATAAGTAATTTTATAAGGACCTTGATATTTAGGGATTAACTTTTTACTACCACCAGTAGATGGTATTTGACGTTCATCGAGGCTTTTGTTATTTGAAGTAACATCGTTATCAATAGCGGAAATTACTCTACTGTCACTCGAGCCCTGCGGCCTTATACCGAAAAGTGCTTCAGCTGGCGTCTTGTTATTACTCTTATTAAAAGTGTTATTAATGCCCCACTGGACATCGGGCAGGTGGTCGTCCCATTTGGTTTCAGATGTGCTAACACATTTGGCTGTTAATGAGTCAACTATAACTTTATTATATCTTTCCACCTGACCGTTGGCCCGTGGGGTGGCAACTGCATTTAACACGTGTTTGATCCCTTTATCTAATGAAATGTTTTTTTTTTTAAAGAGATCACTTGTAAATGAGGTGCCTTGGTCCGATATGATTCGTTTAGGTACGCCAAAGATACTAAAAAAAACTCGTGTAAGACCTTAATGGTAGTGCTTGATTTCGTATTTTTAAATAAATGTACTTTGTGAAGGCATCAATCAAAACTAGTATATATAAATTACCCCTTCGACTCTTTACAAATGGACCTATATGATCCAAATGTATAGTGTCGAATGGCACGTCAACTTTGCGGGTTGGGTGCAAGAAGCCGGGTCTCTTCCCGCCAGGTGTTTTGCTATACGCGCATTCTAAACAAGAGAATACATATTTTGTGACAAAAGAACGCATATCTGGGAACCAATAATGAGTTTTAATTTTTTTTTTTCAATGTCTTGTCTAACGCGAAGTGACCAATATCGTCATGGTTTTGTCTGACAATTTGCCAATGAACGCCCTTGGGCACGACCCATCTATCTCCATCAGGTGTTATATTAAAAAGTTTGCCATTTTTAATGTTATATTTTTCCTTCACGTCTAAAATTTCTTTAAACTCTGGGTTACTCAAAACCCCAACTCAGAAAGTGTAAACGCAAAACAATTCCTATACTTGTTTAACAAGGTAAGTAAGTCATCAATCACAGTTTTGCTTAAATCACTACAAATATTTAAGTCAGAGGAACAAATGGGACTCATTCGATCTTGCAGTTGAGAATCTACATGCATAACCGTTTTTTTCAACTTCTTTATTGGCAATGGTGCCCCTTGCTATCAAAGTATTATTTTCAAGACAAAGGTTTGGGATTAAGGTTATTTATGACAATAAGACCGTAACCCTCATTGTCAAATCGGTAAATCCCCGTCAAAATACTATAGAATTGATCATTTCCGTGCTGCACCCCCCCCTCAATCAATAGTTCACCTGAGAATTTAGGCTAAGTAAAAACTTCTAAAACTGTAAGACCAATCAATTGAACAGATTTCAAAGTTAAGAATTTTAATTTTATGGCTCTGATATTCATTATCAATATTTCAAGGTTTTCACTCGTTTTTCGAATCATATGTGGTTGTTCTGTATAAGTTTGACCTATCATAAGGGGGACTTTCATAACACTATTTGGGACAATTAATATCTCTACCTCGGCCTTTACCCCGTCTATTTCAATAATGGTATTGACCTTGCCTAATGTGTGCACAACAGAATTAACAAACCCCCTGAGAATGGGTAAATTGTTAGTAGATATTGGTATGTCGCCTAATTTAGGTAATTCACATAATCTAAGCATAGAGCATTCGCTGCCAAGATCAACGAAGGAGTCTATCTCAACGTTATTAATACGTACAGTTTTAAAATATGTATTAGAGACTACTATTTGTGTCTACTCTGTTAACAGTTTTTTGAGTTGCAATTGTTTTAGAATAACAACTTTCGGCCTCATGACCAATTCTCAAACATTTAGTACATTTTTTGATTGGTTGAGTACATTGACCAGTAGAATGGCCCTCCTGTTTGCAGTTACCGCAACGAATGACTTTATCTTTGCCGTTTGAGACCCTTGTTCTATTATCCGAGGAATTAGTTTCCGGTTGATTTTTACTATTAGGTTTACGGTCTGAATTTTGTTTCAAGTTCCTTGAATTTCTTAAATAAGTGAGCAACTTATCCAAGTTCTCATACTAAGCTGCTTCAGCACCTATCCTAACAGCGCGATCATCTATACCGTGCAGTACACACTCGACCGCGCGCTTACCAGTTATACTACATCGGTTAATAAGAGTAATTTTGTCGTAAAAATAATCTTCCAGAGAATCTCCGTAGCGTGCGCGCTTTGCTAACATATCGGCTAACATTTGACCGTAGTTCTCTTCAGAGGGGAAAGCCGATATTAATTTTGTCTGCCATTCGTCCCAAGAAAAGAGCACCGACGGCAACCCTTGATACCAACGCTTAGCAACACCTTGTAGCTTTGGGAGTGCATAGTGCACCGTTTGTTTTTGACTCCATGAATAAATGGTGGCACATTCATTTACTTTGTGCAACCACATTCCAATCGTTTGCTCTTTTCTTGCAGGATCGAATTCAGGTATGGTATTATTAAACGAACCTACGTTTTCATGACCAGAGACAAGAGATTTTAACGCTTGCACTAATATATTAAAATCACCACTACCTTTATCAGGAGTGTTGGTACCTGTAACTCCTTGGTTCATATTCTGCCTCTGGCTGCCCTGGCCCGAGTCACTTTGCCTTGTGCTGCTGAGCACCGGGCTGCTGCGCCTCGGGCTGCTGCGCCTCGGGCTGCTGCGCCTGGGGCTGCTGCGCCTGGGGCTGCTGCGCCTGGGGCTGCTGCGCCTGGGGCTGCTGCGCCTGGGGCTGCTGCGCCTGGGGCTGCTGCGCCTGGGGCTGCTGCGCCTGGGGCTGCTGCGCCTGGGGCTGCTGCGCCTGGGGCTGCTGCGCCTGGGGCTGCTGCGCCTGGGGCTGCTGCGCCTGGGGCTGCTGCGCCTGGGGCTGCTGCGCCTGGGGCTGCTGCGCCTGGGGCTGCTGCGCCTGGGGCTGCTGCGCCTGGGGCTGCTGCGCCTGGGGCTGCTGTGCCTGGGGCTGCTGCGTCTGGGGCTGCTGCGCCTGGGGCTGCTGCGCCTGGGGCTGCTGCGCCTGGGGCTGCTGCGCCTGGGGCTGTTGCGCCTGGGGTTGCTGCGCCTGGGGCTGCTGCGCCTGGGGCTGCTGCGCCTGGGGCTGCTGCGCCTGGGGCTGCTGCGCCTGGGGCTGCTACGCCTGGGGCTGCTGCGCCTGGGGCTGCTGAGCCTGGAGCGACTGCGCCTCAGGTTGCTGCACCCTGGACTGGGGCTGCGGCCCTGGGCCATGGCCCCTCGAACCGAAGCTTTTAGGGCTGCAGCCCCTTTGACTGCAGATGTAGGCCCCTGGGCAGGTGTGTGGCCCCTTTGGTTGGTGCTTCTTGGGCTGGGGCCCCTTTGAATAGTACTCCTTATGCTAGGGGCCCCCAGACCGGGGCCCCCTGATCTGGGGCCCCTTGGGATGGGGCCCCTTGGGATGGGGCCCCTTGGGATGAGACCCTTTGGGCTGGGGCCCCTTGGACCGGGCCCCCTTGGGATAGGGCCCCTTGGGCTAGGGCTCCTTGGGCTGTGGTCCCCTGGGCTAGGGTACCTTTGGCTGTGGTCCCTAGGGCTGCGGCTCCTCGGGCTGCAACTCGTCGGGCTGCGGCTCTTCAGATTGTGACCCTTCCTCGGGCTGCGGCTCCTTGAGCTGCTCCCCTCGTGCTGCGGCCCTCGGGCTGCGGCCCCTAGAGCTACCACTCTTCGGACTGGGGCCCATTGAGCTGCGGTCCTACCTCGGGCCGAGGATCTTCCTCGGACTGTGGCACTTCCTCGAGCTGTGGCCCTTCCTCGGCGTCGGGCTGCGGCTCCTCGGGCTGCAGATACTTCGACTGTGGCCCTTCCTCGGGCTGCGGCTCCTCGGGCTGCGGCTCCTCGGGCTGCGGCTCCTCGGGCTGCGGCTCCTCGGGCTGCGGCTCCTCGGGCTGCGGCTCCTCGGGCTGCGGCTCCTCGGGCTGCAGATACTCCGACTGTGGCCCTTCCTCGGGTTGCGGCTCCTCGGGCTGTGGCTCCCAAGGTTGCAGTTCCTCCGGCTATGGCCCCTTGGGCTGCGCCTCTCGTGCTGCGACCTCTTGAGCTGCGGTCCCTCGGACTGTGGCCCCTAGGGCTGCGGCTTCTTGGGCTACGGCCCGCTGGGCTGCGGCGCTGTTGGCTGCGTGAGCGGCGGCTGCTTGATAGATGGTTATAGCCATCTGCACTTTCTACTGGTGGTGATCGTACACCTCCCACAATGGGAGATGTAAGTACTCTTTGCATATCCATGATCTTCGACCGGAAAAAGAAAAAAAAAGTCACATATTAGAGTGAGCTTCTAATCCCACTTCTGAATTGTAAAATGAAACAAAAGGGGCTAGTTCAATATGCACCGAGTTTTATTATTTCAATATTAATAATACATTTTTAAGAACAAAACACTTTTAATAGGCGTGAATATAACACATTTATTATAATTAATATTCTCTAAAGTAGTCTTATTCGCAAAAAATTAACATAGGAAAAAATAATATTATAAGAACATCAAGTACCCTCAATATATTCACTTACTTGTAAGTTACAAGATGTTAACTCCACAAACGTCGGACAGCAACAGAACCCGCAATAATGGCGACCATCTCTTTTATAGGTTTAGGAGGGGGGTGTTGCCATTATTGCGAACTCGGCCGTAACAAATATTTCTTTTAAATTCAAATTATTTTAGTATTGTATTGCAGCTAAACTGTGTACTATTTTCTCGTAGCTAATAGCCAAATTATTAAATGATAATCAATGTAAAAATATAACTTAATAGAGGTACAAAATAATACGAGCTTACACATAGGAGTCGGTTTTAGTCAGCAGAAGTCTGACACGTCCTCCCGCCCCACTCAAGACCGGGCAATGTCATTGAATAATTTCCCACCTTAAACAAAAGTAGAAAGACATCGACTGCTGTTGGCCACCCACAAGTGTCGGTCCTATGCATCTCGTATCCTTCGAATTCCCGAGACCCTCACCAAGTCATCGGTCCACCTTCCAACGCTGAGTTATAAGGTCGCCACTCCAGAACCTTTCGTCCCCATTTAACATCTATTCAGCGAGCAATGTCCCCAGCCCACTGCCACTTAAGTTTCGTGATTAGCAATTCTTCGGTTGATAAATCTACCGGTGTTCCTTCAGTTAACCTTTGCTTTTCAGAATAATAATAATAATATTCCACAACTATCACACAACGCCGTCTAGTCTCAAGCTAAGCAGAGCTTGTGTTATGAGTACTAGAAAACTGATAAACATACTTATATATTTCTAAATACGTACATATTATAGATAAATTACAACCAGACACAGAACAAATGATCGTGCTCATCACACAAACATTTGTCCTGGGCGGGAATCGAACCCACAACCTGAGGCATAGCAGTCAGGGCCACTAACCACTAGACCAACTGGTCAGTCGAGAATAACGGTAACTCTTGCAGACCTTCCCGAAAGAGCGAAGCCAATAAAATCTAGTTTCAAATTACAATTTTCTCATTTTCTTGAAGCTAGACAGCGAATGTATAAATAAAATTTTACGCAGAAGCCACTCAATATATACAGGCAATTTATACTCGTATAATCAGGTATTCTATATCATGCCTTGGCAATTTAATACATCTTAAAATAAGGCTTTTATTTTCAGGTGGTGTTAAAAAAAATAACCCTAATCTAACCTGTCCGTGTTGGAGTGCCCTAAAATTACATCACCTCCTTCCCTGCTCTCGTCTTTAACACACATTACCGGCTGCGCATTCGCTATTGTATACACCGTTAAATTTTGATCGTTTTAATCCCGTGGAGGGTTGATTCGGTACATGAAACAGTATCCTAAACCTATTTGCAAAATAAATATCATTTATCATTTATAGATTTGTAAGGATAAAATTTAAAAAAAAAATCCTTTTTTAAACTCGAATTAATTTACGCATGCACGAGATTAATTTCTTTAAGTAAACGTCAGCTGGGCGAGTTCAAGGTCATTGACTCGTTTACTTAAAGAAATTAATTTCACTTCATTTTTTTTTTTATTTTATCTTTACAAATCGATAGCCTTTCATGTACCGGATCTACCCTCCACGGGATTAAAACGATCAAAATTTAACGGTGTATAATACCTGAATTATACAGATTGCCGGTAACATAATATACTTAAACATAACATGTAATATATTTCTCAAATCCCTAGTTAACAGTAGGTAAACGTTAATTCCACACCCAAATGTTATAGACGAATTTCAGCGTATAGCGCAAACGTTACCCAATTTCTTACGTTGCTATTTTTTTACTTAATAACTCACGTTGCTGAGTGGATTATTATTTTTTTGCAAATACAGCTTTTTTCTTTTGAGAGCAGCGGTGGCCGAGTGGTATCGGCCCCGACTTACAAGTTGTAGGTCGCGGATTCAAACTCAACCAGGCGCATTACTTTGTGTAATTTAATTCATCACCACTGCTTTCAAAACGGTGAAGGAAAACATCGTGAGGAAACCGGCATGTTTTAGAGCCAAAAATTCGAAGACATGTGACATCCACCAACTGGGCCGCGTGGTGGATTATGGCCCATCCCCGCTAATCCTATGCTATGCTACAGATTTAAATAAGTGTGCTTCGCTTGGGCGGAATACCGCCGCGTCCTCGTGGAGGTGATCAGTGGAGGCTATTTCTCAGCCAGGCCTTGGTTCAGGCTATAGTCTGGAATGAGGGGAAGTGGCAGACGGTTGCCTCTGTTTGTGAAGCAGTAATACTTGCGAAGGAGACGGCCGCACTCGCGGGTGAACGGACATCTTCACGCCTCAGCCGTTGTTTGCGAACGATGAGCAATGAGTAGCTCGCCGTCCAGCCATCCGATAACGCAATGTTCCACGCGCTCCTCAAAGAAATGTCAGCAAATCGTAAGGGCCCAGCAGGGCCGATGCCAGCTAGGGTTACGGGAATTTATTGAAAAGAAACTCGAAGCTTAGGCCGTGTTTACGGAGACGCGGCGCGTCGCGCGGCGTGTTGGACGAGTCGTCGTACATTGCAGCAGCGGCCCGCGTTATCGCTCGCGCAAACACAAACATATGGCAATGTACGACGAACCGCCCGACGTGCCGCGCAACGCGCCGCGTCTCCGTACTCGAGCACTTAGATGCAAAGGGAAACTGAAGGACACAGGTGTGTTTTAGGTCCGTAAAAATATAAAACGTCCTCTCGCTAAAACCAAAAGCGGGACACGTCATCAGATGATTTTCAACTTTCCCAAAAAAACCCAGTGTAACTTTAATATTGACTCTTATTATTAATATTGAATATTTATTTATTTTTCTATATTGGCATAAAATTAATATTCTCGATGTAAAAAATTAAATCCTACTCATTTCTTGTTACCTTCAGGCAGTGCCTTCTAGGAAAAGCTATCACAATATTGTACATTTTCACTAAACAGTAATCTAAACTTAATTTAGAAAAATATATTTTTCTTCGCTTGTTTTCCGCTAGAAACTAAAATTGTTCATGATAATTAAATCCCTATTCTCTGAGCGTAATTAATTTCAATATTAAATAATAATAATTAATATTATTAAACGAAGTCGCTTATGATTAATTTGCAGTCGTACGAGTATTATTGAAAATCACAGTTAATACCGTAATTAGAGACACAATTACGAATCACAGTACGAATCCTTAAATATTTCGGTCACATTGTTCGCAACGAAGATTCCATGGAGCGACTCGTTATCCAGGGACAAGTGGAAGGGAAGCGGTCACGCGGGCGCTCACCTACGCGTTGGACAGACCTCATCAGAGCTGCAACACAAACTTCCATAGTCCAGTGTTCCTGAGACGCCGTTAGCCGGAATAAGTGGAGATGCATCGCGGGAGCCTCCCTCGCCAACGAAAATGCAACATCGTCAACCACGACCACTCTGTCAAGAGTGAACGACTAAAGAGGAGAGACACAATAGAAAGACAATAGGTGTGCGGACACCGGTAACCGCTTGGGGCTTGACAGTTTAAATTCTATATTTACGAAGAATTTTTTGCTATCCCTCTCAAATTATACAAACAAACAACATTTGGAGAAGAGAATGAGTACAGAATAATAAGAAGCAACTAGAACCTAGTAAGTAGGTAAAGGGGATGAAACTTTTGGTTTTTGTAACCAAGTGTTTTAATCGATATTAGACTCTAAGTAAGAGCTAAGGACTTGTGTAAAAGTGCAAATGGACACTAATCTACAACTTGCAATAATAATTTACAATTAAAATTGCTTGATTGAAATCATGAAACTCATCTATATATATTTATATATTTTTTAATCTTTTTGCACACTGCACCGTTCCGGCGTCTTAATGTCAACACCGGTCAATGCCGAAAACCAGCGCTGTGTGCTCATCGCATTGTGCATGAGGGCACAACTTTATGCTGAGCGTTCGCCCGTTTTGCACGGACGTGACGCATATCTTTCCTTTATTATGATTTTTGTCTAGTTTTTTAGTTGCGTCATTCCGAGTAAATAGACTTTTTTCTTTCTTTCTTTCTAATTAAGAAAGTTCTCAATATAAAAGCACAAAAAACAAACTAACTAGGAATTACGTATCTGACTTTATTCAAATCACAAAACCTTGGTATTTAAAATTCAACAACACTCGTTTACATAAATCTGTTTAATATTTAGATAAACCACAGAATAAAAGGATTACAGAATACCAGAGGGGCTATCTCGTATTTTTAGGAAACATGCGCATTCGCACCAAATATACCGACTTTCACGCGAGCGAAGCCGCTGGCATAAGCTAGTAGTCAATACAAATATACTTTTTTATGGTAAGTAAAATCATCAAATGACAAATCCCTCCCTTGGGTGGGGCGGGAGATAGTGTTAGACTCTTACTGACTAAAAACCTACCCTGCTCCTTTCATTACCTTCGTTCCAAGGCCCCGGGGTTCATTTTTACATAACCCTTGGCTTCGGCCCTACTGGGCCCTTACAGTTTGCTGACAACTCCTTGAGGCGCGCGGGAATAGTGCGCGCCGTAAACGATTTAGGCTCGGACCGGTCTGTACCGGACGGACGAACGGCGAGCTACCCATTGCCCGCCGTCCGCAAGCCTGTGCCTACGATGGCCGGAAATAGGGATCGGAATCCCGGCGGCGGCGGCGAGTGCGCCGTTGCCTGATGCGGTCGGCCTCCTCCTTTGCTAGCATTACTGCTTCACAGAAGGAGGCGACCGCCTGCTACTCCTCCTCGCTCCAGAGCATGGCCTGTACCAAGGCCCGGCGTGAGAGATCGCCGCCGCCGATCGCCCCCACAAGGACAAGGCGATGCTCTTCCCAAGCGGGGCACACCTCGACTGTATGCTCCACCGTGTCCTCCGGGAATACAAAAATACCTACTATTACTACTATTGTTCCTATTTTGGTGTACAATAAAGTTTATTCTATTCTATATACCCAACGTCGGACCACGTCGGACCACGTCGTCCAAATATTTAAAATGAAAATACTGCTTCAATCTATTCTGTGGCCATCGAATTTCTGCCTAAAATTCTCCAAGATCGTGATCCTAAACTTAGGAAACGTATGTTTATTGGAAACCAAAAGTCAAGGATAAAATTAGGTAGACCCCAGATTTATTTTATACCAGCCTTAGATGCCTAGTAGATCTTTATAAAGAACCAAACACCTATGAAATCAGGTTTTGGATAGTTAATGAAAAAAACTATTTCTCAGTGTTAGGAGTGGCATCGTTTTAATGACTTTACGCAGGAGGCCTATAGAGGCCCACACGCACTACAAATCACGAAGTTACAAATATTTGTTTAGCCTACAAATAGAAATTCCAGACCTAGGTGTCTTATGTGTCTGTGTTAACATGTTTGTTTACGCACCCACTTGATAAGAACTCATTGTGCCTTATTTCAATTTCTATTTAAATTTTTGCAATTAGTATTTTCTTTCATTATTTATCTACATTTTGCTCACATTATAGAAGCGACATGAAATCCTATTATTTATGTAACTAAATAATATGATTTAAAAGAGCGTCCATGGAGTTTCTTGCACGTTCTTCTCCATAGAGATCTACGCTTTGGAACATGCAATTTAACGTCACTTTTTTTTGGACTGACCGACATTTTGACAATTCAAAAGTGCCTGTAATTGGTCTATTTGAAATAAACGCTTCTGATTTCTGATTTCATTCCGAGTGTGAGGCTACGTATTAAAAAAAAAACGAATGGCGAAGTAGCTGAGCAATCAGTTGCTGAGCTGTGTGTTGCGAATTCAATTTTCTTGTTCAAATTTGTGTGTAGCCTACTATCCACACTTAGAAACTTTCGCCGTCATAACTCTTGTGTCATTTAGTCACCTGTACCGAAAATAAAGCCAATAGCTAACGAAACTTAATTATATAGGGTGACTGGTAAGTAGTGAATGATACTTAAACATGTGATTGTAGTCATGATAACAAACAACTTTTACTGTGGGACTAAACTTGAAATCGCGAAAATAATCAGCCAAGTTCAGAACATTTTGACCAGACCAGAACACAAATAAACTGACCAGCCAATTTTTTTTTTTGTGTCCGAACCGACACATTTTATTTTCAATATTTTTTCAATGACGATTCGGGCACCATCAAAATTGAAGCTGATGCGTACAGTCAGAAAAAAAGTTTTAAAATATATTATAAAGAAATTTATTACCCAAAGTTGCCGCCTTATTATTATAAATAACTATAATGTTCTGGTAACGCTTTTTATCCTCATACAGTATGTTTTAAAACTTTTTATCCCACTGTACAATACAATGTGTGTCGTCAGTGAAAAAAGTATTGAAAAAAAATGAGCCAGTTCAGACACTGTGTCCGAATCGTCAGCAACTCGTTCATTTTACAGTAATAGCTTAATTATTCAGATTTTTCTTTCTGCGACTCCAACGCTTAATTTCCTTTTGAGTGAATAAAGTTTCTTCTATCCCAACTTTTGAGAAGTATTTCAACAAACTGTTTCGTCTATTTTTTTAACAAAGGTTGCCTATGTCCACATCGACATAAAGACGTAGGAAGCCTGTATTGAATCAAGAAAGTTATTGACGCAGCTGTACTGGGTTTTGGGATTCCTAACACAAATACGTACTTAATTTGTCCTGTAGTTTGAAAGCCAGGAGTAGATAGTCTACATAGGCCGAACTTTGTACTCGAACAATCAATTTTTTTTCTCCCTCATCGGTACGGATATACCGAATCGGAATCTATTTAAAAAATAACTGGCTCCTGCCGATGGCTTCGCCCGCGTGAAAGTTGATTTCTCCATACAAACTTCCAAGCCGCGTTTTACCCCCTTAGTGTTGGAGTTTCGTAAAATCCGTTCTTAGCGAATGTCTGCACCCTGAAATGAAACTACCTGGTAAATTAAAAAATTTTTATATCATACTTTCTGAGATTTACTGATTAATCAGTAAGTGGTATTTTGCGTTTATATTATAGAAGATAAAAGAATTATTTTATTTTTAATAAAGTTACCTTTTTCTAATAAATTCGTGATAGAGTTTAATGGCGTCACTAACGTATTTGTGTGTACAAAGTGTAGATACTATACAGATGTGCGACCAATTTAGTGCGTCGATTTCCATGTTATTTGTCTACAATTAAGACTAACTGCATTTAAGTAAAATTTTAGTGCTTTAATTATGATTGTAACTTATTTTTTTAATGAGGTTTATAAGGGTGTAGGTATGGTGAAACAGTCTATAGGTATCATGGACAGAATTTTGATCTGTATAGATTTGTTCTATATAAAAAGCTGTAGGTACCTACGAGGTATCGATAAGGTTCTATTCTGAAAAAGGGAGCGCCATTCATGCTGCATTACGCCGTCTCTCTCTCTGACGCTGACACAACCACTCTATAACAGCAAGCCATGAACTTTCTGATAAGCTAGCAGTCGTCAAATGCATTTTTTAAGTGGAAAATCATTCAATATTTTCTCCCGATCTGGGGAGGAACGAGAGGACGTGTCAGACTTTTACAGACTAAAACCAACCTATGTTCTTCAATTACGCTTTGCATTCTAGGGAAACTGTAAAACGTCCCCACAGCCGTAACAGGCCCCATTTTGAAGAAATCTTATTAAAGCGCACCTGGAACACTATTTTTTTTCATTATGCTAGTAATTTTAAAAGTTCAAGTTGAGGAAAAGAACTGGAAATTTAGAAAACCCAATCTTTAGAAATGAAGCTAAATCTCTGCCAACTATCTACTCTGTTACACCAAATAGTGTTTTAAAAGTGTGAGAAACCGACACCAGGGGCTCAGATAGTACTTGAGAGGAGGAGTGGCCATTGTAATGAGGGTGAGGGTAGCTTTCAAAACATTAGGGTATCGCAATTAGAAGGTGCCAGGTGATTTGGCGACAAACTCTCTGAATTGCTGATTAATTTAAAACTAAACCTGTCGGTAACTTTGTTTTGTGTTTTGCATAGTTAAGCTGTGCTTTGGTGAGGACTCCATTCTATAATTTAGTTATTTAAAAGAGTGTCCGTGAAGTAATTGCTTCCACGTTTTTCACCATAGAGATCAGCGCTTTGGAACTCGCAAAATGCTTCATCTTTCTGGCTGACTCTTTGACACAAAAAAGTGTACGTAAAATGGTTTAATTGAAATAACACAGGGGCGGCGAATCTATGGATGCTCGGGGGCTCGAACACCCATGAGAAATAGTGGGTGCTGATCAGCCCTGAGAATAGACATTAAAATACCGATCAGATCAAACCTTTTAGGGATGGATTTTCTTTTCCTTGGGTTCATTACCCGACGACCCGTTTAGCGCAGTAGTTCAAAACGCCGGTCGAGACGCGGTCGCGGATTCGATTCCCGCAGCAACACAAATCTATAATTATATTTTTATCAAATATATATAATATTTACTAAAGTACGCAGTATGTAAGTATGCATTTATTTATTTGACGGACGAACAGTGTGCATTTCTCTTCACACACTTCGCCACATTTTCGAGTCATCATTTGAACATGAGCACGAACTATGAGATTTTCTAAAAGCCCCTAAACTTTTCGCACTTGCCCGGGTTTATTTTTTTTACCTACTAAAAAACATTTTTTAATCTAAAAGTAATATATTTCTTACAAACAGCGACTTTAATAAATATTTCAATTTTCTTTGTTGAAAGTTTCACCGCTAATCGCAACAACTTGTAATTAATTTAGCACTAAGAAGAAAAGACGGTAAAAAAATCAAAACCCTTTATACCCTGGCAACATTATAGCAATAACTTGAAGAAAAATAACTTTGCTTATTCATTCATTCAATTTTATAGCACACAAATTATTTTGTATTTCTTTTGAGAAACATTCGCAGCAAATGTTGCAAGAGTTGTGGTGTTACTTGTCTATTCAGTTTAGTAATTAGGTAAATTAATACTTAAGAGCGCCCAACCCGAAACCCATTTCTATACAATCGCTCTTATGTGATTAAAACGTTGTATTATTATACATCTTTTTCTTGGTATTTTTAACCGACTTCAAAAAAAAGAAGTTTCTCATTTCGACCGTATATATGCTTTTTTATGTTTTTTCACGTATAAACGACGGAGATTCGTTTATGAACCGATTTGCAATTTTTTTTCTCGTAAAGGATATGCTTCCAGATTAGTCTCATTTTTTTCAAAATCCAGTTCTGATGATTGAATCCATGAGGAATCGAGGGAACTCTTTCAAATATTTTAGGCAACTGTATAGTAATTTTGGTACTTTTATCGAGGACTTAAGCATTTACAGTCAAAAAGTAACATTTGATGAAGTGAAACTGATGAAGAAGACCAGAAATGGCCAACGGAACTTCATACTCGCATAGATATCACAATGAAGATAGTTATGCGACTGTGACAATACAAATAAATAAATGGTTCTGAATAGTCATGTAGAAAATGGTATCATCAAAGTGACTTGATGATGATGGAGCCAGAAGATAGGCACCGGAACTCCGTAATGAATCCATGTATCCCAGCCGTGTTTGGGCTTGTTAGAATTGTCATGCGATGCACTTTGGCTATAAGGTACTATTAAACTGATCTGATGATGGAGCTGGAAGGTGGAAGGTAAACACAAGAACTTCATAATAAAACAATGTATCCTAGCAGTGTTTTGGGTTTATTGGAATTATATTGAAAATAGGCACTCTGATTATAAGATGCATCGCAACTGAAAAGTGTGAAATAAAAAACCATTTTACACAAAAAAAAATAACCGACTTCAAAAAAAAAAAGAACTAAAAGGATTAAAATGACTTTAGATAAAACATTTTTTTTAAAACATCGTCACGGTGGAGATAGACCCGTAGGGAAGAGCACTCTTAATAAAGGCAATAATTACACTAATGTTTTAAAGGCAAAAGTTTGTATTTTGCATCTGTGTGGGAGGGTATGAGAACTCTCACCGTAATTAATTTTCATGTGTAAAACTCTCAGCGACTTGGTTATACAATATACACCTTCAATTCATAAGGTGTATGTATATCTAATATATAAAAATCTCGTGTGTTGGTTTCCAAACTTCTCCAAAACGACTTAACCGATTTTTATGAAACTTTTTGGTTAGATAAACCTGTTTTATAGGTCTACACAAAAAATATAATAAGTCAAAGGGCTTTCTTCTTTCGCTCCGCATATTTTGCATGCTCAACTTCCTTTCTTCCTTTTTAGTATTTGTTGTTACAGCAGCAACAAAAACACATAACTTGTGAAAATTTCAACTGTCTAGCTACCGAGGTTCTGAAGATAAAGCCTGGTGGTTTCCTTTCGGTGTTTTACAGGATGCATTTTGTAGAGTTTGCGCGGGAATTACATGACATAATTCCGCCATCTTAATTCCGCCATTGGACAACCACCGGTACGGCGAATATCCACCTTTAAGTTGTTGAAACTTCTACGGTACGGACTAAGCGTTTTGCCTCGTCGTTTATACCGCGTACATCGAGGGACTGGAACAGTTTGCCTGCTGCGGTCTTCCCGCCCGATTATAATTTAGGTGTCTTCAAGGCTAGAGTGAATAGGCTCTTAATAAACTAATGCGCCTCACCATCAACGATTGCATCACTGCTTAACATTAGGTGGGATTGCAGTCAAGCACTAGTTTATATCAATAATAAAAAGAAGAAAAAAAAAACAGACGGACAGACAGCAATATCTTAGTACTTAATAAGATCACGTTTTTACCCTTTGAGTACAGAACCATAAAAACCAATCCACGGTCCACGCAAATAAACTCGCTGCAGTAAAATATATGGGTAAACTTTTAACTTGATCACGTTAAGCGTTTTTCACTTTCATTTAGTATTCAGTTCAAGTCTCGGATACTGAAAAATGCGGACGCTGGGATCGTAAATTACAGCCTCAGACTGATTTATTTTAAGCTCTGCAGTTATTTTTAGATATTTCTAGAATAGATATAGGTCTTGTGGAAACAGGTGAAGTGCCACAGGAATACTAAGGACGCGAAGATATGTTTTCTTAAAAAAACAAGGCCACCGACTTTCTTTTTAGGTGGGAAAAACCAATGACATCTCCCCCTTGGGCGGAGCAGAGGATAGTGTCAGACTTTTACTGACTAAAAACCGGCTCCTTCTTTGCTTTCGTTCCAGGGCCTCGAGGTACATTTTTACATTACCCTTAGCCCCAGTAGGCTTCAACCCGTCTGGGCCCTTAAGGTTTGCTGACATCTCCTTGAGGCGCGCGTAGAACGATACGCGCCGTCGACGACTTGGGCCCAACTCAAACCACGTCTAATTGAACACTGAAATAAAAGCTTTAATAAAAGCTTTACATAAATGCCTGTCTGCCTATGTCAATGCATCACCGAATGTAGGTCAGGTTCAAAGTGCTCATACATAAGCCTTCTTCTTCTTAGTCGGTATCACTCTCGACAGAGTGATCATGGTCATCACTTCAGGTGTTGGTGGTAAGCTTCACAACACGCTGTCACTCTTCTCTGGTAGCCGCCTTCCTCGTGCATTCATGCAGTGATGATGAGCCATTTACTGCCGCTCTTATCTGGCAAGTCCATTTCATAGGCGACCTTCCTCGTGGCCTGGTACCCTCAACCTTTCCCTGGATAACAAGTCACTCAATAGCCACACTAGCTCTCGGCGGCATACGTGACCAAAAAAGGTGAGGATACGAGATTATACCAAAGATGATAAACGCTGCTTGATGCTGAGTTCTCTAAGTATAGACTCGTTGGTACGGAATTCAGTTCACGATACTCCGAGCATTCTCCGCCAGCACCACATCTCTAGAGCGTCCATCTTCTTCTTCTCTATATCTCGCAGTGTCCACGTTTCTGCAGCATACAAGAATATGGGGAATACAAGTGCCCGAAATAGCCAGATTTTTGTGGCTCTATATATGTTGCGATTCCTTCATATTTTCCTCAACTTTTCCATTGCAGACCTTGAAATTGCCATATGCCTCTTCACTTCGTCGATACACCTCCTCCTCCTTGCGTCGTTTATCCTCAATGCTGAGGGTCGTGACCTCGACGAATAACTTTACTATGGACTATTTTTCGCCATTTTGTCCTATCTTCGGCGATGTGGATGGCGTCGCAGACTGTGGTCTCCAGTGTAGCACGGATTTGGTCTGACCAACGTATTGGACTCCTGCCCCTGGGTCTTTTCCCGTCTACTCTCCCTGTAAGTAGCAACTTTTCCAGGTTATCACCTCTCTTTCTGGCAATGTGGCCAAAGAAATCAAAAACTCTTCTCTGGCATATGGTAGTGAGCCTCATAGGTGATTTGAGTTCGGCTATTATAGATTCGTTGGTCCGATGCTCTGTCCGGTGGATTCCGAGCATCTTTCTCCAGCACCACATCTCAAAAGCGTCAATCCGGCAACGGTCAGCTTTTTTGAGGGTTCAGGTCTCTGCACCATACAGGAAGATGGAGAAAATGAGGGTAGTGACGAGCTTTCTTTTGGTCTTACGCGAGATGTTCCTGTCGGCCCAGATGCGATCCAGCTGAGACATAGCGCTCTTAGCCATCCCGATACGTCTTCTTATGTCCTGCTCACACGACCCATTGTTAGTAATAGTAGAGCCCAGATAAACAAACTCGTTTACTGTGTCCAGGTTTAGTGTGCCAGACAGAGTGAAAGACTTGCTTCGGTCCACAACCATGACTTTTGTTTTGGCCCTGTTTATATGGAGCCCCAACTCCTTGCTGATTCGCTCTAGACTTGCCATCAGCACTGACATCTCATCTTCACTAGCCGCAAAAAGTGTGGTGTCGTCGGCATAGCGCAGGTTGGTAATTTTAACCCCACCAATCGTGATTCCACCCTCCCAGCCTTCGCAAACGCGTCTCATAATGTACTCTCCATATATGTTAAAGAGTATGGGAGATAATATACATCCTTGTCGGACTCCCTTTTTAAATTTGAAAGGCCTTGAGAATGTGTTGTTGATTTTGATTTTGATACACCATTTTTGTTTTATTCCGGTTAATCCTAAGTCCGAACTCAAGGCTAACGCGTTCCATCTTGCCGAGAAGTTTTTCCATATGCTGGGTAATGTTTGCAAATAAAGTGGTATCGTCCGCATATCGCAGGTTAGACCGACCACCAATCGAGATGCCATCTGTCCAGCTATACAGACAGTACATAAGCCTACATTAGACTAATTGAACTAACTTAATAATCAAATTATTTTACCATTTACGTACATCGTACAAATAAACTCGATGGAAACATTTTTCACATATCGGTTCTCACTAACCTGATTAACATCAATTTATTTATGTTAATCAAAGCAAATTCTACGATTTAATACCTGGGTACCGTATAACTCTACTCTAATTAGATTACCCTACGGTTCTGCCTGCCCTTTTGGGGTAAGCGTGATTTATTCGAATGGGTGGTTTCAACTAAAGACATAGAGAACTACACTAAGTGTTCCCTGTCTAACTGTCAAGTGAACGAGGTCAGAAAAGTGTGAGAGAGACAGAGTAACCATGTGATCATTTCTAGAATTCTAAATAGTCCACATCATAGATACAAGAGTCACTTTGAATCCAAAGAAATGGAACAGGCATTACTCGTATCATCTTTTTCTAAAGATAAGTCATTTTTGTTACAGTAAAGCTCAGTCAGAGCAGTAGAGCAGTAGTGGCCTAGTCGTAATGGCTCCATCTTACGAGGTGTGTTACTTAGCGTAATTTATTTCATCATCACTGCTCTCAAAACGATGAAGGAAAATCGTGAGGAAACCAGCATGTCTTAGAACCGAAAATTCGAAAACATTTGACATCCACCAATCCGCATCAGGCACGCATTGTGGATTACGGCCCAATCCGTCATTTAGAGAGGAGGTCCGAGTTCTAGTTGTGAGAGCATAATAAGGCCCACTATGCTATGTTATGCTTATGCTATTTTTTTTTATTCCACAACTATCATACAACGCCGTCTAGTTCCACGCTAAGTAGAGTTTGCGTTATGGATACTAGACATATTTCTGAATACATACATATTATAGATAAATTACACTCAGACACAGAACAAATGATCGTACTCATCTCACAAACATTTTTCCTGGGTTGGAATCAAGCCACAACCTCCGGCATAGCAGTCAGGTCCACTAACCACTAGACCAACAGGACAGTCAATGCTATGTTAATGCTCAGCCCGATTCTCTACGTTTAAATTTTCTACTAAATTAAAATTTTATTTGTCGTAAGCCCTGATTCGCGGCTCGCCGGCGTACGGTGCATAAATTATGAGCTACACTGGATATTGTTTCGTGGTCGGATGTATTCTGAAGTACAGCCCCAGTTTTTCGGTAATTAGTTTTATTTATTGGTTACCTAGCTGCTAACAGTTTTAAGCTCTCCCAAAAGAACGTAGTTGACTTGTTATTTATGTTAAATAACGTTTGCTAGCAGCTTTGCCGCATAAAAGTTAAAATTTATCACTCAGGATGTTGATGTCTTTGGCGGCACAGTTGGCGCAGTGATTGAGTAATTGACTGCTGTGCTGCGTGTAGCGAGTTCGATTCCCGGGCGGAACAAATATTTGTATGGCCTTCAGATAGGTGTTCCGCGTGTGGGTGTCTTGTGTATGTGAGTTTACATGTTTGTTAACGCACCCTACAGGAGTTATTGAACGTGTGGGCAACATTTTTTGACACTACCGAACTGAATAGCAGTTTTATGTTCTAATGTTGGATAAAATGCTATCATGAACTATGTACTAATGTATCAGGTACTCCATTGTATGCTAAGTTTCATGTTAAATCTTTTTTTGTCACTATCTCACCTGATGGTAAGTGATGATGTGGCCGACGATGGAGCACGCTTGCCTAGAAGTAACCTATTCACTCTTGACTTAAAGACCCCTAATGTTATAGCTATCAGAATCCTGCAGGAAATTCCACTCCTTAGGTGTACGCATAAAGTTCCCAAAACACTTTGTACGTATGGGTGGGATGTCCACCATAATTGACTAACTTTATAAGACCATCAACTTCATATAATTAAAAGGATTTCCGAGAATACGAGGCTCATCGGACCGATCGTTGTGTACATTAAATTTTATAAAGCGTAATCTATTACTTTTTCCACCTATGTACACAAAATATTAAAGTTAATTAATAATTACAACACAATCATTTGCACAAGTTACCTAAAGAACTTTTAGATGCGTATTCCAATTACACGCACATTTAAATTCGTTGTAAACCTAATACTACGTGGTTTGCCTAAATCATGCGCTCACAAAACGCAATACACAATACCACCGCAAAACTGTGGTCGTTCTGTACCGAGCTTAAAACAAACCTCTAACTTTACAGTTTGAATCACATCAAATATTTTGTCAAATACATACATATTATGTTTTGCTTATAAAGGTCATGATGTCTTGTAGTTAAGGCACCCAACTCTTATCCATGAAGTCCATTCCCATTATCACGGTTTCAGCCGAAAGAGGTCTACTGTTGGTCCTGACCCCTAGTGTTCAGTTCGCGAAGTTCCTGCACCGGATTCGTGCAGAAGTGACGCCCGGGTGTCACCACTATGTGGAACCGCCCGGAAGACACGGTGGAGCACATGGTAGAAATGTGCCCCGCTTAGTCAAACCACCGCTGTGTCCTCGTGGGGGCTACCGGCAGCAAAGATCTCTCGCGTCAGCCTCGGTACAGGCCATGGTCCGAAGCGAGGAGGAGCGGCAGACGGTCGCGGCTCCTTCTGCAAAGCAATAATAATTGCAATTGAGTAGGCCGCACAGGTGAGGCAGTGATTCCGATCCCGATTTCCGGCAAGCGTAGGTGCGGGCTTGCGGAAGGCAAGTCCGGTAACAGCCCGAGCCGGGCCCAAGTCGTTGACGGCGCATATTGTTGCACGCGGGCCTCAAGGAGATATCAACGAACGTAGACCCGGCAGGGTCGAAGCCTACTGGGGCCATGGGTACACTTCTGAAAGGAAAACCCGGCCCTGGTATGAAAGGCAAAGAAGGAACATGTGTGGATTTTTAGTCAGTAAAAGTCACTAGATGATTCCCTGTGTTGTGGGGTCTAGTCTCTTTCAATCCATATTCAGAAAATAGGTACAGTAACCAAAGACAATAGTTTAAGATGATGATGTTTTGCTTAAAAATCTCTGAGATATTCGGCTTTTCTCTATTAAGAAGGCGGTGTGCGGAAGTGAAAAACTTTTGTATTCTAAATTTTTGCATAGAATACCGAACCAGGAACCGATTTATCAGCCTAAGTGCCAACCGAACCGACGAAAAAACATATTCGTTACATCCAAAATATCTCGACCACAATTTTATTTACACTATCATACCAGTAATTTATCAAAATGATCCATACGCAAATTCTTTTGATTTATGGATCGTATATCGCTCGCCACGCGAACGGAATGCTGATGAGATTCATCATTTGTAATATCGTCTAGTGCTCAGTTTATATGAGGGCATGGCGGACAGAGCTCCGGCGGGATCTCATGGCGAAATGGCGTCAGCGACTATCGCAACCACGTTCGGGGCGCGCTTCAATTGGGGCGATAAGGCCCATCCTTGAGGCATGGCTGGAAAGACCTCACGGCGCTCTCAACTTCCGCACGACGCAGGTGCTTACCCACGGCAAGTTTGCTAAGTTCCTGTTCCTGATTCGTGCGGAGGATTCGCCCCGGTGTCGCCACTGTGCGGAACACCCGGAGGACACGGTGGAGCACATTGTAGAGGTGTGCCCCGCCTGGGCGGAGCATCGCCGTGTCCTCGTGGGGGCGATCGGCGGCAGCGATCTCTCTCGCCGGGCCTTGGTTCAAGACATGGTCCGTAGTGAGGAGGGATGGCAGGCGGTCGCCTCCTTCTGCGAAGCAGTAATGCTAGCAAAGGAGGAGGCCGACCGCATCAGGCAGAGGCAACGGGGCGCTCGCCCCAGCCGCCGCCGGGATTCCGATCTCGATTTCCGGCCACCGTAGGCGCGGGCTTGCGGACGGCGTGCAATGGGTAGCGCGCTGTCCGATCGTCCGGTAACCGACCGGACCGAGCCCAAGTCGTCGACGGCGCGTTCTGTTCCCACCCAAGGGCGGGATTTGTCATTGGATGATTTTACCTACCATAAAAATAAAAAAAAACCGTCTCGAATGTGCCCGAGTCGTCGACGCCACCTAGTGTTATAGACGCGCCTAAAATAAATTTCAAAGCCTGCTGGGGTCATCGACTGCTAAAAGGCTCATGCTCTTGGGATACAAAGAGCAACCGAAAGGTGTGGTTTTAGTCCGTAAAAGTCTGACAAGCCTGAAAGTAGGAGAAATCGTTAGACAAATTCCATCTTAACAAAAAAATAGTACATATCCTTAAACTTTGTATCACTGAGCTTTAAATCCTACTACTCAAACATCAAACCCCCACCCACAGATTACCATCAACTTGCCCTTATTTTCCTTAACGCCGAAACCGAACAGAAAGTTATACACTCTGTCAACCGCGTTCCAATTCCGAACACAAATATAACAAAGATTTAGCCGAAGTTTGCCGAAAGTTTCCGAGATATAAATATCACGTCTGGCTGAAATCCGACCACAATGAGAAAAGGGTTGGTCGATGAGGGAAACTTGGTGTTCAAACTAACGTTTGACAGAAAAGTTGGGTATCGCCTCAATTATTGGGCTGTCAATCTGAATCCTGCTCCTTCTTTTCTTGCATCATATTCCTCAATGCTGAGGGTTGTGATCACCCTGCTTCATCACTTTCGCTCTTATGATGTTCCTCCATCTATTCCTGTCTCTGGCGAAACGAAGGGCTCCATATACCGTAGAGTCAAGAGCGGTGCGGATCCGGTCAGACCAATGTATTTCCCATCTATTTACCGGTCACAATGAGTCTTTCGATATTGCCACCGTCTTTCCTTGCAATGTGACCTAAGTATTGCAGAATCTTATGAAGACGATCGGACGATAAGCACGAGGAGATCTTTAGCTCTCGCAACTTGGATTCATTGGTGCGAAAAGCTGTCCATCTGAATAGGAAACTAAAAGATTGATTGATTGCGTAAAAAATTATACGACTAGGAGAAGAGAATAACTAGTAAGAGACGACTGATAAAGAAGTTATCATCATTTCAGCCGAAAGTCGTCCACTGCTGGACCTAGGCCTCTTCCAAGTGTCGCCACAACGAACGGTTTTTTTTGCAGTCACTACTCCAGAACCTTTCGATCCCAGTGGCCATCTGTTCTGCAAGCAATGTGTTCTACCCACTGCCACAAGTTTACCGATTTAGAAGAATCCCTAAATGAAAAGTAGATGAAAACATATTAATAAAATCTGTAGTAGTAATGATGAATAAAATCTTTTTGCACCCACTACTGATAAATCATTCATAGGCTGCACTGTAACCTCGGGGTCGCGTGCGGTCAGTTTGGGGACTTTTCCACCCATTGAGCGACCTCGAGGAGTACGGTTAATGATATCCCATCTCAAAAATAAAGTAGTATATTTGTGTATTAAAATACGCTATTTTATTTGTGTTACGGAGCCGAGGGCTGCAGCGACAAATGTGCACGTGTATCAAACGACGTTTTTCAATACATTTACAACACGTGGGGGTTGACGCGGGTCAACTGGGCGATTGGGCGCCCAGTCTGATACAATAAACAATCTTATTACAATAAAATTGTGGCGGAAGTGAGCAAGCGCACTTTTCTGCACTAGTGCGGAAAACAAACCATTGCGCGCCTAGAAGCAGTGGGATAAGAGCGAGTTTTGGAGTAAGTGTATTGAAAAAATATTTTCATCATACCCAACCAAATTAAACGCAGGTTAATAGAAACCCTAACAACCTCTTCTTAGCTATATAATGAAGCTAATAAGTTATCTAAACCAGTATTCATTACCAAAATTCCAGATTATTTTCTTATTACCAGTCCATTGAACATAAAAGACTCATACATAAAGCATACATAACGTATGCTCATGATTTATCACCGCCTATTCACTGGAACCACGACTGGCTGCCTCCAAATAGTCGCATAGTGAATGTCAACCTTTATTACTAAATGTAACGTATTGTGAGCAGGATGAATGTAGACCAAAATATACCTTTTCTTGATTGAAATGAAAGAAGTACTTATAAGTATTGCTTTTTATTAGGGATGTAAGTAACTAAATTGGTTGTGTTGGAACCGAATTTGAAATCGATGTTTTTAGGATTGCCTGAAACTCTATTTTTAAGTCTCTGATGTTATTCTGCCAGTCCGTTTGTCGGCGGACTGTATATCATAAACTATAAGAGTTATAGAGTTGAATTTTTCATAGAATGTGTATTTTTTTTTATTTCCGTATTAAACTATAGTTAAAAAATTAAATGGATTCTCATCTTATATTAAATCAAAACAGCGGAAGATAGAAGACTGACCTCTAGCGTGGACCGCCGAAATTGTGCCTCTGAGGCACGATTTCACATCAGTCGCGACGATCACATTTGGGGGCTAAAGCTATTTCGCTCGCATAACAGCGCCGGCTCTTATCTCTGTCCTTGTCTATCAGTGACTATAGGTTTGCGACTGTGACGACACTGATCATAGATGTGTGAGTTTCGAGTCCAGGTTTTCTAATAGCGATGTTAGCGCGTAACGTATATATCAATGACTGTATATTATAAACTGTAAGAATTATAGAATTGCAATTTTCATAGATTGTGTAATTTAATTCCCGGTACAAAAATCTATAATGAAATTCAAACAAAGTCAAAATTTAAAAGGGGTTCCTATATTATGGAGTTTCATGCCGGTTCTTCTCTATAGGAAACGACCAATTTGGAACCGTGCACTAGCTTCTGACGTTTTATAAGTGCCCATGTAGGCCTATGTGAAGTAAAAACATTTTGACTTTGACTTTGACTTTGACTATACAAGAAAGGTTTTTTTTGTCAGTGATTTTTACTCGATAATAATACTGTAATACGAACGAAACCCTTGGTGTGCAAGTCCGACTTGCACTTGGCTAGTTTTTTTTATTTGTTTCGTGAGAATGAGAACTGAAATTGGAGGCAGAGGTGAAGGCAGAAGTGTCATATGAAACACTACTAAAATTCTAAAACTTAGATAAGTATGAATGAATATCGAATTCCCAACATTTCAAACACGAAATAAAACACCAAGTGAAGGAAATGTCGACAAAAAGCACGGGGGAAGTTGGTTACCCACGCGAGCATAGATATATTTATAAAGTAAGATGCGTTACGCGCTAACATCGCAAACAGAAAACCTGGACTCAAAACTCACACAGCATCACAGTCGCAAACTTACATTGCAGTCGTGTAATATGAGCCGGCGCTATCATGCGAGCGAAATCGCATTAGCCGCAATTAGGCGACGGGCCTGATTTCAGCGGTCCATGCGCTATGCACCTATAGGGTCTATTACAACACTCGATATTCAGACCGGTCTTGTCGACGTCGCGTAGTGTAATAAGGGTTAGACTGTCTTACTCGGAAGTAAACTTAAGACAGTCTGTGTAACTTTTGCGGAATATCGAGTGGTGTAATAGACGCTTAACTTCCGCAGTTTTGGCTTAATCTAACCAAGCGGCAGGCGTAAACTAGTATGTACCTCCGATATAAGTTACGACAAAAATTTATCGGAATCGATGGTGCAAAATCAATCGAATATTCTGAACTTTTGGAATCGGAATCAACCCTCCGTAAATTCTCTGCTTCTTATTTAATGTATTACTTAGGCTTGTAGTGGGTACTTAAGCTAAATATTTACGAGTTAAGACTGTTACTACACGAATAAAGCAGAAGCGATTGGATAAGCGGAGCGTGTAAGATACCTCAAGGAATTATCAGAAAACCGTAGGGGCCCAGCAAGATCGAAGCCTATTGAGGACAAGGGTCTGCTTCTGAAAGGAAGATTCGGCCCTGGTACGAAAGGCAATGAAGGTTCAGGAGTTGGTTTTTAATCAGTAAAACTCTGATACTATCTCCCGCCCAAAGGCGCGGAGATGTCATTGGATGATTAAAAGATACGTCTGGTATAATACGCGGCAAATAAATTAAATCCTTTGCTATAGTTACGCGCGCCACTTCAATTGAGACCCGAAAATCAGTTACTGCATTCAAGGTCGACCGCCATGACGGTTCAACTTGTGTGACGAGAATTACAGACGATTTTCGGGTCTCAATCGAAGTGGGGGGCTGCGCGTAACCATGGCAAATGGTTCAACTTATTTGCTACGAACTATACATTCTTTTTTTAAGACGTGTGCCCATTGATATACTTTATGGGAATATACGTTACGCGCTATCATCGCAAACAGAAAACCTGGAATGGAAACTCGCACGTCTATGATCAGTGTCATCACAATCGCAAACCTATAGTCAGTGATAGACAAGCACAGAAATAAGAGCTGGCGCTGTCGTGCGAGCGAAATATTGTTAGCTGCCGAATGTATGTGATCGTCGCGAGTGATATGAAATCGTGCCTCAGAGGCACAATTTCAGCGGCCCACGCGCTGGAGGCGAGTCACCTATCTCCCGCTATTTTGATTTAATCTTAGCGTGTACACGTCTTTTGCTAACTGACACACAGTCGTGTTCGTTCAGTTACCTACCCTTTACGTCCCCTCTAAAGCCAAGTTACGATCGTTTCGTTAAGCGTGAACGCTTGGAATCGGCCACGCCTCTAATTCTTCTGTGCTTGCGTCATCAGACGCTCAATCACGTGGTCATAACAAAGGCATTGGACGCCTGGCCAACTCCAAGCGGTCACGCTTAGCGAAAATCAACGTAACTTGGCTAGGTGGGCAGGGATTTGGTTCTTCTTTCGACAAACGGTTTTTTTTTTCCGCACAGTTGACGCAGTGGTGTAGCACTTGGCAGCCACGCTGCGTGTCTCGGGTTAGATTCCCGTATGGAACAACTATGTGTATGAACTACAGATAGTTTTTCCGGGTCTAGCTGTCTTGTGCGTGTGATCATTTACGTTTGTGAACGCACTTACGATACACACCAAGTGGCCACAATTAATAAAAAAAATCACGTATATCTCACTCAAATAGTTTTGGGAACACAATCATTCATTGTGCGTACAAATATTCAATGAAATTTCCTTCTGGAGTCTGTGTTTCTTGATAGCTACAACCTTGGGGAATTTAAGTCAAGAGTGAATAGGTTACTTCTAGACAACTGTGCTCCATCGTCAACCGCATCGTTGCTTACTATCAGCCGTCTTAGCCAAGTTACAATTGCTTCGTTTGGTGTGAACGCTTGGAGTTGGCCACGCCCCCACTTCCTTTATTCCGACCACGTGACTGAGCGTTGTATGACGACAAAACAAAGGAATTGGGGGCATGGCGAACTCCAAGCGTTCAAGCTAAACGAAAAGATTTTAATTTGGCTAGGGGGCAGGTGAGATGGTGGTCAAACGTGAGCCTATTAATAACAAAAAAAATCCTTCAAACTGTCAATAAACAATTTTATATTGTTACAAATATTCCATTTGAGATGTTATTTAAAAATAATGGTAGACAATGGTACAACACATCTTATACTGCCCATTCTGCCATCCGTGAGAACATAAATGGACATAAACACTGCGTCAGTAAACGGAGTCCATTGATGTCTAATATTTTTAACTGACTTTGAAAAGGAGGAAAGAAGGTTCTATGTTCGGCTGTATGTTTTTTTTTGGTTTTATGTACTCACACTGATATTTTGGTCAATTGTAGACCGATTTTTGCTTTTATTGAAGATTATACACCCAAATTGGTCCCATAGAATTATTGTTTTGATTTGATGATGAACTTCGAAGATATAGAACGGAACTCTTCAAAAAATCATAGCAGAACTGTCGTAACAAGTAAAATTGCTTTGTTTATACGTGTAGTCAGTAACTGATTGAGGGAAGAAGGGGAGACTTCCGACTAAGATACATAGAACAGATCTAAAGATGAAACCGGAAGGTAATAAATCAGTGTATCCTAGTCGTGTTTGGTATTATTAGCATTGTCATGATGATTTGATGATGGAACCGAATAGCGGAAGGTATTTTGTTTGGCTGAGGAGTACTTCAACTAAAAACTGTGAAATAAAAATACAACCAACTTTAAAAAAAAACACACAAAAAGTTATATTATAGAAACACCGACTTCCCAAATTAAACTTATTTTGCACTTTTTTAGTTTTTTTGAAGTTGGTTATTTATATTTTTTGTAAAGATTTTTTTCTTTATCACACATTATTATCTACTTCACTGGTCCCTTTTTCAAAGTTTGTCCATAGTTATTCAGTGCAGCATGTCGTGCTAGTAGTATTCCAGTTAAAAAGGGAGGAATCCATTTTTGATGACGTATATTTAAAAAAAAAAACTTTGCCCCATTATATATTTAGTGAGTGATGTAATTTATTTTTATTTGTAATTTATAATATGGGAGTAATTTCTTGAAATAAAATGATTATTATTATTTATTAGTTAATCGTTGTTACAAGAGAGTAGAAAAAAAGAGAAGTACTGTTTTTCCGGATGCAGAGCTGTCAAATTGTGTCTTTCACAGACTATCGGCGCATCTGGTTCTCAGTAGTGTTGTCCGTAGACTGACTAATTGTTAGTGTTGCGAACACAACCAAAATTACATTCAATCAATATTTATCATAACATTTTTAGTTCCCAAAATCTAACTTGAAGTAACTAAGACACTGTTGTTACATTCAGAATGTTTACAATTCGACCGATTGTATGTATTAATGATAATAATAATAAAACAGCATGCTATTGTAAATATGTATGTCTGTACATACGTTTGCTTTCTAACTGTGTTCATATCGATCTGAGCTTTGAAATGAAGCGCACCATAATGGTAGTAAAAATAATAGTTTGTGTCGGTTGTACAATCCTGTCACTTATAGTGATTAGTGAGTATTTATCTTTATACTAGCACTTTGCTTCTGTCAGTAGCCCGTATTATTCGAGTTTTGTTGAAATTTTCCATATTCAATTATTTCAAATATACAAATGATACTCGTGTTATTTTTGATTCAGATCCCTGTGGAAAACATGTGTGGCCATGGACTGCCACGGACCTTTTAAATACTTTTTATCAACATTCCACAGGCGAAGTCATAAGCAGAAGTTATATTTAAATACCTATGTACTAAACCACCGTTTTCTTGAAACCACTTTTGGGCTTCTAAGGGCAGTAATAGATTTGCATGTGTACAATACTATACGATATTTTCTTTCTAGATGTTTTGTGTCTGCCAGATTACTACCACGATGATTACGTAGTTGGCTGGATTAAACTGCACAAAACACCCGCTACTTTTAAGGACGCCTATATGACGTGTTACTATGAGGGTATGTTACGATCTCCATATTATATCATTCGGTCCGTATTTTTTTTCCGGTGGGTAAAAATCATCCAATGACAACTCCCGCCCTTGAGCGGACTGGGCGATAATGTCAGACTTTTACTGACTATAAAACCCCCATTCCTGCGTTGCCTTGGTTCCAGGGCACTTTCACATTAACCCGAGGGTCCAGAGTAGGCTTCGACCCTGCTGGGCTTGCTTGCTGACGACTCTTAGAGGCGTGCGGGAACGACGACTTGAGCTCGGTTCGGACAGTTACCGGATGGACGGTTCGCGAGCTACCCACTGCTTGCCGTCCGCAAGCCTGCGCGAGATTCCGATCCCGATTCCTGGCCACCGTAGGCCGGAAATCAGGATCGGAATCCCAGCGGCGGCGGCAGCGTGTGCGCCGTTGCCTGATGCGTTCGGCCTCCTCCTTTGCTAGCATTACTGCTTCGCAGAAGGAGGCGACCAACTGCCACTCCTCCTCGCTCAGGACCATGGCCTGTACCAAGGCCATCTGATCCGTAGATTTGCTCGGTTTACGGACCTTGTTAAAACCGCTCATTTTGTCTACTAAGATCTTCCTGTCCTATCATAATTTAGGTCTCTTCAAGGTTAGAGTAAATAAGCTCTTAATAAACTAGTGCGCCTCACCATCAACGATTTGGCGGACAGAGCTCCGGCGGGATCTCATGGCGAAATGGCGTCAGCGACTATCGCAACCTCGTTCGGGGCGCGCCACAATTGGGGCGATAAGGCCCATCCTTGAGGCGTGGCTGGAAAGACCTCACGGCGCTCTCAACTTCCGCACGACGCAGGTGCTTACCGAACACGGAAAGTTCGCTAAGTACCTGTTCCGGATTCGTGCGGAGGATTCGCCCGGGTATCGCCACTGTGCTGAACACCCGGAGGACACGGTGGAGCACACTGTAGAGGTGTGCCCCGCCTGGGCGGAGCATCGCCGTGTCCTCGTGGGGGCGATCGGCGGCAGCGATCTCTCTCGCCGGGCCTTGGTTCAGGCCATGGTCCGTAGTGAGGAGGGATGGCAGGCGGTCGCCTCCTTCTGCGAAGCAGTAATGCTAGCAAAGGAGGAGGCCGACCGCATCAGGCAGAGGCAACGGGGCGCTCGCCCCAGCCGCCGCCGGGATTCCGATCCCGATTTCCGGCCACCGTAGGCGCGGGCTTGCGGACGGCGTGCAATGGGTAGCACGCTGTCCGATCGTCCGGTAACCGACCGGACCGAGCCCAAGTCGTCGACGGCGCGTTCTGTTCCCGCGCGCCTCAAGGAGCTGTCAGCACACCGAAGAGACCCAGCCTGCTAACTGCAGGCAGGCAGGGTCGAAGCCTGCTGGGGTCAAGGGCCGTTTTCTGAGAGGAAGGCTCAGCCCCGGCACTATAGGCAACGAAGGAACGGGGTAGGTTTTTAGTCAGTAAGAGTCTGACACTACTTCCCGCTCCACCCAAGGGCGGGATTTGTCATTGGATGATTTTACCTACCACAAAAAAAAAAAAAAAAAAAAAACCATCAACGATTGCATAATGATGTAATCGTAAGCAATGCCTTCTCATCAGGTGGAATCGCAGTCAAGCATTAGTTTATGTCATTTAAAAAACAAAAAGTAATGAATCCACACTCAATATGTTTGTAATGTGTATGTTTGTGTGTTTTCAGGAGCAATCCTCTCGTCTCCAATCAACGAAGCGTTGGCAGCGACCCTGGACGAAAAGAGGAATATGACAAGTGGTGTTATATGGATAGGAACACATTCTTTATTTTCCGAAAATGATTTTATTTCTGTTGAAGGTAAATGCGTTAAACTACTATAATATAGAAGAAAGAAAGAAAAAGCTTTTATTCGTGCCTCACATATAAACAAAAAATGCACACTGAATAAACACGAAATTAGTGCGAGGCCAAAAAGGCGCCTAACTCAGCATATCTTGCGTTATTAAAAACAATACATATCGAAGCGCTAGTATTGTGTTGGGCCCGCTGTGATGCCACGGATTCAAAGTATTCCTATTTCGGCACCGATTTTTTCGGCACCATAAGTTTCGGCACCCAAGCTTATTCCTCTTTCGGCACCAATAGGTATTTTTGGTATGCTGTTTCCAGATTCGGCACCAAGTTAACATTTTTTGTTAATAGCAAATAGAGCCGATGTCGACTATTCTGCTAATGTCGAAAGTAAATTGGAGATAGTTGCTTCTCCAATGTGTATTTTAGAAATATAGAAAAGAAAAGGTCCAGTGACTTACAAATAAGTTACATTAGAATGTCAAATAATAAAAAAAAGTCAAACCAAAAAAAAGAATAAAACAAATACATAGCAGTGAAATCAGAAATTAAAATTAAAGTCACAATAATATTCAGTCCAAAAGTCTAAGTTAAATTAAATGAAATCTTAAATTAGTCAAAAGAAAAAATCTTGCTCGATAAGCCATTTTATCAAACGCACTTTGAAGCTGCCTAGGGGTACCAGAAATAGCTGCAGGCAGTTGATTATAATCTCAAACGTAGCGATTATTTTGTCCATAATCCTTTGGAAACTTCAATATGAACTTGGCATTTGATCATCTTGGGTGATACATTCTTTCACATACAGTTACAATATTTCTGTTTCAGGTATCTCTGTATTTGAAATGCCAATTTCTGTCACATATGGATTTGAGCCAAATGAGAACTGCTTAGTAATGACAGCTACTGGCCAAGCACAAACTTCAAACTGTACTCGGTTACTACCGTACATGTGTTACAGGCATCGTAGAGATGAACCAGTCAATTATAAATGTGGCACCTTTGATAACAGTAAGTAAGAAGTTCTGTTCTTTTATTGGTATTGCCAAGTTAACCATCCAAACCGGGCAAGTGCAAGTCGGATTCGGGCACTGAGGGTTGCATACAAACTTATCTAAGAAAACAGTTTAATTCCCGAATTGAGTTACGACGATTTTTCCGAACAGCGTTTTTTTTGTGACGTAACTACAAATGTACAGTTTTCAGATGTTTTCTTATACACCGTTAAATTTTGGTGGTTTTAATCCTGCGGTGGGTCGATTCGGTACATAAAACCCTATCGATTTGTAAAGATAAAAATGAAAAATAAAGTACTTTTTTTTTAAACTCGAATTAATTTACGCATGTACGAAATGTATTTCTTTAAGTAAACGTCAGCTGATCGAGGTCAATTAACTGTAGGTAGTTAGTACGCAACGACCGACAACTCCCTATAAGGTTATTGACTCGTTTACTTAAAGAAATTAATTTCGTAAATGCGTATATTAATTCGAGTTTTTTAAAAAAAGTACTTTAAATCGATCCTCCACGGGATTAAAACGACCAAAATTTAACGGTGTATTTGTGCTATGAGACCTTTCTTCATACCAAATTTCAGGATTCTAGGTCAATGGGATTTATGCATTTTGATCCTCTTGAGATTGTAGAAATATATGTATTTTTTTTTGCGATATAACCGGCTGTATCTTTTTTTTTCATTAACTTAGTAGTTTGATGTTTTTCACAGCTTCGAGGGACTGTAGACTTGAGTATATGGTTTTAATTTGAACTCGATACCTCGACGCGTTCACTCTTAACAGAAGGACAACAAAGTAAAGGGTTCGTTTTTTCCTTTTGAACGGAATCAATATTTTGAAGACATAATTTTTTTTTTAGTAACAGCCAGTACTGTTCTGCCACCCATAAATTATAATTCAATTGTTGTTCAATGTCTGTTCATAACTCTAACAACAAAAGATGCTCTATAACAGTCATCAAAGTAAATTAAACCAATTAACAGAGATCAAATCTTATAATAGAAAAATACTGCGTAGACTCTAAGCCTTAGTATAGAGCCTAACACCCGTATTTATAAACAAGTAAAACTAAATTCTTGAGTAAAAGTAACTGCTTATGTAACAATATGTATTCTATAGTTAAGAAAAATTTGAATTTTAAATGAAGGTTTCAAACGTCTAGTAATGACTTTATAAGATTTTACTTAGTAACAAGTAATTACTTCTCTATAAACGGATGTTAGACAGATCTATAAAAAAGTTTTGACTGATTATCGTGGTGACAAGAAACAAAAACCCTTCAAATGCAACATTACCAACACACGACGTATCCGATTGTTCAAAAACACCCTTTAGGGAGTTTTTAATGTCACGCAGGTTTGCTCCGCATGCAGAAAATAAAATTTCAAAACGTAAAAAACGCGTCCCACGTGCATATTACAATAAATACTTGTATGAAAAGGACATTTGCGGAGGTCCACACGATATTAAAAACATCGTTAGTCTCCCGAGTTTAACTTAACTCAAGGTTCTCAGCCTCAGTGTAACCTAACCCAAAGACCATAGTTTTCCGTAAGGATCCCCAGCTAGATAAGGAAGGCTGTCGTGGGTCTGTGACATGACCTAATCTTGGCACTTATTAAGACAATCAACTCAGACTTCAGTAGTAGTGGGCCACTACAGGATGAATTGCTGGAGAACTTGTATTTTTCTACTTTTTAATAGGTACACTTACTTAAGATAAAAAATAAACGGGAATTGACACGTGATTCGTCAGGGTTAGCACCCAGCCTGATACGATAAATGTGGCGTAATCGTGGCGGGAGCGAGCTTGCACCCTTTTCCACACTAGTGCGGAAAACTGTAAAACGCCTAAAACTGGTAGAGCGAGTAAATGTATTGACAATTTTATTTTCAGAATATAAATACGAACCCCGCACGGGCAGCTGTTACAAACTACACGAGGAACGTAAAAACTGGAACCGCGCACACTTGATTTGCACCTCAGAGGGGGGGTACCTAGCCATCGTGAACGATGAAGAAGAAGCTATGATCCTAAAGAATATGACTTCGAAAAGGGCTCTGAAGATTTCCAAGTATACCGACTGGGAGCCTTTGTTTATTGGCATAAGGGATAGGGATAGAAGGGGCGTCTGGACTACCGTTGAAGGTATCTTCACTACACATAATTTTAAACTACTCATCAACTTCTTACCCCTTTCCCATGTAATTTTGGGGTCAGCTCAACACTTTTTCATTCTACCCTGTCACCCGTCATGCTACCACTGACTTCCTTATCTTTCATATCACTCTTTACACAATCCACCCATCTTTTCTTTAGCCTCCCTCTCTTCATCCACATGTATACTCATAACCCTTTTAGTAACATTTATTTCATCCCTACTCTTTACATGACCATACAAACGATTCTCCTTCAACTTTTCTGTCACTGGCGCCACTTTCATACTTCCTCTAATATACTCACTCCTCACTTTATCCTTTTTTGTCACACCACACATCCATCTCAACATTCTCATTTCCACTACATGCTATCTTTTTTCATCTGTCTTTTTCACAACCCAATATTGTCCGTGAGCGGTGTCTATGTGTGCGTTGCTCGTGCGCATTTTGTATGTAGATTGTATTCTGTACTATAGTCTGTCTTTTGTAGTACCAGTACCTATAGAAACTTTAAAGCTACGGTTCATCATCATCATAATCATTTCAGCCAAAAGACGTCCACTGTTTGACATAGGCTTCCCCAAGCGTCACCACAATGGCCGGTCCTGTGCGTCTCGCATCTATCGAACTCCAGCGACCCTGACCAGGTCATCGGTCCACCTCCACCGCCACTCCAGAAACTTTCGGCCCCAACGGCCATCTGTTCTGCGTTTACTCGGAATTATAAGTCACATTGTGAACTCTGTAATCTTTCAATAAAGATTAATATTATTATTAAGAAACGCCTGACACTCCCTCTCGCACCACCTAAAGCTGGAGGCGTAATTTGATGATTGCTCTCCAAAAAAAAAACATTTTTTTTTAATTGTTGGTCGACTCGCGCTTGACCACTATCTCACTGAATCGAAAACGACGATACTTTACTTCGATTCTTATTTCTTTCAGGTGACACTATAGAGAGCGTGTACCACGTCTGGGGCTGGGGCCAACCTGATAACCTGGGCGGCAAGCAGTACTGCGGGTCTTTGCTGAAGAACGGCCTGCTGGACGATACCTGGTGCCATGTCAAAGCTTTGTTTGTGTGTGAAAGGGACCCTTCAAAAGCAAGATTTACACGACCCAGTACTAAGAACCCTATGGAACCCGATTTTCCATAACTAGGGGGCTGGGAAAAAAATACTGATTACTAATCAGCTGCGAACTGGTAATCGGTCCTATCTCTATTTTTAGAGGATGAAGAAAATACTTGTTTCAGTCATTAACACGTTCAGATCGGCGTGTACCACCGATGGAACACGTAGTATTTGCTGATATGGTGGGGTGTACCACCGGTGGCCACGTTATACTATAGATGTGGCCATATGAAAATTTGCGCCGTCGGATACCAAATACCTACTCCTGAGGTGTCGTCGGTCTGAATGTGTTAATATAGCACCTATTAAATATAATACGCGTTTTTATTTTTATTAAACATCTTATTAAAAACAAAACCTGCTTAAAATTCTGTCTTTCAATAAGAAGACAATTTATAGGGTAACTGGTAGTTAGTGACCGATACTAAAACACGCGATTGTAGTCATGATAACAAACGACTTTTATTAAGGGACCAAACCTGAATTCGCGAAAAAATTCAGCAAGTTCAGTACATTTTGACCAGTTAGGCGAACATTAATGTACTGACCAGTAATTTTTATTGCGATTTCAGGTTTGGTCACTTAGTAAAAGTTGTTTGTTGTCATGACTACAATCACGTGTTTAAGTATCGGCCACTACTTACCAGTCACCCTATGAATCAACATAAGGAGTTGAAGTGAGTGCAAGTTGACTGAAGTCGAATCTGGCACCTTTAAATGTCTCTGAGATGGGATTTCTTGAAACGCGAGCAACGAGAAAAAGAGAAGAGACGAAGAAATCTTCAAAAGATTGAGATAAGACCGATTTCGCAGTTGAAATGTAATAGACATAATTTTTTTCCTAGATAAATAAACTTATAAATTTACACATGTTGACAGCTTTATTTGTGGTAATTTTTTCTTGTCCTAATACCAGCTTCTGTTAGGCTCGTTTAACTCGAAAAATATCCCTATGTGCTATTCCAGGACATGATCTCACAGTGAGCCAAATCATCCATATTCTTACAGAAAAAAATATATTTTTATGCCAACAAACGAAATGCAATTTTCAACAAATGTTGAAAAAAGTCAAGAAAGTTAGCAAAAAGACCACTTTAAAAAAATGCATATAAAAAATAATAATAATTATAAGTATATAGTAATAATACCAAACAAAAAAATCTTAAATAAATCTATTGGTTTGCTTAAAAAGTGTGTTTCGATCAGAAATTACATATCATTGAATACTGTCCCTAATAATTTGGCCAGGGATGGTAAATTCAGGTTTCACATACACTAAAATTAATGTGGTATCATTAGTGTGATTATATAATTATGTGAAAGTAACTCTGTCTGTCTGTCTGGTACCCTTTCACTCCTAAATGGCTGAACGTATAGATATATTTGACTGGGACACATTTTATCCCGATAAGTCAGACGTCTCCGTAGAATAATTGCCGACCAAAATATAGACGATGCCAAAGGAAAGAACTAGTGTAGATAGGTTTATATAAAACGATAGATACTTACACTAATAATTACATAGAATTAAATTTTTAGATAGTAACCCATATTAAAGATGATCCAATAAATTAAAAGTCTGGTGTAGGTAAAATATGTTGAAAACTCTATTCCAATATGAATCCATTTCAATAATGTATTCTCCAAATTAGAAGCATTGAGTATAGTTATATTGGCTAACGAATAGACCTAATTTAGTTAAACCAAATTAGTAATTAATATCATTGTTTATTAAACAAAGTAATAATTTAGTATGTATGCTACTGAAATATCGTAATACCGGATACAGACTAAGCGAACGAGTGCAGGTTAAGGTAAAAACTCACGCAACGGTTTTCAACCGCGGCCGCCGCGGTTGCGGATCCATAGCTTCTGTAGAATGCAGATATATGAATATTATGTAAAAAATTAAAGCCCATTCCACGACGCGTTTTATGCACACGGGGCGGTGTGCGCGGTTGTTAGCAGCTCCCGTTGCACCGGCGGGCCGTCTTGCAAGCGCATGTCTTGCGATAATCACCAGCCAGGTTTTCGGGCGAAAATCGCAACGACAAACTGCGGTCTCGTGAGTTTAAAAATAAAGAAGCGGTTTTTTCTACAGCGGTGGGCGCGGTTAAAAACCGCTTTGTGAGTTCTTAGCCTAAATGTAAAGCATTTTGGCGAGTCACCAAGCATTTCTAAAAAAAATTATCTAGTGACGGAAAACATCGTGAGTAAACCAGCATGTACTAGAACTAAACATTCGAAGACCGTGCCCGCGTGTTAAATTACTGCCTATTTGCTCTTCTAAAGGGAGGATAGGATCCTAGCAGTGCAGTGGGAACATTTTATAAGTGCATTTGTTTTAGGTAGAAAAATCATCCTATGACATCTCCCGCTCTTTTGAAAGGCACTTTTGAAAGGTCAATGACGACTCCTTGATCTTTCAAAAGTGCCTGTAAATGATTTAGGTATTTTTTTCTGACAGACCGATATCTGTCAGAAATCAGAGGTTTATCGTCCTTTTCGAATCACCTACGTGCCTCGAAAAGCACGATAAACCTCTGGTTCCTGGACTGCGGGATCGTGCAAAAGAAACTACTGCTGCCCTAAAACGAACAAGGCAATTACAGGAACACGGGTAGGTTTTAGTTAATACTCTGCCCAAAAAAAAACCGGGCAAGTGCTATTCGGACTCGCACATTGAGGGGTACGGGTGCCGTACAAACTAACTTATGTAAATAGTACAGTTCCCGAATTAAGTCTCGAAAGATTTTTGAGAATCAAAAAAGTTTTTTTTTTTTGACGTAAGCAGTTTTTAGATTTATTCCTATACTGGTGCTAAAAGACCTCGCTTCATGCCAAATTTCAGGGTTCTAGGTCAAGGGGAAGTACCCTATGAATTTTGATTTCCTGGGGGTGTCGAAATGCGCGTGTTTTGCGACCTAAACGGCCATATGTTTTCGTTAACTTAAAAGTTTGATTTTTTCATAGCTTCAAGGGACCGCAGATTTGAACATATGGTTTTAATTTCAACTCGATACGTCTAAGGGTACCCGAGATAAAGGGTCAGACAGACGGACGTACAACAAAATGATCGAATAAGGGTTCCGTTGTTTCCTTTTGAGGTACAGAACCCTAAAAAGCCCTTGGTTTCGGCTGGCGGTCAGTTCTACAGACGCTAAGAAAGTTTTTTACTTTTTCCTTTTTGGCTAAGAAACTTAGAGGCAAATAAATCTGACACCATCTTTACCGTAGCTAGCTTTAATCACTTTCAAGTGTTTACATTCTTACTAAAGGTTCCCCTTGGAAGTTCCTTGGATCGTCTTTAAGTATCTTTATCCTTGCCCACAGTCCACACGTGCTTCTATCGCGGCCATTTTGTCCCAATACGTGACTGAAGCATTTAAACAAGTCGAGGCAAAGGAATCCACTTTGCAAGATTACGTACAGTTGGTTTTATTTTAGATGTCCGTTTGGTAAACAAACCTGTTTTTTAATTTTGGAAATCATCTGTTAACTTCTCCCTCTCTAGATGGAGCGAAATAATCCACCTGGGTTCATTCAAAAGCCCTTTATGTTCCAGGGCTTCAATGACTTGATAATTTAGTTTCCATGATTTTTCACGTCAATTACACACTTTTAGGTATAAAATCTGAATTTTACAGTAGTAAAATTGTTTGTTTCAGCATAATCCGTACTTTAAATATTATAAATGTGAATGTAACTCTGTCTGTCTATTACGCTTTTACAATTAAACTACAGAACTGATTTTAAACTATAAAGCCTCTTGGGAGGACACCGGTGTCCGCACATCTATTGTCTTTCTATTGTGTCTCTAATTACGGTATTCAAAGTGTGAAATTGAGTTTGGAGTAAGTTTGAATCCTATAGAAGGAGATAAGTTACTTTTTATTTGACTTCGACTTTGATTTCGCTTCCGCAATAATTCACGCGGATTAAATCGCTATGTTTATAGAACTTAGCTCTGAAAGTTATCCAGTTATAAAAAATCCTTTAATGATAGGAAGTTACTATATATTATAAACGCATGATACATTGTGATAGGAATAACAGCAAAAACTACAAATAACATAAATATTATATAATAATAACTACAAAATTTTCTGAAAACCAGATTCTTAGTAAACCCACCATGTTTGTTTACAAAATGAAGCAAGCGAAGAAAAACACACTATACGGGCGAGTTTCTAACTTAACGGATTTACAGTTTCGAGTGGGTCGGTAAGTTTACCCTGGTTTATTTATTACATTTAAAGGACGCTATTAGCTAATTGGTTATCCCTTTTGCTAAGGTATTGATGTGCGTTTAGTTATATGCCGAATTCCGAATCCCTGTAGCTTGAATTGAAAAAAAGAAAAGAAATAACACGTTTTATGTTTATTTGGCAACTTAGGTCCGGTCATACAATTACGTAGCAGTTGTCTGACGCTAGTTTTTCAACTAAACCTTTGATTGTAGGTACAGATGAAAATCAGTTGATTGCTGGTTCGTTCGGAATGATGATTAATTTGGATGGCTGATGTGTTTCAATTGCTGATACGTTCGGATTGCTGATCTTAGTTTATATTTTAAGACATGCATGGGTTTTGATAAATCTAGTAAATCTTAATCACCTTGTTGTATAAAAAAGGTACCTGACAATTTTCTTACTATACTTTTTTTTCAATTGCTTATACGTTATTTTTGTAAACTGTTGGCTGATTTATTAATAGAGTCATAAAAATAAATAGTTTAATGTTTCCAGTTTCAGGATGTATTATAATTATGGAATTTTTGAGAAATTAATAAACAAATAAAAATATTAAATTGGGAATTACTTTATTTTTTAAACCATATAAATAATATATAAAATGTCAGTGACATTATCATTACCTATTATTAATTAATCAGTTTCAGTAAATAATTTCTACCACTTAATTTACAATAACTTAACAATTATAAAACAAAGAAATTTTAAGTGTTGCATGATTCACAAACACATTTTTCAAGCATCGATTTAAAAAGCCATTATGTTATAACCCTCACGTCAGTCAAAAGTGTTGTGGTAGTGTTGTGAGACGCAGTATCGATATTATAAAAAAAAAAATTGTAAATAATAATTATTGTTATTGTATTTATGTATGTATTTATTACTGTATTAGTTTTCATTTTTTTTTGTTTAACATTAAATTGCACCTACTATATTATGTTTCTGCACCACCTGCTAAGGTCAACTGGTAGAAAATGCCTATAGCATTAAGTCCACCTTTATACAGTTTTTTTGCTTGTGCAAGAAGTTTTAAATAAACAAATTAATTAATTAATAAAGCATCACCGATACCATCTGTGGAAGGACTGGAAGGACTGGAACAATTTGCCTGTAGTGGTCTTCCGATCCGATTATAAATGTGTCTTCAATGCTTGAATGATTTATTACTGCTTACCATCAGGTGGCAGTCAAGCAATAATTTTTATCAATTAAAAAAAAATTCGTTTCTTCCTATGTGTTGTGTAATAATCTGTAACGACTTACAAATAATTTACAAACCTAGAAGTGTTTAAGAAAAAGAACTTATTAATTTTAACGATATTTTTTATCAACAGCGGATTTCAATTAAATTATTTAAGTCTATACACCGTTACATTTTGATTACCCCTGGAGGGTCGATTCGGCACATGACACATTATTATCGATTTGTAAAGATAAAATTAAAAAATGAAGTACTTTTTTTTAAATCGAATGAATTTACGCATGTACGAAATTAATTTATTTATGTAAACGTCAGCTGGGCGAGTTCAATGACGTGTAGGTAGTTAGTTCGCAACGACCGACAACTACCTACAAGGTCATAGACTCGTTTACTTAAAAAAATCAAATATCATTTAAAATCAAAAATCATAAATGAAACTGTTTTTGTTGTTACATCATCTCTTACGAATACCTATTGCCCTATTTTTGAGGTGTCCAATATTCTCTCTTTAGACTTTGACTGATTAAACCACTTGTGTTCAGTTACCCATTCCGTTCTAGGACCACGGATCTCCGTTTCAGAAATTCCCCGTTGCCTTAGCGGATATTGGTCCTGTTAGGCTATGTTTATTACCATGTCTAGTATTATAATGTGGCTAAGTGTTACCACGGATCAATGACATTGATTGACATCGGTTTATTGGTGTGTTAGCTTTTGATGTAGCAGTTACTGTCGGTCGAGATCGATTGATTGGTTTAGAGACACTCTTAACTTCCCCTGATTAGTGTCGCTACATACGGGCCTCAAAAAAGCGCCGCCACAAAAAAACGCCTTAATAAAAAAGCACCGCCACCACCGTACACAGGCCACAAAAAAACGCTGCCATTCACAAAAAGAAGCCGCTTCTAGCTTCTCTGTGTTTTGTTGAGTAAAGCACATCCGTCTTCCTTCAATTCTGATTTTAGCGGGCCTCGTCAATTATTATAACAGCTGGTAAGCCTGGTGAGGACCAGGCCCGAATCTACGCTTTAAACACCAGTTGGGTAGGCCCATTGGTCGCTGTCCGCCTACAGTCGCCTGGTATCGCACAACACTCAGGACGTTTTTTGCGGTGGCTTAGGCTTGAAGGTTTCTGCTTCACACTTTTCACCACCTACTTCGGTCTTTACGTTATCACTTTGCAGAAAAAGGTGACTGCTTCCCTTGTTTTTTCACGCCTTGCCGCAACCTAGGCCAGAGCTGGATTTAACATATCGTCACCGTCAAAAACCTTTTGGGTTTTACTAAACGGTCCTGGTACTAGCGACCCTACAAAAGAATTTACAGTACAAGGTTCTATACTCGACAATTTATTTGTCTTTCGAGAGTTGGCTTCCAACCAGCTAATAAGAGCCGAAAACCACGGTTATTTAAATCTGTATCAATGCTAAGCACGTCTTCACTCCAATCCACATGCTGCAGGAAGTTCAAAAAGTGCTTCAGAAACTTAAGTTGTGCACGTAAAGTGGCAAGTTGCTGGGTGGCTGGAAGTCTGCCAGCTTCTTACAACTGGCTAGGGAAGCCGTTTCTATCACTTGATTGTAAACTCGATCGGAATGTTAAGCAACTGTTACAGCAGCGGGCTTTGTATCTTGAATTGGTTCGAAGTTTCTAAATAAAATTCTATGAGCTTGAACCGATTTGAAATTGTCGTCGTTGTTGTCGGGTAACTAGAGAATTTCTTATTAAATAAACTCAAATACTAACTTTGACTTGGCTATCATCCAAAGCCCAAAGGACCAAGCTTTATGTTACAAATGTTTTCTAAGAATGCATCTTCAATTGATGGAATTATTTATTGCATAAAACCAGTGTTATATTATTGTAGTCAAAAGACTATTATAATATCGTGATTGTGAGTATATTCGGATGTCTATGATACTCGTGTATTCACAAGTAAATCAAATTTCAACATTTTTAAAATGCTTTCTAATATTGTTTATGGAATTTTAATTATACTAAATGATTTTTTGTGTTGTTTAATGTGATTCTTTTCATTATGTGCATGATGTGGTAGTACCATTCTTTATAAATATGTAAATTAACCATCTTCTATAATTATTTCATATCAAAGAAAACCAACAACAAAATCCTATTTTTCTTTAGAAAAAATAATCATAACTATATCGATCTGGAGCCATGGTTATTTTTTTATGGTAGATAAAATCATCCAATGATATCTTCTGCCCTCGGGCAGTGCGGGAGATAGTGTAACAGCAGTGATAAATAAATTACAAATAAAAAAACTTTTTTAAAAACAAGCTTTCAATTAAATGGGCTAAAAAGAAGAAAATAAACTTTTCCTTTATAACTTTTACTATCAATTTATAACGACATTACACAATTTATATGATACAAAAGCTTGTCGCGAGATTTTGAAAATATTAAAATCAATAGATGAAGTTATTTAGCTGTGTATTTACACAGTTAAATCTCGCGACAAGCTTTTATATCATATAAATTGTGTAATGTCGTTATAAATTGATAGTAAAAGTTATAAAGGAAAAGTTTATTTTCTTCTTTTTAGCCCATTTAATTGAAAGCTTGTTTTTAAAAAAGTTTTTTTATTTGTAATTTATTTTTTACTTTTTAGTTATACCTTATTTAAATCACAATTGTATTCTCATCAAATCCTCACATTTGCTACCCATATCATAGGAAAGCATAAGAAACTTAGTCTGCTATCTTTAGAAGTCTGCCAGGTTTTTTTTATGTTGGGTAAAAGCATCCAATGACATCCCCCGCCCTTCGGCTTGGTTCGGTCTGTTACCGGACGGACAGCGAGCTACCCATTGCCTGCCGTCCGCAAGCCCGCGCCTACAGTGGCAAGAAATCGGGATCGGAATTACGGCGGCGGCTGCGGCGTAAGCGCTGTTGCCTGATGCAGTCGGCCTCCTCCTTGGCTAGCATTACTGCTTCGCAGAATTAGGCGACCACGTGAGAAGTCTACCAGGTTGGATTTATGAAACCAAAATGATGGTGGTGGATCGTAAGACTAACAATCAACCTAACTTACATGAAATAGCCAATTGCGAAGTTGTCCAGAGTTTATCTACCTGGGATCCAAAATGACAAATCCTAGGAAATGCGGAGAAGATTCATGCACCGTAAAACGATTGACGCTCTTGAAATGTGACGCTGGAGGCGTTTACTGAGGATAAAGCAGACTGCTCAACGCACTAAAGGTTCCATTCCTAAAGAGCTTTGCATCAAAACAAAAACTTTCGTCGATTGTGCAACAGCGAATTTTTAAGCTGTTTGGATATATCATACGCAATGAAAGCTCTTTGGAACGTTTATTGGTACAGGAAAGAGTAGATGGCCTACGTTCTTGCGGCCAATCGCCTACCAGACCTCACTAAATCATCTCCAGAGTTTTCCCTCATTGAATGTACACGAAATGCCATGAATAGAGAGGGATAGAGAAGTCTCGCAAAAGCCGCATCCAACCTACTAGCAGACCACTACCACCCCACCAATAGTATGACTGACAAAAACGAGAATATTGGATTTAGAGTTATGTCACTTTATTTTTCAAGTTACTCTCTGCAAGCCCTTTCAATTGGTATTTTGTAGGAGTGTATTAAAACAAACTAGCTATTTACTTATGTAAATTTGTACGGAACCGTCCGAGCGCGAGTCCAAGTCGCTGATGACCGGTTAGAACTTATTTTATTCGATCCGAAACTCGATGGGATTGTGTCGTTTTATTGCGGAACTCCTATGGCCACCTTCCAGCTCCATCATCAGATCCCGACTGCCATATTGATCAAAGTACTCGTGATTACAAATCTAACGAGACCAAAGACAAGAGGGCTGTGTCGTTTAATTGCGGAGTTCGTGTAGCCAACTTCCAGCTCCATCATCAGACCCTGGTTACCATATAGGATTCAAGTACTCATCAATACAAATCAAAAGAGCCCAAACTCGATGGGATTGTGTCGATTTCTTACGAAGTTCCTATGGTTTTTTTTATAGTTGGTAAAATCATCCAATGACAAATCCCGCCCTTGGGTGGGGCGGGAAATAGTGTCAGACTCTTACTTTCTAAAAATCTACCCTGTTCCATTCATTGCCTTCGTCCCAGGGCCCCGGGTGACATTTTCACATAACTTTTGGCCCCAGTAGGCTTCGGCCCTGCTGGGTCCCTACAGTTTGCTGACTACTCCTTGAGGCGCGTGGGAACAGTGCACGCCGTAAACGACTTGCGCCGTTACCGGACGGACGGACAGCGAGTTACCCATTGCCCGCCGTCCGCGAGCCCGCGCCTACTGTGGCCAGAAATCGGGATCGGAATCCAGGCGGTGGCGGCGGCGTGTGTGCCGTTGCCTAATGTGGTCGGCCTCCTCGTTTGCTAGCATTACTGCTGCACAGAAGGAGGCGACCACCTGCCACCCGTCCTCGCTGCGGAGCATGGCCTGAACCAAGCCCCTGCGCGAGAGATCGCCGGCACCGATTGCCCCCACAAGTACACGGCGATGCTCTTCCCAAGCGGGGCACACCTCGACTGTGTGCTCCACCGTGTCTTCCGGGCGCTCCGCATAGTGGCGACACTCGACCATCGTCTCCGCACGAATCTTGTACAGGTACTTCGCGAACTCGCCGTGTTCGGTTAGTAACTTAAGTTCCTATGGTAACCTTCCAGCTCCATCATCAGAACCTGGTTACCATATAGGATCCAAGCACTCGTCGATACAAATCAAACGAATCCAAATTCGATGGGGTTGTAGCACAATCCAACTCCATCATCATACCCTGGTTACAATATAAGATTCAAGTACTCGTCATTAAAAATCAAATGAGCCTAAAGTCGATGGGGTTATATCGTTTAATTGCGGAGTTCTTATGGCAACCTTCTAGCTCCATCATCAGACCCTGGTTACCATATAAGATCCAAGTACTCATCAATAAAAATCAGATGAGCCCAAACTCGATGGGATTGTGTCGATTTCTTACGAAGTTCCTATGGTAACCTTCCAGCTCCATCATCAAAATCTGGTTACCATATAGGATCCAAGCACTCGTCAATACAAATCAAACGAGCCCAAATTCGATGGGGTTGTGTCGTTTAACTGCGGAGTTCCTATGACCACCTTCCGACTCCATCATCAGACCCTGGTTACCATATAGGATCCAAGTACTCGTCAATACGAATCAAAAGAGCTCAAAGTCGATGGGGTTGTATCGTTTAACTGCGGAGTTCCTATGAACACCTTCCGACTCCATCATCAGACCCTGGCTACCATACATGATCAAACTACTCGTCAAAACTAATCAAATGAGCTCAAACTCGATGGGGTCGTATCGTTTAACTGCGGAGTTCCTATGAACACAGTTTCAGTTAGCTCTCGTAACCCGAAGCGGACGGACGTGTGTCGCGTCGCGTTGTGATTTTTGTTTCGTGTGTGACTTTTTGTGCTGTGATTCGCTGTTACTGCTACTTTCAATTCCTTGTCGCTCTTGCGGTGTTTTTACCTGCGGTCTACGCCCAGTGGGTGGAGCTGAAGAGGGATAGAAGATTTTTGTGAGCTTACACTTCATTCCAAACACTTTAAAAATTGTTTTCAAAAACTTTTGCGTTTGCCGAGGATCGAACCCGCGACTCCTTGTTTCGCGTTGCTTGGGGCCGCGTCCTTGCGAGCTCGACCAGTCAACAATTTGTTCGCTGCTTTGAAATTGCTGACGTACATCAACTACTAAGCCGTTTAGCTGTATTGCCCCGCTTATTGTTATTTTACGGTTTTTGAGCAGCCTCATATAGTTTAACATGCCTCGCATGATGCGCTCGCCCCCCCAGAGTTCTCCAAAACAGACGCGGTCAGAACCTGACCTTTCACCTGCTTCCTCAGTACTTGATAGTAACCTCTTTGGTTCAGTTAATATTACTACAAGGCCAAACAACAAACGTTTTCGAGGTGAAGGTGATGACAGCATTACGGAGCCGGACGCAATTGAAGAACTGAAGAACATGTTGATCTCCTGGAAGGCTGATCAGGACAAAATTCTGAATAAATTAATGGCTGATGTTTCTGAATTGAGGCAGCAGAATATCTCTATTCAAAACTCCAACTTAGAGATCGAAAAATCTATTAAATTCTTCAACGCAGAATATGAGGCTATGAAAACTCGCTTGGATGGCGTGGAGGCTGGGCATAAGGAATGTTTGAGGCGCTTTCAGGAAATCGCCGGCAGCAGTGGCGAACAGAAGATGGCTTTACTAGAGGCAAAGATAGATTCCATGGAACAGCAGGCGCGCCAGTTTAACATAGAGGTCTGTAATCTGCCGGAGAAACGAAATGAAAATTTGTTCACTATTATGGAGTCGATATGTAGTGTAATAAATTCACCGGTGTCACACAATGACATCATATCCATACATAGAGTCCCTCATGCGCACCAGCAGAATACTAAACCTAAGAACTTGATAGTTAAATTCAGGTCGCGGATCATTCGTGACAACATACTTAGCGCCTACCGTAATGCGAAGAGCATCAAGTCTGATCAGATAGGAATATCAGGCGCTACTGTTTCTGTCTATTTGAATGAACATCTGACTCTAAAAAATAAAGCTTTATTTCGTGAGGCCAAAATACTTGCAAGTAAAAGTGGATTTAAATATGTTTGGGTCAGAAACGCAACGATACTTGTGCGTGAGAGAGATAACGACAAGTCATTCGCGATTCGCTCCGTTGAAGACCTCAATAAGATTGTTGCTGGTAAGAAGACCGGTACGGATGGCGCAAACTAATGAATTTAAAGACACTACTGTATTTTGGATTATTGTATTTTCCTCCTGCTTACTGGTCTTATGTGATGAATTATTTGTCTACACCTACAATTCCGCTATAATATGCCTATATTACTGTTATCTCATGTTTTTTTCTAACGACTTATTTGTAGTCTGTTTGCTGTTAATTAAAATCACAACTTTTTGTTTTCTTCGGTTTGATAAGTACGCCCCTTGTATATTGTTCTTAAGCTGCAAATTACTTAAATTTTGTTTATTTTTTAACAAGTGCCTTCATACAATTTTACCGGGCAGTAATGCTCTGGGCTACAGGCTTGGAACTCCTGTTTCAATTCTTCGTTCTACGTATTGTATGTTAGTTCTAATTGTAGTAAACTTGTCAATCAATGGCTTCTAGCAATGTTATAATTTATTACCAGAACTGTAGAGGGATCCGTACGAAGTTACATACACTTTACATGAATATAATGGCCTGCTCCTATGATGTCATCATACTAACAGAAACCTGGCTAATTCCCAGTATCCAAGATACCGAATTTATTGACGATCGATATATAGTGTTTAGGTGCGATCGCGATCGTTCTGCGACTAAAAAACGTGACGGAGGGGGAGTTTTGGTGGCGGTGCTTCGCGAATTGCGGCCTACTTCTTTAACAACAAATTTTTTTCACCCAGAGGTCGAACATGTTATGGTGCAACTGCCTTCTTCCCTGCACAATAGACGCCATATTATCAGTGCTACGTACATACCACCACGAACACGTGAAGAAGTATACACACAATACTTAGACATGTTGCAAGACTTAGTAAACGCTACTACCACTGACTCTTACTTTATTTTTGGTGATTTTAACCTACCGGACATAGCTTGGTTGGACCAAGGGAATCATGCAATTGCACAGGTTTCAAACTCAATAGGTCGAATATTGGTGAACTTTATGAGTTTAATCAATGGCTTGCAATACAATATAACAAAAAATAAATTAGATCGTATACTAGATTTACTTATATCTAATGTAGATTGTCGAGGCGTATCGTGCAATGCTTTGCTTGACCCTGATACTCACCACCCAGCATTTTCTACTTTGATTTGCTTGACTACGCAATACACTCCCCTGAGATGCCGCACGGTTCATCGATATAACTTTCATAAAGCTGATTACGATGCTATAAATTATGAACTAGGTAAAATTGATTGGGGTATAACACTCTCCCACCTCGGGTCTGAGCAAGCCGTTAACGTTTTCTATGAGGCATTATACGGAATTATCAAATCGCATGTTCCGTTAGCTAGAACCAAAAATTCAAGCTATCCAGTCTGGTTTTCCCCTTCTCTTATTAAAATCTTTAAAATCAAAGAGCGCGCCTGGGTTAAATGGAAGATTTACAACAATCAATCGGACTACTTTAATTTCTCTAACTATCGGAAGCTTTTCGACAGAGAGGCTAGCAAATGCTATCACAAGTACATTGAAGCAGTCGAAGATGCCATTCCTAAAAATATAAAGTATTTCTGGACTTACATCACATCTAAAAAGGGAAAAGCTAATTATCCGGCTAATATGTATTTCAAAAATGTTTCTTCTGATGACGCTACGGATATTTGCAATCTGTTCTCCTCTTTCTTTTCGTCTGTTTATGAACCATCTAATTTTGACCCTGAAAACTGGCAGCCTTCTGACAGCTTTGCAGATAAATCGTCTTGCATATCTGAAATTTACTTATCTGTAGAAGTTATACGATTGAAATTGAAATCTTTAGATCCTTCTAAAGGGGCAGGACCAGATGGCTTACCACCAAACTTTTTCATTAAAACATGTGACGGCTTATGTACTGCTTTGTATATAATTTTTAATAAATGTTTGCGCGAGGGGGTTTTCCCAACAATTTGGAAACGTGCGTTTATTACTCCTGTTTACAAAAGTGGTGATAAGAAAAATGTAGAGAATTACCGCCCCATTTCAATTCTATCCACATTGTCTAAGGTTTTTGAGGGTCTCGTCCACAGCGCGTTGTATCCATATATTCATCAACTTATTACACCCGAACAACACGGTTTTGTCAAAAGTCGTTCAACCACAACAAATCTGTTGGCATTTACAAATTATATTTTTGAAAAAATGGATCATAGAGTTCAAGTAGACGCTGTATATACGGACTTTCAGAAGGCATTTGACAAGGTGGATCATTCCCTGCTTTTAGAAAAAATAGCCTTCAATGGTATTCGAGGTAACCTGCTAAGATGGTTCGCTTCATATATTTTTAATAGGACTCAAAGAACTGTAGTTAATGGTTATGAGTCAGAACCAGTGGTTGTTAAGTCTGGGGTTCCACAAGGTTCCATTTTAGGTCCCCTTCTTTTTATTATATATATTAATGATATTAAAAGCTGCTTTATAAACTCAAATTTTCTAATGTACGCAGATGACATAAAAGTTTACAGGTCATGTAAAAATATACAAGACTGCGAGCTCTTGTAAGATGATTTGGATAGGCTTTATGATTATTGCACTAAAAATAAGCTTTTTCTTAGTCTTCCAAAATGTCACACAATATCATTTACTAAAAATAAGAAAATAATACATTACAATTATGTTATTAATAGTACACGCTTGGGCAGTGTTGCAGCCGTCCGAGACTTGGGTGTCACATTAGACTCACGTTTGCATTTTAACATCCATGTTGACAACATAGTGAATAAGGCGTATCGGATGTATGGGTTTGTCATGAGATCATCTAGTGACTTTGTGCGGCCCTCTACGTTCTTATTGTTATATAAAACTTTGGTACGATCCCAGTTAGAATATGCCATCCAAATCTGGAACCCTTTCTACGAAAAATATTGCTTAAGGTTGGAAATGGTACAAAAAAAGTTTATGCGGTCTATGAACTATAAATGCTTTAATTCAAAGGTTCCATACGTGCAGTTACTGAAGCGATATGGAGTTCTAAGTTTGGAGTCCAGGAGACAGCTTCTGAGTGTAATGACACTACATGGGTTATGTAACAATAAATTCGATTGTATTGAACTTACTAATCAGATATGTTATAGAGTGCCCAGAACTGTTATACAACGAGGGGTGCGCGTACCTCGACTATTTCATATTGGTATGTGTAAAAATAACGCTGGCGTGCGCGCACCTCTTCGTCGCCTTGTTGAAACATACAACACTCATTTTATGGAGCTTGACATATTTACTCTCTCTAACCAGTTATTTAAAAAAAAGGCTATAGATATTTTGTCGAAAGAACAATAATATTGAGAAAGTTATATTAATTAAATGTAAATTAAGCAAATACTCGTAGATTATATTTAAACTGAATTGAGTAGATTTCAATTATAATAAAAAAACAAATTAAATGAATTTTATTGAATTGAATTAAATTAAATTGAATTGTTTGGAATTGAATTGAATTAGAAAATAATAGTACAGAATTAATAAAAAAATATTGATTTAAATTAAATGGAATTGAGAATAATAGAATTGAATTATAGTATATATAACATTAATTGGGAAACAAATTATTTTGTATTACAAAAAGCTTTCACGGAAGGCAATGTTTCCTGTTAACTCTTACCACACTCCTTCACTTCTCTTATTTTTATGTTTATATGTGGACATTGGAGTGGGTTACATGTTTGTGCATCTAGTTTTAAAGATTTTCTTGTATTTTCTCTAGCATGTAACTGTTTTTTGTCCCTAATAAAATAAAATAAAATAAAATAAAATAAAATAAAAAAACACCTTCCGGCTCCATCACCAGACCCTGGCTACCATATAGGATGAAAGTACTCGTCAATACAAACTAAACGAGCCCAAATTCGATGGGTTTTGTCGTTTAAGTGCGAGTTCCTGTGACCACCTTCCACCTAAATCATCAGACCTTGGTTACCATATAGGATGAAAGTACTCATCAATACGAATCAAACGAGCCCAAATTCGATGGGGTTGTATCGTTTAACTGCGGAGTTCCTATGACCACCTTCCGGCTCCATCATCAGACCCTGGCTATCATACAGAATTAAAGAACTCGTCAATACTAATCAAGCGAGCCAAAACTCGATGGCATTGTATTGTTTTATTGCTAAGTTCCTGTGGCTACCTTCCAGCTCCATCATCAGATCAGCTCCATGTTATCATAATGTTGCATTGTCACCCGATTTACACATGCATGTAAAATTTCAGCTCAATCGGTTGAAGATATCTGCTTCAAAATTGAGTTGCAAGATTTGAGCCGAACATACATAGTTACATACAGTGCAAGCTAATAGAAAGCTTGTAAAAACCCGTTCCTTCTTTCCTTTATCATACCGGGGCCGAGCCTTCTATTGGTTGACTTTTGAAAGAGAAACCCATGATCCTAGGTCAAAAAGGGCAACTGTAGGAACATAGATGTGTTTTAGTCAGTAAAAGTCTGACAAGCCTTCTCGTTCCGCTCGGAGTCATTAGATGATATTCCAAATGTCACCAAGGGCCCTGGGACAAAGGCAATGAATGGAACAGGGTAGGTTTTTAGTCAGTAAGAGTCTGACACTATTTCCCGCCCCACCTATGAGCGGGATTTGTCATTGGATGATATTACCTACCATAAAAAAAAACCTTAAAAAATATTAACTTAAAGTATCGATACAATAAATTAGGCCCATCACTACTGCGGACTAGGTCGGATAGAAAGTTGGTTCGCAAGCGTCGAGACCGAACCCTAATTATGTCTTCAATCAACGTCACTGTGATCTCACGTCAGACCCGGAATTATTCAATTATGTTCCTATTAAGATAACATTATTGCTTGTTTTGTTTTCGTTATCCTATGTGGAACTTAGCGACAGGAATGGAGTTCATAAGGTTTTTTTTTTATATAGGGAAAAGATTCTTAATGACTAAAAACCTACACCGTTCCTCCTTTGCCTTGGTTTCAAGGCCCCGGTATGCATTTTCATACTTTCCCAGAGCCCTAAATTAGGCTTCGACCCTACAGAGTTCATTAGGTGCCATTAGTATAGAGGATTTATAAAAAATGCGGACACATTTGTAAAGATGTTTTTTATGTGTTGACATTATGATTAGGTATTTTTGGTCTCTGAAAATCCATAATTTTAATTTGTAATTTATGGAAACTTTTTTGTATTTCAATTTTGCATGCCTAAATACGCCTACTTACTATTTGCAGGTCGCGGATTTAAACCCATCCCGGCGCATTACTTAGTATAATTTATTTCATCACCATTGCTCTCAAAACGGTGAAGGAAAACATCGTGAGGAAAACATCGATGTCCTAGAACGAAAAATTCGAAGACATTAATAAGAATTTTTAAAAATGTGGTAAAGGAGAGGACGATAAACCTACCTACATCACACTTTGAGGTTATGTAAGCAAAATCATACCACCCAAAACGACTTCCGCTATTACCGCTCGTTAACTTGAACTCGCTGAAACAAAATCCATTTACCCCACCCGGTTAAATCATAAACAAGTTGCGGATGTTCCGGCCGGCTCCGGATAATCGCAGCTATCCGGATAAACGTATATTTTGTGGATAAACATCATTAGCTATTGGCGCCCAACACGCGATGTTTGCGTTAGCTTGATAACCGCTTGTTGCTGAGGTAACGAGGATGATATTGAGCTCGTTTCGCTTATAAGTTCAGTATTATGTGATGAGCGATCGTTTTGGCTGGATTTACTGTGCTTTGTGTTTGTATAGGTATGTATGATGTCAACTTTAGGTGTGTCTAGGGGGAGTTTTCGAAAGGAAAACTGGGGTCATAGTACGCAGACCATCTGAATGAAACGAGTGTGGTTTTCGTCAGTATCACATTTGACATGTCCTCCCGCTCCCCCCTAGAGCGGGAGAAGTATTTTTCCAGCTCGAAAGAAAAATCTTTAGGCAGCCCTTCAGGTCGTATCTAAAGATTTATGACGACATTCTGAGTCTTGTTAAACGACTCTTCCTACACACCACTCGACTCAGTCCTCTTAACACAGTCCACAGAGGGAATGGGATGCGGTGGCCTTTTTCTACGAAGTAGTAATGCTAGCGAAGGAGACGGACACACGCGTTAAAGAACGTATATCCTCACGCCCCAGTCACTGCTACAGGAGTCGCAAAGCGATCCCAGGCCACCGTAAGTATAACACGCGGCAAAAAGGTTGAACCATTTGCTATGGTTAAGCGCAGGCTCCCACTTAAAGAAAGAAAGAAAAACAGTTTATTTACACGGAATGACGCAACTAAAAACTAGACAAACAATCAGTTTAAAGGAAAGATATGCGTCACATCTATATAGATATCCAGTCACATTCGTGCAAAATGGCCGAACGCTCAGCATAAAGCTGTGCCCTCATGCACACATAATGCGATGAGCACACAGCGCTGGTTTTCGGCGTTGGCCGGTGCTGACAGAAAGACGATACAGTGTGCATAAAGATAAAAAAAAAAACAAATGAACTTTAAATATATAAATAAAAAATAAGGAGACTGTTTTAAGGAGTGACAACACCACGGCACGCCCATAGCACATTATGTGCATCTCATAGATTTTTTACAAAAATCTATGGTGCAGCTCGATTACATAGTCTGTGGCAATTTGCATAGACGCTAATAGAAAAAGTACTCTGTGGTTAATGCCCCATTGGACGCCAGGACGCGACCGTGACGTTGTTGACGATTGAGACTCGAAAATCTGTTATAATCCTCGTCACACAAGTTGAACTATCATGGCAGTCGATCTTGAATGCGCAGTAACCTTTTTTTAACATATTATATAACTTCTCTCGCTCTAGGTGGAGCGAGAAAAGGGAGTGTCTATCACTAGTTTTTTTTTTATGGTAGGTAAAATCATGACAAATCCCGCCCTTGGGCGGAGCGGGAAGTAGTGTCAGACTCTTACTGACTAAAAACCTACCCCGTTCCTTCGTTGCCTATAGTGCCGGGGCTGAGCCTTCCTCTCAGAAAACGGCCCTTGACCCCAGCAGGCCTTGACCCTGCCTGCCTGCAGTTAGCAGGCTGGGCCTCTACGGTTTGCTGACAGCTCCTTGAGGCGCGCGGGAACAGAACACGCCGTCGACGACTTGGGCTCGGTCCGGTCGTTTACCGGACGATCGGACAGCGTGCTACCCATTGCACGCCGTCCGCAAGCCCGCGCCTACGGTGGTCTATCACTAGATACCTATCCTATCGCTTTTAGTCAGTAAACGACTACGTTTACTGACTAAAAGCTACCTGTATACCTTCAGCTGCTTTTTGCATTTCAAGGCTAAAAGATTCGTTGAGAAATTTCCAAATCAGATTTTCAAAAATTACTAAATACGTTGCCCTATCTACTAAAATAAAATTTTAAATACATTTTCTTGAATTAAAATCAAACCCAACGAAAATAGAGCCCCCAAATTCGAATATCTAAACTGAAAATCGTTTATATTTCAACAATACAACGTCGTTTTGAGCTGTCAAAATGGCGGTTTCGAGAATTTCGAGACGCCGCGTGTGCATCTGACATTTATAGGACAGAATGAATCTACGGGTACTTTGTGTCGAATTCTATATTACGATTTGCTTTTGACAATTTTTCGATAGCATTTTTGAAATGCAAAAGTGAAATTTTTGAGATATTTGGAATATTCATCTACATGTCACGTACGTGTAGCACGTCATACTTGAAATCTATTTGATTAGCTATTTGCGTAGTAAAACAAGTGATTGGTGAATAATATTGTAAATAAAGATGGGTTAATACCGATATTTGTCAATATTAGCTAATATGAATATATTCGTCTAGTAATAACGTAATATTTAAACTAATATTTGTGTATTAATGATATGTGATATGTGAATATGATGGAATACATAAATATCACTGCTGTATTTCTATTCATTAAACAGATATTACTTTTGAGATAGTATCTAGATACTATTTGCTATTGCTAAGTAGATAATTAATGATAATGCCTATGAGTGATACATTTATTTTCATTAGTACATTTGTTGCCATAGTAATGAGTGAATATGATCCGCGGTAATCGAATGAATCCCGAGTGATATTATATTCACAGAGTACTTTTTTATTATAATATTCGAACTGTGTTTAAAAGTCCTTGCATATTATGTGAATATGAAATATTAGCATATCAGAGTTAGTCGGATTACTAATGCATGAATCCATTGAATATCACTAATATTTTAGCGAATAATAATAAAAAATTATAGATCTGAATTTTTAAACCGATAACAGCTGATAACACTAGTTTTTTCTATTAAAAAAAATGCGACAGGGAACACCATTGGTGTTTTGTTACATTTGTGGGTGTTTTTAATATCGTGCGGATTTCATCAATGCGGAGAAAATCCGCATGCGTTACCAAATTATTTATTTATTTATTTTATAACTATATTATTAGGACATACATTTATAAAGAAAATAAATGTACAATGGGCGGTCTTATTGCACAGGGCAATTTCTACCGGATAACCTTTGGATGGACTGGAAGGAAGGAAAAGATTTGGAAATGCCCTTTTCATACAAGTATTTATTGTAATGTGAGCAATATACGCACGCGGGACGCGTTTTTTTTATAGGTTCGCACTTGACCGCTATCTCACCTGATGGAAAGCGACGCTTTTTTGCCTTTTGAAATTTTCTGCTCGAATTTGATAGCAGAAACATTCTATCACATCTAGATTTTCAAAATACATCTTAGTAATCGTGTGTCGAATCATGTTTATCATCCCCGCTAGGACAGCAGAGATTTTTTGGTTCGGGTGTGGTTTTAGCCAGTAAAAGTCTGACACGCCCTCCCGCTCCACCCAGACAGGGAGAAGTCATCACTCCCAAAATTAAAAAAAAAAAATGTTTAACTTATAAAATTTGTTAACGTTTATTTTCAAAGTAATGTTACTATTTGAAAAGTAACAAATACATATAATCGGTCAGCAGGACCTCATCAAATACACACACACGAATATTATCCACTAGACGTATGGCGATGCGCCACAGGTACAAGGTGGACATCCCACCCATACGTACAAAGCGTTTTGGGAACACATTTATTGTGCGTACAGCCAAAGAGTGAAATTCCTTGCCGGAGTCTGTGTTTCCTGATAGCTACAACTTAGAGTCTTTAAGTCAAGAGTGAACAGGTTACTTCTAGGCAAGCGTGCTCCATAGTCGGCCACATCATCAATTACCATCAGGTGAGATAGTGTTCAGACACGAGCCTATGAATAATAGAAAAAAAATAGGTATCCACGATGGGTCTAGCTTCCAATAGTTACACAAAGTTTTAGACAATATTCTTAACACACCTGATATAAAGTAAGTAATAGATACATTTTATTTCTTCTTGAAGTTTGAGAGTTATGTTAATAGTTTTATCGAGTACTTGCTTCCGCCAGCGGCTTCGCACGCGTCAAAGGCGATTTACCCCTTTAGGGGTTTTTTTATGATAGGTAAAATCATCCAATGACAAATCCCGCCCTTGGGGGAGCGGGAAGTAGTGTCAGACTCTTACTGACTAAAAACCTACCCCGTTCCTTCGTAGCCTATCGTGCCGGATCCGGGTATTACTTTCGGAAATTAACCCATGACCCCAGTAGGCTTCGACCCTGCCTGCCTGCAGTTAGCAGGCTGGGCCTCTTCGGTGTGCTGACAGCTCCTTGAGGCGCGTGGGAACAGAACGCGCCGTCGACGACTTGGGCTCGGTCCGGTCGGTTACCGGACGATCGGACAGCGTGCTACCCATTGCACGCCGTCCGCAAGCCCGCGCCTACGGTGTCACGGCGGCGGCTGGGGCGAGCGCCCCGTTGCCTCTTCCTGATGCGGTCGGCCTCCTCCTTTGCTAGCATTACTTGCCCTTAGGGGTTGAGTTTTGTGAAATCTGAATAAAAATATAGGGTGCAGACATCTGTTCTTAGCGGATGTCTACATCCTATAAAGAACCTACCTGCCAAATTTTAAGTTTGTATGTGTTATAGTTTCTGAGATTTCGCGATTAATTAATTAGTGAGTAATATTTCGCTTTTATATACGATGTATGATAAATAAAACAAAGGTTTTCTTCTACAAAAATAGGTGTTGCTTGAACCTTTTTGACTAATCAATAATTAAAATTGTTAGCATAATGAACAATAGCAAGATGGCTTTACGCGAACGAATGTAAGAATATTGATTGAACGAACAGCATGTTAGACTTCAGCATCTATCTGTACCTCTACCATAAGTTTTAAGCAATAGTATTCGTCGCTACTCGATATCGACGCCGTAAATATTTTGTATGGCAAATTTTGGTTCTGCAAGTGACCGCTAGAGGCGCTGCAAAATTTGCCATACAAAATATTTACGGCGTCGATATCGAGTAGCGACGAATACTATTGCTTAAAACTCATGGTAGAGGTACTGATATGTCATAGACAATCGTAAATATGTTTTTTACTGCCGTACTATTCGTAGGTACTTGGTACCTTGGCGCTTTTACATTAAGAGGAACTCATTAAGAAGAAAAGTCATAATGACACAATAGAAACTTGTCCTCGTGTTACGAGTATATGAACGTGAAGAGTTCTACAGTGACGTCGAGTGTACTTCCCATTCTTTTTGTATCACGTTAGTGCACTACATATTACCTACAGCATTTTACATGTTAGGAAATGAGGAGTAATGGCATAAATACAATGTCGATTTTTTTTTTACAGTTTTTACTTCAATAGAATATAATTTACGTTAAATTGTAAGCAGTATGTTATGGTTCATAATCTTTTGACAGTCTACAGTCTCGCGAGGTAGATTATAATATTTATAATCTAACGATATTTACAATTTTACGGTGAAATGTATATTATAAAAGGAATTTCTTTGAAAAAATTTAGTGTTCTAAGTCGTAAGAAAAGCTCTCTACCCCCTCCTCATGCTTACGTAAACATGTTCTGGTTTCGTTATTAATTTATGAGGAGTGGTTTTAAGTCTAAAAATAAGGAATAGGCTTGAAATAGAGCCGGACTCTTAAAAAGGTAGCAAAATATACTGCTGACGCTGACTCCACAAAAATAAACAAAGCAAAGACACCACACCAACCTGTGTGTGCTTACGTAATACTTGAATGGCCCCAAAATGGCGAAAATTTTAAAGATTTCTAATACCAGTGTGAAGTTGAAGCTAGTCACAAGTTAAATGTAAACGAAAAATAAAATAACAACAAGCTCAAAGTTCTTCTCTTCTTGTTCAATGGGAAGTTTCTACCGGTATTTATTATAATAAAAGCTGTAAACTAGGACACTTTGAATGAACAACAAAAGTTCGTGAAACACTCGGAATTCATTTTGAGAAAATTCGCTTTTAATGTCAAAGTTAAATCACATTAAAATAATTATACAGCTACGAATATAATTTCTACGATCTATTTACGAGTGTTACACGCGTCAACAAGAGTTATGAGTTTACATGTGGATGAATGGAGATGGAGTGGGAGGCCAAAGAAGAGATGGATGGATTGTATGAGGAGTGATATGAAATAAAAGGGAGTTAGTGATAGCGTGACGAGTGACAGGAGAGAATGGAAGAAAAAAACGTGTTGCGCCGACCCCAAATAAAACGGGATAAGGACAGGAAGATGATGATGACACGCTTTAACAACCTCGTGTGTTTTGTTTTTACAAGCTTTCTATTAGCTTGCACTGTATGTAACTATGTATGTTCGGCTCAAATCTTGCAACTCAATTTTGAAGCAGATATCCTCAACCGATTGAGCTGAAATTTTACATACATGTGTAAATCGGGTGACAATGCAACATTATGATGACATCGAGCTGATCTGATGATGGAGCTGGAAGGTAGCCATAGGAACTCAGCAATAAAACTATACAACCCCATCGAGTTTAGGCTCGCTTGATTAGTATTGACGAGTACTTTGATCCTGTATGATAACCAGGGTCTGATGATGGAGCCGGAAGGTGATCATAGGAACTCCGCAGTTAAACGATACAACCCCATCGAATTTGGGATCGTTTTATTCATATTAACGAGTACTTTCATCCTATATGGTAACCAAGGTCTGATGATGGAGCTGGAAGGTGGTCACAGGAACTCCGCACTTAAACGACACAACCCCATCGAATTTGGGCTCGTTTACTTTGTATTGACGAGTACTTTCATTCTATATAGTAGCCAGGGTCTGATGATGGAGCCGAAAGGTGTTCATAGGAACTCCGAAGTTAAACGACACGACCCCATCGAGTTTGAGCTCGTTTGATTAGTATTGACGAGTACTTTGATCATGTATGGTAGCCAGGGTCTGATGATGGAGTCGGAAGGTGGTCATAGGAACTCCGCAGTTAAACGACACAACCCCATCGAATTTGGGCTCGTTTGATTCATATTGACGAGTACTTTCATCCTATATGGTAACCAAGGTCTGATGATGGAGCTGGAAGGTGGTCACAGGAACTCCGCACTTAAACGACACAATCCCATCGAATTTGGGCTCGTTTACTTTGTATTGACGAGTACTTTCATTCTATATAGTAGCCAGGGTCTGATGATGGAGCCGAAAGGTGGTCATAGGAACTCCGAAGTTAAACGACAGGTCCCCATCGAGTTTGAGCTCGTTTGATTAGTATTGACGAGTACTTTGATCATTTAAGGTAGCCTGGGTCTGATGATGGAGCTGGAACGTGTTTATAGGAACTCCGCAGTTAAACGACACAACCCCATTGAATTTGGGCTCGTTTGATTTGTATTGACGACTGCTTGGATCCTATATGGTAACCAGGTTCTGATGATGGAGCTGGAAGGTTACCATAGGAACTCCACAATTAAACGATATAACCCCATCGACTTTAGGCTCATTAGATTTTTAATGACGAGTACTTGGATCTTATATGGTAAGCAGGGTATGATGATGTAGCAGGATCGTGGTCATTGGAACTCCGCAGTTAAACGACAAAACCCCATCGAATTTGGGCTCGATTAGTTTGTTTTGACGAGTACTTTCATTCTATATAGTAGCCAGGGTCTGATGATGGAGCTGGAAGATTACCATAGGAACTCCGCAATTAAACGATATAACCCCATTGAATTTGGGCTCGTTTGATTTGTATTGACGACTGCTTGGATCCTATATGGTAACCAGGTTCTGATGATGGAGCTGGAAGGTTACCATAGGAACTCCACAGTTAAACGATATAACCCCATGGACTTTAGGCTCATTAGATTTTTAATGACGAGTACTTGGATCCTATATGGTAACCAGGGTCTAATGATGGAGCTGGAAGGTGGTTACAAGAACTGCGCAATGAAACGACACAACCCTCTCGTCTTTAGTCTCGTTAGATTTGTAATGACGAGTACTTTGATTTGTAGTTTGATCAATATGGCAGTCGGGATCTGATGATGGAGCTGGAAGGTGGCCATAGGAACTCCGCAATTAAACAATATAACTCCATCGACTTTAAGCTCATTAGATTTTTAATGATGAGTACTTGGATCTTATATGGTAAGCAGGGTATGATGATGTAGCTGGATCGTGGTCATTGGAACTCCGCAGTTAAACGACACAACCCTATTAAATTTAGGCTCATTTAATTTGTATTGACGAGTGCTTGGATCCTATATGGTAACCAGGTTCTGATGATGGAGCTGGAAGGTTACCATAGGAACTCCACAGTTAAACGATATAACCCCATGGACTTTAGGCTCATTAGATTTTTAATGACGAGTACTTGGATCCTATATGGTAACCAGGGTCTGATGATGGAGCTGGAAGGTGGCTACAAGAACTGCGCAATGAAACGACACAACCCTCTCGTCTTTGGTCTCGTTAGATTTGTAATGACGAGTACTTTGATTTGTACTTTGATCAATATGGCAGTCGGGATCTGATGATGGAGCTGGAAGGTGGCCATAGGAGTTCTGCAATAAAACGACACAATCCCATCGCGTTTCGGATCGAATAAAATATGTTCTAACCGGTCATAAGCGACTTGAACTCGCGCACGGAGGGTTCCGTACAAATTTACATAAGTAGTTTTAATACACTCCTATAAAATAGGTACCAATTGAAAGGGCTTGCAGAGTAACTTGGAAAATAAAGTGACATTACTCTAAATCCAATATTCTCTTTTTTCTCAGTTATACTCTTGGTGGAGTGGTAGTGGTCATGGGTCGTCTGGTAGATTGGTTGCGGCTTTTGCGAGACTTCTCCATCTCTCTCTATTAATGGCACTTCGTGTACATTCAATGAGGAAACACTTCGAAGATGAGATGATGATGATGATTTAGTGAGGTCTGTCCATCTGGTAGGCGATTGGCCGCGAGAACGTAGGCCCTCTACTCTTCCCTATACCATTAAACGTTCCAAAGAGCTTTCATTGCGTATGATATATCCAAACATCTTAAAAATTCGCTGTTGCACAATCGACGTAAGTTTTTGTTTTGATGCAAAGGTCTTTAAGAATGGAAACATTAGTGCGTTGAGCAGTCTGCTTTATCTTCAGTAGACGCCTCCAGCGTCACATTTCAAGAGCGTCAATCTTTTTACGGTGCTTGAGTCTTCTCCGCATTTCCCAGTATTTGTGATTGTGGATCCCAGGTATATAAACCCTGGACAACTTCGCAATTGGCTATTTCATGTAAGTTAGGTTGATTGTTAGTCTTACGATCCACCACCATCATTTTGGTTTCATAAATTCAACCTGGTAGACTTCTCAGGTGGTCGCCTCCTTCTGCGAAGCAGTAATGCTAGCAAAGGGGGAGGCCGACTACATCAGGCAACGGCGCTCACGCCGCAGCTACCGCCGTAATTCCAATCCCGATTTCCTGCTAACGTAGGCGTGGGCTTGCGGATGGCGGGCAATGGGTAGCTCGCTGTCCGTCCGGTAACAGATCGAACCAAGCCCAAGGGCGGGGGATGTCATTAGATGATTTTACCTTTCATAAAAAAATTAAATAAAAAAAACCTGGCAGACTTCTAAAGATAGCAGACTAAGTTTCTTATGCTTTCCTATAATATGGGTAAGAAATGAAAGGATTTGCTGAGAATACAAATGTGATTTAAATAAGGTATAACTAAAAAGTAAAAAATAAATTACATATAAAAAAACTTTTTTAAAAACAAGCTTTCAATTAAATGGGCTAAAAAGAAGAAAATAAACTTTTCCTTTATAACTTTTACTATCAATTTGTAACGGCATTACACAATTTATATGATATAAAAGCTTGTCGCGAGATTTAACTGTGTAAATACACAGCTAAATAACTTCAATAATTAAATAAGTTAAATAACTTCATCAATTGATTTTAATATTTTCAAATTCTCGCGACAAGCTTTTATATCATATAAATTGTGTAATGCCGTTACAAATTGATAGTAAAAGTTATAAAGGAAAAGTTTATTTTCTTCTTTTTAGCCCATTTAATTGAAAGCTTGTTTTTAAAAAAGTTTTTTTATATGTAATTTATTCTTTCTCAGCTTTCAAGAGCTTCTTATCATGTAGAATATTTTTCGTCGTCCATTGACTGGCCTGTTGGTATAGTGGATAGTGGCCAAAGAGAATATAAGCACTACGTTTAAGAGACGGGACTCAACACAAAAAAATCACACTCAAAAAAATGGCTCAACACGAAACGTCAAAACGTGTACTAAGATTCAATACCAACTTTGACATAGATGACCATAAACATGACGTAACGGGCTGCCAACATAACGGCCGATATAGTGGTGTATCTAGGTGCTCATAGTAATTTTTTATCGATAGTATTTAAAAAAATAAATATAGGTCCATTTATTGGATCTGAATTAAGGTCTATTTACGCCAACTTTATCTATCAGTTTAACTAAGAATAAGTGGAATATTCCATATCAAAAAATAAAACCCAAGGTTTCATTAATTGATATGGAATATTCCACTTACCAGCGAATTTACGTTGACGCAAATAAGGTTGGGTTTCAAAGGTGGGGTGGGGGTGTGGTTAACGCTAAAGGAAACACCATTTTACGGATTTTAATAATAACAGTTTATTTTATTTTTCTTTATGGTTAAACAAATACAGAAACTATAACCTATTTGCCTATTCTCTATAATGCATATATAAACCTTAAAAGTATCATTATCTTACTTTATTATTTCTGATTCTGATCTTTATTAGATCTGTAATTGTAAATATAACAAAGTTTACATGAATGATGCTCTAATTAAGAATCTTACCTTTGCGTTTAAGAGTCGAATCAGCATCAGTTTTGCCAATGTGTAGAAGAAATCCAATCATCTCCCTAAGGTACTGCAGTAAGTCCCACAGAAGGAATTGCAGATTTTTTTAGTTGTGTCTTCGTAAAATCCTTGGCAGAAAATGTTTGCTACAAACGTGTTTAATTGGTGTAGCTAAAAAGCTCCACCAATACGTACAAACGTCCAATCCAATGTTTACATCTAGAAGAAAAAAATGTATTGCATTACTTATTAGCATTTCTTATTGAGATACCTGAAATATTTATTGTTCGAATAGCATGATCGTTCTATTTGAATTATACTAAATAAAGATTAAATTATAAGAGTATCGATAGTCGATTAAACATGCCCAGCAGTAGTGATAGATCATTTTTAAAATTGAAGAATTTCATTTTTTATCACGAACTTGTAAATTTTAATAATGAATATTTAAAACTATCGATATAGTCGATAAAAATTCCACTACACAGCACTGTTAATAGGTTATTTTATAGATTTTCGACTGATTTCTATTAAAATTGATTTGTAAATCACCAAATCCTTTTCTGTAACTGAAAATGAACGTTTATTTACGCTTACCTCTCTTAATGTAAGGGATATTTAGCCATGAACATTGGCTTTTAACCGTCCGACCGGCTGGCTCGTAAACCACATATTTCACAGATTTTATAGTGCATTTCAACAGATTGCTTCACATGGGTACACGTAAACGTCCTATTATTAGGAATTTTCGCTTAAAATTCACGAAACACATATTAAAAACCAAAATTAAACTTTGTTTACAATTCACCTCTTGAGAAGTAAAAGATAAATATGGCGGATGGATAGCTGCGACAGAGTCGAATAGATGTTAAAGCGAGACAGCGATAGCCGCCATTTTGGCCGCCATTAAAATTAGTACGCGTTTCATACATTTGGCGAAGATCATTTTTTTCTTAGGGAGTTTCGCCAGACTGATAGTGGCCTTGACTGCTATACCGGAGGTCGTGTTTTCGATTCTCACCCAGGAAAAAGTGACCAAGTTCTATATGTGAGTGTAATTTAGGTAATTTATCTATAACATATGTATGTATTTAGATATATATATAAGTATGTTTATCAATTGTCTAGTACTCATAACACAAGCTCTGTTTAGCTTGGGACTAGACGGCGTTGTGTGATAGTTGGGGAATATTATTATTATAATAGTTATACTTATTTTTATGCATTTAGCATTTATTTTGCAATGTCTATACAATCGCGGCGGAAAGTTCACACTTTGAGGTGCAGCTAAAGAGTATTCACCGCGTCCTCACTTTCCGACCTCCCTACAAATGCACCCTGGAGGACCTAAAAAACGCCACTGACACTGCTATAAACTTGGCAACCTACTGGGCCCAAAAGCTGACAACCTGACAACAACAACAACTGAACAAACCTGAGGGAAATGGAAACCATCGATTCGAGAAGAAGAAGACCTTCCTCATGACCGGACTTAGCCAGTTCAGGAGGTTCCTGATTCAGATTCAGGTAGAAGAAACGCCCAGGTGCCACCAGTGTGCAGGACGCCCAGAGGTCACGGTGAAGTATACGGTAGTAGTATGTCCCGGATTGGGCAGAGCAAAAGTCAAAAAGTCAAAATGTTTTTAATGTCATATAGGCCTACATGGGCACTTACAAAACGTCAGCCAGCAAGCTAGAGCCCTAGATTAAATCAAAACAGCGGAAGATAGGTGACTCGCCTTCTTCTGCAGTGGTCTTTATGGAAGGCGATCAATAGACTACGCACGCAATTGGGCCGCTGCAAACACAATCTAGCGAAGTGGGGTATTATAGACCCCTCCGACATCCAGTGCGAATGTGGTCCTCTTGACCAGACGATGGCCCACTTATTGGAGTGCCCAAAACACCTGCACTTTGGAGGACCTCAAAAATGCCACTGATGCCGCTGTAAACGTGGCAACCTACTGGGCCCAAAAACTTTGAGGGAAAAGAAAAACCATCGATACGATAAGAAGAATAAGCGCGTGGACCGCTGAAATTGTGCCTCTGAGGCACGATCATGGCCATTCTCGACGTACGTGTAAGAGATAACTAACACAGGTGCACTCTCTGTTCCTTTACTTTCACAGTCTGATTGGATGAAAGTTGGGGGAGGGGACAATTGGGGGAAATCAAGTAGAGGACCAATTTTCAAAGCACGGGGGTATCAGAAATTCGTTCATTTATTTCAGCCGATAGTTGAAACTGTTGGACCTAGGCCTCCCCCAAATGTCGCCACAATGAACGCTCCTGTGAATCTCGCATCCATCGGATTTTCGCAACCCTTGCCAGATCATCGGTCCACCTTGTAGGAGGCCTTCCAATACTGCGTCTTCCGGTACACGGTCGTCACTCCAGAAACTTTCGGTCACAACGGCCATCTGTTCTTCGAGCAATATGGCCTGCCCATTACCACATAAGTTTGGCGATTCTTCGTGCTATGTCGGCATTTCTGATTCGATCACGCAAGGGAACTCCGAGCATAGCCATTGCCCTTTGGATGACTTTAAGCCTTCTGATGAGGCCTATTATGAGCGTCATCACTGGCAACACACACTGGTCATAGACTTTCGTCTTGAGACATGTTGTGGTATGTTGGACGAGAAGTCACCACGCAGCATCCCGAACGCCGCCCAGCCGAGTCGAAATCGACGATCGACTTCTTTCTCGAAATTAGATCAACCACCTACATACAAATTCAAGGCAGCAATCACTAATAGAAATCCCAAATCCCAATAACACTTTCTGTCTAACCAGGGAGTCAAACCTAGGACCTCGCGCTGAACAGTCTCGTTTGCAACCACAAACCCAACGGAGCAGTTAAAATGATTATGCATACAAAACTTGTCAAACAATGTTCACTTGAGGGTCTTAAAAAGAAGTCAGTCCTCGGAATTTTGTCTTAAATGATCCCAAAAGTTGTGAAAGTCACTTAACAAAGCTTACAAAGTGTAAATATGGTATGAGATACACAGGTGCTGACGCCAGGTTTAAGTTACAAGAGCATGACATTTTTTAAAGTTTTTTTTAGATGGGAAACCATACAATGTCTTCTCCCGTTCTGAGGCGTGAGGAATCCGGGATCCTAGCGGCTGGGGCTTGAGGATGCCATTCTTCCTCGCACTGAACCATGGCCTGCAACAGGGCCTAGTGCGAGAGGTCGTTGCCACTGATTACGCCCATGAGCATACGGCGGTGCTCTTGTTGCGAGGCACACTTCTACCGTATGCTCCACCGTGTCCTCAGGGTGGGGTAGGATTTCTGCTCTAGGGTTAAACTGATTTCCACACTTCACTACATTGTATAAAACCAAGTCGCTTCCCGCTGTCTGTTCCCATGTATCTTTAAAACTTCGCAACGGATTTTGATGCGGTTTTTTAATCGATAGAGTGATTCAAGAGGAAGGTTTCTATGTATAATACATGCAAAATATGTTTAATATCACCAAGCTAAGGCGGGTCGCTAGTAATATTATAAATGTGAAAATAACTCTGTCTGTCTGACTGTTATGCTTTCATGGTTAAACTACTGAATCGCTTTTGATAAAATTTGGTATGGAGAAAGTTTGAACTCCAAGGATGGACATAGGCTATTTTTTATCGTTTGTGCGAATTTTGCGCGTTAAACGAGCGCGTCAGAAAATTATATGGGGAGAAACCTTGTACCCTGTAATGTACTCCTACCACATATGAACCCTCAATATAGTGGGATGTATTTAGGGCAGCCCTTATAAGAAGGACAAAGCTCATATACACTATAAATATCTGACGTGCTCAAGTATTTCAATGTGACTATTTTTTTGGTGTAATACCCCTCTTGGCATAAAATTTTAAGGCCTATTATAGTTTGGTATAACGTTTTCGCATAACTTTTATTAACATAATAATACTGCTGCATAATTATACTTTGGCATAATGCAAAGGTTAGGTTAGGTTACATTATGCTTTATAAAATTATGCTTCATTATTATAATGCTAGCAGTATTTAAGTATGCCAACAAGCATTATGGCAAAACATTTATGCCTAATAATCTTATGCGTAATGATCATTATGCTGAATTTCGTTATGCTAATGTAAATTATGACAATATATATTATGCTTATCATTAGTAAACCTATTTTTTTTTTACATTTTTGAAATCTCTTACACGCTTTCCCTCCACTAAAATGAACACTTACCATAGACTTTTTTTTTCGTTTTAGAACCTAATCTTCACAGTCCAATAGGTCCCCATGACGCTTTAGTAACTGCAAATTTAGCATTCTGGGCCTCACCTACCACTTTTCTTTATTTTTCCGGTGGGTAAAAATCATTCAATAACAAATCCCGCCCTTGGGCGGGGCGGGAGATACTCGTAGTGTCAGACTTTTACTGACTAAACAACCCACCCCGTTCCCGCGTTGCCTTGGTTCCAGGGCCCTGGTTTAAATTTTCACACTTTTCCTAGGCCCCAATGTAGACTTCGACCCTGCTGAGCCCCTAGGTTCCTATATAAATTATTTTATATTTTTCAATTGATCTCTTATGCCTTGGACCAATCGCCTCAAATTGAGTGTAGGTACCTAAAACCTTATTACTTAACGTAGCAGGTGTTACGGGTATCTGAGGTAATGCTGATAATATTAAGTTTACGAAAGCGTCTTGAATAATATTTGAGTTTTAGGCATGAAGAGGATTTTTCTAAGAAACCTGCGAGAATGTGTGCTTAATACATAAAATTAATGAGTGTACAAAGACCACAGATACAAGAATACTTCAATAAGTACAAGTATGGTTAATTTTGTGTATTTTTTAAGGTTCCGTTCCTCAAAAGGATAATCCGACCCCTTATAGGATCACTTTGTTGTCCATCTTTTTCCTGTCTGTCTGTCAAGACCCTTTATCTTAGGAACGCATGGAGGTATCGAGTTTAAATTAAAACCATATACTTAAGTTTATGGTACCTTGAAGCTGTGAATAAATTAAACTTCTAAGTTAACGACAAAAAAAGATACGGTTATTTATGTTACTTTTCAACACTCTCAACGGAATGAAAATTCAAAGGGTACTTCCGGTTATCCTAGAACCCAGCAATTAGACACGAAGCAAGGTTTGAAAACTGTAAAATTGTAGTTACGTCACAAATTTTTTTAGCGATTCAAAAAAATCTTCGTAACTCAATTCGTGAACTGAACTGTTATACACCGTTAAATTTTGGTCGTTTTAATCCCGTGGAGGATCGATTCGGTACATGAAACACTATCGATTTACAAAGATAAAATTAAAAAATAAACTTTTTTTCTAAAACTCGAATTAATAATATTAATTCGAGTTTTAGAAAAAAAAATATATTCGAGTTTGTATTATACACATGTGTATATTATACACATGTACAAAATTAATTTCTTTAAGTAAACGATTCAATGACCTTATAGGGATTGTCGGTCGTTGCATACTAACTACCTACAGTTCATTGGCCTCGATCAGCTGACGTTTACTTAAAGAAATTAATTTCGTACATGCGTAAATTAATTCGAGTTTAAAAAAAGTACTTTATTTTTGTACGAATCGAGCCTTCGCGGGATTAAAACGACCAAAATTTAACGGTGTCAAATCACAGGTTTATCAAAACACAGTAACGTTTGTCTTTCCTGAGTTTAAGTTCTATGTGGCTCTGCTAGACAGTATGCTCTACAGCAGAGCCACAATCAATGTCTATTTTATCACTACCTAATACACGTACAGTAATGACGGTATGCGTACATTATGTTCGTTTGACGTACATCATTTTAAGATATAATTGATCGACTCCCAAAATGGTGGCTCTGCGGCAGAGCATAACACTTAAATGTGTCATGTTCTGCCGCAGAGCCACCATTTTAGAAGTCGTTTGGACGTTTTAATCCCATGGAGGGCGATTCGGTACATGAAACACTATCGATTTGTAAAGAGAAAATTAAAAAATTAAGTACATTTTTTTAAACTCGCATTAATTTACGCAAAAACGACCAAAATTTAACGGTGTACATAATTATAGTTATGCTTCTACTACTTCACTTTAGCTGCCAACTTATCATTTTTACTACCCATTTTAATTATTTTTAAAACCCTTCATCAGATTAGTTTGTCGCCGCCTTATATACATGCCGATCTCGTATATATTGCTTGAAATGACCTGTATAGCTTTCACAGAAACACAATCTCCTCCAAATCTTTAGGGAAATCACGTAGGTAAGAAAATTTCCTCGCTCTCATTCTAGTCTAATTAGCGAGTATATTTCATTTTCAGACTCCTCAGAATTTGATCTTGGAAAGGATCAAGGGTTAATTCGCGTGAGACATATCACACCCGTCACGGGGTCTGAACGTTCCGTAAGTAAAGGTTCGCGCACACGAGCAATTTGTTCCAGTTACAGTTTCTGGAGGTTCTTTACCTATTAAGTTGCTGAATACCACTCAATGTGGTGTGACAACACCTCCAACAACAGCTGCTTTAGCCTCTCTTAGGCCGATAGCTAGGTAAGGCTGGCCAACTCGAAGTGCATTTTTATATAACCGCTCTTACGTGATTATATTAATATAAATTTGTGTAAAACTGATCCAGAAAACCTCCGAAAATCTAAGATTTTACATAAAATTTGGTTCTTCATAATCTACTTATCAGTACTCATATATTAAAAATATAAAAAAGTACGTCTATAGAAGCCTGGGCTTGAACATTTAATCGAGATTCTGAATGACGACAATATATTTTAAAAACTTTTTATGGGTTTGAAAAAAACTCGTACCTCTTGGAACAAGTTTTGTGAAATATTCGAATAAATTACGCTATTACCGAATGCCAACAGAGTTTTCAGACGTTATCTCTCTTTTTTAGCGTTGCCTCTTCATCAAACATCGCGTTGGATTGCGTTAGATGAAGCAACAAGCTTGACGTTGACGCTAGGCGAGTGGGGAATGCCCACCTTAAGACATTATCATGCATCGATTTTAGTACTCATAGTTTTCTATGTAGTAGTATGGATTTGTGTGAAAAACATTCCGAACTCAGCTGCGGCTGCACGTGCTACGTTTAGACTAAAAAATCGTAGAGTGAAGTCCCATCACTCCGCACCACCATCTTTGACAGTCGAGCAGAGAATTGCGCGCCTTTTTTGTAACGTTTTATAATCCTAACACACAAGTTGAACGATCATGGCAGTCGACCTTGAATGCGCAGTATCTGATTTTCGGGTCTCAATCGAAGTGAGGGGCTGTGCGTAACCATAGCAACGGGTTCAACTTATCTGCCACGTCCTCTACACTCTCCTGACTTTTAAAAGAAGTAATTAAATGTTTTGAGAGATAAATTTAAAATTATCAGTATCTAGTAATGTAATCAAAAATAAAGACAAAAAAAAGATAAGTTTCTTATTTAACGAATGTCTTGACAAGATTCCACAATATTTGCAAGGAAAGACGGTAGCAACCTCGAAAGGCTCATTGTCACCGGAAAAAGGACTCGTGGACGCAGTCCAATACGTTGGTCCGACCAGATCTGCACCACTCTTGACTCCACGGTATATGGGGCCCTTCACTCCGCCAGAGACAGGAATAGATGGAGGAACATCATAAGAGCGAAAGTGATGAAGCAGGGTGGTCACGCACGACCCTCAGCATTGAGGAATATGACGCAAGAAGATAGGGTGTCGTATTCAGACTCGGATTCGTTCATCGACTTATATTTCTAAGTGATAGACAAGCTCGTTCATGGAAGATTTTTGTCAAAATACTGAAACGTTTAAAAAAAAGCTCGCTGCAGCGCTAAATGTGCATTATGACGTCTAACAAAACTTTTTAAACTTACAGCGCTTAAATACTGCAAAACTGCACTAATGTCATCAAGTCATCAATGTAAAGAGGTGTATGGTCTGCAGTACACTTAAGTCAAGCAAAGTGATTGTACAGCACGCCTAATCTCACTAGATTAGGCGTGCCGTACTACGCACTCGTAGTACATATTAGCTCGATGGATTCGTTGGAAAACCATTTCGTCTAAAAATAGATGACATTTAGTTGTAAAAAGCTTATTTAACTTGAATAAAAATATAATATTGTGGTAGGGAGAATTAAATGAGTTAGGTAATTGCGTGCTTCTTAAATATTTCAAATTTAAATGTTAAGTGCTGATTCAAGTGTTACTAAGGTTTCATTATTGCGCAGGGGCGTAGCTACCGCCGTATCTGCCGTATCAATTATACGGGGCCCCCGCGCTACAGGGGCCCCGACATAGGCAAAAATTCGCAACAAATTATCCACAACCGTCTTGTAGGGTAAACCAAGCGTTTGTAAAAAAGCACCATTTTTTTGTACAGGGCCCCTGTGTGTATACTTTTGATATGGGGCCCCTGTGGGTCTAGCTACGCCACTGTTATTGCGATAAAATATTTTAGAAGCTTAGAACATTCGTTAAATTGATTATTATACCAGAATTTTCTGTAACTTATATGTAGCTAGTTTATTTTCAAAATACAATCATACAGTTAACATTAGGTACTGTGAATCACTTGTACTAAGAAAATCACCCGTACTACACTCCTGCTATCTACATACTTGACAGTACGTGTTGTTTTTTGTAGATGGGAAATCATCCAATAACTTCTCACGCTCTTGGGCGTAGCGAGAGGGCATGACAGACTATTACTGACTAAAACCTATACCCAAGTTTCTTCTTTGCCTTCGTTCTTGGACCAAGGGATTCACTTTCACACAACCCATGGCGCCAATAGGCTTCGACCCTGCTGGGCATGCTCCTTAACGACGACGTGGGCTCGGTCCGGACAGCGAGCTACCCATTGCTCGCCGTCCACAATCCCACGCCTACGGTGTGGTTGAATAGTGTTTTTTATTTTGGGTACTGAAAAGAAAAATCTCAGACACACACAGGTCATTTATATTCGTAAAACGTTGTTAGAAAAATTATATCAAGTATGTTAAGCACAGATTCGCAGGTGTGCTGGGATGCCAAACAATCTGGCGATTTCCCTGAGGGTTGCAAAGGTCAGGCGACAAACCACAGCGTGGATAGACCCGCCTGTTTATTTATTAAGGATCCACACAATATATTATCACGGGACTATAACCTAAAAGTAAAATACTTAGTGTAAAAAGGTTTTATCGCTTCCCGACCCATCTACATCTAACCTGGGCATGGTTTAAAAGCTTTTTGGTTCATCCAACGCAATCTAACGCTCTGTTTAATAAAGAGGCAACGTGAAAAAAGAGGAAAAAGGTTTTTATTCGGTGAAAAAATCATCCAATGACATCTCCGCGCCCTTGGGCGGACGGGAGATAGTGTCAGACTTTTACTGACTAAAAACCTTCTTGATACTTCTTTGCCTTCGTTCCAAGGCCCTGGGTTTCATTTTCAAAAATTCTAGAGAGATGTGTAATTACATCGTAATCACTTAAGACCGGTTCTATGAAAATTAAAAAGTATCTCGGGTAGGATGCTCTTAAACGAAATTCAAATTTCGAAATCAAATCATTTATCCCAATTTTTTTTTAATATTGATAGCCATATACTGATTACTGATGGCGCCTCCTCGTTTATTGAGTGGTCCGATGGTAGAACGGGCTTGGTGGAATTAGATTATGCAATTCCAACACACACTTCAATCTTACCTCACCATGCTATAGTGATTTACTAGGCCAATATACATAGAGTGTCGGCTATAATTCACAAAGGCTATGCATCTGGTGGCAATTTACCAAATAGCCCGAAAGTTGCCGAAAATATACGGGAGGATATTGTGGGGCTATTCTCTTACCCAGTTTTCCTCTGCTGTTGAAAAATGGATGTATTTTATTGTGAGGCTTTTAGGCTGACAGCTTATATTAACTTCGCGAATGCAACAGTTTCAAGGCAAATAGTATTTTTTTATGGCTTTGCGCGGTTTCTGCATTAGGTTATAAAGGGTAGAAAGTATTTTATTTCTGCATGTATGAAATTAATTTCTTTAAGTAAACATCAGCTGGGCGAGTTCAATGACCTGTAGGTAATTAATACGCAACGACCGACAACTACCTACAAAGCTATTGACTCATTTACTTAAAGAAATTAATTTCGTACATGCGTAATTATTAATTCCAGTTTTAGAAAAAAATACTTTTTTTTATTTTATCTTTACAAATCGATAGTGTTTCATGTACCAGATCGACCCTCCACGGGATTAAAACGATCAAAATTTAACGGTGTATATTTCCAAGTTAACAACACTACACATATACACTAACACTAGACACCATATAAATACTTTAAACACACAATAACGTGACGCATTGGACACGCGCATTGTCGATGACGCGCCGGCGATTTAGTTCCATCTACCGCCGCGTTGTTATATTCGTTTCTCACCAGTCACGATCTACGCGGCCTACTAGACGAACGTGCGCTCGCGCCGATATAAATTGTCGACAAATCTACCTACGTTAACCTACCGCTGTGCTTGTAAAGACTATTTCTTATTGATGCTATAATATACCACCTTGTGCTTTTTTTTTTTTATGGTAGGTAAAATCATCCAATGACAAATCCCGCCCTTGGGCGGAGCGGGAAGTAGTGTCAGACTCTTACTGACTAAAAACCCTACCCCGTTCCTTCGTAGCCTATCGTGCCGGGGTCGAGCATTCCTTTCGGAACTAACCCATGACCCCAGTAGGCTTCGACCCTGCCTGCCTGCAGTTAGCAGGCTGGGCCTCTTCGGTGTGCTGACAGCTCCTATACCACCTTGTGCTTAGCTTATTTGCGCCTTCGATATAACTGTGTTGTTGTAGTGTTGTGTTGTGTGTGAAGAGAATATAGTACCTACCTGGAGATACCGCAGACTTTTCACCACCTACCCGGTGAGTACCTACACCACACAAACACCGTCCAAACAGGTCCAAACAAATAAATATTGTACTCATTAATTTAAAAAGTGAATAAAACACAACTATTAAAACTTTGTGCATTTAATCGAGATTCTGAATGACAAAAACTTTTCCCCAAATACTCAGGTTTTTAGAAAACACGTATTACCTGGAAGAAGGTTTATGAAATGTTCGAATGGCCGACGGAATTATCGAATGTCAACACAACGTTCAAGAGTTATCGCTCCTTTTTCGCGTTGCCTCTCTATCAAACATTGCTTTGGATCGCGTTGGAACCATGCTCGCGTTTATGATAGACGTCAGGAAGAGCCGTTTTCCTCACATCGTTATCACTGATACCACATTATGCTAATAATTTCTTATTTGTTTGTCTCACAAAATAAAGTACCTACTCTTGTTTTATGTGTAGGTACCCCTAACATTGATATTTGTCATTGTTTACTATTTTTTTTACTAGCGACCCCAGCTTCGCACGGATGCAATGGTGATATTAAATATATTATGCATGTATTATACTTATAAACCTTCCTGTTGAACCAGTCTATCTGTTAAAAAAACCGCATCAAAATTCGTTGCGTAGTTTTAAAGATCAAAGCATACATAGGGACAGACAGTGGGAAGCGACTTTGTTTTATAATATGTAGTGATGAACAAGAGAACCAGGGTTGCCAACATAGCACGTAGAATCACCAAACTTAAGTGGCAGTGGGCTGGGCACATTGCACGCAGAACAGATGGCCGTTAGGGCTGAAAGGTTGGGGAGTGGCGGCCGCGTACCGGAAAACGCAGCGTTGGAAGGCCTCCCACAAGGTGGACCGATGACCTGGTCAGGGTCGCTGGAGTACGATAGATGCGAGACGCACAGGACCGGCCAATGTGGCGACGCTTGGGGGAGGCCTATGTCCAACAGTGGACGTTTTTTGGCTGAAATGATGATGATGTAGTATTGAATTCATGTGCTTAGTGTTTTTTTTTTATTATTACTTTCTGTGTGCACCGAATAAATGTTATATCTATCTATCTGATAGAATATCATTGCGGTTGCACCCTCAAACCCTTCCCCGAAATAAATATTTATTCTCAATTTTAACTGAACTCACTTTCACGGAACACTTCCATTTGAATACTCGTACTAAGAAAATCGAGTTTCTTTTCGATTCACCTATATTCAACAAGTGTCCAATACGAGTTTACCGTGTATCCCTTGGGACATAAAAACATCAGTAAGTAAGTCTTTATGCAAAAAATATTCATGAACTGAGGATGCAGGGGACTATGCTGAATTTTTATGTGTGCATAAAAAAAACCTTAAGAGAATTGCTTCCGTTTACGAGTAGTGATTCAGTTATAATAAAAGATAAATTGTGGGGACTCGTAAAAACTACAATTCCATCGCATGCTTATTGTTTGCATAGCATAGCAAAACATCAGCCTTATAATGTTCCCACAGCTGGGACTCAGCCCTAAGAGAGGGAATGGGCCATAATCACGCGGGCCCAATGCGAATTGATGGATGTCACATGTCTTCGAATTTTTAGTTCTAGGACATGCCGGTTTCCTCACGATGTTTTTCTTCACCGTTTTGAGAGCAGTGGTGATGAAATAAATTACACAAACTAATGCGCCTCGCTGGGTTTGAACCCGCGACCGTTAACTCGTAAGTCGGGACCGTTACTACTCGGCCACCACTGCTCTGTCTGTGCAATCTCCTTATTTTTAGTTTGCTAATAAAGTGATGTGGTTCTTAGTTTGAGCCTCCTTTACTACAAGCTTTTATTTAGTTTCTGAGCTAAAATTTTGCATGCATGTGTGTATTAGATGACAGTGTAAAATTATTATGACATGGAGCTGATCTGATGATTGAACCGCTCATTCACTGCTCCAACTGTGCCGTGTCACTCCGCTGTCTCATCGTATATCTCTACAAATAAAATGCATTGTATGAATGACTGACGAATCAACGCACAGCCTAAACCGCTGATCGTAAATACCTGAAACTTGGGAACAATGTTCTTTATATGACGGAGGCATCCGACAAGACAGGATTCTTCGAAATTTTGTCCCAAAGGTAGTGAAAAAGGGGGGTAAAGTTTGTGTGGGGAAACCAGCTTTTACGCGGATACAGCCGCTGGCAGAAAGTGACTGACTGACTATCAACGCACAGCTGAAAATAATGGGACTAGGAGTGGAAAATTTTACCCTTATAGGGTTCCTTTTATGACGTAGGCGAGGACTAAGAAAGGAATTACCATAATTCCCCTCCTAAGGGGATGAAATGGGATCCAAAGTTTTTTCTCTTTTTTTTTCACACAACGCCGTCTAGTCCCAAGCTGAGCAGAGCTTGTGTTATGAGTACTAGACAACTGATAAACATACTTACATATTTTTAATTACAGATAAATTACACCCAGACACAGAATAAATGATCGTGCTTATTACACAAAAATTTGTCCTAGGTGGGAATCGAACCCACGACCTGCGACATAGCATTCAGGGTCACTAACCACTAGACCAACAGGCCAGTCAAAGTTTATATGGAGACACCTATTCTCACGCAGCCGAGGCAGCTAGCAGAAACTAGTCTATCTATAATTCTCTCAATAAGCACGTCTCAATTATAAGACTGTATATTCCCCAATGAGTATTTCTCAAAATAAATGTACGTAACGAAATGGTAGTAACGAAATATTGTTACGAAATAGTCCTTAGATGTAACTAAATAGTAACCATAAGGCTGGTTACACATTGGCGAAATATTGTGAATGCTCTTCATTTATTCAATACGAAATATTTGTAAGTATGTACCCAAATACTTAAGGGGTTAGAAATAAAATAAGGGAGTAATCATTCATACTATTTTAATCAAATTATTTTTTTTTCCCAATCTTTTAAAAATGAAAACCTGACGTTATTTTAAACATAAACAGAATTTCCACTCGCTTTTTCATCCGATTGCAGGCCTGTCTTAAATTTTTATTTCGTCGTTTTAATTGAGTATTTTCTTCAGTAAGCTTTTGTAGTCTCTCCTTTAGGATATTTGTATTATTTTTAGCATTTTTTCTTACTTCCAATGTGTTGTTTTGTTTTGTCGTAGAGTAGGCCTTTTTTTTTTCTTTCAGCTCTTATAGCATTGGCTTGTCTCCACTTTGCTCGTAGCTCTTGTTTTTCTTCTTCTGTAAGAATTTCTTTTTTCTTTTTGATATTTTCTTTAACTTTTTCCAAATGTTTGACACGGATTTCCTCATATTTATTTGGTTTATCCTTTTTGAGTCGTTCTCTGTAAGCTTTTTGCCTTTCGGCATTGGTTTTTGGCGGCATTCCTTAAAAAACAAAAGAAGTAATGCAGTTGTATATAAGCAGTTGTAAGTAATAACCAATTTGATAAGTCAAACCAACAAGTATAGTGGGCATCTCTACAGAAGTGTCATTAGCAAGAGTTAATGTTAGTATTTGTAACAATCGGTATAATTCTATTCTCAAGCGAATTGAAACAAAGCCGCGAGGTTTTTTAACCGACGAAAAGGAGGAAGTTCTCAATAGAACTTCATGTAAGTAATATCAGGGGTAAAAAGTTGTTAAATCACATAAAAACGTAATTTAAATTATTTCATTATTTTTTGCTGGTGGCACTTCTATATAGCAGATAATATCCAATCCTTTAGTTATTGACGCTCTATATATTTTTTTTTCATAAATTAAGTAGTGAATATTACTATGCTTAGTCAGGTTATAACAGTATACACTCAGCTTTATGTTGTACTTTTTCGTTACGTAACGAAATTCGTAAAAAACGTTACGAAATATTAGACAAATTGAGGTCAGAAAAAATATATTTATTGATAAAAGCTGTTACAGCAAATATAAAAGCTTATTAAATATTCGTACAACACGTATTACAAAAAATGGGTAAATGAAGACTTACCGTTCTATGAAAAATCGCTGATTTTACTTCCTGTCTCGAAAAAGTAACCCCACAAAACACACACGTTCTCACTGATTTTCACGATAGATGTAATGGCGGAGACGTCAAACCAATAGCCAATCAGAGTGAAGCTAGTGTTGTCCGTGTAAAAAAATTACGGAATCGTTCAGAAATCATGGGAAAGTAGAAATAAATCGTAACTAAAGAGTAATAACTAAATAGTAAATGAGAGCGACTCATTTTGTTTTTTTGCTTTAAATTGCCAATTCACTATGACACCCCATAGAAAATCAATTTGATACAGAAACTGCGATTACTGTAGAACGATGATACAAAGAAATTTACAATAATTTAGTTACGTATCGCATTTTATGAAACAAAAACACATGAAAAAGGTAGAGTGGCAAACAGGTTTTTGTATGAAAGGTAAAAAAAGCTATTTTTAAAATATCGAAATATTTGATAATAAGTATGATTATAGCTATAATTCTTCGTTATCTTAAAGATTAATATTCATCCTACAAAATTGAGTGTGTGTTTTTTTTGTGTGATGATTTATAAATATAAAACTTTTGAACTGTTTCAAAGCACACTTTTTTTTTCAAAGATGTACATGTATTTTGAGAAATACTCCAATGTAGCGTTAAAATACAAAGTCATAGCTATTGAAGAGGCGACAATCTGATTTATAAGCTGCATATATCTCTCGCCTTGATCACAAATGGATGTGATTAGAAAATGGTGCCTCCGGGGAATCGTGCTCATTGTATTATATGTAGGCGTTTTGGGAAGTATCATTACTACATCGAACTGTGAATCTTAACTTGGTGAACGAAGAGCCTTCCGTTTACTGCAATAAATTGATTATTCAACAATATTAAGGGAAAAGTTTGTATGTAATAATAATATAATAAATCATCAGGCATAGATTCAGACCTTACAGTCTTACAATACAATATTAGTTTTAATATAACCGAAAGCTTATTACGATCCATGGCAGAGAAACGTCTATCCACACGCAAAAATCTCGAGAAACCGGTTATCCCTGTAGGATACGACAATAAACGCTGAATGTTGCGTTGCAGCGACGCAAAAAAGAGTGGCTGATAATATAGTGTGCGTTTAAGTGCCGCCTGCCGCTCTTTTTCGCGTCGCCGCAACGCAAGTTGCGTGCCGTCCGTGTCATTTTCGTATCCTACAGAGATAAACGTTTCTCTGCCATGAATCGTAATAAACTTATATTTATTTGTTATTAAGAAGACATTACTCTATTTTAAATAAACGACAAAGGAGATACTGGAAGCTATGGTATTCGAGCCACAGTGCATACTGCAAAAATCTGCGTTGCGGCGGACGGCACTGCCGATTTTAGTGGCGCGGCGCCGCAACGCGGTTTTTTGTTTCGGCCCTTATTCAATAAAAGTCCTAGAACGGGACAAGACCTTGGAAGATTTTCTACTTAAAAAAATACCTTCGATACAGAGTGCCTAGCGTAAAACGTCGTTTAAAAATTCAAACCCTGCATTCACCTGTTTATCTCCCGCAAAGAAAGAAGGCAAAACAAAACACATTACAGCACTTATTCGCAAAAAAATTCCGCTATTTGTTTACAAATCGGACGAATTTGGGTCACGAAGCTTTTTCAGAATTACATAAGCCATTAACTTTGGCAGGTTTCCTGCTGAGCTGTTCGATGGCACCCTTCAGTGGCACCCGAATAACTCGAACGGATGAATTTAGTTTTATTGTGCGACTCTGCGTTCAATTTTGTATAATACGCGGCAAATAACTTGACCCATTTGCTATGGTTAGGGGTCATTCAAGTTTTACGTAAGCATTACAGGGTGGGGCCTTTGCTTTGCTTATATTTGATGACATAGGGGATGGGAGGGTCTGGATGGTGATTACGTCAGTAGTACCTATAGGTACAGTACGGCCGACGGATCTTGGCGCGTCTGAAGTTAGGCTCTGCGAACTTTAGCGCTCAAAATAAGCGCGCCAAATAAATGATTTATAAATATAAATGCCAATAACAGTTGTCAACAGCATTAAGAACTGCTATTGGCATTTATTTTTTCAAACCACATATCTTTTTACGAGTGCACAAGCGCTAAAGTTCGCAGAGCCTAACTTCAGACGCGCCAAGATCCGTCGCCCGTAGTGTACCTACATTTTTTAGTTTTTTTAAGAGAACGATGTTGATTTTTCAATATCACACGAAAGTGAGCATACACACATCATTGAGCAGCAAACATCCATGTCACTGAAAACTTAAACTCATGGATTCGTGTGTCATGGACTGATGATTGATAATATGAATTAATATGCCAAAATAAAAGTTGATTTTTAGTTAATTTGTGTGACAAGGATTATATAACCGATTTTCGGGTCTCAATCGAAATGGGGGGCTGCGCGTAACCGTAGTAAATTTTTCAACTTGTTTGCCGATTTATTAAGCACTTTAGGAATACCCCTTCCACCAACCCGCACTGGGCCCGCGTGGTGGATTACGGCCCTTCCCTCTCCTAGAGAAGAGACCCAAGTCCCAGCAATGGGAACACTGTAAGGCTAATGCAATGCAAAAAAAAAAATTGACTGTTCTATACTGGCTGTCCTACTAATATTTTAATACGGAAATATTGTAAATCAATTATTAGTTTTAAAAATAGTAACCATGGAGTTTCTCGCCGGTTCTTCTCCATAGGAAAGGACCAATTGGAACCGTGCGCTAGCTTCTGACGTTTTATAAGTGCCTATGTTGCAACTATGTGAAATAAAACCATTTTGATTTTTATATTTTAATATATATTTATTCCTGTACCTAATGTTATTAGACCTAGAAGCCGTCTGAAAATCTAAATGATAAAATATGAAAATTCCGAACTGATAGCAAAATATGCTTTCCAATATAATTATTCGAAATCTGGCTCCTACCTCACCGCTTTTCGGCACGCAATGAATATTACGCACTAGTGTTGAAACATCTTCCAACCATTAGACACTAGGTTGATCGCCGAGCAGTCCCCATATTGGTCAGTCGTCAAGCAGCATACGACCTTGCCTTCGGCTAAGCATATCTTCCACCTCGGCTGCAATCACCACAACATTTGCTTACTTACGTCAAATATCAATTTATACAGTTATTTTTAGAGTGAGAACTTACCAAATAATAAACTTCTCTAACTCTAGATGAGTGAGGGAGAGTGTCAGACTTTGACTGAGTTAACTCACCCGCGTTCTTCTTATTGCTACGCGTTCCAGGATCGCATTAACTCTTTCAAATAATCCCGCAGCCCACTCATAGCGTTCAAACACATAACTGCATATAACAACCACCAAGTGAGATAGTGGTGTTAGCAAGTTTTATAATTAGTTGCATACACTTTGATTATTTTCTGTATTAGCAACTTTAAGATGTATTTTTTGCACTGACAACTAAAAAACACTGCAAATGGAAAGCGTGACACCGCTGACAGTTTCCGAGCTTATAAAAATACGCGCCGCGCTTACCTAGCATTCCATTTTAGTTTTCGAGAAGGATAATGTTTAATAAAAGTGCTGCTATGTTATACTATAAATAAACATTTTTGATAATTTCAACTGTAACTAAAGTATATACACCGTTAAATTTTAGTCGTTTTAATCCCGCGGAGGGTCGATTCGGTACATGAAATACTATCGATTTGTAAAGAAAAAATTAATAAATTAAGTTGTTTTTTTTTTCAAAAACTCGAATTAATATACGCATGTACGAAATTAATTTCTTTAAGTAAATGAGTAAATGACCTTGTAGGTAGTTGTTGGTCGTGGCGTACTAGCTACCTACAGTTTATTGGCCTCGCTCAGCTGACGTATAGTTAAAGAAATTAATTTCAAACGCGTAAATTAATTCGATTTTTTTAAAAGTACTTTATTTTTTAAATTTCTCTTTTCAAATCGATAGTATTTCATGTACTAAATCGACCCTCCGCGAGATTAAAACGACCAAAATTAAACGGTGTAGAGTGTGTACTCGTGTTGGCCATTTTATTTGCATCACATTTCCTGTTAGAATAATTAAATAAGTTTTTTTTAATTCTAATCTTCTTCAAAAATTACAGTGATCAAACGTGAGCCTATCCATAATTTAAAAAAAAAAACAGGTACACAACAACTGGGTTACAGTCATGACAATATAACCCAGACAGTCTTATCTCTGTTATTAATAATTCAATTAAAACAAAAACACAATGAAAGTTGCTAAGCCGAAAATAAAAGGCTATTTATAAACAAATTTATTCATCGCCTGTTTTCTTTTAATAGCAGGAATTCATTATTGTAAAGGCCGACACACACTGTGAAGATTTACTATATTTCAATACAAGATGACCTGATAGGCGTCGTTCTGTAAAAGGGTAATGATATAATTGACATTTAACCCTAATATTGACAGCTAGGATTTATTTGAATATAATTAAGAAAAAGGTTTTTGTAACACGGTTAATGGATTCCCGTGCAATTTTTTCCCTCTTTAACCCGACTACGGCAAAGCCGAAGGATTTGACGGGCTATGTACATAGGTATGTATGTTCATTTGTACCGTCATAGCTCCTAAACTGTTTATGGGAACTCGACAAATGAGGTATTGTTAGAACCGTCTTAGGGCTGATTTCATCATTCAATATAAAAACTTAGTTCAACTAAACTGAGCTCAGCGTAATCTAGTTTAAAGATCCGTGTCGTAAACATGGGCGACAACAAAAGAATTGGAACTGAGTTTAGCGTAAACTAGGTTTAATTCATCGCGGTGAAACGCAAAATGAAGCTATAATCTCGATTAGTCGCTCAAACTGCGTTTTGTTTGAACGAATCGCGATTAGTTTATTGGTGAATTTGGCTCTTAATCGTCCGTTGAATATAGGCTACGTGACGTGTCACTAAACTTAATGTGGAGCTCTCTAGCGGACAAAAAGTATTGTGTTAAAAAATGTGTGATATCATTTGAAAGAGCTTCACTTGTACTTATCAAAAATATCATAAAAATTCAATGTGAGTCTCTAGTGGTCTAAAAATTCTGTGTCTAAATTATATTAAAATAAATATAGGTACCGAGTTTGCTATTGTTTTAAAGGACTTTGCAAACAATAACTTCCATATACTAATGAACATAAGATTGTTGTCAGTTTGACAGTTTAGCTTTTGTAAGTAAATAGTTCAGAAGTACTTTTACACTAAATTTTTTTTTTTAAATAATAAAAAGCGAAAAAACTAATACCCGACTACGAAAAAAAAAGCGACGCTGAAAAAGTATGAAATCTTACAATATTTACATTAAGCACATTTCAGGATATTGAAACAAACAAGTTTACTGAAAAAAACAAGAACAGAACAAAAAGAAAACCTGTAGTCACACATCATATAGGCACCAACCGTAACACTTCAATGTTAATGAACTAAATAAAAAAAAATCAAATAAAATATGGACATGATTTAAAAAAAAAACCTTATCCTTTTATACCTCATAGTAATATCTTCATCGTGTGTGACAGGCTTTACAATCTGCAGAATGATTGGACTCGTCGAAATAGGTTAAAATCGCCTTACAGCAAATTCACGACTTCGGTCTCAGCGGCGAGCGGCGCGGCGAGCGGGGCCGTATCGATAGGCAATTGGTCGAGCGCGCGCCACTATGCCGGCTATGAGCGGCGTCGACCAATCGCCTACCGATACGGCCCCGCTCGCCGCGCCGTTTGCCGAAGTCGTGAATGCGCCCTTATTGTGATATCGAAATTGTTAGCTTTTTGGATAAATAAACTGGGGTCTCGCAGTATTTTTCATCAGAAACAGATTTTTCTGGCCAAAATAACAGAGTATCGGGAAATTGTTTAGACAGTTTTCTTGTTGAATAGCAACAGTCAACTAAATCATTATAACAATACTTTTCCATTGGTCACAGTCGTTGAAATAGAAAAAATGCATGTTTTTTTTTTATTTCTTAATCAAATATTTTTAAACTATACAACAATCTACTTCTAAACATCGTTAAATTTTGTTCGTTTTAATCTCGCGGAGGGTCGATTTGGTACATGAAACTCTATCGATTTGTAAAGATAAAAATGAAAAATAAAGTACTTTTTTTAACTCGAATTAATTTAAGCATATACGAAATTAATTTCTTTAAGTAAACGTCAGCTGAGGGCCAATGAACTGTAGGTTGTTAGTACGCAACGACTGACAACTCCCTACAAAGTCATTAACTCGTTTCCGTCGCCTCCTTCTGTAGTAATACTAGCAAAGTAGGAGGCCGACCGCATCAGGCAACGGCACACAGGCCACAGCCGCCGCCGTAATTCCGATCCCGATTTTCAGCCACCCTAGGCGCGGGCTTGCAGACGGCGAGCAATGGGTAGCTCGCTGTCCGTCCATCCCGTAACAGACAGGACCGAACCCAAGTCGTTTACGTCGCGCACTGTTTCCGCGCGCCTCAAGGAGTTGTCAGCAAACTGTAGGGGCCAAGCAGGGTCGAAGCCTAATCCGCGGCTCTAGGGAGGTATGAAAATGCATACCAGTGCTATGGAACCAAGGCAATGAAAGAACAGGGTAGGTTTTTAGTCACTAAGAGTCTGATACTATCACGATCTGACCAAGGGCGGGCATTTGTCATTAGATGATTTTACCTCATCATCGATGTTTTCACTGCTGGGACACAAGCTTCCTCTCTAGGAGAGGGAATGGGCCGTAATCCTCTACGCGGGCCTAGTGCGGGTTGGTGGATGTCACATATCTTTGAATTTTTAGATCTTGGACATGCCGGTTTCCTTCCGATATTTTCCTTCACCGTTTTGAGAGCAGTGGTGTTGAATTAATAAGACAAAGTAATGCGCCTGGCTAGGTTTGACCCCGCGACCTACAACTCGTAAGCCAGGGTCGTTACCACTCGGCCACCACTGCTCTGATACTCTTATTTTACCTACCTTAAGAAAAAAAGAAAAACCATCAACGATTGCATCACTGCTTACCATCAGGTGGGCTCGCAGTCAAACACTACAAAACCACTCAAATTAATGTTTGTAAGTTACTGTTCCGTTGATTTCTCGTTACTCGCATCAGTCGCTCTCTTACTAATACAACTTATTAGCTAAATTAATTATGTTTGTTACTTAAAACTTTAATTTACAGTCACTCGTTTAAATACTACCCGTTTTAATATATGACGGCGCGTGACATTATTAAATAATGAAAATCGGTTAATTTGGAGAATCGTAATTTGTTACTTTTTTTAATCATTGGTCATTATTTTGTTATTTTTAGCGATTAGTCGATTTGATTTCGAGATACTGGTAATTTTAATTAAGAGCGGGTAACACCGAATGAAGTTGCGTCTGTCATGACGGGCGAACGTGATGTCAATTTTTCGTAGGGTAGTTGACAACCGTTGCATGTTTTGAGCACTCGCAAACCCATTGGCTCTAAATCGCTAATTATTGTTGTAATCGTCCATTGTTTACGTAATTTAGGTGTCTGTATACTTAAAGTAGTGAAGAGTCATCGCTACAGTGTATTAATTTCAAAGTTTCCTGAAGTTCAACGCCCATTATGGATTACCGCACTGACGAAGTCACGAATCAGCAACAAATGCAACCGCCCGGTCTCCCGATTTCCCGTTATATATTTATTGCCAACTTATACGCACTTACTGCTTAAACGACACATATAAATTATAGGCATACATTATTCATTTTCAGGCATTTATCTATTGGTGTTTATATGAATTACTTATAACAAAGTATAATGATAAATGATATTTATTTTGCAAATAGATTCTTAAAAAACACTTTTAACGTCAAAAAAAATTTTTTTCGTCAGTTTTAACTAGTTGAGGCCGGTGTTTCCTAGCTGACTACCCTGAGAAGAAACACCGAAACAAACTCAGGGGTCAAAGTCTCTTTTAAAGTCCATACAGCAAACATGTAATCGTCAAAACATATGAGAACCGTCCAGATTGGTGTCTGTTCTTTTGAAGAAAGAACCACACAGTTCTGAGTGGACCTGTCCAGTCAGTGCAAGCATTAGTCAGTACATATTCGTATAGCTCAACTCAGTCAACGACTTGACGAACAATACCAAAGGAAGGACATTTGGGTAGGCCGCAAAAAGTACTCATAACTGTCAGACATTAATTAAAATTAGAGAAAAGGAAAAAATAATCCACATAGTCCCTAAATTCACAATAATAAATTAATATAAAAATGTAATTTATTAAATTGTAAAAAAAAAGAGAAATTTATAATTGTAATTGTTAATGTGAAAATTTGTAAAAATAAACAATGTCATCATTGTATAAATAATAAAAAAATATATATATTAACAATTTCATCATTTTAAAATAACAATAATCGTCAATTATATATATAGCACATGGCATTGAGTTAAAATGATATAAAGTTTTAACAAGCATGGACCCCCTCAGGTTAAAGCCTCCTCTGAAGCTTTCCATTTATCTCTATTTTTTTCTGATAGTAACCAGTGTATACTACTTACTAACATATTGACACCTTTTCACTTTGGACATAGCAACAACATGCCTGAAACAAAATATTCATACTCCATATTATATTCGCCTCCCTGGTTTAATATTTGCTAACATAAATAGCTCCATTATGAAACAATGGGTGAATATAACCCTTACCTTTCACCCTTATCCACCCACGCTCATATTATAATATTTGTAGGAACCTACACGAAACGTCTGCTAAATAAACCCGAGCTGCGGTTGATTAGAATAGGCCATCTTTTCATAGAAACCAGTAGAAAAGAAATCTTCTGGAGTAGCGAACACGCACCGGAAGACGCAGTGTTGGAAATCTCTTCACTCGAAGTTGTGAACAGCTACATCCCTGGGACAGACAGTCCTGTTGGGTAGGTCTAACTTTGAGAAAGAGGTCAATCGTCGAATCCAACTCGACTGGGCAGTGTTCGGGAAGCTGCGCGGTATCTTCTCGTCCAACATACCACGGTGTCTCAAGACGAAAGTCTATGAACAGTGCGTGTTGCCAGTGATGACACATGGCTCTAAAACAATGGGCCTCAACAGAAGGCTTAAAGTCATCCAAAGGGCAATGGAAAGGCTATAAGCAAAAATAGGCTATATTAGGCTTCGTTAGAACACATGATCGCAACCCGTAGTTACACTGATATCAGAAACCGCAGTCACCGTAGCCGAAATCGGCGAGGGAGTATATAATGGAACCCGATAACTGGCTCTTGAAGCCAGCTTAGCTGTAATTCAACTAATTCAAGTAAGTATACAATTGCGGTTAGTATACGTTGCCTTGGTAACGAGTTTCCCTTCAATTTTCTTGTCAGTACGTTACCCTTTGCGTCTCTGACGCGTTTATCTCAAAGACCCGCCAGTTTGAGTTAGAGAAGCATCACTGCATCAGGTCGGTGACCCTTTCAAGTATTAAAATTATGTATGGTAGGGAATATGAAAATCTAAAGCCAGATAAATAATTATTATGTTAGTCATATGGTGCAACACAGTTATGCCCAATCCAAACGGCCTGACAGAGAAACTGGTTTTTTTGTGATTAATTGATCGTTTATTCAGGCTTAATAAACATGTTTATTTTTCTTTTCTTTCTATTATTTACAATGTTTTAAATATTTGCGTTAATAACACGATTTATACATAAAACTCTAATTTTCAGAAGAGCTAAAATTTGCCATTTTAATAAAACTGCGGCTGCGGCTGTCGACAGCCTCGGACACCATGGCCTGTCCTGCTGCAGGAGCGCAGGCCGCATAGCACGGCACGCTAGCATCAATGACATTTTTCGTCGAGCTCTTGTCACTGCCGGCGTACCTGCTGTATTAGAACCTAATGGCTTGGTGCGTGACGATGGGAAGAGACCGGATGGTATGACATTGGTGCCGTGGAAGGTGGGTAGGCCTCAGGTGTGGGACGCAACCTGTGTCGACACCTTTGCGCCTTCTCATGTTCCTAGTTCGGCAGGATGTACTGGCGCTGCCGCTGCGGCTGCTGAGACCCTCAAACGGCGCAAATACAGTAACCTTATTGGTAATTACAATTTTGAGCCGTTTGGGGTCGAAACGCTTGGATCATGGGGTCCGAGTGCGCGTATCCTTTTCAAGGAAATTTCACATCGCTTGATCGACACTTTGCGTGACCCGAGGGCTGGCTCATTCTTTGCACAAAGAATCAGCATTGCCATTCAACGTGGCAATGCTGCCAGTCTTTTGCGTACGTTTCCGGATGACAGCAATGTGGAGGAATACTTCGACGCCTGAGTGTATTTGGTGGTTTGTATTATATTTGTACATAGTTAGGTCTAGTATACATTCTTAGTTTAGTTTTTATGTACATAGGTTTTATTAATTAGAAGGCAATTTATAAAACTTGGAAGTTTCACATTGTCTATATGTTATAGAATTGTGATATTGGTTTTAACTAGTCAATACATATATACGCTACCGCGATCGGTCTTGATATTTATCAATCTTTCACTTCACCTCACTCCATGTCAATTAGACGCCCGTCGCTTCTGCCAGCTTTGCTGACAGCCACGCTTTCGCTTTCATTGAGGATTCCAATCCACCGCCCATTAAGGTAAGTATGTGATCGGAATCCCTCCAAGTTAACGTCTCTTATGTTTTCTGTGATGTTAGTTACCTACACGAAATAAGTGCACTGTGCCAAATAATCGAATATCAATTAATTGGCGACTATAAATCGAACATCTAAATAGTCAATAATAAATTAGTTTTGTGTTTTTCGTGTACCGATTCTATATAAAAAGTATTTAGCAACTACATGATATTACGATACAATGAAAATTCGATGTGTTGAACGTTTGATCAAACAAACATTCGATATTTTGAACACTCGATGTAACGTTCGATTTATTAACCATTCCATATTTAAAACTTTCGAGTACTTAGATTTTCGAATTATAGTCGTCGAATCGTCGATCAATCGATTCAAAAGAAATACCTTGTTCGACTGTATCTACTATTTCTTTCTGAACCTACTTTTATATTAAAGCGCTCCTATTACGCGACCTCCTTCAGAAAGGTAATCAGTTCTAGAAAAAAAAAAAACAAAATTAATTTCAAGTGAAAGTTAATTAAGCGTAAATTTAATTAGAATAATAAAAGGAACGTTTATTACAAATTTTACGACTTTTGTCGGTGAAATTAAATCTCTTACCTAAGTACGCTCTAGCTAGGCAGATTTTCTTTAGTTTTAATTCGGATATTGAATTGGGCCTAAGGTTCACGACAAATTAAAGTGGAATCGGTAGGTTACCTACTAAACTCTGTTTTCTGTCTGCCTGCTAATAATTTATTTCAAATAAACGCAATCACAAATAAAACAAAAAATCAAAGGCCCCTCTCCCACCGCGACATTTTGTAGAGATGCTGTCACGCGTTCGTATCGATACAGTCGCGATGCTGTAGCGCGTTAGCAGCGCGTTGGCATCTCTTCTATAGCGCGTTGGCATCTCTTCAAATGCGACTAACGCACAACAGCATCGCTACAAAAAGTCGCCGTCGGCGAAGGGCCAAATAATTTGATTTGATGATGTTAACACTACTTAGTGGGGGTTTGAGCTCGTTATCTCTTACTTGCTGCTGCCAGTGGCTTTGCCCGTGTATAACTAGAAAATAAAAAGTCAAAATCATAGTCAAAGCCATTTATTTGCATTAAATGTGGTATAAGAGATGGTGACATATAATATATTAGCAATATACTCCCGGAATAAAACTTACGCACGTGCCGTTCCACGACATGGTCTACCCGTTTACCAAACACAGCATGGCATTGCATCAGCCTTTTAATGTTCCCACTGCTGGGACTCAGGTCTCCTCTCTAAGAGAGGGAATGGGCCGTAGCCCACCACGCGGGCACGGTGCGGATTGGTGGATGTCACATGTCTTCGAATTTTTGGTTCTAGGACATGCCGGTTTCCTCACGATGTTTACCTTCACCGTTTTTGAGAGCAGTGGTGATGAAATAAATAACACAAAGTAGACCAAACCAAACACAGCCAGCAATATTTTGTTTGATTGATCATTCAATCAAACAAAATATGATTATAAACTAATGATTAAAATATTCAATCATGACTAATGACTGCCAACTAAAATTTTCAATCATTAGTCATAATTGATGGTTTGTTAGTTTTAATCATTAATCATGACTAAATTTTTCATGACTTATTTTATGTTTGCTTTGTTAAAAAAAACATGAATCTAATAAATGCTATTTATTTTGCAAATAGGTTTTTTAAAAACACTTTTACATGTCAATTTTTTCGTCAGTTTAAACAAGATGAGGTCGGTGTTTCCTAGCTGACTACCCTGAAAAGAAACACCGAAACAAACTCAGGGGTCAGTCTCTTTTAAAAGTCCATACGGCAAATATGTAATGGTCAAATCTTATGAGAACCATGCAGACTTGTGTCTGAGATGGTCTTTTGAAGAAAGAACCACGCAGATTTGAGTGGACCTATCCAGTCAGTGCAAGCATTTGTCAGTATTCGTATAGCTTAACTTAGAACTACTAAGGAGCTCAACGAGTTGACGAACAATACCAATGAAAGGACATTTAGGTATGCCGCAGAAATACTAAAAATTGCCAGACATACGACAAAATAACTGAAAAGAAAAAAAAAATGATCCACATAATCCTCATATTCACAATTGTGAACGAAAGTACAAAATAAAGTGTAGAAAAATAAAATATTTCACAAAGTAAATATTTATTTCAAAAATGAATTTAAAGAAATAAATTCATAATGTAAAATAAAAACAATTTATCAATGTCAAATTGTAAAAAAATAATAATAAACAATGTCAATTTGTAAAAAGAATATAAAAAAGCACAATGTAAATATATATAGGTATATAAAAAAATCAGAGAAAAAAGAAATATAAAAAATTTCATCAATTGTAGAGCGTACTGGAGCAAGTCAATCCCAAGCCTTTTTGTCCTCAAGATGATTTTACATTGTAAAAAGCCTTTTGCTAAAGTTTTCGTTTCATAAATTATTTGAATTTATTAAGGCTTAGTTCTTGAATATGACTAGAAAGTTTATTATGAAAGTGTATACATTGACATCTGAATGATCCTCCTATTTTTTTAAGCCTGGTAGCAGGAACTACAAATTTATGTTTGTTCCTAGTATTAAAATTTTGAACATCACTGTATTTCTTGAAAATGTTTTTATTTTTATGGGCATCCAAAATATTCTCGTAAATATACTGAGAAGGTACAGTCATTATATTAATGTCCTTAAATTTATCTCTGAGAAAGTATCTGGGCTCAATTTACAAATAGAACGAATAGCCCTTTTCTGCAAAACAAAAATTGTCTGAATATCAGCGGCATTTCCCCACAATAGAATAGCGTATGACATGACATTATGAAAATAACTATAGTAAACGAAACGGGCTGTCTATAAGTCGGTCAGCTTTAAAATTTTTCTAACAGCGTATGCAGGAGAGCTGAGTTTTTTCGATAATTTGTCTAAATGTTGGCCTTATTGAAGCTTGGCATCAAAAGTTATGCCCAAAAACACTGTATACTCTTCAAGACTCACCTTACCTTTTATTACTTTTTATTAACGCACTAGTTTCTACTTGCCTAACATTAGGCATAGTAAACTTGATACATTTCGTTTTTTTTTTTTTTTCATTAAAAAGCAGGCACATTGAACCAGTGTACTATTTTTGAAATAGCGATATTTATTTCGTCAGTAACCGTCTGCTGACGTTTCAATTTAAACAAAAGTGAAGTGTCGTCTGCAAAGAACACTATATTATGGTTATCCTTTATGAGGTAAAGCAAATCGTTTATATAAATAAGAAACCAACAGGGACCAAGAATTGGGCCCTGTGGGAAACAATTGCGGTAAGAGATCGTAGTAGGGCCTCATTTATAGACATTTTGCGAAAGAGACTTTTAGCACGTAAACCAAAATGGTTATTTGTCAGTAAACCGTAGGGACCCAGCAGGGTCGAAGCCTACTGGGGCCAAGGGTCTGTTTCTGAAAGGAATGCTCGGCTCTGGTATGAAAGGCAACGAAAAAACGGGGTGGAATTTTTTAGTCAGTAAAAGTCTGACACTATCGTACTCTCACACTATATATAAAACGTCCAATGACATCTCCCGCTCTTGGATGGAGCGGGAGATGTCATTGGACGTTTTTCCCACCAAAAAACAAAATTCAACTGTCTAGCTATCTAAATTTCAACTATCTAGAATTCCAACTCACACTTGGCTGATTTTTTTTCTATTCAACACACTTTAAGAATGATGAATCCTAAATACCAAATTTTAACCTCATCCCAAAAAAAAACCGTCCAAATGTCAGACTTTTTCCCTATTACATCCTTAACTCAGTAATTATTCTCTTAATTAATTCTAATTTATCTGTCGACCTTTCTCTCAAAAGGTTTTCTTTTATATTTTCGCTTTAAACAAATTAACCTTGGAGCACAACTCGGGAAGGTCCTTAAAAATGAATGAAGGAAAGAAATTATAAAAACAATAGAACGTTTTATGGGTGCCTTATTTTCTAAAGCAAAAAGGTCTGATGGACAGATCAAATGGCAAGATTTTATTATTTTGTAGCTTCAAGCTCGCTTTGGGTCCCGTGCCCGAATACCAACGGGGCTGACTAAGCCTCCGCTGTCCGTTCATCCGTCTGTCTGTCTGTCAACGGGTTGTATCTCATAAACGCCTACTGTCTACGGACGCGTAGCTTCATATTCGTCAATATACGCGATACATGACTCAATGACCTTGAAGAATTTACCTATACACTAGTAGAGAAGAATTGACCTCTACACAGGCATTGCAGGGGGTGCTGCGCGCAGGGTGTTAGTACTGATTCGATTTTTCCTTGATTACTTATCGATATTCAATAAAACTTAGAAAAAAAATCAATACAAGTTATTCAATTTATCGTAACATATATTTTGGTATAAATTCAATGTATAAATATAAAGCCGTTTTCGAGAAAATATGGAATTAATTTTCAAAAAAGGCCTATTTACCAGATTTTTTTCTAGAATTAGGGTATTTTTTTGAGAAACGTAATCAATACAATTTATTAGTAATGTCCATAAGTATCCCCTTCATTTTATATATCGTAATCGTACATAAGGAATAATGTATAAAATTCAATCAACCTAGGTGTTTTTTTGGATTTGGGCGATGTTAAGGGGATTCCCTTAACAAAGTTTTATAGTTTTGTATGGTTGCTTCACGCAGGCGTACAACAAGCGTATAATGACAAATATGCGCCTATGAAGCTACGCGTCTGTGGAAGGTAGACATAACAGCTCATTCAAGACTTCAGTCTTAGCGGCGAGCGGCGCGGTGAGCGGCATCGGTAGGGGATTGGAAAAAAGCATATTATAAGGTTAAGGACTATGTCGAAGATACGCTTGTTTGGCAATAACTCCTTCTGCACATGTGGCCCCCTAGTAAATCATTCATATTGTGTCTATTAACTGCTCCATCTTTGTTTCAATATACATACATTGTTCTTTATTTTATAATTTTTTTTTAACATTGCTTTTGCAATATTATTTAGAGCTCAACTATCACAAATCCATTAGTAATTTATTTTATTAGCATCTCATAGTGTAATTGGTGATAGTTGTAATAATTTTTTTTCCTTGTTTGTTTTCGTTTCTTTATATAGCTTTTCTTTACAATGTGAATGTGAGAACACTGTAGACTTCGAATTCCTATTACGAGTCACTTTATCTTTATTATTATGATTATTTTTACTGTTCTCTTGGGCACAATATTGACTGGTCTACACTGTCCTTACATAATTATTAATACTGTAATTTGGAAATATTGTACAACAAACCATTTTTTAAAAGAGTAACCATGGAGTTTCTTGCCGGTTCTTCTCCATTGGAAACGACCAATTTGGAACCGTGCACTAGCTTCTGACGTTTTATAAGTGCCCATGTAGGCCTATATGAAATAAAAACATTTTGACTTTGACTTGACTTTGACTTTTGACGCCGATCATAGCTGCTCATAGCAGCGCACGTTCGACCAAGCGCCTACCGTCGTGAATGGGCTGTAAGAGGTAGAAAATTGAAATTAGCGCGAGTCGGACTCGTACACGAAAAGTTCCTAACTATATTATTAAAATGTGTGTTAAAAAAAATATAATTAAAATAAAGTAAAAATCAAATAGGTTTTCGACAAGAGACATGTTTTTTTTTTGCGTATTTTGCTCGATTTTAATAATATAGTTAGGAACTTTTCGTGTACGAGTCCGACTCGCGCTTGGCCAGTTTTTTGTATTCAAATTATAATTATGCGAAACGAAATGAAACAAGCTCACTGGTTGCGCCAATTTGCTATGTTCCGCGATTTTGTTTTTTGTAATTTATTTTTTTGGCCTGGCAATCCTATCCCTTCCGTTTTCCGCCCGCACGACCTCTAGAAATGATTTGACATTGACGTGTGTGCATCGATTGTGAATGTGACCGCACCGCCAATCGCCCGCTCGAAATTACAAGAAAATTGGCTATTTCGTGATCCAACCATTCAAAACTCAACAATAGTGCTGTGTAGTGCAAACAGGACCTGGCAGTGGTTAAATGTGCGAAGTCGAGGATCGCCGGCCGGTGCCAAGTGCAACCTTCGAAGTCTAAAGGTCAGTGTTCCTTCCCAATACATTTATCCCATTAATAAACGCTAGACGCAGTACCTGCATATTGTTAACAAACCTTAGTTCGCTTTTTAAACCTACAGTCCACATCAAGCAAATTCGCGCAACCATTATTTTTGGTCCTACGAGCAGGATCGTGAATCATTTTCTTGTAATTTCGCAATATAGTATTTGTTCCATAGGGAATAAACGCAACGCGCCTGTTTACCTAGATATAATAGTAGAAAACCCGCATCTAGGCATTTAGGCAACTATACGTTATTTCGCTCGTATAGTTAAAGAGTCATTGATAATTACGGTACCTACGCCGTCAACCGCACCGCATAATTATAGTTAGCTACGTAAATATCAGCGTAGATATAAATCGATCGCATTCTTTTTCTTGACAAAATTCATTCGGAAGTCCTACAAATTGCATGTAGGTAGACGCATTTCAAAAATACCCGTTCATTGTTGAGTGAATATTTGTAGGAAACGGATAAACCATAGATTATATACGCATATATTATTCCGTTCGTTCGCCGTTCACTTTGTTGTTTACAATACTACCATATTGTTATCTGATAATTATCGCTTACTTAATAATTCGTTAAGTGTTTGTTTGAGTGTATAGTGTGAATATATCAAAACAAGATGTCTCTTAAGGGAACCAAGGTTAGTACTGATTTAAAGGTTCAGTTAAAGCTTTTATACGCTGAAAGGGACTCACAGTTTTCACGTGTTCAATCAATTTGTGATAAATCTTTGCAAACCTCGGATCTGGCGATTAGAGATGCTTTCTTGTGTTCGTTGGAAACTTTAGATAGTTTGCGCGCGGATTTTAAATCTACAATTAAGGATATAAACATTTTAGAGTTGGAGTTAAATCCTGATTACTGTGTGAGTTATCAGGCATTGTCGTCCTTTGATGACTTGTATTGTCGTATCAAACGTATTGCTAGGAGTTTAGAGACTCCCCCCCCCGCGAGTGGTTTATCCAACCCTCCTCGCGAACGCCCACGATTGCCGCCAATTCAAATACCTGAATTTGATGGTGACATTCGAAATTGGAATTTATTTATAGATAGTTTCGAAAATATAATACATAGGAACACATCGCTGACAGATCACGAGAGATTGCATTATCTCGTAGAAAAATTGACCGGTAAGGCAAAGGCTGTCTGTGCTGGAATTACGTTTAGCGCTGAAAATTACACTTTAGTTTTGGACACTTTAAAAACAAAATACGAAGATAAGCGATTAGTAGCCACCGCATATTTAGATCAATTATTCGATTTGAAAAGTTTTTCCGTTTGTAACGATCATAATTTAGAGAAGTTTTTAAATATTTTCGCATCATCTGTTCGTGCAGTAAAGAACCTAAAGGTCAATGACCTCTGTGACTTTTTGTTTTTGTATATCGGTTTAAAGAAATTAGATCCTGAAACTGTTCGTCTGTTTGAAACGACTCAGCGCGGTAAAGAAATACCTAAGTTCGAAGATTTAGAATCTTTTATTCGCGACCATATTAAGGTATTGCAGCGCACGTCGGCACGTCATGAAGTCACGAATAGGACAGGTTCCGATCGCCGTATAGACGCGTCATCGAAGTCAGTCAAGACTGCACATACGCTAGTTAATACCGCCTCAACACCTGACTGTTCTCTGTGTAAGGGTAGCCATACACAGCTGTACAAGTGTTCGGAATTTCAGAGATTATCGCCTAGTGATCGTTACAAGTTTGTCCGCACTAATAATTTGTGTTTTAATTGTCTAAGTGACAAACATCTGGTTACGTCATGTAACAGTGGTGTTAGCTGTCGTAAATGTCTAGCTAGACATCATACCTTCTTACATTTTGAGAGTAGTAAGCTGCCATCGCAGCCGCAGCCTGCGCAGACGCGCGACGCTTGTGACGCGCGGCCTGCTGCAAGTGCAAACGACGTAACATTGTGTTCGCTTTCCGCCGCTGGTACTCAAATCACTACCGTTTTACTTGCGACCGCGCAAGTTGTCATTGTAGATGCCTTTGGCAAGCCGCGCACCGTTCGAGCGCTACTAGATGGCGCTTCCCAGAGTAATTTTATTACTCGGGATTGTTGTCAACGCCTTGGTTTTAGTTTTAATAATTGGTCATCCCGCTCAGAAGTGAAAGGTTTTGGAGGTTTAAAGGCAACCATTCACGGTTCCATTAAAATAATATTTAGTTCACGTTTTAATCGTAATATTTCGTTTGAAATGGATTCGCTAGTCGCAGATAAGATTACGGAACGGTTGCCCACGGTACCGGTTGACACGTCCATGCTGACGGAGTTTAAGAACTTGCAGTTAGCCGACGGAAATTACGCTTTCCCTGGAGATATCGATCTATTGATCGGTGCTTCGATTCTCCCGCATCTCCAGTTATCACGTAAAATTCAAGGTCTTCCGATGTACCCCGCTCCGCACGCACTGGAAACAGTTCTCGGGTTTGTTATAGTTGGTTCCGCACCCGCTTGTTCAGTTAGTTACTCGACTGTGTCGCACTGTTGCACCGTCGAGCCGCCGCTTGAGTCTACCATCCGCAAGTTCTGGGAGATTGAAGAGGTCAATGTCCCGCCTATTCTCAGCCCTGAGGATCAGGTCACTGAGGAGATTTATACCCGCACGACTACTCGTGATAAAGATGGTCGTTATGTTGTCGCGCTCCCTTTCAAGGGTGATATTTTTTCGCTCGGTGGCTCCCGTGCCTCCGCAGAAAAACGCTTGTTTGCTATTGCGCTCTCTGCCGATATTCGGCAAATGTTTCTTAGTATTGGAATCAGAGAATGTGACCGTAGATTCCAACGCTTCTTGTATAGATTTTCTCCGCAGGAACCTTTGAAGGTTTACGAATTCAATCGTCGAATTCAATCGTCACCCCATCGATGGGGCACGTTTGTCGCAAATAGGGTGGCTAAGATTCAAGCTGAATTGTCACCGGAAAATATATTCCATGTCGCTGGAACAGAAAACCCAGCTGATTGTCTCTCACGTGGTTTGCTTCCTGCGCAAATTTTAAATCATCCGCTTTGGTTTTGTGGCCCTCCCTGGCTTCATACCACTCCTAACGAGTGGCCAAATGCTCCGTTTAACCCCGCTACTGTTTCAGAGCCACCCGAGGAGAAGAAACATACGCTTGTAGTATCAGTTCCGCGTGAAGAGTCAGTTGTTTTGTTGTTGTCTAATCGAGTCTCGTCTTGGTCGAGACTACTACGCTGTGTAGTTTACGTCCTAAGATTTTTGAGATTATTACCATCGCGTGGTTCTATAATCGCAGCTGATTTGGATAGAGCTGAATCAGTTGTACTTCGAGAGTTGCAGAAATTTTATTTTTCAATAGAATTTCGTAGTTTAGAATCACATAAACCTTGTAGTCCCGCACTTCAACATTTGACACCATTTTTGCAAGACGGACTCATTCGTGTCGGTGGCCGTCTGCGAAATGCTAAGTTAGAGTTTGAACAAATGCATCCAGTAGTTCTACCACGCAGGGATCACGTTTTGGATTTGTTGGTGGACTATCACCATAAGGTGAATTGTCACGCTGGTCCCGATTTATTAATGTCCATTCTTCGACAGAAGTACTGGATACTTTTCGCTCGCAATTTGATACGCGCTAGAGTGCACAGATGTGTGCCCTGCTTTAAGCTCCGCCCGCGTTTCAACGCGCCGGAAATGGCCGACCATCGTTCTTGTCGTGTTGTACAGACGGTGAAACCTTTCATACATACTGGGACGGACTATGCTGGACCGTTTAAAGTCACTATTGCCCGTGGTCGTGGTATACGTTCCACAAAGGCATACATTTGCCTATTCGTTTGTATGACAACTCGTGCGGTTCACATAGAGTTAACCAGTGATTTGAGTACGCAGGGTTTTATGTCTGCATTTAAACGATTTTTATCTCGCCGTGGTCCCGTTAAGCGCTTATACTCTGACAACGGCACAAATTATGTTGGAGCGCGACGCAATATTTCGGAATTACATACATTCTTACGCTCCAAGTACTACCAAAGTGAATTCGCCCATGTCTTAGCTGAGAATCGCATTGATTGGTGTTTTAATACGCCAGCAGCTAGTCATTTTGGTGGCAATTGGGAGGCGAATATTAAAAGCCTTAAGTCGCACCTGTTTCGGGTCATAGGCGAACAGATTCTCTCGTACGAGGAGTTGAGCACTGTACTCGCTCAGGTAGAGGCGTTGATGAATACGCGTCCGTTGTGTCGGACCCGCGTCACGCTCTGCTAGATAGCTTAGTTCAGTCCTTTTGGAAGCGATGGAGGACAGATTATCTGCATACGCTGCAGTCGCGTCAAAAGTGGAACACTCCTTCAGATCCAGTCACAGTCGGTACTGTGGTGATACTGAAGACTGAGAGTGCGCCTCCTCTGCACTGGCCTCTTGGTGTAGTGGAAGAAGTTTTTCCGGGTTCGAACGGAATAACGCGAGTCGTAAAAGTTAAAACCGCAACTGGATCGTACCTGCGTCCGGTTATTCGCCTCTGCCCTCTGCCTAATCAGTAGTAGTGGCATAGTTAGTTATAAGTTGTTTCGCTACCTAGTATTGATAGTTTAGATTAGTAATAGGGTTTAGTTTCGCTTTTGTTTTTTTTCTTTTCTTTTAAGGTAACCCTTCAAACCCGGGGGGAATGGTTGCGCCAATTTGCTATGTTCCGCGATTTTGTTTTTTGAAATTTATTTTTTTGGCCTGGCAATCCTATCCCTTCCGTTTTCCGCCCGCACGACCTCTAGAAATGATTTGACATTGACGTGTGTGCATCGATTGTGAATGTGACCGCACCGCCAATCGCCCGCTCAAAATTACAAGAAAATTGGCTATTTCGTGATCCAACCATTCAAAACTCAACAATAGTGCTGTGTAGTGCAAACAGGACCTGGCAGTGGTTAAATGTGCGAAGTCGAGGATCGCCGGCCGGTGCCAAGTGCAACCTTCGAAGTCTAAAGGTCAGTGTTCCTTCCCAATACATTTATCCCATTAATAAACGCTAGACGCAGTACCTGCATATTGTTAACAAACCTTAGTTCGCTTTTTAAACCTACAGTCCACATCAAGCAAATTCGCGCAACCACTCACAGAAAAATAAAATGAGTTTTTAAACAAGCCAATTTATTAGTCAACTAGTTTAATCATCTTACTCTAAACCAGGGGCCCAAGTCTGATATTTTTGTAAATTTGACATTCCAATACAATCTCACTGTCATCTTGGTAAAAGTTCTTAATCTGCTAAATCATAATGGTCGAATATTGGTCGGTTATTGGTCTCGTAAACGAATGGTGGTAGAATGATTTTGTCGTATTCAGACAAATCTAATGGTAAGTCACTAATCAAAGAAACTGTCAAAATTTTAGCAAATTACCCCATAAGTCAGAAATTCATTTTTCATTTCTTTCTTTCAATGGTGTATTAGTGATTGACTGTTGGAAAGTCATAGTGATAGAAGATATTAGTAGATTACCAAACTTGTCAAAATCAACCATGATGAAATCAATTATAGACGATTCTGACACTATTGTAGTAGCAGACTTGAGGCCCAGAGTCGAATCAGACGAGCCCAAACTCGATGGTTTGCCTGTTACTACAAAGTGCTCTTGGTCACTTTCTGCAATCGGTTTGATGAACTAATCAGTGATGCTATTCTCTAAGAAAACGCAGCGCTGCCTCAACGACGAAGACCCATATAGGATACATTGGATGGTCAACCTAATGCACCTATACATTGGTTTGTTAATTCAATATATCCTATTTGGATATTCGTCGTTGCGGCAGCGCTGCGTTTTCTTAGAGAATGGCACCACTGAACTAGTTGTGTTCCCGCGCGTACGTCTGGCATTTTACGTACGTCGTCATGGTTTTTTTTTTTCGATGAGATATAAATCATCCAATGACAACTCCCGCCCTTGGGTGGAGCGGGCGATTGTGTCAGACTTTTACTGACTAAAAAACCCACCCCGTTCCTACATTGCCTTCGTACTAGGGCCCTGGTGGAAACTTTCACATTTACCCAAGGCCCCAGAATAAGCTTCGACCCTGCTGGGTCCCTACAGTTTGCTGACAACTTTTTGAGGCTCGGTCCGTGCAGTTGACCGGATGGGCAGGAAGCTACGCATTGCTCGCCAGCAGTACCTCGTAATAGACCCCAGTATTGTCATAATATTTTTTTATTGTCACCCGATTTTCATATGCCTGCAAAATATTTACTCAATCAGAAATAGGGCAGCGAGTCCTTTCAAGATTTGAATACAAACAGGACTGGTGAAACTAGGGATTGTTCGTATATCAGAAATAGATTTTTGCTGAAACTATCGCGGTTTATTATTTATCCGGCTCGAAGGACCATGAACAGGATTCAGGGTCTGTAGGTGAGAACACCCAATAAAACGTCACGCACTGTTTTAAACTTGCACTATATATTTACACTTCAGAAGGATTCGTATGGAACTGAACACATAAATATTCAAACCTATTTCGAGTTTACTAGCCAACGAAACCATAGCGACTTTTAATTCGACGCCAACGCCATCTATCGATTTTGTGGGTACTAATTGCCTAGTATCAAATTAATATTAGTCGCTATGATTTCGCCTCTTTTACATAATCTAAACACATATTTTCTTCTGAAATTGATAGGTGACTTAAGACTCCTTTAAAGTGCCGCGCTTTGCTTTGTTATTCTATTTATATAACGCGCTGCCGTCGCGCGCAACTTTGCGGCTAATTTGAAGGCGCTTACAATTTTTGCCAAGCTGCAGTGAGTTGGTTATCTTTTTTCCCAAGTGCATATATACTCGTGAACAAAAACTCTTTTTCTCAATGGATCAAAAATTTATTAGCCTATTTTGTGTCCCACTATTGGGTAAAGTACTCCTCTATGTCCTTCCAAACCTCTCTGTCTAGGGCGATGTCTGGTCAAATTTGCCACTCGTACATGATTAGGTTGTAACACCACCTTCACCAAGGTTGACCCCGATAGCACCGACCTTCCTCAGGCCTCCAATGAGTGACAATCCTCGCCCATGTATCCGGGTACATTTATGAGAAACAAAAAATTAAAAAAAATATAATATAAGAAGAAAATAAACTAGCACACCTCATCATCAAAGATTTCATTACTGCTTACCATCAGGTAGGATCACACTCAAGCACTAGTTTATAACAATAGAAAAAGGAAACAGCAAATGAACCTCTATAAACTGTACAGGTCGACAGCATCATTAGCAGACGTAGAGCAAAATTAAGTACCTCTCCTTAAGGAGGATTAGTTAAATTCTTTACAGAACTGTAAAACACTCAAATTGGTTTAGGTTTAGCGTTAACTGGCTGCTATTTTTAACTTTCATTTTGATCACAATTCAAATAGGATGCTAATGAAAATGATTTAGCTTCTAGTTATGATCAAGCCACTTTCTGAATAAAAAAAAAATAACCCCGAAAGCTTAGGTTAAGCCTTAGCTCACCGTCCGACCGTCCGGTAACCGTCTGGACCGTACCCTTATCGTCGACAGCGAGTACTGTTCCACGCGCGCCTCAAGGAGATGTCAGCAAGCCCTAGGGCCCAGCAGGGTCGAAGCCTACTGGAGCCAAGGATTTGCTTCTGAAAGGACAACTCGGGCCTAATATAAAAAGCAAAGAGGGAACAGGAGTGGGTTTTTAGTCAGTAAAAATCTGACACTATCTCCCGCTCTGCCCAAAAGCGGGAGATGTCACTGGATGATTTTACCACCTAAAAAAAGGCATCAAGGAGCAATTCTGTTGATAAAAACAATCGCAATAAATTATTTTGCAAAAAATTTACCAATACTTACTTTAAAATAATGTAAACAGCTAAAATATTCGTAGTCCATAATTAAATTCAATATGAACCCTTTTGAGTAAGTCAAACCTCCGGTGTCAGGATATTGGATTCTCAGAAAGAAAACTCAAAGTGTACGAAGACAGAGATTCGGCGAAATCACTTATAGATTTTATGACGGACAGTTTTATGGGGAACTAGCTGCTGCCGCTGACTTCACCTGCGGGAAGTAGACATTTGTCCCAAGGGAATATAATATATATAACATTCCATAACTATTACACAACACAAGGCGCAGACTCGCGGACGGCGAGCAATGAGTAGCTCGCTGTCCGACCGTCCGGTAACTGTCCGGACCGAGCCCAAGTCATCGACGGCACGCACTGGTTCTGCGCGCCTCAAGGAATTGTCAGCAAACTGTAGGGTCAAAGCCTATTCTAGGGCCTTGGGGAAAAAAACTAAAAGAATTATCCTTAAAAATAATCCTGAATCCTTTAAAATATGACGGTGACCTTTAAAGTGACGGTGCGGAACTTCGAAGTATTCCTATTTCGGCACCAATTTTTTCCACACCAATTGTTCCGGCACCAAAGCTATTCCTCTTTCCGCACCAATAGGTATGTTAGCTTGGTGCCGAATCTGGAAATAACATACCAAAAATACCTATTGGTGCCGAAACAGGAATACTCTAAGGACCTGGAAATGAAAGAATGGGGTGGGTTTTTAGTCAGAACGAGTCTGGCATTATCTCCCGCTCCGCCCAAAGGCGGGAGATGTCACTGGATGATTTTACCCACCACAAAAAAAAACCTGGAGGCTTATCGTGGATCGAACCATCCTGACGACCCACCTAAAATTATAACCAATTTATAAAATAAATAACACTTTGTATCAATCTGTTCAATATCACCGTGACAAATGAATATTGCTTGCATTATTCAATTGAACGATATAAAAGAAGACGATTGATGTTTTAAATAGAAAGCAAATAATTTATCAAAATACGTACATAAAGAAAAGATATTGTTCTTCAACAAATAAAAGAAAAAGTAATTACCTATTTATTTGAAAAAACTACAAGTAAGCACAAACGTCTTTGTTCCAGTACAACAATATAACCTTCTATTGCCTCTACAAAAATAACGTTGAATAAAAAATGATGTTACGAATCTTACGGTTGTATTCCAACGAATCATGATTGTAAATGAAAATATCAAAAAACGAACCAAGTGCGGGTTGAACTCACACACGAAGGGTTCCGTGCTTTATGTTAAAATCGAGAAAAAAACAAATGGAGATAAAATAACGTTTCTTGTTCAGGAAACTTCATCGTCATTTCAGCTGAAAGACATCCGCTGTTGTACATAGGGCGTCACTTGGGAGAGCCAAGTGTCACCACAATGAACGGTCCTGTGCGTCTCGCATCCATCGAATTTCGGCCCTTACCAGGTCATCGGCCCACCTTGTAGGAGGCTTTCCAACGCTACGTTTTCCACTACGTGGTCGCCATTCCTGAACCTTTTTAATCCAACGGCCATTCGTTCTGCGAGCAATGTGCCCTGCTCATTGCCACTTAAGTTCGGCGTTACTTTTAACTTAATTTGAATAGTTTGTTGTTGTAGTGGCAACAAAAATACAGATGGGGGCCTTGGGCCTTGGTTCAGGCCAAGGTCCGAAACGAGGAGGAGAGGCAGGCGGTAATGCTAGCAAAGAAGGAGGCGACCGCATCAGGCAACGGCGCTCACGCCGCAGACGCCGCCGTAATTCCGATGCAAATTTCAGGCCACCGTAGGTGCGGGCTTGCGGACAGCGGGCAATGTGTAGCTCGCTGTCCGTTTGTCAAGAGACAGGACTGAGCCCAAGTCGTTTACGGTGCGCAGTGTTCCCGTGCGCCTCAAGGAGTTGTCAGCAAACCGTAGGGGCTCAGTAGGGTCGAAGGCTAGTCTGAGGCTCTGAAGAGGTATGAAAATTCCTGCCTTGGTTCCAGAGCCCTGGAACCAAGGCAGGGAAGGAACAGGGTAAGTTTTTAGTAAGTAAGAGTCTGACACTATTTCCCGCTCCGCCCAAGGGCGGGATCTGTCATTGGATGATTTTACCTACCATAAAAAAAAAAACAAAAATACAGATTCCGTGCATATTTCAACTCTCTACCTTTTACGGTTTATGAGATACAGCCCGCTGACAGACAGACATACGGACGGACAGTGGAGGCTTAGTAATAGGGTCCTGTTGCCATCCTTCTACGGAACCCTAAACAGTTTGTACTGTGGTTTTGGGCGCTAGACGACTGAAAATGATCCCGTTTGATGTTAAATATTTTTGAGAGATCTCATTTCGATTTATTTTTAATCTGAAAGGATAGCATTCAAAATTAAAATTCACTGGTTTGATATTAAAAAAAAAACAAGGTGATAATGTTTTTTTTTTTTTTTAAATGAAGTTTTGTAAGTAAAGATGTTGTCTTAACTATGTAGGTACCGCGGTGTCACCCACGTCTTTGGTTACTCCTTCACTCCTAGGCTTCGCCTATGCTCATCCCCAGTGCGTCGTCGTAGTTGCGTCGAATTCCTCAATGCTGAAGGACGTGACATCCCTGCTTCATCACCTTGACTCGTACGATATTCCTCCATGTTTCCGTCTCAGGCGGACTGAAGGGCACTGAATGCTGTAGAAACCAGAGTGGTGTAGATCTGGTCTTACCAACGTATTGGGCTACGAGACCTTTTCCCCATTCACTTACCGGTCACGATGAACCTTTCGAGGTTGCCACCGCTTATCCTTGAAGAAGGAGGAGCAGGAGGATGAGCAATGGTGGCCGAGTGGTAACGGCCCCGACTTACAAATTGTAGGTCGCGTGTTCAAACCCAGCCAGGTGCATTACTTTGTGTAATTTCATATAAATTACACAATCATCACCACTGCTCTCAAAACGGTGAAGGTAAACATCGTGAGGAAACCGTCATGTCCTAGAACCAAAAAATTTGAAAACATGTGACATGCACCAATCCGCACTGGGCCGGCGTGGTGGATTACGGCCCATTCCCTCTCCTAGAGAGGAGGCCTGAGTCCCAGCAGTGGGAACATTAAAAAGACTCATGATGATGATGTTCCTTGAAGAATCTTGCGAAGATACTTGGACGACCACCGAGAGGACATTTTGAGTTCTCGCAATAGGGATGTTAATCCAAACTGCTACCCAAGAGATAAAGAAAATCCTTCTCCAGCACCACATCTCAAGGGGTCAATGCGTTTGCAGTATGTAGCTTTCTTCGTCTAAGTCTCAGCGTCATACGAAAAGACCGTGAAGACCAGAATCAAGGATGCGTACCAGTTCGGTTTTTGTCTTTACGGACAAGAACATTTGCTCTAGATTTTTTTTTTACCACCTCAACAAGTAATTTTATGTATCAGTATGTTACGACAATATGTCGGGAGAAGAATCTTTACGAAGCCGTTCGATTACAAGGTTAGTTTGACCAAATCGAGGCGCCACGTGCCACGCCCCCAAGTTCACATAAAATAGCAGATTTTCAGGGGTCTCTACTGGATTGGTTTTACACAAATTTATGTTTTGATTTCTATAGAAGCCTAGGTTATATCCACAAGATATTTATGTATCAAAAATATCTAAAAACAGATGTATAATAACATCATAATCACGTATAAGCGGTTGTATAAAAATGTACCTTGGGTTGGCTGCTCACACCTGTCCCTTACGCCCTGTATGGATGAAGCGGTACCTGTCTGACTAATGTGAATTAAGCGTCTCATCTAAATGCAAGAAACGCGCTATTTCAGCGCTGCCGCAAAGCAGCTTGAAAATCATTCGTACCTGACAAAATAGCCCCATAGCAACGTATCTTTGCATCATTAGAACCGTAATAGGTGTCGTTATAACTTTTATAGCACTTCGCGAAGGTATTTAAACGTTTAATCGTCGAAGTATTTCACTAAACCAGAAAACTTTCGACCGTGTATAATAACTGATATTATTATTCAGACTTCATCTATTGTTCATTTACTTAAGCTGTCTTGCACCATCTGCTCTTGAAACTAGATTTGATTAAACTCTCATTACACATTAAGCTCGACTCAACTTAAACTGGATTAGGTGCGTCTTGCAACTGTCAAAATCTACCCGAGTAAACTTAGCTTAGCACGGCCTTCGATTGTTTCGTAAATGCTATTTGAATACAACAAAAAAAAATGTTGAATACAAATATTGGAGAAGCTCTTGATTATGGTCAGATAGTAACAGTTCGGTAACAGTAAATAAGGATTCACTTAAGTAATCAATATTTAGCAACTAAAACTGCCCTCCACACTGGTTTAAATTTGACCATCATCTGCCTAACTTTTTTTCAACTACCCAAGGCTTCCAAATGCGGCCAAAATCCCATGTTTTAAATAGAGCGTCTGCCTACCCATAGGAAAAAATAATAGTCAGCCTTTGTGGCGTCTGACTACCTGTAAAGACTGTCTAAGATCTACGAATGATAAACGGGATTAACGGCTTTACGTGCTTTCCGAGTCACCAGGTGTCAGTAATGTCCTAGATAAACTAAGAAAAGTACATATGAATTGGAAAAATCACATTTCTATAAATCTACCGTTACTGTAAACCACAGATTCCCAACGGGGATGGTACCGCCACCTAGTGGGCGCTGGACCTTTTTATGAAGGGTGGTAGCGGGTCCAATGGCTAATGGGGGCACATGTTTTTTTAAATAATAATTCTCAGCCACGACCACGAAGAGCACAGTTACAGTAAGAGCGAAAGAGAGAGAATTTATTTTTTGTGATTATTATTAGAAAATAAACAGACATACAAAATTGGTAGGTATTATTAACTAATGTGTAAAGGGAATTCGAATGTTGTTTTCTTGTAAAAGGGGCAGTAGTTCATAAAAGGTTGGCAAACTATGCTCTAAACCGATGTCGTGCAATGCGTTAATATCAACTTCAGTTTAAATCACACTAAATCAACGTTTAACTAGCAAGTGCAAGCCACCCTTAAGATATAGCCAAGGGTTATGAGAAAATGAACCCCGGGGCCCTGGGACAAAGGCAATGAAAGGAGCAGGGTAGGTTTTTAGTCAGTAAGAGTGTGACACTATCTCCCGTTCCACCCAAGGGCGGGATTTGTCATTTGATGATTTTACCTACCATAAGAAACCCTTAAGATTTAAAATGACACTTGTTGCAAATATCCTGAGCAACTAGCACAACCAATCAAGAAATGCCATTTCACAGATTCCCATAGCTCTATCGTTTTCCTAAATGTGAAATCTTTTACTTTAATAGTCTGTACGATTTTGAACTATATTTCGTTGAAGTTTAAGTAGGAAATAGTTTAAAAAAATAAGATGCTTAACGGAAACTTTCAGACCAAGAAACAGCATTTTCAATGAAAAGAATTTTAAAACTCGACTCGTTACTGTCGTGCAAAGCTGAGGTTTGTCAAAATATTTTCATAAGATAGGAATAAGTATCTTTTATGAGGTAGCAAAACACGTACAATGGTCCGCAGAGAACTGAGTGCGAAAACCATACTCAGAAGATAAGATGAGGTGGCAAATCATCAAAAAACTTCTCCCCTTGTAGGGGGGAGCAAGAGGGTGTATTAGACTTTTTCTGACAAAAACCTTTGCGTTCCAGGGCCACCGTAACGCATTCAAATGACTTTAGGTATCAGCTGGTTGGTTTACTATCTATAGATACGCGATTGCCAAACCATTAAAAATAGCTATGATACGTAAACAAACATGACTCACATACACAAGACACCCAGACCCGAAACATTTATCTATAGGGCATACAAATATTTGTTCCGTGCGGGAATCGAACCCGCGCCACGCAGCATAGAAGCACAATTACTCAACCACTACGCCAACCATGTTGTCTTTTCACGGAATACTAGCCTGATGTCAACCTGTTTGGTATTTGAATTACGTTCTTGGTTACACGGTACATTTTACAGCCCGTCGTATGTTTTTGGTAAGGTTAAAACTATTATAAGATTGTCTGCAAAGATCTTCAATTATGTATTCTATTCAAAATTCATTCACCCCTACGGCTAAAATGCAAATTAACCGCTAACTTTTGTCTGCGGCTCCGCCTGTATTTAGGTAAGTAGAAAAATTCCTGAGCTCAAATCGGAAATCCTACGCGTCATCGGTGAGAGCCACATCTCTGTGCAAAAGTCATGGAAAATTTCATGAAAAGAGTAATGGCCTGGCATCGGAGCCGTGGGGGTCATTTGCCGGATATTTTATTCCATACGTAATCGGAACATGTCTTCTTTACAATACAATAAAAATATCACAACTCTGTCATAAAATATTTGTTTTTATTTTAAAATTATAAAGAACACTCTTACTGAGACACCCTTTATTTACTTAGGTTACTTTGTAAGGAACCCTCGGGGTGAAAGTCCGGCTCGCATTTGCCCAGTTTTTTTTTTTAATGATTTTAACTTATGCCTTTTGCGATCCCACTTGATATTAATCAGTGATGCAATCGTTGATGGTGATTCGCACTAGTTAAATAGCCCATTCACTCTAGTCTTGAAGACACCTATATTGTACTCCCCGGGAGTACCTCATGTTTCCTTTGGATAATTTTTGGCAAAAGTTTATTTGTATACTTGCGATGGTTATTACTTGTTCACGCTCATGCAGCTGCATGGATTTTATTGAAAATTGAAAAATAGAGAGACTTGGTTCTGGAATAGCATAAAATACTTTTGATCCTGAGAATTCCTGGGGACAATTGAATCCGAATTTGTGCTCGGGTTTATTCGCATAAACCCGAGATTTCACAAAACCCCAAAGAAAATAATCGCACGGCGTTAAATCGCACGATCTTGGTGGCCAGTTGACATCAGAATTTTGTGAGATAATGTGTTCTGGAAATCGTTGCTGCAATAAGTCGATTGTTTCATGCGCGGTGTGGCAGGTTGCGCCGTCCTGCTGAAACCACATGTTGTCCAGATTCATGCCGTTCAGTTGAGGCCACAAGAAGTCCGTTATCATACTGCTGTAACGAATGCCGTTCACAGTCACTGCAATTTCGGCCTCATTTTAAAAAAAAGTAAGGTCCAATCACGCCGCCTGACCAAAATCCACACCAGACAGTTACTCGTTGTGGGTGCATTTGTTTCTCATGGATTACATGAGGATTTTCTGAGTCCCAAATTCGTCAATTTTGTGTATTCACGAAGCCATTCATATGGAAATGCGCTTCATCGGAGAAAATGATTTTTTCCGAAAAATTGAGATCGACTTTACTTTGCTCCATTACCCATTGAACGCGTTGTTCTTTCGAAAAGCTCTCGATTTTTAATAATCGGAATAAACAGAGGTGACAGTTGTCAAATTTCAGAGTTGCCACTTGCATGAAAAAAAACTCCAATTTTAAAAAGTGCACTCTTACTGAGACACCCTATAGTTCAATTCCCAAATCGAGTCATTAATATTTTTTCCGAATCGAAAAATGTAGTTTTTTTTTTGTGATGTAATAAAAAATTTACAGTTTTCTTCCTATACTTGAGACCTTACTTCATGCCAAATTTCAGAGTTCCAGGTCAACGGGAAGTACCCTATGAATTTTGATTCCCTTGAGAGTGTCGAAATGTACGTTTTTTCCGACATAAACGCCCGTATCTTTTTCTGTCGTTAACTTAGAAATTTGATTTTTTCACAGCTTCAAGGGACCGCAGAATTGAGTATATGGTTTTAATTACAACTCGATACCTCCACGTTTTCCCGAGATAAAGGGTATTGACAGACAGACAGATAGACAGACGGATCTCGTACTATGTGTGACAAATATCCAAATCCCTACAACAATTTCAGTACGAAGAACACAAATATTCATACTTACAAACTCTTGCTTTTATGTTGTTAGAGTGATTCAAAATTCATTCGCCCTTACGGCCAAAATGCAAATCTTAGGGTAACATCAGCAGGTGAATGTGAAGGGAGTTACCTAAGTAGACGTAAGTTTTACATACGAAAACTAATTAGTATTAGTACACACGTAGTTCTTGTGCCTACTAGTCTGGGTAGATACCTTATTAGATACTCGTTAGTGAATTAAGGTGACGTTCAGTAGAGGCGGCTTACAGAAATCTTGAAACTGCCACATTCAGGGTTGCTGGTTAGTTTTAAAGAGTTACCATGATTTTGGAATGCAAAGGACGACGTAAAGCCACAAGCGAAATATTAGATAAGTACCTATCAAAAATAGGTACTTTTTACCACAACTAACACACAAGGCCTCTAGTCCCAAGCTAAGCAGAGCTTGTGTACTAAACCAATTGATAAACAAACTTACGTATATATTTCTAAATACTTACATATTATAGATGAATTACACCCAGACACAGAACAAATGATCGTGCTCATCACACAAACCTTTCTCCTGGGTGGGAATCGAACCCACGACCTCCAGCATAGCTGTCAAGGCCGTTAACAACTAGAACAACAGGCCAGTCAACTTTAAACCTCGCAAAAAGAAATACCACAGCCCCACCCAAGATTTTTTGGTTATCGGTTCTTCATAATGTATAGTCACTCTACACTAACAACAAAGCTAAAACTTGGACGTCGCTTTCTAGAAAATATCACCACCACAATTCGACCGTTTTTTCTTGCAAATAGATTTTTTTTTTTCTTTTACTCCTTATGGCAAGTCGTTCTGCCGCGGGAAAACAACCACTAAAATTTCACGGTGATATACACCGTGAAATTTTAAACCTTAATGTTACATTTTTTACCAGTAAAATATTAATCAATTCAAACTTAATTTATTGGCTTAAAACTTTGCTATTTTTGATGCTTCGTTGTTAACAGCCCAAAAGTCGCTTAGGCAATATAATTCAACGAGTAAAATACCTAACTTTAAACATTACAATTTTGAAAATTGTCGCAAGTTGTGCCTAATAATCGCTACAATGGAAACCCCCCCTTATCAAACCAAAGCAAAACTAACATGGCCGCTATAATTTGGGTACCGTGAACTGATATAATGAATATGGAACGGTCCATGTATCGTATTGGAGAACTCGAGAAGTTGTACTTAGAGCTTTTAGGTAGTAAGAACCTAAGGCCACTTGTACACGTTAAGAAAGGCGCCAGGTCTATGCAAGAATCCATATAGTTTCTACACACGACCTGTATACAAACTTACTTTTACTTTATGTGAAACTCGAAACATAGTATTTTTATGTAAAGAATCTATGTACAAAATTTCATTTTTGTATCGTGAAAAATCACAAAGTTATAAGCTTGTTATGTTACCTGGCTATCCACACAAACACAGGGTCACCAGCTTAACCGGGACTCTGAGGGGTTGTTTTGCTCTGGCAGGCAGCTATGCTCTGGCTTTTTATGCCCGCTATGACCTGCCGTGACCTGTGTTGTACTTAGTCTCGGTGGTTTCAAACTTGCGACCTTCTTTAAATATATTTGAAAATAAAAAAAAAGTGTAAAAATGATTGAAATCAATTCAGTTACTTATTCTGAGTTGAGCTTTACGAATACTGACAAATGCTTGCACTGACTGGACAGGTCCACTCAGAACTGTGTGGTTCTTTCTTCAAAAGACCATCCCAGACACTAATCTGCATGGTTCTCATATGTTTTGACCATTACTTGTTTGCTGTATGGACTTTAAAAGAGACTTTGACCCCTGAATTTGTTTCGGTGTTTCTTCTCAGGGTAGTCAGCTAGGAAACACCGGCCTCATCTAGTTAAAATTGACGAAAAAAAAATTGACGTGTAAAAGTGTTTTTGAGAACCTATTTGCAAAAATAAAATATCATTTATCATATCATTTATCATTTATTAAACTATATTAAGGTTTCGCATAATTATACTAAAAATAATGTTTTATACTTGGATCTGACCAAAACTAAAATCTTGTCTGCGCTAGACCCGACATGTGAAGTTGCTATGGTTATGGAGGGGGGCGGGGTAGATGACGGGGTGCTACGATACATTTTTGTACCTAGATTCGACCAAATTGTTATCTTGTATATGATGAATTGGTCCTATCTGCCGCAAACAAGGTGTTCCTTTGCGAGGACAAGCGCCTTCAGTTATTATTTATTCGTCGTGGCCGTATTTAAGATGTTGCTATGACATTTATGATAGGCACATTCCCAAAAAAAGAAGCTGAAAAGCTGATCCCAAAATCACACTAATATAAAGACAAAAATTTGTGCGTGTGTGTGTTTGTTCCTTCTTCACGCTTGATTGGCTGAACGGATTTGGATTTGATTTGATTTTGTTTATTTTGAGAGAGAGAGGAATGGACACATGGATCGACCACTTCCTGGAATACCACATAGGATTTTCTAAACCCATGAATATATTTCCTTGGGATATCTACTATCATACGGGCGAAGCCGCTGCCAGTAACTGGTCTAATTAATAAAACCATATTATACAGGACGGATTTTTACCATCTGAGAAATGACCAACCAACTTCTCTCGCTCTGGGTAGAGAGAGAGGGAGACTCATTTTTTTCTGACTGAAGCCACCTAACAGCCTAGAGGTCTTTAACTCTCTGTGTGTCACAGCGCGGTGTAACATTTCTGTCACAAACTAATTCTCTGCCTACCAAAATTCAAATATTTTTTCAATCGAATTTTATGTCAATGTAACTTATCTGCAACAAACCGATCTATTGGTTTAGTTAAACGTAAAAAATATAGATGACGTTTATGTCGTGTACCGACTGTCGTTTGTCGACTGATCAGGTTTAACTACCTACGTGGTTTTGAAAAAACTGTAAAAAATAGATAATCGTGATAAACACTGTGTGTTTTTGGAAAATATTCAAGGTGTGAGTGATTTTTTATGTAATTTAATACCTTCAAGGAGTTTGACTTTCTGTCGTGTTTGTACCAGAAATGTCACATTGCCTAACGTGGGTAAGTTTTTCTTTGTGAAGAGGCTGTAATCTGATTCAATTTGTTTTCCTTTCTAGAATGACTTTTCGACCTCATCGGGATGGCGAAATAGCCGAGATGTTAAATACTTACGAAGACAGTGAAGATGGCATGGAAGATGACGATGACAGTGTTGCAGATCCAAATTATCAAAATGAGAATGAGATGGTGAAAGTGCAGTTTTCTGGCGATGAAAATGAAGATGGTGAAGTAAATATTGATGAGATTATTCATAGTTTAGAAACCAGTGAACCTGATCCGTCTTCTTCTACGGCAGTGGCAACTGAATCCCAACCAACCCAATCAGCGGGACGTCCTGGAAAGCCACAAAAACTCAACCTGCGATGGAAGAAGAAGAGTCTGCTTTTGAATGAGCAACAGTTGCGTTTTCTAGGAAATCATGTCTTTGATTCACCTTCCTCGGGTTACCAGTCATTGGAATGGCACCATTGAAACTCCTATAATTCAAAAGATAATGACCGTTAAGATGTTTGAGACGATTCGTCAATTTATACATTTCAATGATAATTCCCAAAACTTGCCACGCGAACATCCGGAATTCGACAGACTGTTCAAATTTCGACCACTGGTTCAAAAATTGAACCAAACCTTTGCCAAAGTTCCTTTAGAACAATATGAACAAATATGCTCTACGAAAGCAAGAACTTAAAAAAGTATAATCCGAAAAAGCCTCACAAATTGGGCTACAAGATTTACGTTCGTAGTGGAGTCTCTGGATTTGCGTGCAATATCGAACTTGAAACTGGCTCAGAAAATTTAGTAATGCTTAACGAACCTGGTCTAGGCCCATTCGTCGATCTATCGAAAACGAAATTCAAGCAAAACGACAGAAAGGTCCAGCACAACTGGTTCCTCCAGTGGCAATCAGGCAAGATCAGACAGGACACTGGCCTGTTTGGACAGAAAAGAGGATACGCTGTAAATATCCTAATCTAACAATCTGCGAGAAATGTGGCGTTGCTCTTTATTACAATAAACAGAAAAATTGTTTTAGACGATTTCATTAAGTTACCATTTTGATGCAGTGTGACATTTCTGTCACACTCACTTTAATTCTGCTTTTCTCACATAAATAAAAAAGAAAAGTTTTTTTCCCGAAACACTTGTATTTTTATTACTTTCGATTAACATTTTTCACTACTTATTTTTAAAACTTGATATCTTGCGCTACAGGGGGTTAAGATTGAATAGGTTTCTACAAGCGTGCTCCATCGTTGGCCATAATATATCATCGCTTATATTCAGCCCCCCTAGCCAAGTTACAATCGTTTCGTTTAGTATGAACGCTTGGAGTTGCCGACGCCCCCAATTCCTTTTTTCTGACGTCATCTCACTCAACGCTCAGTCACGTGGTCAGAACAAAGGAATTGGGGGCGTGGCCAACTCCTAGCGTTCACTAGGGGGGCAAGTTAGATATTGAACAACGGCGAGCCTATCAATAATAAAAATTCCACTCCTGTACAGTTACCACCTTTCATGCGTATCACCTATATACCTACAGATTTAATGTAGCTTTACAAGACCTAAATTGAGAGAGAAAACTTAAAAACTAGTGAAGAGTGACTAAAGGTGAGTTACGTACGTGAGTACACGTGAACGCACCCACGATACAGGAGTAATTCAATGTGTGGGGCACCTTTTTCATTAATCTTATCGTACTTAAACACAATTCAAATAAATCACGTGTCCAAACTACTCATATCGCATCGTGTACGCACACCGCTTTAACTCGATAAACAATTTACTGAAATATCAACAAACTCAATTGTGTATTATAAATGGCTATTTCAATGACTCACTATTATTCAAAATGGAAACAATTGGGATACAAATACAATTACACTTACGTTTATAGTGCAGTTTATCAAACAGTAATTTTCAGTGATCTGATCACAACACAACGCCTTATAGTAAATAATAAAATATGGGTCTCATAAGTACATACATAACATTGGTGTGCTTTCTGATAACAGCACATTTCTACATGGTAAAGGAAGTGTTAGATAAAACTGAATTGGAGATATACGTACAAGAATCAATCCCAAACGATAACCTCCAGAAGCTCAAATTACATTACCACGTAACACCCCCCATCGGCTGGATGAACGCACCAAATGGATTTATATTTTACAAAGATCAATACCACCTGTTCTACCAATTCTACCCCTACGACACGCAGTGGGGACCTATGCACTGGGGTCACGTAGTGAGTCCTGACCTGGTTACCTGGAGACTACTTCCTACGGCATTGCGTCCTGGAAATGAACAGTGTTTTTCTGGTAGTGCTACTGAAAATGAAGGTATCCTGATCCTGTTCTACACAGCACACGAGCCAAGTAATAGACCTCCTTACTACATAGAATCACAGAATATGGCATTCAGTTTTGATGGCATAAATTTTCAAAAGTATAAACACAATCCAGTTTCGTTATATGCTCCTAAAGGCAGCGTCGAGTTTCGAGACCCTAAAATATGGAAGAACGGTAACTACTGGTATGTCGTCCTTGGGAGCAAATCTGCAGATTACAAGGGCATGGCACTTCTGTATAGATCCAAGAACATGACCTCATGGCAGTTTAAGAGCGTTCTTGCGAAGTCCTGTGGTCAAGTTGGTCATATGTGGGAGAATCCAGACTTTTTCGAAATAAACGGAAAGTTCATTCTTTTGATTTCCCCAAAAGGTATCATCAATAAAGGAGACAGATTCAAGAACACATATCAAACTGGCTACGTTATTGGCAGTTTCAATTACGACACATGTATGTTCAAACCAGAGACTTACTTCCAAGAAATCGATTTCGGCCACGATTTTTACGCCACTCAAACTACTGAGCATAATGGTAAAAGGTACCTAATCGCTTGGTTTGGAATGTGGGATTCTGCTCATCCCGAAGATGCAGAAGGATGGGTAGGAGCCATGACACTCGTCAGAGAGCTGGATCTGATAGGCAGTAGACTCTTAATGAAACCTGTTGAAGCGATAACTAAACTTAGACAGAAAAACATTTTACAAGGAGAATTTAAACACAATACTATCTTGAAATTTGAGAAGACAGCTGAAATCATCGTTAACGTAAACTTGCTTATGGATATTGAATTGGAAATCGAGGGTGCTTATGGTGGTGACCAAATAACTGTGCGTTGGAATGCAACTAATGATAAAGTGATGGTGGTCAGGTCAGGAGATGTCCGCCAAGTGAAGTGGCGCCCTTTGGACGCATTTGTCTGGAGGATTTTCTTGGATGCTAGTTCTTTGGAACTTTTTTGTGGAGACGGTGAAGTGGTGTTTAGCTCAAGGATTTATCCTAGTGGTGACTGGCGAGTGATTAATAGAAGCCGTCAATCTCTATTCGTGATAGCCTACACGCTGAAGAAGAGTATGTACAAGAAGCAAGTAGAAAGTACAGATAACAGAGTGGACTCATCACTGACGAGTAAAAAAAGTAAAGGAAAAAATTTAGATTTCACTATTATGGATGTGTACTAAGAGTGTGTTAATTGGTTGTAAGTGCAGTAAATTATTTTTCCGTTCTTTGTGTTTCATTTCATCGGTACTTTATAGTTCATGATGATAGTTTTCTCTATCTGTTACTACAATATATTGTCATAGTCAAGTAAGAGTAGTTTGTATACTCGAAATAATTGCTAACCCATGCAGTAAATATTTATTCACTTGTCTGAGCAGCAAAAAACTCATGGCCAAAGTCAAGTCCTTCGAAACACACTTCTGGCAAAAACTTACAACTTCCAATATTAAAACCGGTTTACTGAGCGTTTATATAGCTGTCACCTTGTTGTGCCAGCCCCATGGGAGATATTAGGAGAAAGTGTTTTTCATTAAGCTTGAAGAAGTCATAGCACTCCCACATATATCTACGCCACCACTACCTGGATAACTTTTTCTCCTTCTTTGTCAAAACCATCCGAAGATTGTCTATAAAAAATCGCTTTAAGCGATAAGACTTCCCATTGTGACGCCCTATTAATTTTGAGTTCCTATTTTAATTTTATTTTGGGTTCACAATAATAAAGAATATACCTATCTATCTATATCCCAAGTCGGCATCAATAAATTCTCCAAGGGCATTTAAGAATTCCCAGCTGATCAAATCTGTGGATCTGTAATCGGCCTCTTTCATCTTCAGGGTCTTCAATCTTGTTTCAAAATACAACATTGGTATGTTCACCGTGCTGCTTCGATCACTAATGAAGAAAGTTCTTTATTAGTGTTCGAAGCCGTGCTGGCATACTTTAGGATCTTGAAAATCTGGTAATTGCGTCTATACGTATAGCAGAACTGGGCTCCCTTCTTACTTTTGAATTCCCATGCCTTCATTACTGAACGCTATATATTGAGTTTCATTGTATGAAATCCCATCGTCGCTTATAATATGGCCTGTGTACATTAGGACCAGAGTCATCATCTTTAACAACGGCACTACCCGAGAAACACATTTCTTCTTCGGGCAGTAAAGCTGTAGGAAGTCTCCAATCCACGAAATTTGCGCTCAACACGTGACCCCAGCGCATTTTGCCCCACTGGCTGTCGTAGGGGTATAATTGGTTGAATTGATAGTATTCTATTTTGTAGTATGAGAACCCATTGGGGTCGTTTTTCAGCCCACAGGTGGTAATGTAGTCTGTATCTGGGGTTCATTTCCGTCCTTTTCTTTTCAATGTATGATTCAAATTCTACTTTCAGATCGTTTTCTATTATCTACTTTAAGTACCTGAATGGTGTTTTTTTTTTTTTTTTTTTTTTTTTTTTTTTTTTTTTTTTTTTTTTTTTTTTTTTTTTGGGTATGTAAAATCATCCAATGACAAATCCCGCCCTTGGGTGGGGCGGGAAATAGTGTCAGACTTTTACTGACTAAAAACCTACCTTTCCGTTCCTTGCCTTTATCCTGGGGCCTGTGGTGACAGTCTCACATAACCTTTGGCCCCAGTAGGCTTCGGCCCTGCTGGACCCCTGCAGTTTGCTGACAACTCCTTGAGGCGCGCGGGAACGGTGCGCGCCGTAGACGACCTGAGCTCGGACCGGTCTGTTACCGGACGGACGGACAGCGAGCTACCCATTGCCCACCGTCCGCGAGCCCGCTCAGGTGGCAACCGAATTGAGAAGTACCATGAATAATTTTATAATAGTAATGACTGGTTGATATTAGAGTGTCATCACATGTTGTAGTTTATCTGCATAGATAGGAGGTTTTAAGGCCGATAAGATTTTTGAAGTGCTTCATTTTTGACATAATGATACGAAGTCTCGTGTCAATAAATTTGGTTATTTTCCTGTGTTTCTGTAAAATGCATTGCACGAAAAACAAGTAATACTAAAATGAAATATTTTTTTGATTAAAAACATCAAAATTGTTATTTAAATGAAGCAGTAATCAGCGTTACATATATTTGAATAAGGATGAGGGGGGGGAGGTGGGAATATCTCACTACCTATTTTTTACGCACGTAATCCAATGGCAGTGACGTCACTTTTCAGTTTGTGCATCCTTTTCCTTTTATTTCAGTTTCCCCTTCGAACAAACCTAAATGAATTCTAACGTTTTCCATTCCTTTTCTATTTCTAATCGATTTGATAAATTTTTCCATTATTTTTTTGGGGTTTTTTGAAAATTTTAATTTTTAATAATAGTATTTTTTTTTTAAATAACACATTTCTTTTACTTAAAAAACGTGTCAAGTATTCATTGAAACAAATGAAAATTTGAAAAGACAGAAAAAGAGATAGGTTTTTATTTTCTTTCATTATAATAAAATACTAAAAACAAGAAACATCATGACATTTCATTAATTAAAACTACACTAAAGGAATTATTTCTACCTTAATTATAGACATTAAATTTTTAATGTTTCTTTAATCAAGTCGGTTACCGAGTGAAGAAATGGGACTTACCGATAGACAGCACACAAGGGCCCTGGGACGAAGGCATTGAAAGATGCTGGGTAGGTTTTTAGTCAGTAAGAGTGTGACACTATCTCCCGCCCCACCCAAGGGCGGGATTTGTCATTTGATGATTTTACCTACCATAAAAAAAAAACCTAAAAGAACATACGAACACATAAATGTTGATATTCCATCCAGGTCATCGATCCACCTTGTGGAGGCCTTTCAACGCTGCGTCTTCCGGTGCGCGGTCCTCACTCCAGACCTGATGGTGAGAGTCGCAGAAATGCGATGGATGTGAAATGCATAGGACGGATCATTATGGTGACATTCGGGGGAGGCTTATGTACAACAGTTGGCGTATTTCGGCTGAAATAATGACATTCCATCCATGTTGGCGTTCCATGATGAACATTGATGTTCTAATTTTGACATTAATCTACCTAAATCGATAAGAATGTGGCCGCCTATATTTTTGCTATCATTCTTAAGTCACATCTTACAGCATCCTCTGCAATAAAAGATTAGATAAGTAATCCTAACTACTAATACACCGTTAAATTTTGGTCGTTTACAAAATTGATTTCTTTAAGTAAACGTCAGTTGATCGAGGCCAATGAACTGTAGGTAGTTAGTACGCAACGACAGACAACTCCCTACAAGGTCATTGACTCGTTTACTTAAAGAAATTAATTTCGTATATGCGTATATTAATTCGAGTTTTAGAAAAAAAGTACTTTATTTTTTAATTTTATTTTTATAAATAGTCTTTCATGTACCGAATCGATCCTCCACGGGATTAAAACGACCAAAACTTTAACGGTATATAAACGCGCAAAAGATTTTGTTTGTATTAAAAAAATTATAAGAATGCATGTTTTGAAAGCATTTGGCAAGATGATATGCCTATATTTATTTAACCCACGTATGTGTATTATAACAATAAAATAAAAAATATGCATGTTTATTTTATGTGGATGGATGAAGAGGGAGAGCTAGGCCAAATATGATATAAAAGAGAGTTAGTGATAGCGTGACGAGTGACAAGACTAAGTGGAAGAAAAAAACGTGTTGTGCCGATCCCAATACAAGGGCAGGAAGATAATGATGTAGCTACATATATAAAAGAAAGTCGTGTTAGTTACACTATTTATAACTCAAGAACGACGGAACCGATTTGGCTGAAAATTGGTGGGAAGGTAGCTTAGAACCAGTAAAAGGACATAGGATATTTTGATCCCGTTGAATAAAAGAAAACCAAAAACCTGTTCATTTATTGGTATAAGGTAAAGTAGGGTAGAGCGGGAGCGAAGCCGCGGGCAAATGCTAGTATATTAATAATAATGTTTATTTATTGCATGAAATAGATATCTGATCTATGATAACGAAATAACTACATTTAATATGCTATTTTATGTATTTTAGGATTAATAGACAGCTTAGGGAGACGTACCTAATGTTAGAAAAAAAAATGCATAACTGAAACACTCTTAAATGTTTCCAAAAACCAATGAAAAATCGAGTTATTTAAAACAAACGCAACATGTTATCCGCCGTTTTTTTGAACAAGATAAACGACATGTGCCACGCCTGTGGCGATTGTACTCGTAAAAATATAAAATATCTCGATACAAATTGTCATGTGCAAAACTAAAACACTAAACTATATTATTACCTATCTATATTTTATTGTAATTATTCTTATACATCTTTCACTGGGATAAGTGTTCATGTTTTATGTTAGTACCCAAGCATAAAGCATTGCTTTCAAACTCAATGTAAGTAGGCACTGAACTTAGCAGGCATGAAGTTGATAAATGTACAATCATTAATGTCATTAGAAAAGCAATCAAATACATGGAAATGACATCATCCCAACAAAAATTTGTAGCCAAGTTCACATCGTTCAAAGGACTTCATGTTTCAATTCGAGGTCACGTTGCGAAATCATAGCAATATAATACTAAAACAAAAAAATGGCTACAATGATGACATTGTCTACTATACACTCGATGTACAATCATTACTTAAAAATGAATAACAATTTCAAATGTTCTATACACAAGGACGTGCTAATCAAACATGAAAATGTTCAAATTGTACATGAAGCTACTAAGTTTGTTCATGATAGCTTTGGCTTGTGGCCTGAAACTAACAGTTGCAGAAAGTGCTGCTAAGACTATAGTGGAAACATATATCAACAAAAACAAACGAACTATAAAAAACAGCTACAGACTATACTACCATGTAGCTGCACCGGTCGGTTGGGTAAACTACCCTAACGGATTCTCATACTACAAAGGAGAATACAATTCTGTTCTATCAATTTTACCCCTACGACAGCCCGGGCCTCCGTTCAGGCCATGGTCCGTAGTGAGGAGGGATGGCGGGCGGTCGCCTCCTTCTGCGAAGCAGTAATGCTAGCAAAGGAGGAGGCCAACCGCATCAGGCAGAGGCAACGGTGCGCTCGCCCCAGCCGCCGCCGGGATTCCGATCCCAATTTGCGGCCACCGTAGGCGCGGGCTTGCGGACGGCGTGCAATGGGCACGCTGTCCGATCGTCCGGTAACCGACCGGACCGAGCCCAAGTCGTCGACGGCGCGTTCTGTTTCCACGCGCCTCAAGGAGCTGTCAGCACACCGAAGAGGCCCAGCCTGCAGGCAGGAAGGGTCGAAGCCTACTGGGGTCATGGGTTAACTTCCGAAAGGAATGCTCGGCCCCGGCACGATAGGCTACGAAGGAACGGGGTAGGTTTTTAGTCAGTAAGAGTCTGACACTACTTCCCGCTCCGCCCAAGGGCGGGATTTGTCATTTGATGATTTTACCTACCATAAAAAAAACCCCTACGACAGCCACCAGGGCCCAATGCACTGAGGCCACGTGGTTAGCCCGAATCTTGTAGATTGGAAACATCTTCCAACCACCTTAGTACCAGAAAAGGTACAGTGCTTCTCAGGTTGTGCTATCGTTATATCCGCACTGGGCCCGCATGGTGGGTTACGGCCCATTCCGTCTCCTAGAGAGGAGGCCTGAGTTCCAACCGTGGGAACATTAAAAGGCTGATAATGCTAATGCTCCCTCAGCGAAGCTTGCCGAGAAAGGTGACTGATTTTTGCTGCCAAATACGGTTTAATCTGTCCTAGCTCAGAGGACACCGGTGTCCTCTCACATCCACGCCACTATAGGCCTTAATTCCGATGTTTAGAGTCTACTTTTGTATGAACAAGTTGGGTAGTTGTGGATCGACGTGTTAAACAATAAAAGGTGTTACATCCGCATTGAAAATCGAAGTGACTGTGTACTACTAAAACTAGGAAAGCAGGTATATTAGTTGCAACTCGGCACAGTTGAAGTGTTTGAAGAAAATTAGTATTCTGTGTGTGCACTCCACTTTTGTTCATTAGTACGCCGGCAACTGAATCTTATTCTACTTCTGGATTCCGTGGTATGCATGATAATGGTAGCCATCAGGTTTTTTTTAATTTGATATAAATTAGTGTTCGACTGCGATCCCACCTGATGGTAAGCAGTGATGCGATCGTTGATGGTGAAGCGCACTAGTTTATTAAGAGCAGTCACTCTAGCCTTGAAGACACATGGGAAGACCGCAGCAGGCAAATTGTTCCAGTCCTTCGATATTTTTTCCATCCAATCGTCTTTATATAAGAAGTAACGCTCGGTAGATGGCCAGGGGCCTCCTTACCATGATATGTTAAAAAATCAGTCGTACGAGCGAAAAACAGTGATGGAACTAAACACCCTATATGTATAGCTAGACCCCTTCAACAGTTCGGAATAGGTCATAAAATCGATCAATTTAAGAGCTTGTGGTAGAGTTTTAAGGTGTGCTAGGTAAGGTTAAAAGCTTTTCAGCAATAGATGGCTTTATCACAAAATCACTCATAACCTCTAGGTTTTTTTTTATCGTAGTTAAAATCATCCAATGACAAATCCCGCCCTTGGGTGGGGCGGGAAATAGTGTCAGACTTTTACTGACTAAAAACCTACCCTTCCATTCATTGCCTTTGTCCCGGGGCCCGTGGTGGCATTCTCACATAACCTTTGGCCCCAGTAGGCTTCGGCCCTGCTGGACCCCTACAGTTTGCTGACAACTCCTTGAGGCGCGCTGGAACAGTGCGCGCTGTAGACGACCTGAGATAACCTCTAGGTAATAAGTATTGGATTAAGATTTTGTTCACTATGTCCCGTCTATTAGTAGAATATATTTAACTAGCTTTTGCCAGTGGCTTCGCTCCCGCTTTACCCGACACTCCCTACTATGCCCTACTCTACCATACTCTATTCTACTCAACTCTACCCTACTCTATGTCCTTCTCCTGGTTCTCAGCTACCTTCCCACCAATTTTCAGCGAATTCAGTTCAGGCATTCTTGAGTTCTTTTATATATGTAGTCTTTGTGTCGCCATTTCTTCTATGCTGCGTTGATCCGATGTGTTACGTCTCGCTCTACGTCAAAATCCAAAAATACAAATCTTTCCTCTTTATAATAACATAACATAGTATGACGCATTTCTGTACAGTTATTGTAGGTTTTTTTAAAATATGATAACTACGATGTTGTAAGATAGTCGACAATATTACAAATCACTCCAGTGATTACCAAAAACAATATAGATATCATAAACATATAATAATATAATATATATTCCACAACTATCACACACCGCCGTCTAGTCCCAAGCTAAGCAGAGCTTGTGTTATGAGTACTAGACAATTGATAGACATACTTATATAATTCTAAATAAATACATATTATAGATAAATTACACCCAGACACAGAACAAATGATCGTGCTCAACATGCAAACATTTGTCCTGGGTGGGAATCCAAACCCACGACCTCCAACATTGCAGTCAGGGCCACTAACCATTAAACGAACAGGCCAGTCGATATATATTTTACATAAAAACCTTGAAATAATAAAACATGCCTTACTTATAAATTGTTGCGCAAATCAATGTTTACCAAACTATACGAATAATCTTTTGGATTTCAATTCATCAAAAAAAACTCATTATTTTTTTGTAAATTAATCATTGTAAAGAACAAACAGTACAAATTATAAAAATGTGACGGCTCGTTCAGGATGGTTCGAGCTCTGGTCATCTACCAGGTGGGCCTACGTGGGTATCGTGCAATGAATAAAAACGGTTAGGAACTGAATCAGTTTACTTCTCAATACATTTCGGTACAATGCACTGTTATTAGGTAGGTACAAACAACAAAACGGACAGTTTCAGAACGTCTTGACTCTGCGACGGCCTGGCTGAGAGTGTCCGCTGTACTCGGCGGATTCTCCCTCTCCAAGCTCGTAGCCAAAGCGGAAACGGCTGACTCTGTCTAGGCGCGCCACCTCTATTTCTTCTAGTCGCCACTAGATGGCGTGCCTTGTTTTGTTGTCAACAAATCAACGCCGGATCCGGCAAATGTAAAATTTAAGCTTCTCTTGTTTATTGAGGAAGTTTACTCAAAATAAATACACCGTAAAATTTTAGTCGTTTTAATCCCGCGGAGGGTCGATTTGGTACACGAAATACTATCGATTTGTAAAAAAAAAATTAAATAATTAAGTACTTTTTTTTCAAAAGTCGAATTAATATACGCATACGAAATTAATTTCTTTAAGTAAACGAGTCAATGATCTTGTAAGTAGTTGTCGGTCGTTGTGTACTAACTACCTACAGTTCATTGGCCTCGCTCAGCTGACGTTTACTTAAAGATATTAATTTCGTACATGCGTAAATTAAATCGAGTTTTAAAAAGAATACTTTATATTTTAATTTTGTCTTTACAAATCGATAGTATTTCATGTACCGAATCGACCCTCCGCGGGATTAAAACGACCAAAATTTAACAGTGTATATGAAAACCTGTACTTTTGTCGAAAATCCTCAAATAGCTCCTTGCACTCTAGGTGAGGTGGGAGCGAGTGTGACTTTTACCCATCAATGTCCTTCAGTTACCTTTCTCTCGAGTTCCCACCACGCATCGGCCCTAACCTGCATTTACGGACTTCTCACACATTACAGACCAGGTCGTGTTTTAAAGGTAAACTGGCTGCCGCAGTAGTTGCCCGATTGGTTGCTGCACTGGGAGTGACGGGTTTGATTTCCGCACGGAACTGACATTTGTATGGCTTACAGATAAATTTTCAGGTCTGGGTGTCTTGTGTATGTGAGTTTACATGTTGGTGAACGCACCCACGATACAGGAGTGATTTATTATGGGCAAACATTTTCTTTTGAATATAAAAGGTTGTGCGACTTTAGTATATTATGTAAGTAAGTATTAAAACTAAGCCTGTCGGTTTTCTACCGGTTGCATTTCGGAGATTTTGCATCTGAATTGCATGACTGCATTCCGTTAAACCTGTTACACCATTGGACCACAAGACGTGCGGCGATTCGTCACCGGTAGGTACATGTTACCACCCATACGCAAAAAAACATTTTGGGAACACTTTCATTGTGCGTACAGCTACTGAGTGGAATTCCCTGCCGGAGTCTGTGTTTCCTGATAGCTTCAACTTGGGGCTGTATTTAAGTCAAAAGTGAATAGGGATACTTCTAGTCAAATGTGCTCCATCGTCAACCAAATCATTGCTCGCATCGATAATAAAAAAATTATACACATATGTTTTAATTTTAATAATACTTCTATAACCTTCAAACATTAATACATAACTTACTAATATGAGAATTTTACAACAATTATATATCACGAAATGTTTCGGAGTCATTTAACCCAAAAAGTATTCAACAAAATTTAGTAACTCCAAACACGGTACAGTAGGTGACAAATAAATTGACAAGAGATTTTTGTGGTAGAGGAAGCTCCACCACCCATAATTCCATACATTGGAAGCTTCTTCCACCACAAAATCAAGAGTTAAGTTATTTGCTGCCATCTGTACACAAACTATTCAGGAACGCTTCTCCTTAATTTATACGCTACCACATCTAGAGCTTGTGGGCTCAGATTCGTCACTTGCCAGCCTCCATCAGGATACACCCTAGAGCTAAACACCACCTCGCCTTCACCACAGAACAGCTCCAGAGATGAAGCGTCCAAAAAGATCCTCCACACTTCAGAACCCAGAGGAAGCCATTCCACTTGTCTGATATCTCCTTCCCTATCTACTACAACTTTTCGGACTTGAGGGTCCCATCGTAGAGAAACTTGACCACCACCGTTGCTGCCTTTGATTTCCAATTCAATGTTTTGGCTCAAATCACCAGTCACTAATAATTCTCCAGTCTTATCTAATTGTATAAAATCATTTTCTGCAAGCTTCCCATCCCATACTGTCTCTTCTCTCAGGCTGGTCATCGCCTCGACAGGCTTCATCAGGATACGACTGCCAACTAAATCGAGTTCTCTGAAGATAGTCATGGCTCCTGCCCACCCGTCAACATCTTCAGGATATGGGACATCCCACATTCCAAACCACGCAATCAGATATCTATTTCCATCTTGTTCAGTAGTTTGAGTCGCGTAGAAGTCATGACCGAAGTCTATTTCTTGGAAACTTACTTCTGGCACGAATTCAAAGGTTTCGTAATTGAAGCTCCCAATGATATATCCTGTTTGGTGAGTGTTTTTATATCTGTCACCTTGCGGGGTTATGCCTTGGGGAGACATCAGGAGGATGTATTTACCTTTAAGTTTGAAGAAGTCAGGACATTCCCACATATAACCCATTTCTCCTGTAGATTCTCCTATGACACTTAAGAATTCCCAGCTGATCATGTCCAAAGATCTGTAAAGCAGTACTTTACCTCTGTTATCGTCCGTCTTACTTCCAATCACAACATACCAGTAGTCTCCGTGCTTCCATACTTTAGGATCGCGGAAATCTGGGGATCCGTTGGGTGCACTTGGTAGAACTGGGTTACCTTCATACTTGTCGAATACCACGCCATCATCACTGAATGCCAAATACTGAGTTTCATTATGAAAAGGTTCTTCATCCAAATTTATGTGGGCCGTGTACATTAGGACCAGTTGGTCATCTTTAACGACAGCACTACCAGAAAAACACTGTTCCTCTTCAGGCAATAATGCTGTTGGAAGTTGTCTCCAATCCACGAGATTTGGGCTCACCACGTGACCCCAGTGCATAGGGCCCCACCTGCTATCGTAGGGGTAAAATTGGTAGAACAGATGGTATTCACCTTTGTAGTATGAGAATCCATTAGGGTCGTTCATCCAGCCCACAGGGGGCGCTACGTGGTAGTGTAGTCTGTACCTGGGGTTGATTTCTGTCTTTTTCTCTTCAATGTATGCTTCTAATTCTGCGATTGCATCACTTTCCTTAAACGATTTCAGGTGAACGGTGGCCACCAAAGTAAAGAACACAACGAAAAATTTTAGAAGAATCATGGTTGATTGATATATCATCTTGTGTGGCAATCTGTTTATATACTAGTCTCTTGGATAATGATAAGATATTTCAAGTGTTTTTTATTGATAAATGATGATATAACTAACGATTTTATCTCGTTTCAGTGACGTTGATGATATCTGTGTTGGTCTGAGATGAATATGTTGCAACTTTGTGATAACTAGATATCATTGTGTGCAATAAAATAACAAGGCGTAGTATTTAATATTATGTATTATGTCTCGTAAGATGTGTACAAATGAAATACGCAATTGATTGAAGTAAAAGTCGAGATAACACAAGCCGTGTTGCCTAGCTACGTACTTATGACGTAGCAGAGAGTTTGCAAGCGGCTCTCGATCAAACGTAGATGCGGACTTACAGACAACAAGAATTGGATAGCTCACCGTCCGGTCGTCCGATAAGGACCAACCCGACTCGATGGCACTTTGTGTTCCACGCGCGTCAGTAGACCAGACGAGAATAGTTATAACGGTTACCGCGGCCCTGGAATGCGTGGGGCAACTGAAGGCACATACGAGGGTGCGTTTTTAAGTTCGCGGAATGGGAACGTAGGTGATAAAAATAAGTCATTATCGGGGTAGCCACGACTTTAGCCACTCAATATTAGTATAAATACCAGGTTTTATCTTAATTGGGTCATTAGTCAAAATTGGCCGAAACTTTTGCCGAAACCGAAACTGATTTCGGAAGCTGTCGGGCACACTCACCTACCTTCGTTTCTCGCGGCAACGCTTTGGCGGACGCTGGCGGCGGGTGTTCGGGAATTGTCGTACGCCGTTCGGATAGCTCTGTAGCAAAAAAGCTTAGTCAGTGCGTTACCAAAGTATTAAGTAGTATAATTTCAAAATACCAATACTTAGTATTTGATGAAACAGTAACAATTAGTGATTTGATTATTGAAAACCGATAAACATTTTGCTATGAGAACTTATATTACTTAGTTACTAGAATATTAATGCTTTGCTTGCGAAACGTGATACGTCATGTACCGACGACTGTCTTAATTGAGATCAGCAAGGCATGTCCTTACACCTCCCCTGAAAAAGATCGACTACCCCCTTTCCCTCGTTAGGGAGAAAAAAAAGTACAATAATAAGTCTATAAATTAAAAAAAAACATATTACTCCATATACAACATTAAATTTTAGTCGTTTAATCCCGTGGAGGGTCGATCAGGTACATGAAACACTATTGATTTGTAAACATAAAATTAAAAAATAAAGTACTTTTTTTCTAAAACTCGAAGTAATATACGCACTTGCGAAATAGAAGTACGATACGACTACATGCAAAAAGCAAAGTTAGTAGAAATCTCTATTCCAGGACAATACGTTTCACCGAAAACTTTGTTGATAGAAAACATTGTATGTACTTAGATATCTGGGTCCATAGGAAGCACTGTTTAGCAGAGATATCTGTTCATATACAGCACTTCTTGCCGTAATCTAGGTTTATAGAAACCACTGTTTCCAAATACTTTTTTTTAAGGTGAGATATCAGCCAGTGACTTCTTCCGCTCTGGGTGGAGTGGGAAGGCGTGCCAGACTTTTACTGACTAAAATCACACCTTTGTTGCCCTTTGCGTTCTAAGACCACGGGTTTCCGAAAATGGCCGCATCAGCCCCGTTGGGCCCCTAAGGTTTGCTGACTTGTTCTTAATTCTTTATTATATTCTTTGTTGTATTATTCTTTGTGTGTTGTGTCCCAGCAAACCTTTGAGTTATAGAGAGAAAACATATTCGAGGGTAGGATCCAGTGCACAATATCATTCTACATAACTAAGTCTAATACAGGTATAATTATATTATACATACTATTCATATACTAAATACTCTAATATTATGACAAAAATGAAAGGAAGTGCTCTTTAAGTTTCCTTTTGAAGACATCCAGAGAAGGGCTGTCGCGAAGAGAGTGAGGCAGAGAGTTCCAGAGACGCACTGCAGTTACAGAAAAGGAGCCATCGTAGCGGCTAGAAGTATGACGCGGAGTACGAAAGAGAAGAGAAGAGGTGGTGCGACAGAGTTTACCCCTCGGGACGAGGTACTCAAGCGTTCACGAAGGTATTGAGGAGTATTAGGATTGTGTAGGATTGTATATAGGACAAACTGCAACAAAGTTTTTCAATAATTTAATGATTTGTATATTTTTTGGAAACAATAAATTTATTATTATTCCCTTTATTAATTATTTATACATGTCTTTTATAATTTTTAAATATTTCCTAAAAAACGTATAAAAAAACATTTAAAAATATAAAAAACAGTAGTCCGCCGGTGTCGGGAGCAGGGTCCAAGCTACCGGTGGTTAGGGCTCCAGAGACAGGAACCTCCTCACAATGCGAGCCGTATCGAGGAGTACTGCCTTCTGTATCAGGCCCTTGATCCAACCACGCAACGGTAGCTTCGACAGATGGTCGTCGAAGCTTTTGGCTATAAGGCCGTTGGCAGTCACGACAATCGGCACAATGACAGCCGTGTCCACATTCCACATGTCGACAACCTCGTGTGCTAAGTCGAGATATTTGATTTGTTTCTCTTTCTCAGCTTTCACGAGATTCTCGTCATGTGGGATGGTGACATCGACTATCATTGCGCGGCGCGCTAATCGGTCTATCACCACTATATCCGGCTTATTGGCTACAATAGTCCGGTCAGTGATGATAGACCGATCCCAGTACAACGTGGCATGGTCATTTTCGAGAACTGGGTCGGGCACATACCTGTAATACGGTACCTCAGAATCCACTAGGTTGTACTTCAAAGCAAGTTGCTGGTGAATAATCCTGGCTACTTGGTTATGTCTGTGCAAATACTCGCCGTTAGCCAGACGAGAACAACCAGAGATAATATGTCTGATGGACTCACCCGGTCGATGGCATGCCCGACACACGTCAACCGTCCCGTCCTTCATAATATGTCTCCGGTAGTTGTTCGTTAGAATAACTTCGTCCATAATCGCACATACAAAACCTTCAGTTTCTCCTAAGAGGTCACTGAAACGTAACCAGGCCACGGACGCCCTGAAATCTACATCGGGCTCATGAAGAGCCCGGTAAAAGCGTCCATGGAGCTCCTTGCCTTTCCATACTTCCTTGCGGTCATCAGTAGTAAGTACCACAGGTTTGCGCCAGTTCTCTTTAGCCATGGACAACGGGGTGAGTCCCTTATCCACTGTGACCACATCGCGGTGCATACCCACGTCGGTCTTGAGAAAATATTCTCTGAGGTTGCACACCTCACGGTTGTGTAGAGTCTTTGCGTTCAAAAAGCCCCGACCTCCACACTTCCGCGGGATGTACAGTCTCATCACCGATGATCGTGGGTGATGCATCCGATTTGCGGTCAGCAATGTACGGACCCGCCTATCCAGGGCGTCTAGCTCGGTCTGAGTCCATTTGAGTATGCCAAAAGAGTACATTAAAATCGGCATGACCCAACCGTTGAAATAAGGTGCGCTTATTTCCCCCTGATAGAAGGCTGGTTAAAACCTTCCTCAGGCGTCCAAAGAAACGCTCCTTCAACGTTTGTTATTATTATTATTATTATTATTATTTATTAAATAGAATATGTATATCTCGACGACGCCGAATCGGCAGCCACCTTAATCCTTTCGAAACTCCGACACATGGTCGTATTTGCGGAGGCCAAAAATAAAGCGGATGCACAAAGTCTGCAAGCCAGCACCTGCCGAGGCTGCTAGTCAGGGGTCGGGCTCGCGAAGGTAAAGTCATGAGGATATCCGATTCCCTCACAAGTGCAGTCGTCTCCTTCGCTATCATTAGGGCTTGGCAAAAGGAGGCGGCTGTCTGCATTTCCTCCTCGCTCTGGATCATGGTCTGAACGCCTGAGAGCCTGGCGCGAGAGGTTGGTGCCGCCGATCGTTTTCACGAAGACAGGGCACAGTGGCAGAAACCTGTTTTTATTGTGAACACTTGCCAGAACTAGAAAAGCAAAATTAAGTTACATACTACATAATTAATAGTTTATTCTCCAATAATAGTTAATTTTCCGCTTTCTATGAACAAAGTTTACGGCAAAAAGTGCTGCCTATGAACAGAGATACCTGCAAACAATGTTTTCTATCAACAAAGTTTTCGGCGAAACGAGCTGTCTTGGAATAGGGATTTCTATCAACTTTGCTTTCGGTATGTAGTCGTATCGTATACGCGTGTTTCTATCTTAGGTTCCACGCTCCTAATAATTATCTGAAGTTTTTTTTTTATGGTTCCATTCCGTGCAAAAAAAAGAAGCCGTGTTGGTAATTCAGTACTGTAGCTATATATATAAAAGCAGTAAGATTCTTTTATTCATTTTTATTAGTCAACCTACTGAGTTAGATATAATGATAGCAATAGAAGGATAAAACAAATATTATTTTGTAGGAAGGTATCAGCAGTTAGTAAATAGCAACAAACCAAACATCGTAAAAAATAAGAAGCAGAAAGGTAGTTATTATTGTTAAAGGATGAACACGTTATGTACACCTACATATATTGTAGTAAGTACCCAACACCACCTTGATTATGTTTAAGTATAGTTAAGTATATTAAGTTTGGTTAAGTTAAAAAAAAAAACCTCTTGTGAGGGAGGAAATGTAATATATTATTGTGATGTGGGTACACGAATAATAAACCAGTCTCGCATAAACTGTCGTTGGATTTGCATCGATATTCTTCACCTGTCAATTTTCTACCGTTTGCATTTCGAGGATTTTACATAACTTCATTCCGCCAGACCTGTTCCATCATCGGACTACCAGACGAACGGCGATGAGTCACTGGTAGGTATATAGTTGATATCCCACCCATACTTACGCAAAAATAGTACATTTTGATACAAGTGGGGAAAATTTATCATTGCAGCCGAGGCCAAAGTTCACCCGAGCCGCACAGGCGAGGGTGTTATGGAGCCGAGCGCTGCAGTGACAAATCTCCTCGTGTATCAAATGTCGTTTTTCAAAGATCTTCAATGGGAACATTGCGACTCATTTTTGTTCATTTTGTACTGAAGAAAATTTTCCAAAGTTACCTTACAATTTAGTTTTGATTTGATGGCAGCAGGCTATCGCAAGTATTTTTTACCTCAATCACATAATCTGGCGTCGTAGCATCTAAAGGATTCTCTTCAAATCTTTTTTACAACTATCATGAAATCAAACACTTCAGCTTCATTTATATAAATATTTTATTCACTTTGATCAACATAGTTTCATATTTATCATTCTATTGCCAATCAGTTACAAATACATCGTTTAGTAAGACATGTTCACTGTTCAACAACTCAAAACAGACTGCCTCTGTCTAAAATGACAGTTACAAACTCAATGTATCCCCACCACAAACTTACACAAACACTCGGTCAACTTGACTTTGACTAAGTAATATACATTAAGGTGTATCTATATTTAACTGCAAGTAAATATTTAATTTAAATAATTATGATACATTTATAGTTAACAAATACATAAATTCTAATACTAAAATATTATTACTAAATGTTTATAGTTCGTGTAACAACTAGCGCCATCTATCGCTTTTAGACATAAGTCAAACGATTTATGAACATTTAATTTTAAAATCATTACACAACTATCACAAATGAATAAGGGGTGCTTTTCATTCGCTACAGGCGTAGTCAACCCTGGTCAACCATGGTCGACCATGGTGCCTTCCATTCGGTCGTAGTCGGAGCCCGTTACGAGTCGTTTTCAACTGGTTTTCGAGGAGGCAGTGGAGCTGTCATTTGAAATGTCGTCTGCATGTCGCCTAAGTTTTGTTGTCAAATAAACCAATAAAACGGATTTATTACTTTCTGCTGATATCGACACCCGATTACCTGTGTTTTGTGTGTTACCACGGTTTTTGCCGTAGTACGAGATAGTCGACCATAGTTGACCAGAGCGACGAAAGGAAGGCACTTGTGTGCGACCATGGTCGACCATGGTTGACTACCGCACCGAATGAAAAGCACCCAAGTTAGTTAATAATAGGTGTACTTTATTTCCCGCGCATAACCTTTGCAGATTGAAGGAGAAGCAAAGGTATGGTACCGTATACATCCTAATATTAAAAATATAAACAATCAAATATTTTTGAATTTAGAACACAGATAATTTTATTGTTAATTTGTTGATATTAACGAATTATTGCTTACGTAATCATGTCTGTTTATTATATTCTGTTCAAAAACACAATTTAAATTTTCATTAATATCGAACCAAATCGTAGTGCGATAAGAGGCAATTTTCGAGTACGTGTATTGAAAAAAAGTTTTGGGAACACATTCATTGTGCGTACAGCTAATGAGTGGAATTCCCTGCCAGAGTCTGTCTCCTGATAACTTTTTGGGGGTATTGGAACAGAGAGTAAAGTCCCACATACCTCCATTGAAAGGGGAGGATCCTCCGACCAGACGGGTGTTATGTCTGGTGGGCTATTGCCCGATAGATGATTTCGGGTTTGTTCTATATGTTCCAATCGCGCCGCAAATCTTACTTGCGCGATCCAGGGTTAGTTCATTTGTGACGACATAGATGTCGCTACATCACTCCCCTCCGGAGATCGGAGATCGATGGTTCTTGATGCTTCTTGATGAGTCGTGTGATGCGTGCCAGGCCAATGGAGGTTGGTTCCAGTGAGTCGGAACCGGATTCCGCATAGTTCTCGGTGAGTCGGAACTGTCTGCGGTGATGCCCCAGTGAGTCGGGGTGGTGCTATCCCAGTGAGTCGGGATATGATGCTGCAGGCTCCAGTGAGTCGGAGTATTGCGGCTGGCTCCAGTGAGTCGGAACCGGATTCCGCATAGTTCTCGGTGAGTCGGAACTGTCTGCGGTGATGCCCCAGTGAGTCGGGGTGGTGCTATCCCAGTGAGTCGGGATACGATGCTGCAGGCTCCAGTGAGTCGGAGTAGTGCGGCTGGCTCCAGTGAGTCGGAGCGGTGCTGTGCGACGTAGGGCTTGACTGCTGTCGTCGACCAGGAGAGGTTCTTCAATACTCTTCATGTGACTGGCCGAAGGTGCAAGTGCTTAGCCAAGGTCGCTGATGAGGCTGAGGGTGATGACCAGGTATGACCAAGTAGGCATGCTGGTGGTCAGGCTACCCATATAGCCGTGGGTGCTGGCTGTATGGCTCGCTGCTCGAAAGCTTGAGGAAGTGATGATGACGTCACGAGGTAGTTGCTGCACGAAGGCTGCGCTGACGTTCTTTGTCGAGGGTCACCAGTTTGGGGGTAATGGAACAGAGAGTAAAGTCCCACATACCTCCATTGAAAAGGGAGGATCCTCCGACCAGACAGTTGTTATATCTGGTGGGCTACTGCCCGATAGATGATTTCGGGTTTGTTCTATATGTTCCAATCGCGCCGCAAATCTTACTTGCGCGATGCAGGGTTAGTTCATTTGTGACGACATAGATGTCGCTACAACTTCAACCTAGGGGGTATTTACTCGTAAGTCAAGAGTGAATAGGGGTACTTCTAGTCAAGTGCGCTCCACCGTCGGCCACATCATCACTTACCATTAGGTGAAATAGTGGTCAAGCGCGAGTTTATTAATAATAAAAGAAATTAAATTTAGTATAATGTAAGACAGACAATTTGGAAATGGAGCTATTATAATTTGACCATATGTAAAAAAATAAAATTAAAGAAATTATACACATTTGTTTTAATTTTGATAATATTTTCACAACCTTCAAACATTAATAACTTACTAATATGAGAATTTTGCAAAAATTATATAACAAAATGATTCCGAATCATTTTGTTATATAATTTTTGCAAAATTCATTTAACCCAAAAACTAGAAAAAAGTAAAAAAAACTTTTTATTGCCGGATGAATGCGCAAAAGGCGAATAACAATAAAGTCAGTATAAAACTTTGTGAGAAATATCCGCCACATCCGCACAAAACAGCCCAGCACTCAGAATGCGACAAGTCTAAAAAAATTTGTAACTCTCTTCACGATACAGTAGGCGGCAAATAACTTGACTAGAGATTTTCGTCACAAGCACGTCAAGAATGTATGGAATTATGGGTGGTGGGAGCTTCCTCCACCACAAAATCTTGAGTCAAGCTATTTCCTGCCATCTGTACACAAACTATTCAGGAACGCTTCTCCTTAATTTATAAGCTACCACATCTAGAGCTTGTGGGCTCAGATTCGTCACTTGCCAGCCTCCATCAGGATACACCCTAGAGCTAAACACCACCTCGCCTTCACCACAGAACAGCTCCAGAGATGAAGCATCCAAAAAGATTCTCCACACTTCAGAACCCAGAGGAAGCCAGTCCACTTGTCTGATATCTCCTTCCCTATCTACCACAACTTTACGGACTTGAGGATCCCATCGCAAAGAAACATGACCACCACCATTGCTGCCTTTGATTTCCAATTCAATGTTTTGGCTCAAATCACCAGTCACTAATAATTCTCCAGTCTTATCCAATTGTATAACATCATTTTCTGCAAGCTTCCCATCCCATACTGTCTCTTCTCTCAGGCTAGTCATCGCTTCGACAGGTTTCATCAGGATACGATTGCCAACCAAATCGAGTTCTCTGAAGATAGTCATGGCTCCTGCCCACCCGTCGACGTCTTCAGGATATGGGACTTCCCACATTCCTAACCACGAAATCAGATATCTATTTCCATCTTGTTCAGTAGTTTGAGCCGCGTAGAAGTCATGACCGAAGTCTAGTTCTTGGAAACTTACTTCTGGCACGAATTCAAAGGTTTCGTAACTGAAGCTCCCAATGATATATCCGGTTTGGTGAGTGTTTTTATATCTGTCACCTTGCGGGGTTATGCCTTGGGGAGATATCAGGAGGATGTGTTTACCTTTAAGTTCGAAGAAGTCAGGACATTCCCACATATATCCCCATTCTCCTGTAGATTCTCCCATGACACTTAAGAATTCCCAGCTTTTCATGTCCAAAGATCTGTAAAGCAGTACTTCACCTCTGTGATCGTCCGTCTTACTTCCAATCACAACATACCAGTGGTCTCCGTGCTTCCATACTTTAGGATCGCGGAAATCTGGGGATCCGTTGGGTGCTCTTGGTATAACTGGATTACCTTCATACTTGTCGAATACCACGCCATCATCACTGAATGCCAAATACTGAGTTTGATTATGATAGGGTTCTTCATTCAACTCTATGTGAGCCGTGTACATTAGGACCAGTTGGTCATCTTTAACGACAGCACTACCAGAAAAACACATTTCCTCTTCAGGCAGTAAGGCTGTCGGAAGTTGTCTCCAATCCACGAGATTTGGGCTCACCACGTGACCCCAGTGCATAGGGCCCCACCTGCTGTCGTAGGGGTAAAATTGGTAGAACAGATGGTATTCATCTTTGTAGTATGAGAATCCATTGGGGTCGTTCAACCAGCCTACAGGGGGTGCCACGTGGTAGTGTAGTCTGTACCTGGGGTTGATATCTGCCCTTTTTTCTTCAATGTAGGCTTCTAATTCTGCTATAGCATCACTTTGCTTAAATGATTTCAAGTGTACAGTGGTGACCAAAGTGAGGAAGACCACGAAAAACTTTATAAGAATCATGGTTGATTGTTAAAACATTCGGTGTGGTAATCTGTTTATATACTAGTTTTTTGGATGACGATAAGATATTTTATTAATGATAAGTGTTTTGTTATTGATAAATGATGATTTAACTTAAGATTTTATCTTGTTACAGTGAAGTTGTTGATGTCTTTGTGGGTTTGCGATTAATACTCGTATGTTGCAACTTTGTGATAACTAGATCTCGATTGAATAAGGCGTAGTGTTTAATATGTCTTGTAAGATGTGTACAATAAAATACGCAACAAAGGCCGTGTTACCTACCTACGTACTTATGACGTAGCAGAGAGTTTGCAAGCGGCTCTCGATCAAACGTAGGTGCGGACTTACAGACAACAAGAATTGGATAGCTCACCGTGCGGTCGTCCGATAAGGACCAACCCGACTCGATGGCACTTTGTGTTCCACGCGCGTCAGTAGACCAGACGAGAATAGTTATAACGGTTACCGCGGCCCTGGAATGCGTGGGGCAACTGAAGGCACATAGGTCAATTTTAATGAGTAAAATTCTGACACTCCCTCTCACTCCACGCAAAGTGAGAGTACTTGATGATTTCTTATCTCAAAAAACGTTAAGACAAAGGTACTTTGTATACTTAGTTATAGCAGTTACACTCACGCTTAGCCAGTGACGTCTGAATCTGAGGTAATATCTCTCTCTATTAAGTATAGGAGACCGATCAATCATCAATGGCCTTATCAGAAGGCTTAAAGTCACCCAAAGGGTGTATCGTGACACCTCGGCGCTGCGTTTTCTTGTGTTTTCGCATCAGGTATGAAGATATCCACAGGAAAGTCAAGGCTACCGACATAGCCTAAATAATAGTCAAACTTAAGAGGCAGTGGGCAGGGCACATTGCTCGCAGAACTGATGGTCCATGGGGCCGAAAGATTCTGGAGTGACAACCACGGCCGGGAAGACGTGTGCCCTTCCACAAGGTAGAACGATGACCTAGTGACATTGACGGGAATCTAATGGATGCAAGATGCACAGGATAGTTCGTTGTCCCGACACTTGTGGGAGGCTATGTCCAACTGAGGACTTCATTCGGCTGAAATGATGATGATGAGAACAAAAAGAAACTAAGGCAACGCGAGAACGGGGTGGGTTTTTGGTGAGTAAAAGTCTGACACTATCTCCTGCTCCGCCAAAGGGCGGGAGATATCATTGGATAACTTTTATCCGCCGAAAAAAAAGCCTTGTTTCCTGTAGTGTCCATATCCACATTTCCCCTTATCGTTACACCACCAGGCATACGGCCGTACGCCTGGTGGTTTAACGATAGTCAGTCAGTAGTCAGTTCAATTCCAAAATTGAGTCTCAAAAAAAGTTTTTTTTTTCGTGACGTAACAGTAAATATGCCGTTTTCAGATTTATTCCTATATCTGTACTATGAGACCTTGCTTTATGCTAAATTTCAGGATTTTGCGTCAACGGGAAGTACCCTGTGAATTTTTATTGATGATTAAGAGTGTCGAAATATACTTTTCTTACGACATAAACGGCCATATCTTTTTTTTCGTTAACTTACAAGTTTAATTTTTCCAAAGCATCAAGGGACCGCAGAATAGAGTATATGGTTTTAATTTCAATTCGATACCTCCACGTGTTCTCATGATATAGGGTCTTGACAGACAGACAGACAGACGGGCGGAAAACAAAGTGATCCTATAAGGGTTTTTTTTATGGTAGGTAAAATCAACCAATGACAAATCCCGCCCTTGGATGGAGCGGGAAGTAGTGTCAGACTCTTACTGACTAAAAACCTACCCCGTTCCTTCGTTGTCTATAGTGCCGGGGCTGAGCCTTCCTCTCAGAAAACGGCCCTTGATCCCAGCAGGCTTCGACCCTGCCTGCCTGCAGCTAGCAGGCTGGGCCTCTACGGTTTGCTGACAGCTCCTTGAGGCGCGCGGGAACAGAACGCGCCGTCGACGACTTGGGCTCGTTCCGGTCGGTTACCGGACGATCGGACAGCGTGCTACCCATTGCACGCCGTCCGGAAGCCCGCACCTACGGTGGCCGGAAATCGGGATCGGAATCCCGGCGGCGGCTGGGGCGAGCGCCCCGTTGCCTCTGCCTGATGTGGTCGGCCTCCTCCTTTGCTAGCATTACTGCTTCGCAGAAGGAGGCGACCGCCTGCCATCCCTCCTCACTACGGACCATGGCCTGAACCAAGGCCCGGCGAGAGAGATCGCTGCCGCCGATCGCCCCCACGAGGACACGGCGATGCTCCGTCCAGGCGGGGCAAACCTCAACAGTATGCTCCACCGTGCTGAAGGCGGGCTGAAGTAGCAAGCTTATAACCTGATTAGCCAAAAAGAATGTCATAATGGCAATCTCCAATTCGGAGTGTTCGACGGGATTTTTTCGATTAATGGCTGAACTCTGGCTTTTCTAATTATTTAGTTGTATTATAGCAGATTTTGTAGTGTTAAATTGATGTTGTTTTGTGTGTACACAGCTGGAAAATATATGGAATCATTGAAACAGGCGCGATCTCGGTAAAATGGAGCTGAGAATATTATTGTAGTATTGAAATGTAAGCATGACGTTAGGTGGCAGATGGTAACAACAGTTCGTTGCAACTGGGGTTGCCATCATTTTTTCAACAAAATATAGTATTTTTCAAACTAAGGTATAAAACGTATAGTACACTTCGAAAAATATAGTATTTTATGGAAAAAGCAAAAAATAGACAAAAAATATTATTTGTTATTTAGGTTTTTTAAAACTACTTGTTTGCACTTCTTGCAATTTTTTAACTATTTAAATTCTAAAATAAAAGTGAAATAAAACTTGAAGTAATATACGAAATTATTTTTCCTCTATCTACTACAGCAAAACGCGGATATATCAATAGTTTTAGAATATTAGCATTTTTATTTTAATGATTATCAATTCTGATAAAGATAATCTTTTGCGAAATTGATCTAGATCCCTCACTAACTGCGGTAGATTACGATCGGGTAACTAAATATATCGCAGAATGCGATAATGCAAAAGTGCAACGCTTTCGATTTTTAACACTGATAGATAATATTTTCCAAATTTCACCTAGATCCTTCACTAATACCTCTGCGGTAGATTACGATCGGGTATCTAAATATATCGCAGAATGCGATAATGTAAAAATGCAACGCTTTCGATTTTTAACACTGATAGATAATATTTTCCAAATTTCATCTAGCTCCTTCATTGTATGGCAATGCTCAATCTCTGACCGAGGTAAAAGCCAGCCCTTGGGTCACGCGAAGTGTCAACTAAACGTTTGGAAAGTTCTTTAAAAAGTGCATGTGCACTCGGACCCCACGGCCCAAGAGTTTCAACCCCAAACGGCTCAAAAATATAACTGCCGACGAGGTTGTTATATTTCCGCCGCTTGAGGTTCTCCGCTGCCGCAGCAGCAGCACCAGCACAGCACGATGAGCTAGGAAGATGGGATGGCGCAAGAGTGTCGACACAGGTAGCGTCCCACACTAAAGGTCTACCCATCTTCCACGGAAATAAAGACATACCATCCGGTCTCTTACCATCGTCGCGTGCCAGGCCATGAGGTTCCAAAACAGCCGGGACGCCGACGGTGACAAGGGCTCGTCGGATAATGTCGTTAATATTCGCGTGCCGCGGTATGCGTCCCGCGCTTCGACAGCATGACAGGCCGTGGTGACCGAGGCTGTTGACAACTTCGCCACAGTGGCAGCGATGAGGAGAACAGCAAGGAGCGCCAAGGCGTAGGGCAACAGCTAGGCGGAAAGTAGTATCGTCGAACAAGGTGCCAATATTCGACGACGGCAGTGCGTGAAGCCAAAGACCTGACTCCCAATTTCCCACAGCCAGTAGGCGCGCACGCTCCGCAGTAGTAGCAGATGTTAATATTAGGTTTTCCTGGACTACTTTGCAGAGTGGCTCATCCCACCGTCTCTGGGAAGCCGGGTTGTCGGGCGGATTTATATTCGGGCAAGTGATTTTCCAAGCATCTATAGCCTCGATGAAGCACGGCACATTGATATTAATCAGTGAGGATGATAGGATATTCCTGATTAATTTCTCAGTGCTGTGAACCGAGGATATAAAAGCTGGTAAACTAATACTAGAAATTTTGCGGACGCCGAGGCCTCCCATACGAATGGGAAGGGTAGCTTGAGTCCAAGCTCGGTCATCCATGGCTACGTTTAAAATTGATGTAAGGGTACGCCTGATAATTTGGTCCATTTTTTCCAGAAGATCGGGGTGTTTCCATAAATGAGAAGCGCGGAGAAAATATGCTAATTTAGGGCCGAAACAGCAGTACCGAATTATGGTGATGGCCGAATGCATGTTAATTTCCAACATTCTTTCCGAAATATCATTAAAATTTTGAATTTTTTCCTCAACAAAATTGGGAAAGGAATCCTCGAAAATAGGAGACCCAAGGAGACGAAGAGAGCTTCTTTCTATAATTTTAATATCAGGGGCTATTGAGTTAAATTTGGAAAGAGTCAGTTGTCTGTCAGTACTGTCAGAAAAGAATAACTCACATTTAGAGAAGTTGAGTTCAAGTCCTATTGAGTGAAGTTCATTTTTTAAGAGATGTAAATCATTCAAAACTGTGTCAGCATCGCCTCCCAGGGTACCATCATCGAGATACCAAACGTTAAATTTGGAATTTAATTGACGAATAATAGGGTGAATCGCTAAGCTGAATATCACTGGCCCGAGGGGATCGCCTTGTTGACAGCCAACAGCGGATTCCAATAGGTTGTCCCGATATAATAATTTGGAAGGTTGTCTGTAACACTGCCAAAGAAAACTAAAAATTTGGGGTACTTCTTTTTTAGATTCTGCCAGCAAGGTGTCCCTATTAACCGAATTGAATGCATTTTTAATGTCAACCTTCAGGATGACCCCTCCCAAGTTAGAATTTAGGTAGGTCGACAAGGCGTGTACGGCAGCCTCGCAGCCCCCTTTGGAGCCGAAACCTAGCTGCAGGGGCTGAAATTTTTTCGAGACGGCCTCACCATAAAATTTACAGCAAATTTTGGCTGCCATACGACGATAGGTAGTGCCCACGGCAATGGGACGGATGCCGCCATCTCTCTTGCGCAGAGCACATAGATTGGCCCCGTACAGAGTGTCGATGACGGCCTCATTAACCTTGCCTGAGAGCATTAGGTTAATCAGAGCCGAAAGCTCCTTCAAAAGCAACTCACCAGCTTCCCCGGCGCCTGAGCAGATGAGGTCCTTTAGGTGCTGAGGACTTAGGCCGTCCAGGCCGCCGGCAGAGCCACTCCGGAAAGAGCAAACGGCTGAGACAACCTCTCGACCTGTAACGGTGAGGGTATAAATATCCGAATCAGGAGGATCAGGGAAAGAAAGGCCATCCGCTGGGGCAGGGTGTTTGCTCTCCAGAGCTACTAGAGTCTCTTGAGAACACGGAGCCGTCACATCGCTACTGAAAAGAATTCTGGCTGCTCCGCTAATGTCACCTTCCCCCAATTTGGTTTCGACCAGATGGGAAATACTTCTTGAAGATGTACTTCTCTGTGACGGTAATTTAAAGCCGAAATTGTGGGACAAAATGTTACAATTTTCTTTAATTTGTGTAGTCAAAGTTTTTTTGTTTGCCAAATCTTTTCGAACATGTAATATTCTGTAGGGGAAGGTGAGAAGTTTTTCCCAAGCACTAAGCGAGTTTTCTCGGACGGCCAGGCGGACACAAGTTGCTAGATGTTGCGCTACTAGAGGCCTGGCGCCACGGGGAACTCGTTTTAAAACGGGAACAGAGTTTTTGAATTTTGTAAGGGTTTTCCAAAGTTGGTCAAAAGTAGATGTAACTGGAGTAAGTATTGCCATACAACGTGGCAATGCCGCCAGCCTTTTGGGCACACTTCCAGTCGACAGCGATGCGGAGGAGTTTTTTGACGCTATATTTTAATTAGGAGTAGCCTTTAGTGTTTAGTATTTATGTTTTTGTGTAATGTATATAATCTATTATATTTAGTTAATTTATAATAAATTTCTGTTACATTAATAAAATAAAATCAAGCTCCTTCACTAATACCTCTGCGGTAGATTACGATCGGGTATCTAAATATATCGCAGAATGCGATAATGCAAAAATGCAACGCTTTCGATTTTTAACTCTGATAAATAATATTTTTCATATTTCATCTAGATCCCTCACTAACATCTCTGCGGTAGATTACAATCGGGTACCTAAATATATCGCAGAATGCGATTGTTCAAAAACGCAACGCTTTGCAATACTTTGCATTTCCTAAAAATATTATTCTTATTTTTCATATTTTTTTCTTTCTATATTATAAATACACATTTCACTGTTTCGTCTCGGTTTTTGAGTATCTCTGAAGCGACTGGTTGATCAGACCTGTTCGCTGAGGGTGTCTCCTTTTCTTGTCTATCTTTCCTATGTGTTTAATAGTCTCACGGGTATGTAATTATTAACAGGTTTTTCAATTAACCCTGCTTCAAAAGTCCTGAGTCAATTTCCTTCGCTGACACAACCACATCTTCACAAAATCTACAAGGAAATATATCTTATCATCTCATAACGTGGTGGGATTACTTGATGAAACCTGATACCTGGTTTTAAATGAATATAAGTAAATTTTCTCATTATAGCTTGATAAGTTCATGCTCATTTTATTATGGCCATTGACGGCTCTAACACCGCTTCAAAAAATTATGACAAATATACCATCAGTAGGACGAGATGTTTTTTTTATGGGAGATAAAATCATAAAATGACAAATCCTGCACTTGGGTGGAGCGAGAAATAGTGTCAGACTCTGGCTGACTAAAAACCTACCCTGTTCGTTACCTGCCTTGGTTCCAGGGCCCTAGTATGCATTTTCATACCTTCCCAAAGCCCCAGATTAGGCTTCGATCCTACTGGACCCCTACAGTTTGCTGACAACTCCATGAAGCGCGCGGGAACAGTGCGCGCCTTAAACGCCTGTTACCGGACGGACGGACAGCGAGCTACCCATTGCCCGTCGTCTGCAAGCCCACGCAGTAGGAAGAGGTAATTCTTAAAAAAATAAAACTGTCGATTAAATAACTTTAATCTGTCCTAGCTCAGAGGACACCGGTGTCCTCTCACATCCACGCCACTATAGGCCTTAATTCCGATGTTTAGAGTCTACTTTTGTATGAACAAGTTTGGTAGTTGTGGATCTACGTGATAAACTACATCGCAATATACTTAGCCCTCGGACACTAATTGTCCTGTCTTTTATCAAATTTACCGTACCATAGTTTCCTGAAATACTTAAACCATTCACGTTTTAAAGTACATATTAGTATTATATTATATAACGGTGCTTCTATCTAATATAACTTACGCATAGTAATCCAATCACTTTTAATATTCCTAAAAACAATTTTGTCATTCATTAGAGAAACAAAAAATCATATTAATTTGGTTCATTTATTATTGGTTTTTTGCGAAGCTTGCGAAATGAACACCGCTTCCCAGAAAATATTGCGCGTCCGAAACCTCGGCCTCGTGATGTCCCACGGTTGCTACCGCCGATAATCGCGACGCGCATGTAGGTACCTAGTCTTGTAATTAGACTGTGGCATATTTTGACACGATGGGTGGTTTTGTCAAAACACATCATACTCTTTATCAAACACTAGGTATTTTGCGCCATACTAGTCATTATGGGCGGGGTGCCACGACAGAAAACCCTCCACGAGTGCCCGCAGGCTATAGTTCTCTTGCAGATACGTCCGGAGCGAAGACTAGGTATGTGGGACTTGACACTCTGTTCCGTATACCCTCCAAACTGGTGACCCCGGTGACCCTGACAAAAGAACGTCAGCGCAGCTTTCGTGCAGCTACTACTTCGTGACGTCATCATCACTTCCTCAAGCTTTCGAGAAGGGAGCCATACAGCCAGCATCCACGGCTATAAAGGGTATCCTGACCACCAGCATGCCTATCTGGTCATACCTTGTCATCATCCTCAGCCTTATCAGCGACCTTGGCTAAGCATCTGCAGCTTCGGCCAGTCACATTAAGAGCCTTGAAGAACCTCTCCTGGTCGACGACAGCAGTCCAGCCCTACGTCGCACAGCACCGCTCAGACTCACTGGAGCCAGCAGCACTACTCCGACTCACTGGCAGCACACAGCGCGAGCCGGCTGTGGCGCTGCTGGGACAGAGGCTGCGTATGCGCTTGGACTTGCTGCGCAGCAGCACGGTGGATGCGGTCGAGGCGGCACAAACCAAGAAGGTTGAACAAGCTACTGAGTTAGATTTAATGATAGCAATAGAAGGATAAAACAAATATTATTTTGTAGGAAGGTATCAGCAGTTAGTAAATAGCAACAAACCAAACATCGTAAAAAATAAGAAGCAGGAAGGTAGTTATTATTGTTAAAGGATGAACACGTTATGTACACCTACATATATTGTAGTAAGTACCCAACACCACCTTGATTAGGTTTAAGTATATTAAGTTTGGTTAAGTTAAAAAAATGTTATTTTGTTATTAAGTTAACTGAGTACCTATTTATAATATAATATATTAATAATATAATAAATAATATTCCACAACTATCACACAACGCCGTCTAGTCCCAAGCATATTAAACCAGTCTCGCATGAACTGTCGTTTGATTTGCATCCATATTCTTCACCTGTCAATTTTCTACACCTTGCATTTCGGGAACTATGCATTGGAATTGCATAACTTCATTACGCCAGACCTGTTCCGTCATCGGACTACCAGACGAACGGCGATGAGTCACCGGTAGGGACATGGTGGATATCCCACCCATACTTACGCAAAACAAGGTTATGGGAACAAATTCATTGTGCGTACAGCTAATGAGTGGAATTCCCTGCCAGAGTTTGTGTCTTCTGATAACTTCAACCTAGGGGCTATTTACTCGTAAGTCAAAAGTGAATAGTCCCTACTTCTAGTCAAGTACGCTCCACCGTCAAGCGCGAGTTTATTAATAATAAAAGAAATTAAATTTAGTATACTTAATGTAAAACTGACAATTTGGAAATGGAGCTATTATAATTTGACCATATGTAAAAAATAAAATAAAAGATATAATACACATTTATTTTAATTTTGATAATATTTTCACAACCTTCAAACATTAATAACTTACTAATATGAGAATTTTGCAAAAATTATATAACAAAATGATTCGGAATCATTTAACCCAAAAACTAGAAAAAAGTAAAACTTTTTACTGCCGGATGAATGCGCAAAAGGCGAATAACAAAGTCAGTATAAAACTTTGTGAGAAATATCCGCCACATCCGCTTAAAACAGCCCAGCACTCAGAATGCGACAAGTCTAAAAAATTTTGTAACTCTCTTCACGATACAGTAGGCGGCAAATAACTTGACTAGAGATTTTCATCAAAAGCACGTCAAAAATGTATGGAATTATGGGTGGTGGGAGCTTCCTCCACCACAAAATCTTGAGTCAAGCTTTTTGCTGCCATCTGTACACAAACTATTCAGGAACGCTTCTCCTTAATTTATAAGCTACCACATCTAGAGCTTGTGGGCTCAGATTCGTCACTTGCCAGCCTCCATCAGGATACACCCTAGAGCTAAACACCACCTCGCCTTCACCACAGAACAGCTCCAGAGATGAAGCGTCCAAAAAGATCCTCCACACTTCAGAACCCAGAGGAAGCCAGTCCACTTGTCTGATATCTCCATCCCTATCTACCACAACTTTACGGACTTGAGGATCCCATCGCAAAGAAACAAGACCACCACCGTTGCTGCCTTTGATTTCCAATTCAATGTTTTGGCTCAAATCACCAGTCACTAATAATTCTCCAGTCTTATCCAATTGTATAACATCATTTTCTGCAAGCTTCCCATCCCATACTGTCTCTTCTCTCAGGCTAGTCATCGCCTCGACAGGTTTCATCAGGATACGATTGCCAACTAAATCGAGTTCTCTGAAGATAGTCATGGCTCCTGCCCACCCGTCAACGTCTTCAGGATATGGGACTTCCCACATTCCTAACCACGAAATCAGATATCTATTTCCATCTTGTTCAGTAGTTTGAGCCGCGTAGAAGTCATGACCGAAGTCTAGTTCTTGGAAACTTACTTCTGGCACGAATTCAAAGGTTTCGTAATTGAAACTCCCGATGATATATCCCGTTTGGAAAGTGTTTTTATATCTGTCACCTTGCGGGGCTATGCCTTGGGGAGATATCAGGAGGATGTGTTTACCTTTAAGTTCGAAGAAGTCAGGACATTCCCACATATAACCCAATTCTCCTGTAGATTCTCCTACGATACTTAAGAATTCCCAGCTTTTCATGTCCAAAGATCTATAAAGCAGTACTTTACCTCGGTGATCGTCCGTCTTACTTCCAATCACAACATACCAGTAGTCTCCGTGCTTCCATACTTTAGGATCGCGGAAATCTGGGGATCCGTTGGGTGCACTTGGTAGAACTGGGTTACCTTCATACTTGTCGAATACCACGCCATCATCACTGAATGCCAAATACTGAGTTTCATTATGAAAAGGTTCTTCATCCAAATTTATGTGGGCCGTGTACATTAGGACCAGTTGGTCATCTTTAACGACAGCACTACCAGAATAACACATTTCTTCTTCAGGCAGTAAGGCTGTCGGAAGTTGTTTCCAATCCACGAGATTTGGGCTCGCCACGTGACCCCAGTGCATAGGGCCCCACCTGCTTTCGTAGGGGTGAAATTGGTAGAACAGATGGAATTCATCTTTGTAGTATGAGAATCCATTGGGGTCGTTCATCCAGCCTACAGGGGGCGCCACATGGTAGTGTAGTCTGTACCTGGGGTTGATTTCTGCCCTTTTTTCTTCAATGTATGCTTCTAATTCTGCTATTGCATCACTTTGCTTAAACGATTTCAAGTGTACAGTGGCGACCAAAGTGAGGAAGACCACGAAAAACTTTATAAGAATCATGGTTGATTGGTATATCATTCCGTGTGGTAATCTGTTTATATACTAGTTTTTTGGATGATGATAAGTTATTTTATTAATGATAAGCGTTTTGTCATTGATAAATGATGATTTAAATTAAGATTTTATCTCGTTTCAGTGACGTTATTGATGTCTGTGTGGGTTTGAGATTAATATGTAGCAACTTTGTGATAACTAGATATCATTGCGTGCAATAACATAACAAGGTATTTCATATTATTATGTCTAGTAAGATGTGTACAAATAAAATACGCAACAAAGGCCGTGTTGCCTAGCTACGTACTTATGACGTAGCAGAGAGTTTGCAAGCGTAGGTACGAACTTACAGACAACAAGAATTGGATAACTCACCGTCCGGTCGTCCGATAAGGACCAACCCGACTCGATGGCACTTTGTGTTCCACGCGCGTCAGTAGACCAGACGAGAATAGTTATAACGGTTACCGCGGCCCTGGAATGCGTGGGGCAACTGAAGGCAATAAGGTAAATTTTAATGAGTAAAATTCTGACACTCCCTCTCACTCCACGCAAAGTGAGAGTACTTGATGATTTCTTATCTCAAAAAACGTTAAGACAAAGGTACTTTGTATACTTAGTTATAGCAGTTACACTCACGCTTAGCCAGTGACGTCTGAATCTGAGGTAATATCTCTCTCTATTAAGTATATTCATAGGAGACCGATCAATCATCAATGGCCTCATCAGAAGGCTTAAAGTCACCCAAAGGGTGTATCGTGACAGCTCGGCGCTGCGTTTTCTTGCGTTTTCGCATTAGGTATGAAGGTATCCACAGGAAAGCCAAGGCTGCCGACATAGCCCAAACAAAAGTCAAACTTAAGAGGCAGTGGGCAGGGCACATTGCTCGCAGAACTGATGGTCCATGGGGCCGAAAGATTCTGGAGTGACAACCACGGCCGGGAAGACGTATGGCCTTCGACAAGGTAGAACGATGACCTATTGACATTGACGGGAATCTGATGGATGCAAGATGCACAGGATAGTACGTTGGCGCGACACTTGGGGGAGGCTATGTCCAACTGAGGACGTCATTCGGCTAAAATGATGATGATGAGAACAAAAAAGAATCCTAGCCTCATTTCCTGTCTAATGTGAAAATGAACACCAAGGCAACTCTGACATCCCTGGAACCAACGCAACGCGAGAACGGGGTGGGTTTTTGGTGAGTAAAAGTCTGACACTATCTCCTGCTCCGCCCAAGGGCGGGAGGTGTCATTGGATTATCCGCCGAAAAAAGAGCCTTGTTTCCTGTAGTGTCCATATCCACATTTCCCCTTATCGTTACACCACCAGGCGTACGGACACGCACCACCGAAATATAGTGGATATCCCACCCATATGCACAAACCGTTTAGAGAACACGTCCATTGGTCGTTGCTAAAGAGTGAAATATCCGCCAGAGTATATGTTTCCTGATAGCTGGTCTTTAAATCTAAAATTAATAGGTTACATCATCACATATCATCAGAGGTACCTCCAACAGATTGGAGGCGTGATTGCACAGACTGGAGAGTGTTGGCCTGAAATTAAGTAGATCGAAAACGGAATACTTGTTCTGCGATTTCGGCGTTCTTGCCAATCCAATACCTTTAGCTCTCGCCGGAACGCCCATACCGATGTGCTCCGACTTTCGGTACCTCGGGTCGCTCATCTAAGGAGATGGTGAGGTAGACCGAGACGTAACGCACCGGATCAACGCGGGTTGGATGAAATGGCGACAGGTCACGGATGCCTTTCAAGTTGAAGGGTAAAATCTACTAGCCCGTGATAAGGCCTGTCATACTATATGGATCAGAATGCTGGGCTATGAAAAAGACGGAAGAAAAAAGATTGCACGTAGCGGAGATGAGAATGTTGAGATGGATGTGTGGTGTGACGAGAATGGATAAAATGAGAAAAGAGTATTTTAGGGGTAGTATAAAGTGGCGCCAGTGACTGAAAAGTTGAAAGGAAATCGTTTGTCTTGATATGGTCATGGGAAGAGGAGGGATGAAACGCATGTTACTAAAAGAGTTATGAGTTTACATGTAGATGGATGGAGAGGGAGAGGGAGGCCAAAGAAGAGATCGATGGGTTATGTGAGGAGTGATATGAAAGAAAAGGGAGTTAGTGTGAGCCTGACGAGTGACAGGACAGAACGAAAGAAAAAAACGTGTTGCGCCGATCCCAAATAAAACGGGATAAGGGCAGGAAGATGATGATGATGATTGGTGTCCCTCTGTACATTTTTAATACCATAAAATTGAAGAGGTGGTTTATTTGAACGGGCTAATCCTAAAACCTACTATTTTGTTGCATGTAGCATCAGCCTTACAATGTTCCTACTGTTAGGACTCAGGCCTTCTTTCTAGGAGAGGGAATGGGCCGTAATCCACCACGCGGGCCCTGTGCAGGTTGGTGGATGTCACATGTCTTCGAATTTTTGGTTGTAAGACATGTCGGTTTCCTCACGATGTTTTCTTCACCGGTCTGAGAGCAGGAACTACTAGTATGAATTGCAAACAATTTATTTTAGTGTCGTATAGCCCATTTGACGACGAAGGCTATATTATAACAATAAGCTACGACCTACGAGAGCGGAGCAGTAACTAAAAACACGAGTGAAACCATGAAAAACCGCTAGTATTATGTAATAACGATAAGGATAAATGAGTTTGTAATCAAAAACTGGGCAAGCGCGAGTCGGACTCGCGCACTGAGGGTTCCGTACAAACTTACCTGTGTAAATAGTTCAATTCCAAAATTGAGTCTTTTTTTTCATTGAAAAAAAGTGGTTTTTTTTATTCGTGACGTAACAGTAAATTTACTTATTTCAGATTTATTCCTATATCTGTACTATAAGACCTTGCTTTATGCCAAATTTCAGGATTTTGCGTCAACGGGAAGTACCCTGTGAATTTTGATTGCTTTAAGAGTGTCGAAATATACGTTTCTTACGACATAAACGGCCATATCTTTCTGATCGTTAACTTACAAGTTTAATTTTTTCAAAGCATCAAGGGACCGCAGACTAGAGTATATGGTTTTAATTTCAACTCGATACCTCCACGTGGTCTCATGATATATGGTCTTGACAGACAGACAGACAGACGGGCGGAAAACAAAGTGATCCTATAAGGGTTCAGTTTTTCCGTTTTGAGGTACGGAACCCTATAAATGAGTTTTATTAACACTAATATATATTATGCCAATTACTCTTGATGCCCTTGATAAGCTAGATAATTAATTAAAAGATAATCACTACGTGTACCGAAAAGGTGGCTGAAGTAGCAAGCTTATAACCTGATTAGCCAAAAAGAATCTCATAATGGCAATATCCAATAATCATTCGGAATGTTCGACGGGATTTTTTCGATTAATGGCTGAACTCTGGCTTTTCTAATTATTTAGTTGTATCCTAGTAGATTTTGTGGTGTTAAATTAATGTAGTTTTGTGTCTACACAGCTGGAAAATATATGGAATCATTGAAACTGGCGCGATCTCAGTAAAATAGAGCTGAGAATATTATTGTAGTATTGAAATGTAGGCATGACGTTATGTGGCAGATGGAAACAACCGTTTGTTGCAACTTGCAACGTCCATTTTATTTGTCCTCAATTATAATCAGAGGTCGGAGTAGGTAGATTGATTTAAGGTCGTTGACGTCAAACGTAGAGGATAATATGCATATGTCTCCAAAATACCGGAACTTCATATTTATTGTGATATTTGTTCCGGATTTTTGAAATTAACACGAATTTGTGTTTAAGGTGAAAAACGTATTAATAATATCAATCTACGCTGTCAGTGTTAGCTAATGGTGAAAGAAATCAGTATTTTATACAAAAATACCTTGGAATAGTTACACCGTATTTTGTCCCTTACTGTTGAATTAGAAATGACGCTTGACAGTATGACGCTTTATTTTATTTCAGTCCATAATTCCAATCCTGGAACTTTTTCCGGTACTTCCTGCACATTATGGATAAAATGGCATGTCCATATTATAATATCTTGACGCAAGTATATAAAATCAATCTACCTACTCCGACCTCTGATTATAATATACAAATCATACTGCTAACTTATATTACTGTAGTTACTAGAATATTAATGCTTTGCTTGCGAAACGTGATATTTATGTTATTGTGTTAGTGTCCCCTGAAAAGTATCAACTAACCCCTTTCCCTCGTTAGGGAGAAAAAAAAGTACAACAATTATAAGTCTATAAATGAAAAAATATTGCTCCGTATATATTTTTTTTTTCAATATTTATAATTATTATAATATTCTATATATTTCATACGACTAGGGTTGCCCACCGTACTTTAATATACACGGTGACTGGTAATTAGTGAACGATACTTAAACCCGTGATTGTAGTAATGATAACAAACAACTTTTATTATCGGATCAAACCTGAAATCGCAAAAAAATCAGTCAAGTTCAGTACATTTTGACCAGTTAGGCGAACACAAATATACTGACCAGCAGATTTTTTTGCGATTCCAGGTTTGGACACATAGTAAAAGTTGTTTGTTATCATGACTACAATCACGTGTTTAAGTATCGTTCACTAATTACCAGTCACCCTATATAGTATTGTACTATATTTTGGTGATTATTTTCAATTAAAAATTGTTCTTTTCTATATGAAGTTAAAGTCCTGAATAAATTAGTTCCAGAAAACAGTAGCAATAACGAAAGAGTGTCGCAAAAAAGGAAAAACCAAAAACAGTTTAAAAATATAAACAGGTAAGTAAAAAAATATAGAGTTTTTTTTGATTTATATGAATTTAAAAATTGATTGTGATACAGTATAAAACTTTTATTTTAGAATTTAAATAGTTAAAAAATTGCAAGAAGTACAAACAAATATAGTTTAAAAAAAAATCTAAATAACAAATAATATCTTTGTCTATTTTTTGCTGTTTCCATAAAATACTATATTTTTTTGAAGTGTACTATATTTTTATAGCTTAGTTTGAAAAATACTATATTTTTTCGAAAAAAATTTGGCAACCCTACATACGACTGACCCTCGCATGCCCACTGCTGGGTATAGGTGATATTCGTTAAGTATAACTTTTATATCGTCATGATAAATTCTCGAACGCCTCTATCTACTACAACTACAGTTTATTCTATTCCATTCTATTCTACATTAGCATTTTTATTTTAATGATTTATCAACTCTGATAAAGATAATCTTTTGCAAAATTGATCTAGACCCCTCTCTAACATCTCTGCGGTAGATTACAATCGGGTATATAAATATATCGCAGAATGCGATAATACAAAAGTACAATGCTTTCGATTTTTAAGTCTGATAATAATCTTTTCCAAATTTTATCTAGATTCCCCGCTAATACCTCAGCGGTAGATTACAATCGTGTATCTTAATATATCGCAGACTGCGATAGTATAAAAATGCAATGCTGTCGATTTTTAACTCTGATAAATAATATTTTACAAATTTCATCTAGATCCCCCGTTAATACCTCTGCGGTAGATTACGATCGGGTATCTAAATATATCGCAGACTGCGATAATACAAAAATGCAATGCTTTCGATTTTTTACCGACTTCGAAAAGGAGGAGGTTCTATGTTCGGCTGTATGTATTTTTTTATGTATGTCACCGATATCTCGGTTAATTGTTGACCGATTTCGAATTTTTCGGTTTAGATTGAAAGATTATACTTCCGTATTGGTCCCATAAAAAATTCTTTTTGATCTGATGATGAACTTCGAAGATATACAACGAAGCTCTACGAAAAATCGAAAAAAAAGATTTTAAAATTACTTTTAATTAGTTTTTATGTAAAAATAAGTTGTAATTGTTCATTATATGATAAGATAAATGAATAAATATACAGGATTATTGTTTTCCTGTTAATACACCAAGTGAAACACTTATATTTAGGGCCGGCTGTCACCGGTAACCTAAAACCATCTGACGTCCAAATTACGGATTAAAACGGGGAAGTATTGTTTTAATTTTATTTACTATTGTTAATAATAGCACACATTATTGACCTCATCTCAGTAACACGTACTAGCAAATTTTTATTTTAAAATTTACGACAATTTTAGGACTTTGAGTTCTAATCGCTTTGTTTACATTTGAAAAAAAGGATCATAATTCCATACTTGTGTTAGTTTAGTTTATGTTTCTTCGTTAATATACTACAACAATATAGTATACGACATTTATTTTGCACTGTGTTATTTTTAAAATCATTTAAACAGTTTATTTTTTTTTTTATTATCAAGACACCCTACCCACTTTTGGAAATTATAATCTTTTGGCTAGTAAAAGCTACAAATACTCAATAAGCCATAGCTTTCTCAAACCGATTCAACAGCCTACCTCAGCCCTCTACTTCTCACTGCATTAAGTTTTCTGATTTCTTTATTTAATTCTCTTTCTTTCCATCTTTTGTTTACCTTGTCTACCTTTTGATTCTTACCGTTTCTTCATATTTATTTTCAGTCACTATTCCTAAAACTATGCCTGTGATGACCCGTAAGGCTACTGCCCAGAAAATGGACCTGAAATTGAGAACGGCCTGAACGGAACGAACTGGAGAGAGAGGAGAGTGAAAGTGAAATTAGGAACATAGTCTTGAAAAACAGAAGCCTTAAAAGGGAGCTCGTTGACATTAATCAGCAATACCAAGACATTGTTGAGGAACGCGACCAACTGCGGGTGATCACGGATGGTTTTGGGGACTGTAGTAACTTGTATGAGGAGGCTTTGGGCAAAGTTAGGGATCTACAAGATGAACTTATCTATGCTAACAGTAAAATTCTCAAACTGCAGAAAGAAAAAGAAAGCACTCAGGTTAGGGAAACTAGCCATTTATTTAGTGAATTGTTAAATTCAAAATCTGACCCTCATCCCGTACTTACTATTGACCTGACTGAAGATTCCTTATTGAATCAGAATAATAGTTTTAAAATTAGTCACAATAAATTAAAAAAATATGCAAAGACCGTTTGAAAAGTTATTAATAGTGAAACTGGTAGGAATAAAGTACGGAACACTGATTTTTTATTGCAGACTTCTCATGGTCCCTTAAACTCTAATATCGAAGTAGCCGAAGAGTTTGTGATTTTTTTCACCGATATACCCCTTAAGACAACGGAAGCTTTAAATTCCTCACCCGAGGCCTCAATTGCTTTATTGAAAGAAAACTTGCCACGCATGTCCAGCTGAATTTCAATTCAATCATATAAACGCTATGACAGATAACTGTTTTCAGGCAAATCAAAATTAAATTAACCGAAGACCTTTGGGGAATGTCTATTAAAGTATGTACATCTATTATCGAAACCGTAGCACCATACTTAGCCTTAATTTTTAATTTGTGTGTGGACCAAGGAGTTTTTCCAGATGTAATGAAATTTAGTAAAGTTATACCTCTTTTTAAATCTGGTGAGCACAATGACACCAATAATTATAGACCTGTATCCGTGTTGCCGGTTTTCAGTAAGGTATTTGAAAAAGTTATGCTCGATCAAATGCTTATTCATTTTAATACTAATGAAATCTTACACGATCAGCAGTATGGTTTCACCAAAGGGCGTTGTACGATTGACGCTGGTGTCACCTTATTAAAACACATATTTGCAGCGTGGGAAGAGGCCCAAGATGCGATAGGAATTTTCTGTGACCTCTCAAAGGCATTTGATTGTGTTAATCACGAAACCTTGCTTTTGAAGCTAGAACATTACGGGTTAGGTAAACTTGCACTAAGCTTGGTGAAATCTTATTTAAATGACAGGCAGCAGCAAGTTCAAATAAATGATGTCAATTCACGGGGTTTAAAGGTCAAAATGGGTGTACCACAAGGCTCAATATTGGGTCCTTTCCTTTTTTTGGTATATATTAATGATTTACCACATTTATTTAATAAAAAACCACATATAGTATTGTTTGCTGACGATGCGTCCTTAATTTTTAAGATCAATAGACGTTCCACTAATATTGATGACATAAACAACGCTCTACAGCAAGTCCAAAACTGGTTCACTGTTACACAAAAAACCAAGTGCATAAGATTTGCGTTACCGAATGTTAAAAGTAATGACTTGGAAATAGTATTGAACAAAGAGAAATTTTGAATTTGTCGAAAACACAGTTTTCTTGGGAATCACGCTCGACTCGAGGCTACAATGGGGTCCTCATTTAACATCACTAGCTGGACGGCTTAGTTCAGCAGCATAAAATCCGTCAATTTACTGATGTAAATACCGCGAGGCTGGTCTATTTTAGCTACTTTCATAATATCACGTCTTATGGTATTTTGCTATGGGGACGGGCTGCAGACATAGAGTCTATTTTTATTCTGCAGAAAAGAGCTATCAGAGCCATATACAATTTTCGCAGGTGCGATTCTCTAAGGGAACTGTTTAAGGATATAAACATCATGACGGTACCTTGTCAATACATTTATGAAAATATTATGTACGTTCGGAAAAATATTCATCTTTTTACTAAGATAAGTGACAGGCACAATTTTAATACTAGGAATAGGCACAAACTAGATCAACCTCGATTCAGATTGGCTAAAGTATATAATTTCTTTTATGGGGTGCTGTGTAAAATTTTATAATAAGATACCACTTGAGATTATCCAATTGAATGAATCCAAATTTAAAACATGCATTAAACGCACACTATGTAGACAAGCATATTATAAAGTGGAAGATTATATCCTCGATAAAAATGCTTGGCTAAATGCTGGTCCTGCTCCACTAACACTTTTACCTACTAATTAGATTTTTGTTTTTTTATAGTTTTATAAATATTGGAAGAGATGCTATTGCCCTTTCCGTATGTTGTTTTTTTCGAAATGGTATGATATTGGTTTAATGAAGCTTATTATTTAAAGCTTTTATTTTGTTTATTTTTCTTATTTGGAACCATTAGCATTGTAAAATGTAGAAGCACTTTTATCAAATTTTTGTGAATGTGAAGTCACGTGCGTTCTTCCCCATAGAGATCTACGCTTTGGAACGTGCAATTTAGCTTCACTTTTTTTTTTGACTGACCGACATTTTGACTATTCAATAGTGCCTGTAAATGGTCTATTTGAAATAAAAGAGTTGATTTTGATTTTGATTTATTTAATCGGTGGCTGACCAAAGGAAGAAGGGGACCCCGATACATAGAACTGATCTGATGATGAAGACAGTTTGGCTGAGGGGTACTACAACTAAAAAGTGTGAAATAAAAAACTTTTTACAAAAAAAATACAACCGACTTCAAAAACACACCAAAAAGTGCAAAATAACTTAAATTACGGAAGTCGGTGTTAAATAACGAAGAGAAACTATTATAGAAACACCTGGTAGAAATGGGTAGAAGGAGAGGTCTCAGTGACTTATAAGGTTAAATCAAAGCAACACCGTAAACATGTAGATCAAATAATGCCATTACGAAGGCACACACGGTACTCTAATCAAATTATCACAGACACAACTAATCAAATCAAAAAGTAAATAATGAAATAGTCACATGGGTCTCTGCACCAAATTCACCGGTTACGTCATCATTCCAGATCTCACACGACTCACCCGTCATACATGAGTGTCAAAGCGATTACGCAGTAGAACCGTCCACCTCCGGGGATTGGGTTAATAATAAACCAAGAAAAAGTAGTTTGGTCTCTTCGTTATTTAACACCAACTTCCGAAATTATAGTTATTTTGTACTTTCTTTTTTTTTACATTGAAGTCGGCTGTATTGTTTTTTGTAAAAAGGTTTTTTATATCACACTTTTTAGCTGTAGTGCTTGTAGTAGGTACCCGTCATCCAAACTTAAATAAATACTTTCCACCATTCGGTTTCATCATCAATCATCATGATTCAGGATTCCGTTTCTTACCTACCTCCCGGCTTCATCATCAGATCAGTTCTATGTATCCCCTCCCCTTTTTCCTTCAGTCACCGGCTACATGTATAGACAAAGCAATTTTACTTGTTACGACAGTTCTGATATGATTTTTTTGAAGAGTTTCGTTCTATATCTTCGAAGTTCATCATCATATGAAAACGATATTTTTATGGAACCAATTCTGAAGTATATTTTTTCAATCAAAACAAAAGTTTTCAAAATCGCCGACACACACGTCCACAAATGACCGAGATATCGGTGAACATACATAAAAAAAAAAACATACAGCCAAACATAGAACCTCTTCCTTTTCGAAGTCGGTTAAATAGAAGCATTATCAATATTCACTAATAATAATTAAAGTTTTTTTTTAAATGGTTCCATTCCGTGCAGAAAAAAAAGCCGTGTTGGTAATTCAGTACTGTAGGTATATATAATAAAGCAGTAAGATTATTTTATTCATTTTTATTAGTCAACCTACTGAGTTAGATATAATGATAGCAATAGAAGGATAAAACAAATATTATTTTGTAGGAAGGTATCAGCAGTTAGTAAATAGCAACAAACCAAACATCGTAAAAAAAATAAGAAGCAGGAAGGTAGTTATTATTGTTAAAGGATGAACACGTTATGTACACCTACATATATTGTAACAAAGTACCCAACACTACCTTGATTATGTTTAAGTATATTAAGTTTGGTTAAGTTAAAAAATTGTTATTTTGTTATTAAGGTAAATAAGTACCTATTTATAATATAGTCTATTAAATCAGTCTCGCATGAACTGTCGTTTGATTTACATCCATATTCTTCACCTGTAAATTTTCTACCGCTTGCATTTCGGGAATTATGTTTGGGGGTAGTGGAACAGAGAGTAAAGTCCCACATACCTCCGTTTGAAAAGGGAGGATCCTCCGACCAGACAGGTGTTATATCTGGTGGGCTACTGCCCGATAGATGATTTCGGGTTTGTTCTATATGTTCCAATCGCGCCGCGAATCTTCATTGCGCGATGCAGGATTAGTTCTTATGTGACGACATAGATGTCGCTACATCACTCCCCTCCGGAGATCGGAGATCGATGGTTCTTCTTGATGCGTCGTGATGCGTGCTGGGCCAGTGGAGGTTGGTTCCAGTGAGTCGGAACCGGATTCCGCATAGTTCTCGGTGAGTCGGAACTGTCTGCGGTGATGCCCCAGTGAGTCGGGGGTGGTGCTATCCCAGTGAGTCGGGATATGATGCTGCAGGCTCCAGTGAGTCGGAGTATTGCGGCTGGCTCCAGTGAGTCGGAGCGGTGCTGTGCGACGTAGGGCTTGACTGCTGTCGTCGACCAGGAGAGGTTCTTCAAGGCTCTTCATGTGACTGGCCGAAGGTACAGGTGCTTAGCCAAGGTCGCTGATGAGGCTGAGGGTGATGACCAGGTATGACCAAGTAGGCATGCTGGTGGTCAGGATACCCATATAGCCGTGGGTGCTGGCTGTATGGCTCGCTGCTCGAAAGCTTGAGGAAGTGATGATGACGTCACGAAGTAGTAGCTGCACGAAGGCTGCGCTGACGTTCTTTGTCGAGGGTCACCAGTTTGGGGGTAGTGGAACAGAGAGTAAAGTCCCACATACCTCCGTTTGAAAAGGGAGGATCCTCCGACCAGACAGGTGTTATATCTGGTGGGCTACTGCCCGATAGATGATTTCGGGTTTGTTCTATATGTTCCAATCGCGCCGCGAATCTTCATTGCGCGATGCAGGATTAGTTCTTATGTGACGACATAGATGTCGCTACATATGCATCGGAATTGCATAACTTCATTCCGCCAGACCTGTTCCGTCATCGGACTACCAGACGAACGGCGATGAGTCACCGGTAGGGACATGGTGGATATCCCACCCATACTTACGCAAAACAAAGTTATGGGAACAAATTCATTGTGCGTACAGCTAATGAGTGGAATTCCCTGCCAGAGTCTGTGTCTCCTGATAACTTCAATCTAGGGGGTATTTACTCGTAAGTCAAGAGTGAATAGCCCCTATACTTCTAGTCAAGTGCACTCCACCGTCAAGCGCGAGTTTATTAATAATAAAAGAAATTAAATTTAGTATAATGTAATACAGACAATTTGGAAATGGAGCTATTATAATTTGACCATATGTAAAAAATAAAATAAAAGATATTAAACACATTTATTTTAATTTTGATAATGTTTTCACAACCTTCAAACATTAATAACTTACTAATATGAGAATTTTGCAAAAATTATATAACAAAATGATTCGGAGTCATTTAACCCAAAAACTAGAAAAAAATAAAACTTTTTAGTGCCGGATGAAGGCGCAAAAGGCGAATAACAAAGTCAGTATAAAACTTTGTGAGAAATATCCGCCACATCCGCGCAAAACAGCCCAGCACTCAGAATGCGACAAGTCTAAAAAAATTTGTAACTCTCTTCACGATACAGTAGGCGGCAAATAACTTGACTAGAGATTTTCGTGGTGGTAGCTCAAGCATTTCAAAAATGTATGGAATTATGGGTGGTGGGAGCTTCCTCCACCACAAAATCTTGAGTCAAGCTATTTGCTGCCATCCGTACACAAACTATTCAGGAACGCTTCTCCTTAATTTATAAGCTACCACATCTAGAGCTTGTGGGCTCAGATTCTTCACTTGCCAGCCTCCATCAGGATACACCCTAGAGCTAAACACCACCTCGCCTTCACCACAGAACAGCTCCAGAGATGAAGCGTCCAAAAAGATCCTCCACACTTCAGAACCCAGAGGAAGCCAGTCCACTTGTCTGATATCTCCATCCCTATCTACCACAACTTTACGGACTTGAGGATCCCATCGCAAAGAAACAAGACCACCACCGTTGCTGCCTTTGATTTCCAATTCAATGTTTTGGCTCAAATCACCAGTCACTAATAATTCTCCAGTCTTATCCAATTGTATAACATCATTTTCTGCAAGCTTCCCATCCCATACTGTCTCTTCTCTCAGGCTGGTCATCGCCTCGACAGGTTTCATCAGGATACGATTGCCAACTAAATCGAGTTCTCTGAAGATAGTCATGGCTCCTGCCCACCCGTCAACGTCTTCAGGATATGGGACTTCCCACATTCCTAACCACGAAATCAGATATCTATTTCCATCTTGTTCAGTAGTTTGAGCCGCGTAGAAGTCATGACCGAAGTCTAGTTCTTGGAAACTTACTTCTGGCACGAATTCAAAGGTTTCGTAATTGAAACTCCCGATGATATATCCCGTTTGGAAAGTGTTTTTATATCTGTCACCTTGCGGGGCTATGCCTTGGGGAGATATCAGGAGGATGTGTTTACCTTTAAGTTCGAAGAAGTCAGGACATTCCCACATATAACCCAATTCTCCTGTAGATTCTCCTACGATACTTAAGAATTCCCAGCTTTTCATGTCCAAAGATCTGTAAAGCAGTACTTTACCTCTGTGATCGTCCGTCTTACTTCCAATCACAACATACCAGTAGTCTCCGTGCTTCCATACTTTAGGATCGCGGAAATCTGGGGATCCGTTGGGTGCACTTGGTAGAACTGGGTTACCTTCATACTTGTCGAATACCACGCCATCATCACTGAATGCCAAATACTGAGTTTCATTATGAAAAGGTTCTTCATCCAAATTTATGTGGGCCGTGTACATTAGGACCAGTTGGTCATCTTTAACGACAGCACTACCAGAATAACACATTTCTTCTTCAGGCAGTAAGGCTGTCGGAAGTTGTTTCCAATCCACGAGATTTGGGCTCGCCACGTGACCCCAGTGCATAGGGCCCCACCTGCTTTCGTAGGGGTGAAATTGGTAGAACAGATGGAATTCATCTTTGTAGTATGAGAATCCATTGGGGTCGTTCATCCAGCCTACAGGGGGCGCCACATGGTAGTGTAGTCTGTACCTGGGGTTGATTTCTGCCCTTTTTTCTTCAATGTATGCTTCTAATTCTGCTATTGCATCACTTTGCTTAAACGATTTCAAGTGTACAGTGGCGACCAAAGTGAGGAAGACCACGAAAAACTTTATAAGAATCATGGTTGATTGGTATATCATTCCGTGTGGTAATCTGTTTATATACTAGTTTTTTGGGTAATGATAAGATATTTTATTAATGATAAGTGTTTTGTTATTGATAAATGATGATTTAACTTAAGATTTTATCTCGTTTCAGTGACGTTGTTGATGTCTGTGTGGGTTCGAGATTAACATGTTGCAACTTTGTGATAACTAGATATCATTGTGTGCAATAACATAACAAGGCGTAGTATTTCATATTATTATGTCTTGTAAGATGTGTACAAATAAAATACGCAACAAAGGCCGTGTTGCCTAGCTACGTACTTATGACGTAGCAGAGAGTTTGCAAGCGGCTCTCGACCAAGCGTAGGTACGGACTTACAGGCAATAAGCATTGGATAGCTCAGCGTCCGGTCGTCCAGTAAGGACCAACCCGAGTCGATAGCGCCTTGTGTTCCAAGCGCGCCAGAAGGTAGACTAGGTAGGCATGGATTACTCCGGACACAGCCATATCTTCGTACATATATCCCTAAGCGGACACATATCCACTCCTTCCCTTTCATAAAAATTAAAATAACCTATATCCGAGTAACTCCGACCCACTCCGACCGAAACCGAACTGAATGACAGCATCAAACCGTGTGTTTATGAAATTAAGCAAGAAAACGCTGTAGAAAAATAAACGTAATTGACGAGTTTAAAGCGATGGAGTAGCTTTTGGGAAAGTAAAAAGTAAAGTGTACCCGCTTGAAATCAAAGAGTTTTCTGTTATTTTTTCTACTTTTTACAATAATATTTGCAACTTTTGATCGATAATTACGTGTTTATTCGTCATATGTGATTTATTCGTTTTGAGTTACATTGGAATTATTTGGAATGCCTAATTCGGTGGATCTACTTATATGTCGGAATTATCTATCTATCCCAAACCCAAACATATCGTCGCTCCTCCGCTCCTTATGGAGTGGAAGCACTTTTGTATGGAACCGCGCGTTCGCCCGCTTAACACAGCGCTGGCCGTAACAGTTACCGCAACCCTGGAATACGTAGATCAACTGAAGGCGCATAAGTGGGTTTTAGTCAGTAAAATTCTGACACTTCCTCTCGCTCCACCCAAAGCGAGAGTACTTAATAATTTCCTATCTCAAAAAAGGTTTCAATTCTCAAAAAGGTCAAAGCAATTACACTTACGCTTAGCCAGCTACATCTGGATCTCACGTAATATTACTCTCTATTAACTACATTTATAGAAGACCGATCAATAATCAATGGCCTCATCAGAAGGTTTAAAGTCACCCAAAGGGCTATGTTTGGAGTTTTCTTGCGAGATCGCATCAGGAATGAAGATATCCGCAGGAAAGCCAAGGCTGCCGACATAGCCCAAATAATAGTCAAACGTAAGAGGCAGTGGGTAGGGCACATTGCTCGTAGAACTAATGGCCAATAGAGCCGAAAGATGCTGCGTGGCCTCCCACAAGGTAGACCGATGACCTAGTGACATTCACGGGAATCTGATGGATGCAAGATGCACAGGATAGTTCATTGTTGCGACACTAGTGGGAGGTTATGTCCAACTGAGGACGTCGATCGGCTGAAATGATGATGATGAGAACAAAAAAGAATCCTAGCCTGGTTTCCTGTAGTGTCCACATCCACATATCCCCTTATCGTTACACCACCAGACGTACGGCCACGCACCACCGAAACATAGTGGACAGAACCCATACGCACAAACCATTTTGTCAACACATCCATTGGTCGTTGCTAAAGAGTGAAATTTCCTGCCGGAGTCTATGTTTCCTGATAGGTACTTCCTGGTGGTCTTTAAATCAAGAATTAATAGGTTACATCATCACTTACCATCAGCGGGCCTATAAAGTCACATGAGCAATTCATCTAGAGCAAATCATATTTCGAATTCCTAGCAGATCATAAGCAAATCTTCTAATGTTCGTAAAATGGTTGCATAAATTAGTCGAATCATACTCAATTCATTGCATATCAGAATCATATTCCTTGTAAATATTGCCGTATAAAAAAATATGATTCATATTATGATTCTACAAAAGTGACTTTTTTAGACCTGCAGAGGTAAGATAATGGTCAGGCATGAGCCCATAGTACAAGCATTATTCGCCTTTTAATGTTCCGACTGTTAGGAGAAGGAATGGGCTGTAATCCACCACGCAAACCTAGTGCGGGTTGGTGGATGTCACGTGAGCCTTCACCAAGAGGACGCCGGCGTCCGCACACCTATTGTCTTTCTATTGTGTCTCTAATTACGCGATTCAAAAGGTTAATCCTCGAGCACAGGCGTAGAGTAGCCAGCCTTTCGGTGTTTTACGGGATGCATTTTGGAGAGTGTGCGCGGGAATTGCATGACTTGATACCGCCATCTCCTTTCTATTATCGAACAACCCGGCGTACGGCGAATATCCACCCTTACGTTGTTGAAACTTCCACGGTCCGGACTAAGCGTTTTGCCTCGTCGTTTATACCGCGTACATCGAGGGACTGGAACAATTTGCCTGCTGCGGTTTTCCCGGCCAATTATAATTTAGGCGTCTTCAAGGCTAGAGTGAATAGGCTCTTAATAAACTAGTGCGCTTTACCATCGACGATTGCATCACTGCTTACCATCAGGTAGGATTGCAGTCAAGTGCTAGTTTATAAAATATAAAAAAAAAAAGTAATAATAATAATAATAGATAAAAAATATTTTTTCTACCGAAAACCGTCCACTGCTAGATGTAAACCTCTCCCCAGCGTTGCCATATCCTCTAATCTTATGATTCTCGCAGCCACCTAACTTCCTCAGGCCATCTTGTAAGATGCCTCCCAAAAACTTAGTTTTGGAAAGTCTTCCGGTACGCACGTTACTTAAAGGTTCAACAAATTCCTCAGTGTTTGCCAGAGAAAACAATGTAAACACCCCTGGGCGTATATGTAAGTATAGTAACCCTCAATGCTCTGGTCTGATATGATAATCATCCAATTTAACATCCCTCTAGATTTATAACCAACATATAGAACATACGGAGCCAAACGTAAGAAATAAGAAAAAAAATCTTGAAAAGAGATTTATTGAATTTAAAGGACAAACTTCGACACACAATAATTTCTGTAAATAAAAATGAGCAAAATGATAAAGAAATCACATCACCGAATATTAATACAAACAATTAGCTATCTTTCAGAGAAAGTACTCGTGAATTTAAAAGGATTTCCAATAAAATAAAAGTTATCCTGAAAACTAAATACCAATTACAATAATATCTCAAACTGAACAATTATTAACATTACAATAAACTACAGCATATTTTATAATATGACAGAATAAGCATAAATTTTAGATTGCGACACTTCTCTTCAACTTGTAAGCTGAAACATATACGGTTTGAGCAGCCGTATTGGTCACCCGCCAAGCCCCATTAGGGTACACTCTGGAGCTGAAGACCACTTCACCTTCACCACAAAACACCTCTATTGAACTAGCATCTAAGAAGATTCTCAAAGACTTTGAAGAGATGGGACTCCATTCTCCTTGTCTCACGTCTGTTGCAGTCGCATTATATCTCGTTAAAGAGACTTTATTAGTATTCGCATTCCATCCCAAAGTGACCACTGACTGAGTATCATTAAGACCTTGAAAATTCAAATTAAGATCTTGAGTCAAATTAAAAGTAACAATAATTTCACCTGTTTTATCAAGCGTTGAGATAATGCCATTTTGTGCCAAGGTTACGTTAGAAGCGTCTCCATCTCTAAGATTGGTTATCGCGTCAACGGGTTTCATCAAGATGCGGTTTCCTGATAGAGACAGCTCTCTGATGATCGTCATGGATCCAGCCCAGAAATCATCACGCTCCTTAAAGTCACCGTCCCATGATCCCATCCATGCGATTAAATACCTCTTTCCGTCTTTCTCCATTGTTTGAGTTGCGTAAAAATCATGGCCGTAGTCAATTTCTTGGAACGATACAGTTTCAACGAACTTGCCTGTTGTATAGTCGAAGCTTCCAATGATGTATCCTGTCTGAAACTGGTTGTGGTACCGATCACCTACTGCTTCTATACCTTGAGGAGACATTAGCAATATAAAGCGCCCGCTCAGTTCGAAGAAATCTGGACACTCCCACATATAGCCCAAGGATGTAGTATTAGATTGTCCAATTTCATTCAGGTACTCCCAGAATCCTAAGTCCAGCGACCTATACAGCAGTACTCTGCCCAGATCGTTTGCAGTCTTGCTGCCTAAGACGACGTAATAGTAGTTCCCATACTTCCACACCTTAGGGTCCCGGAAATCTCGAGAATTACTGGGTGAAAATGATATGACTGGGTTGTTCTTGTACTTGTTAAACACCACGCCGTCGTTGCTGAACGCTAAGTACTGCGTCTCGTTGGCATAATTCGTAACAGTATCTGTTTTGTGAGCAGTGTACATTAGGACTAATGTTCCATCTTTTTCAATCGCGCTGCCTGAGAATATCTGTTCATCTCCCGGTACTAATGCAATTGGCATTTGTGTCCACTCCACTAGATCCGGGCTGGTCACGTGTCCCCAGTGAATGTTACCCGTCGATGTGTTATAAGGGTAAAACTGATAAAACAGATGAAATTTGTCTTTGAAGTATGAAAATCCATTAGGATCGTTCATCCAGCCGACGGGGGGAGATACATGATAGTGTTGTCTGTACCTGCTGTTGTTGATGACGTTTGGCCTGCTGTCGTTGATGTATTTTTCCACAGCAGCCTTGGCCATTATGTCTTGAGATGTTTCTGTCAGGTCACAGGCCTGACCGGTCACGAACAAACTTAGAAGCACCACGAATAACTTTAGCACTGCCATGGTTGATAGGTAAGCTCCTGTGTGCTGAACCGCGTTTATATAATAGTGATTATGAGTGCTGATTACATGTGGAGTGCTACACGTAAAGTACTTTGTTTTAGATTGCCTACCTGTGACACATGAGTACATATATGTGATCTTGTATCGAGGTTTCATTGCTAGATTTTTTTTTAACATTGGAAGATCCTAAAGCTTCTGAGGGCTTTACTATTTTTTTAATTAATAAGATTTTTGGATCAAATAGTGTTAATATGTACTTTGAACGTACGCATACCTGTAACCATTACATTAGTGTATTGTAACTATTATAATTACGTTAAAATAAATAAATACAATTTAAAAAACCGTTCTAAAAGGTTTAGGCACGCCATAATCAGAATCAATATCAGTTTGTATGAAATTCTGTGAAGTGAATGTATGACTATCAGTGGCGAAGGGTCCATATAACACGATTCCAACCGGCTTCCCTTATGAAAATGTAATTAAAAGGTTAACGACCTTCTATGTTTGTGCCATTGTTCACTCACTTCGAATTTTTTAAACTTTTACAACATTTAAATAGCAATGCCAAAATCATAAGCCGAAAAATACCGAGTTCCCACTTCGAACAACAAAATCCCATACTACGCAACTATCTCTTTCTTTCATATGAACTAACTCCTATTACTCCAACTCGTCCCGTCTCGCTCTAACACGCAGAAAATTGAACCAAAATAACTCGCTGCCCACCGGCTTATGATGGATGTATGCAGTGCGCAGGTGCAAGCGCGGCAGAAAAATTCATTCATAATGTAGTATTTGTAATGATTCCAAAATAAGAATGGATTTAGCTGCATAAAACTCACTCTGACAAGAAAAACACTTTATTTGGCAGGATTTTTATAAGATAAAATTAACATGGCGTCCGGCGGCGTTTGTGGCGCGAATTTTTCGTTATTTGACATTGTTTACTTGTCGTATTTTATTTGTTTTTAATGTTTTAGTGTGGTGACATAGTTATAATGTACAGTTCAACATTTATTTTGTGTGTTGGGTCGCGGACGTCATGGATAGATAATAAATTAGATTGTTTGCAATGAATTTTCGTTTTCAAAATTAAGTTTTGAGAATTAAAATAAAAATGTGCAAATAGGTCGTGCCACTCCAAATATGACCATTATTTATTAACGCAGGGATGGATTTGGGTCTATTTTCTGCATCATTGAGCTGGTGGTATTTGGTGAGTGAAATTTTAATAATTCGGCTTCCCTTCTGATAATATCCACGCTTCGCCACTGATGACTGTGTGTAATATTTGTTAAATAACAACTGAAAGTCCTGCGCGACTTGTGAATTGCCTGTTTTTAATTTAGAAGTCGCTATAAAACCCCACAAAAAAATAAGTTGCAACGCCGTTTGCATCATCATTCAACATTTCAGCCGAAAGACATCCATTGCTTGAAATTAGGCCACCACAATAAACAGTCCTGTGCATCTCGCATCCATCGGATTCCCGTGACTCTCACCAGGTCATCGAGCCACCTTGTGTGAGGCCTTTCACAGGTGCGTCTTCTGCGCGTCGCCATTCCAGAACCTTTGCCGACTTGCATAAAAATGTACTAATTTAAACACCCTCTACATGAAATACCACTTAAAGATATGAATCAGGATCGTATCAGCCACTTTAGATAGGTTATTCTATTTTCTACCGGCCAACACCGATTATGATTCAACGCAAGGTAATTTACATACTGTACAGACAACTGTACAGGTTTAATTTGTTTTATATACATAATTATACTCACGGCGTGCGTCAGCACTTTTATACGGTATTTAAACTGTTACTTTCGCACTATGTATCACTGCACTTTATCATTTGTATCAATAAAGGTATCAATCAAACACTCGCCGCAGAAGGTTGTGTTATTTATCATCTAATACGCGATCTTCCTGCTCATATCATCGAGAAGCAGTCATATATCATTTATCATCTAAGTGTAGGCGTGAATCAAAACCCCTACATTTTTTGGTCCTTCGAGCCGGATCGTTATCAGTTTATCGTTATCAGATTTGTGTTCGGAAGATTTCTGGCACGATAGCGAATCGGTCTGCTGGCCTCCCACAAGCGGGTCTCACCAGTTAGATTGAGAAGGCGCACATATCGTGCTGGAGATTACAGAAACAAGCATCAAACAAATCAATCAACAATAATAATTTATCATCATCAGCAGAGAATCTTCTCATATCAGGATATTCTCATATCAACATCAGGTTATCATTTAACCTTTCTCAATTATCATGGAGAGCATACAATCAATGTTCGAACGTCAGAGCTTCCTGACCAAGGAAATTGAGAGAGTAAATACCAATTTCCGTAAGGACAGTTCAATCAGGAAGACACCTGAATATCTTATCAGCCGTTTAGCCGTACTGGATAAATATTGGAAGGAGTTTGAAGACAACCATATCAGGCTGCTGGAGTTTGAAGACGATCAATATGAATATTTCTCTAAAGGGATTCATGGGTACATGAAAGAATATTATATCAAAACCAAGGAAATGATATCATCATATAAGGAGACTAAAGTTACGACCTTCTCTTTACCCACTTTTGAAGAATACACCTATCACGGGGATGACCTACTTGGTCAGCAGGACACCAACTTTAGAGCATTAGAACGAATACTGAATAGAATCAGCGTTCAAGACTTAGAGGAAAAATGGGAACTTCAGGATGAACTAAATAACCTTCAACATCGCTGGAAAGTAATTGACACCGTTCACCTCCGTCTCGATAATCAACTGAAAGGAAACAATGATGAATATGAAGCCAAGTTTTTGCAAATTGAAGAGCGCTACCTTGCCATCAAAAGGGAGCTGAACAGAAAACTAAACTCTACCGCTCACCTGGAACAAGCCACACCTAAATTAGAAGTCCCTACATTTTCCGGAAAATTTACTCAGTGGCCGACTTTCTTTGATTTATTCATGGAAACGATTCATAATAACAAATGTATCACGAAGGCGCAGAAAATGCAACATCTGAAAGGAAAAGTCAAGGGTGAGGCAGAAGGTTTAATCCAGCATCTCCATATATCAGCAGAAAACTACGAGACAGCATGGGATATCCTCACTCACCGTTATAATAATCCACAGATTCTGTTTTCAACGCAGATGGATATCTTTCTAAACCAACCACTGATCACTAAGCAATCATCATATTATGCTTACAAGAAGTTGCACGATACCACGACACAGTGTATCAATAGCATTCGGAACCTAGGCATTGACATCACTACCTGGGACCCAATATTAGTTCATTTACTATCAAAGAAACTGGATGAAGAAACGCGTACTGACTTCATGGAGTCGCGTGAGTCACCTCGAGATCTACCATCATTTACAGAGTTCCTGCATTTCCTTGAAAATAAATTTATGGCTCGAGAGCCTGTAGGCAAGAAGGAGAAGCCTGCAACTTCAGATTCGTGCAAGTCGAACTCAAGTCATTCCAGGCCTCAAAATCATAACAACTTCTCAAAAAACGCATCGTTTTACAAGAAATATCAATCAAACGCCACAAATAATAAGAGATTTTGTCCAGTATGTAAGGCGCCTCATGATTTGTTTCTATGCAAACGTTTTCTTGCGCAATCATCGGACGCGAAATTGAAGACGATTTCCCAACATAATATTTGTCGTAATTGTTTATACAAGCATTATGACAAAAAATGCATTTCTACAAGAAGGTGCAAGGAATGCAACGGTGATCATAATTCAATAATGCATGACGCATTTTCAACGATGCGAGGTGGCTTACTGGAACAAACCCAAACTCAGCACTCTCAAACGTCATCGGACTCAGCTTCAGCAACTTGCAATAATCACAATGTTAATTACGTTGCCAGTGACAATGAAGAAGTCCTTTTGACTACTGTAGCATTGAATATCAGAGCTTCAGACGGTAGCACTGTAAGATTCAGAGCTCTACTGGATCAGGGGTCACAAATATCCCTTATATCAGAAAATGCCGCCCAATTATTAGGGTTAAAGAGGCAAAATTATCAAGCAGCTGTATCAGGAATTGGTTCGACACAAAAACGAAGCAAAGGCTTAGTGTCACTTGAATGCATATCAATTTACGAAGACTATCATTTTACAACGGAGGCTTTAGTCGTATCACGAGTTATAAATAACTTGCCTAATGCCTCGTTTAGGAAACGAACTTGGCCCCATTTATCACATACCAGACTGGCAGATCCTGAATACAACATTTCTAAGCCAATTGACTTGCTCTTGGATGCCAGTGTCTATTCAGACATTATCATGAGTGGTCTTATCAAAGGGCCAGTCCAAGCTCCTATCGCTCAGCAAACAAAACTTGGGTGGATATTATCAGGCAACGTGAAGACATTTGCATGTCACGTTGTCATCAACGATGTAGACAGCATCTCCAAGTTCTGGGAGGTCGAAGATATACACGAGACCACATCATCATTATCATCTGCAGATCAATACTGCGAAGAGTTTTATCAATCAACCACTAAGAGATTGGAGTCTGGCCAGTATGAAGTAGCATTACCCATGAAACCTAATTTCGAACAAGAGATGGGTGCATCAAAATCTAGGGCTGTCGCTCAGTTCATTCAACAAGAAAAAAAGATGGGCAAGGATCCAGCACTAGCAGAAGGTTATCGCAAATTCATGCGAGAATATGAAGAGTTAGGTCACATGAGGAAAGTCGAGCAACAAGATCATACAGCATGCTACTTACCACATCACGGCGTGCTGAAATTAGACTCTACCACAACAGCTCTCCGTGTTGTATTCAACGCTTCGTCTAAGATGTCATCTGGACGCAGTTTGAACGACTTGATGTATAATGGACCGAACCTTCAACAAGACCTTCAAAATCTCATCCTGAGGTGGCGACAATATAAGTACGTAGTCACAGCGGATGTGGAAAAAATGTTTCGAGCAATCTTAGTGAGACCTCAAGATCAGCATCTCCAATCTATATTGTGGAGACGTCATCCTCGTGAATTACTACAAGAATATAATCTTACCACTGTTACATACGGTACAAGAGCGGCTCCGTTCTTGGCGATGAGAACGCTGAAGCAAATTGGCATCGATCATGCTGAACAATATCCAATAGCAGCGTCAGCCTTGGAGTCATCCTTCTACATGGATGATTATATGGGAGGAAGCAATACCATCGAGCACGCCAGACAATTACAACACGAATTAATATCGGTGTTAAAGGATTCTGGAATGAACCTGAGGAAATGGTCTAGCAATGAACCTCAGCTTATCGAAAATCTACAACCAGAACAAATAAACGCTCCATTCGAGTTCAAGGACACTGAGTCTCGAAAAACATTAGGCCTGCGATGGATCCCTTCCAGTGACATGTTTACCTTCGACACAAAAATTGAACCTCAAGACAGCGATAAACCATACACAAAAAGGCAATTATTGTCAGATATTTCTAAAATATTTGACCCCCTTGGCTGGTTATCACCGCTCACAATCAAGGCAAAAATATTATTCCAGAGCACTTGGACTGCGCATCTACCATGGGATGAAGAATTACCGCCCAACATATCATTAGAATGGAAAAGGTTGCGAAGCGACCTAAGAAATATCAACATTTATCAAATACCTAGACATTTAGGTCAAACAGAAAAAAATGTACAAGTACATGCATTTTGTGACGCCTCGGAAAAGGCTTATGCATGTGCAATTTACATAGTAACAAACAATCATAAGGGCGAGCGCACATCGAAGCTAGTGACTGCAAAAACAAAGGTGGCACCAATTAATAAATCGATCACACTACCTAGGCTAGAGCTACTAGGTGCATTATTATTAGCACAACTGATGGAGAAATTTCTTCAGACACTATCTTCGGAACAAATAGAAATCTTCGCCTGGACTGACTCGATGGTAGTACTTGGCTGGCTAAACGGAGACATATCAAAATGGAAGCAATTTGTGGCTAACCGTGTACAAAAAATTACGGGGATCATCCCAGCATCAAATTGGCGTCATGTCAGGTCTTCTGACAATGCAGCAGACTGTGCTACGCGTGGTTTGAGCAATGAAAACTTATCAGGAGATCGCTTGTGGTGGCAAGGGCCAGAATGGCTTCTTAATTTTAATTCATATCATATCACCACAACCGAATATCAAACTCCAACAGAAGAAATGAAAAAAGCCATTGTACACACAGCCTTATGCCAAACGAGTTGGACTTTGGTAATTGAATTATTAAATAAATTCAATTCATTAACAAAGATTGTGCGAATAGTGGCATGGGTGTTACGTTACATCGCTAGCCTGCGCAATAAAAAATCACGTACAGCGAGAAGTGCATTGACCGGTGTAGAAATACAAAGCGCACTATATCTTATTATCAAACATGCACAAAGCATAGACTTTAAAGAAGATATACACCATCTAAAGAAAAAGGGCTTCGTCCGCAGCAACAGCAAATTGTCCTGTTTACGACCATTCTTAGACAGTCACGGGATACTAAGAGTCGGTGGACGCCTGGAGCAAGCAAATATAACATATGCGGCGAAACATCCCATCATTATATCACCTGGAAGTCGCTTGGCAGAGTTAATCATTCAGCAGGCTCATATCACTACGCTTCACGGCGGTCCGCGACTTACCTTATCATTCATCCGGGAGAAATATTGGTTAATCAGCGGCATCAGCAGCGTCAAAAAACATCTCAGATTGTGCGTAAAGTGTCGCAGATATAACCAAGAAACATATCAACAACTCATGGCTGACCTCCCAAAGCCTAGAATCACACCATCTCGGCCCTTCACTAATGTCGGAATTGATTTCACCGGACATGTGGAAATAAAATCCAACAAGGGACGAGGCATCAAGACTACCAAAGGATACATTGCAGTATTCGTGTGTCTGGCAACCAAGGCAGTACATATGGAATTGGTATCTGATCTCAGCACAGCATCCTTTCTAGCAGCTTTAAGAAGAATGTGTTCCAGGCGTGGAGTACCCAAGAATATCTATAGTGATAATGGTACGAATTTTGTGGGCGCTTCACGACTTTTGAATCAAGAGTACAGAGAGATCATGGCTTCAATCAACCCGAATGCTATCAATGACGTTCACAACATGGAAATACATTGGCACTTCAATGCTCCTGTCTGGCCAAACGCAGGAGGATTATGGGAAGCAGCGGTGAAGAGTTTAAAATATCATTTAAGGCGCGTGCTAGGTTATCAAAAACTAACCTATGAGGAGTTCACCACGTTGCTGTGTCAAATAGAAGCCTGCCTCAATTCGAGGCCTCTCTGCGCACTCACTGAAAATCCAGACGATACCTATCTCACCCCTGGGCATTTCCTTGTTGGCGGATCCTTGTTATCACGACCACAGACAGATCCTGACCATATGAGCTTGACTATACGTTGGCAATTGATTCAGGCAATTAACAAACAGTTCTGGAAAAAGTGGTCCACGGAGTACCTTCAACAGCTCCAGTCAAGAACAAAGTGGCGTATTATTAAAGAAAACCTTAAATTAGATGATGTGGTTCTTATTAAAGAAGATAACATGCCGCCTGGCAAGTGGGCGATGGCACGAGTTCAAGCTCTGCATCCGGGTCAAGATGGCTGTGTAAGAGTTGTGACGTTGAAAACAGCCAATAATATTATCAAGCGACCGGTTAACAAACTTATTCCATTACCAATACAAGAAAATAATATCATAAAGGGGCCCACTTCGAATAGTTCCCATCAAGAAACATCCAACAGGCGTCGCGATCGTTCGAAATTCAACATGAAAACATTATTTATATCAGCACTTCTTATGTTAATGATGATAATATCGCCTAGCATGCAGCAATCATCAATATCATACAATATCACGCTACTCGACGGTCAAAGGAATATGCTTTTCGACAAGGTTTCAAAACTACAGCACATCAAGGACGAATGGAAGTTAATAGTCTACTACAACATGTCTACATATTGGTCTGGATTCACTGAATTAGAAACATATGTTCGTCATTTAAACCAATTATGTCAGCAATCGTGCCTACCGCAATCAAGAATGCCGTACAGAGCTATCATATTACAACTGCAACACGAGTTGAGCGAACTCCAACACTACAATTCCTTACTGCGGAACCCAAACAAAAGATACAAGAGAGGACTAGTAAATGGAGTTGGCAACCTGGCTAGATCGTTGTTTGGGGTGTTGGACGACAAGTTTGCAGAGCAGTATAAACAAGATATTGAGCAAATATCACGTAATGAAAATCATTTACAGAGCCTTATCAAAAATCAAACTCTTATTATTGAATCTGAGTACAGCATTATTCGAAGAAATGAGGCCATAATGAATCAACAATTTACGTCCATGAATAAACAGATGAAAGCCTTATTGAAAGAAGTAAACAACGTGCAATCGGAAACATCGGAAGGCCTTTATTTAACGTCGTCAGCACTATCAGCCTACACCGTTCTATCAAACTTACGACGTGTACAACAAGGTCTCATCAATGTGATCACTGATATCTACCATGGGCGCATAGATACTCACCTGTTACCGCCTGAAGAATTAGAGGCTCAAATAAATATCATAACACGCGAGGTACAGGATGATCTCAATGTGCCAGTAGACAAATCCAGTATCAGAAGTCTTTATAGATTACTGCGAGTGTTTGCTCGAGTATATAACGACTACCTTATTATGGAAATCAAGAGTCCTCTGGTTACTACGGAAAAATATGAGCTGGATAAAATCATACCCCTACAAAGAGAAGAATCAGGAAAAAGCTATCAAATTACATCGACTTATCCATATTTGGCATTTAATTTGAGAAAGGACTTGGCTTTATTCTTCACAGAAAACGACCTACAACAGTGCCTTCATGCAAATCCAGAGAAGATATTATGTTCCATTGATAAGCCCATCTATGAAATTAGAGAAAAACAATCCATTTGTGATATTAAGATCAATGATATAATCACATCACCCTGTATTTACAAACAGTCGAAGTGCGAAAATAAGTGGATCAAGTTACAGCGCCCGAACGACTGGCTGTTTCAATGTTGTCAGCAATGCACCGTCCGCATTTTTGGCACACGGACTACGGAAGTGAAGACTTTATCAGGCAATGGCATAATCACCTTATGTCCGGGATGCACGCTCAAAGGAGACTCTTTCAAGATTTATTCCCATAAGAATTTCATCAATCACGTAGACCACTATGCAGAAGAGATGGAACTTCCACATATATCTATTGTAAATGACATAGTCAACACCAGCATCCCCTCGGTCGAGACTTTTGTAACCGAGGATCATCATACTATGTGGAGCCAGTTGAGATCAGAAATAGACGATCTTAAGCAGCAGTCGACACAGACACTGAGTGTCCATGACGTGCATCAGTACAGCGTGTTATACTTGCTGGTGGCCGGAGCGATCCTGACGGGCTTTATCTTAAGTATTATATGGATTCGACGAAGACGAAGACAGCAGCCGGCATTGGAGTCAAGATTGGAACCTACCCCTCGACGGATCACCGAGAGCACATCAACCCCTAACTTGCATTCAATCAAGTTTGATATTCCCTTAAGTGAAAGTTAGAGGAATAGAATTTTTGTAATTAGTATTTAAGTTGAGATTTTTAAGTTGGCATTTGTTATTAATTTAATGTATTTTTCTTTCCTGCACCCTCGGCAGCATGTACAGACAACTGTACAGGTTTAATTTGTTTTATATACATAATTATACTCACGGCGTGCGTCAGCACTTTTATACGGTATTTAAACTGTTACTTTCGCACTATGTATCACTGCACTTTATCATTTGTATCAATAAAGGTATCAATCAAACACTCGCCGCAGAAGGTTGTGTTATTTATCATCTAATACGCGATCTTCCTGCTCATATCATCGAGAAGCAGTCATATATCATTTATCATCTAAGTGTAGGCGTGAATCAAAACCCCTACACATACTATACACTTATTACAAGGGCAAATGTCTAATTAGTGAGTAACTAGTGACCTGTCCCGGCTTCTCTTGAGTTATTTGAAAAAATCGGAGGCTCATTCGATGCCAATATATATACTTTTATAATAAACTTCCCAGTCACATTCAAAAACTTAGCCTGAATAAATTCAAATCATTTGTAAAGCGAAAACTTTGCCAGAAGACTTTTTAACCGACTTCAAAAAAAGGAACTTTCTCAATTCGACCGTATATATGCTTTTTTATGTTTGTTCGCGGATAACTCTGTCTTTTATGGACCGATTTGCAAATTTTTTTTTTCCCCTTAAAGGGTATGCTTTCAAAATCCAGTTCTGATGATGGGATCTATGAGGAATTGAGGGAACTCACCAAATATTATAGGCAGTCAATAGCCATATAGTGATTTTGGTATTTTTATCGAGGACTTAAGAATTTACAGTCAAAAAGTAACATTTGATGAAGTGGAACTGATGAAAAGAACAGAAATGGCCAACGGAACTGCATACTCGCATAGATATCACAATGAAGATAGTTAAGCGACTATGACAATACAAATAAATAAATGGTTCTGAATAGTTATATTGAAAATGGTATGATCAAACTGACCTGATGATGATGATGGAGCCGGAAGATAGGCACCGGAACTCCGTAATGAATCAACGTATCCTAGCCGTGTTTAGGCTTGTTAGAATTGTCATGAGATGCACATTGGCTATAAGGTACTATCAAACTGATCTGATGATGAAGCCGGAAGGTGGAAAGTATACACGAGAACTTCATAATAAAACAATGTATCCTAGCAGTGTTTGGGTTTATTGGAATTATCATGAGAAATAGGCACTCTGGTTATAATTGCATCGCAACTAAAAAGTGTGAAATAAAAAAACTTTTTTACAAAAAAAAATAACCGGCTTCATTAAACAAAAAAAACACTAAAAGGATTAAAATAACTTTAATTTCGGAAGTCGGTGTTAAATAAGAAAGAAAGAATACCGAGAAACACCGACTTCCGAAATTAAAATTATTAGTACTATTATAATTGTAGTTTCTTTCTTTTATTAATTTAACTTTGACGATTTATTTTTATTTTTAACCGACTTCAAAAAAGGAGGAGGTTTCTCAATTCGACCGTATATATGCTTTTTTATGTTTGTTCGGGGATAACACCGTCGTTTATGGACCGATTTGCAATTTTTTTTTGTCTCCTTTAAGGGCACGCTTCCGGATTGGTCACTTTCCGCCCGATCCCAGCCCTAGAGGCCGGTAGCTTAGAAAAAGTAAGTCGGCAAATTCGGATGACTTCTTTTTGGGAGGCTGGAATTCGTCCCATAACTTCTTCTGTCCTTGGTGGAGCGAGAGAGCGTATTAGAGTATGTATATGTTCCTTCACTTATCCTTTGTGTTATAGGACCTCAGGTTTCTTTTAAAAAAAATCTCCATTGTCCGAGAGGTTGAAATGGTATGCTATCTTTCTTCGATATTATCTTGGTCAGCCGACTTACTTTCATTCGACCGAAGGTTTGTCGTGTGCGAACACTGTGAGGGATATTTTGCGGCGACAATTCTGTCAGTACCGATAACCTATCATCTTGACCTTTTAGGTGTTACTTCAACACCCATTGTCAATTTTGGGTCGCTGACTGCCAAAAATGTAGGAACCCTAAGGCTTATTAGACAAGCCCTCCAACTTTACCAAGCACAAGTTTATGTATATATGATATATCTTGAACATCGATGCTGTTCACGGCATCCTCACCTACCGCATGACGCAGGTTCTCACCGAACATGGCAGGTTGGGTACATGGCGGAAGAGACACCCGGGTATCGCCACTGTGTGGACCGCCCGGAGGACACGGTGGCGTACACAGTAGAGGTGTGCCCCACCTGAGCAGAGCATCGCCGTATCCTCGCGGGGGCGATCAGCCGCGGCGAACTCTCGCGCTGAGCTTGGTACAAGCCATGGTCCGGAGCGAAGAGGGGTGGCAGGCGGTCACCTCCTTCTGCGAAGCAGTAATGCTAGCAAAGGAGGAGGCCGACCGCATAAGGCAACGGCGCTCATGCCCCAGACGCTGCTGGGATTTCCATCCCGATTTCCGGTTACCGTAGGCGCGGGCTTGCGGATGACGAGCAATGGATAGCTCGCTGTCCGATCGTCCGGTCCCGTGCTCTGAAAGGAGTTGTCAGTAAACCTTAGGGAACCTGCAGAAGGGTCGAAGCCTACTGGGGCCAAGGTTCGGCTTCTGTAAACGATAGCTCGGCCCCGGAATGATAGGCGCGAAGGGTTTTTAGACTGGGTGGGTTTTTAGAATTTTTATAAGTTGTATTTCGGGTGATGTGCAATTACATATAGCGGTTCCATCATCGGACCATTATAGTGCGCCGATGCACCTCCGGTACATGCTGGACAAAATTTTTAATACAAAATTTACCAATTTTATGTTCCAATACCTAATATAAAATAACCTTGAATTTCAAAGTCAACCTCTTCAGCATTGAAATGGTTCTGACCTTATCTACATAATGTGTGATAGTATGATTCACACTTGATAAACACCGCATGTTACAAGTACAAGTCACTATATTACGAGTCACTAGATTTCATCATCATCATCATCATCATCAGCCTTTTCATGTTCCCACTGCTGGGACACAGGCCTCCTCTCTAAGAGCGGGAATGGGTCGTAATCCACCACGCGGGCTCAGTGTGGGTTGGTGAATGTCACATGTCTTCGAATTTTTGTTTCTAAAACAAACCGGTTTCCTCACGATGTTTTCCTTCACCGTTTTGAGAGCAGTGGTGATAAAATAAATTACACAAAGTAATGCCTGGCCGGGTTTAAACCCGCGACCCACAACTCGTAAGTCGGGGCCGCTACCACTCGGCCACCACCACTAGATTTACTCTATATTATGTAAGGGATATTTAGGAATTATTTGTCATTTATTTTTGTAGAATCTTCTTTCGATCGGTTTGATTTTAATCATTAACCCCTTGACATACCTAAAGACTTCACACAACTGTCGCCTCATTTATGGGCCTTGCATCTACTGGAATACTGTGACATTCACCAGATCATCGGTCCACCTTGTGGGACACCACAGTCGCCACTCTAGAATATTTCGACACTTCCGCCATCCCTTTTGCGATATGCCCTGCCTACTTGAATTTGACAATATCACTTTCGCTCCCCATTTTGATTATAATTATGTGAGTTATTCGAGTGCGAAGTTTTTCAACAGATAAAAATTGTTTAAATACCAACTTGAAAGTCGAAAATTGTACCTGAGGATGCAAGTACTGCAGGGATTAAAGTTCTTTGTCCTAATTCAGGACAAAATCTATCCGTAAGACGCTAAGTTTCGTCCACGCCTTAACACCTGAACAGTTCAGTCAATAATGGTTTTAGATATTTATTTCTTAAAAGTATAATCAGTCTTTTAATGTTCCCATTACTGGGACTCAGACCTCCACTTTAGCAGAGGGATTGGGCCGTAATCTACCTCGTGGGCACCGTGCGGATTGGTGAATGTCACGTGTCTTCGACTTTTTGGTTCTAGGTGATTTCCTCACCTTTTTTTCTTCACCGGTTTGAGAGCAGTGGTTGATGAAATAAATTACACCAAGTAATGTGCCCGGTGGGTTTGAACCCGTAACTTACAACTCGTAAGTCGGAGTGGTACCACTGGACTACCACTGCTGCACTACATGAAGCAATTGTTTTACTATCTGTATATTTAAAAAAAAAAAACAATTGCTTGACAAATCTTTGAGAATCTTCTCTTTAACAAAAACAACTTTTCCCCACATTAAGAATGACTCCTGTATCGTGTGTGCATTCATAAACATGTAAACTGACATACACAAGACAGAGAGATCCAAAACACTGATCTGTAGGTTTTACATTATTTGATCCGTGCGGAGGGTCGAACCCGCGACACGCAAAGCTACAGTTAATCCCTCCAGCGCTGCGCCGCGCGCGTTCATACGTTCTATTTCAAAGCCACGAAGATCTTAACACCGTAATAACCTTTCAAAGCCAACAGTGAATGATGAATAACCACTTGCCGTCTGCTTCTCTCTAACAGATTAGCTCCGGAACATAATTAATTACTACAAATTTAACGTAGCGAGTATAAATGCGAGGCCTGTAATTTGTGCCTTCCCGACTCCGCCCAAAATTCAGAATGATTTCCTCGAGTTCATCAGGGAAATCATTTCGAATTTTGAAAGGGAAAATTAAAAGGGACCTTGCAATCATTCAAGGTGTTAAATGGTTGATTCATTATCTTGGTCCTGGCTTTCGTTCAATTCTTGGGTCGGTGCTGCATGTAATTTTTAGGGGTACCTTATCAATATCTTTTTAATCATGATGGTCATAATGTACCATAAGGTGTGACATTGACGCGACATGAGCTACGCCCCTATGAATAGAAATGTGGAGGCAACAAACATTTATATTATAAAACAAAACTTTTGAAGGATATAAGCATGACCTATCTAATCCTAACACAGATTTCGCTAATTTACTGTTTTCCACACTAGTGCAGAAAAAAACACGCGGGTAATGTCGGCGGCAGAAGCTAGTCTAAATAAAAGTTTTTTTTGAAGTCTCTCAAGATCTCCGCTGGCACTTCCTCTGCAACTACCTACTAAGGGTATCCTCTATGGAGGTCGGATCTTGGCTAAGAGCTCAAACAGACGAGCGGCCATCAGCGTCTGTCGTCGTGCGTGTCAAGTCACGGCTGCCACCGCCCCCTTGTCGACGGTTGCAGTTAACTGTGCCATTAGCAACATGGCGCTCATGTATCATACACACGGTTTTGCCAACGTCGTTCGCCAATAGCCGCCACCGACGTATCGACGACTGTCGCCGACCCATGTCGCTCAACTCGCAGCTCGTATGTTTGTACGGCGGCCGTCGACATTCCAATAAATGAAGATCAGCGGCAGCCGTCGTGTGTGTCAAGTGTCACTACAGGCCGACGGTTGCCACCGTGCCAATGTCGACGGCTGCAGGTACCTCTGCCGTTGGCTGTATCGACGGTTGTCGTCGACCCATATCTCACAACCTGCCGCTCAATTATAGCGCTCAATCGTGTGCATGAGCTCTAAGTCTCTCTAATCGACAAATTCAAGAATGTTCCCGAATGTTCGCGTAAAAAGATCAACATAAATAAAAAAATATCTTAGTATGAAGTTATTTATTTATAAAAAAATATATAGGCAAAAAACGTGAACAATGAGAGGTAAGTACTCAAGTCACTCGGTGAGTAGTTATCGAAGACTCTGGACAAACGGGTTTATATCGTCATTCAGAGCTTTCTTTACGTACAACTAATTACATCTCTGTGTATTTATTTTTTCAATGTTTGTCCTGTAATATAAGTCGTGTAATAAAGAAATAAACATTTACGAATAAAGAACTGTCTGAAATTTAAAAATATTATCACTGGTTATTTAATTAATTATTTGCTTACAATTTTATTTAGTCGGCACGATTCGCGCAGTCGGTTTCGATTACCGCACGAAACAAATATTTGTATGGCGCACTAATCACGTACCTAATCACTATCACTGATACTGTTCCAAACAAGAAACACTTAACTAATTAAAAATAATCTTAAAAAGAACAAAAACAATCGGAACTAAAATGAAGTACTCTCAACCTTAGTTTGGTCTTGGCCTTCATTATTTTAAATTATCTTAATTATAGTGATTTCATATTTATCATAGTATTTATTAGCTGGTAGTTTTAGCATATATATTGTATTTTATTATAATAAGCAACTCTGTTATTTATTTATTGTGCACAACTACCATAGTGTTGCCTTTTTTAACCCAAAGGTTGACTGCTAGAGAATGTCTTGTTGCATTAAATCCGCATAAAATAATAATAATAAGCTGTCGTTGCACGGTTGGATCAAGGGCCTGATACAGAAGGCCTCCTCGATACGGCTCGCATTGTGAGGAGGTTCCTGTCTCTGGAGCCCTAACCACCGGAAGCTTGGACCCTGCTCCCGACATCGGTGGACTACTATTTTTATCAAGATTATGTATAGAAAACAAATAAAGGAAATAATAATAATAATCATTTATTTTTGGGCATCTTGGCCTAGAGATAAACCTTACAGACTAACATATATATAGTAAATACAGTTTATTGTCAGTAAATAAAACTTATGACTATGTTAGTAACATGTTCACTTCACTAATTCACTTTGTGCTGTTCTGTGGCACCACTACTGTACATGAAGCTTAAATAAATAAATCCTTCGTATCGCTATCGACTAGGTAATGTACCCAGAAGACAGGCAGCATTGCCACTCGGTATGATAATGCTTAACCTCTGTTCGAGGTAAAAGCTATGGGCTGTTTGCAGATTAAGTTAAGTTTAAGCACTGCAGTTATAGCTTAACTGGCTGGTAAGTTTGCACCGGAAACTCGTTTAATAAGACGTACTTTTCATAAAGGTGAAAAATATGTTACCATTCGTTTGTCTGCTGCAAGATGTTTGTTCAAAAATAAGCAGCATCTTTGTTCTAACATCTCCGTCAGTACATTTATAAGTATTAATAGTAAGAGAATAAAACAAAAATTAGACAGATTCCAAACAAAACTCAATCAGGCATTGAGTTACATAAATGACTATAATCGATGGTACAAATCGATTGACAGTAATCACCTAAAAATTCAAGTTATGCAGTCGTACCAACTGGCATACAACTATATAACAGAAATCAATGATTACTACTCCGGATTAATGGAAATATACGTCACGAAAGCGACAGTATACAGTGTGCTTACTCCAAAAAACATAGCAGATGCAATAGATAACGCAAACAGCAAGATACCGTCAAATCTTCACATCATGCAGACTCAGTTACTGGATACCAGATTAACCGAAAACGACACGCATATTACAGTATTGTCGTACTTTCCGATTACAGAAAAGTCGAAGTATACCTTAATACACGTTATTCCCATACCAATGAAAAACCAGGATGGTTCGTTTACAAGCATAGATATTTCACAGACATTTATGGCAATAGATTACAATAATGAGAGATATTTTGAATTAACCGACGAAGAATACAACAAATGTTTAAATAGACTCAACAACTTTATTTGCTTTCCTGCGGCCGTCAAAAACATGCAATTAAACAAAAATTGCATTGTTCGCATGATCATAAAAGACGACAACTCTACGTGCCCTACGAGAACTTACAACATCAAAAAAAATATTATTTGGAAACAAGTTCAAATGAAAAACACTTGGATATACCTAACGAAGAAAACAGAGACAGTGTCCATTGTGTGCGATGGAGAGAGAGAAGAAGGTTCCATCCACGACATTGGAATAGTACAAATTTCAGAAAATTGCATTATTAAAACCACGGCCACTACATTAGTAGCCAGACGAGTACATTCAGTCAATGTCTTAGCGTCCTTTAGTAGACCCCTTATATTTCATTTAGATAATAATAGTTCTGTAATTAGTTTACATAACGATATTTCTAAGGAACAAGTAGTTTTAGATAGTTCTAAAGATATTTTCAAAAATTTAATAGACGAAGAAATGAGCCAAAAGACAACCCTAGACAACACTATTTGGACCACTATCAACACACAAACTTATGTCATAAGTTTTTCAACTTTATTAGTACTTTTATGTTTTTGTATATTAATTTACTGTTTTGCTCCACAAATAGCGGCCAAATTACGTGCTATAGCGGCATCAAGACGAGCAACGGTAGCACCGGCCAGTAGCTCCCACGACGAGCTTCCTGCAGCACCACCACGACCACGTGCACACACTTACGCGCAGCCGGCTCCTCGGAGGCAGTCACCGGCTCTATATGAGATGAAGACCTTGAACACCTACTCTTCTGAGACGCGCCAAGATGTTCACGCGAGGATGTGAACATGCCGACGCAGCAGGACAGTGACCGCGGTGAACCCAAATTGACGTCAATATTAGTTATTTGTTACTAAATTATTGGACTACATCAGCTGTTTCACACAAGTATATTAATATAACTAATATACTCATACATGTAAATATATTAATATAAATAGCGTGTAAATCTTTAATAAAGTCTCTTTCTACGCTTCAAGCAACGCTGTTTCTGTACGACGAGACCATCGACTCCTCTCACTGTTACTGCGCCTATAAATGGTTACCGATAGCTCAGGTCTTACCCAGCCTAAGTTATTGGTCGGTCCGTGAGGCTGCGGATCGGCAGTGAGAAAATCCCATCCAATACACCTTTTTTCCTTCCCATCTTCCGTTTGTTGCCTTAGGTCTCATGGTAACAGGCTTCCCTCACTATATATATACGTATATATTGTTGCTATATGGTTAGGGCTAGGTTGTTAGGTGCAGCTAGGGTTGTTGTTAGGTTACAGTCACCCCTTTTACTGTACGTTTAGGTAACTGAATGTACATTTTGGTTTATTAATTTTGACAATAATACTGCTGCACATAATTCGAGTCGAGGCAAGGTCGTTTTTTGTTTCTTGGGAGCTACTTTAGATTTGGCTTGCAATAATGACACATGATATGTTGTGTTATTGACCTTTGTTCGACAGTACACTACTGCGCCGTATGCCTTCTCTGATGCGTCACTGAATCCATGTAATTCAATAGGCGCACCTGTAGTATATTGTAGCCATCTAGGTATTCTTATTTTTTCGAGATGATTTAATTGTTGTTGAATATTGGTCCACTTCTTATTCGTGCTTTCTGACACTTTTTCATTCCAGTCTATGCCGCTGATCCAGATCTCTTGTATAAGCAGTTTCATGGTTATTAGGACGGGTTGTAGCCAGCCGTGTGGGTCAAATAATTTTGCGATTTCAGAAAAGATAAATCTTTTGGTTGGGTTCTCGCTAGTTGTTATGTTTATTTTAAATTGGAAGCTATCTTCTTTTGGTGACCAAATTACTCCTAGCGACTTCCTATTTTCATCTAAGGGTAGTTTTATCGTTTTGTCATCCACGTTTTCTACTGGGATGTTTTCTAGCAATTCTGCGCTATTTGACGACCATTTCCTCAAGTTAAATCCGCCAGCACGTAACATGTTAGTTAGTTGGTTTTGTAAATGTTTTGCCTTTTCTATATTTTCATCTCCCGACAATATGTCATCTACATAGAAATCTGTTTGGGTGATTTTACTAGCAAGGGGGTAGTTTTTTTGTTCGTCTTTTGCTAACTGTTGAAGTGTCTTTATGGCTAAGTACGGTGCCGCAGTGGTACCATAAGTAACCGTAGTTAATTCGTATTCTTCTATTGGTTGATTAATTGTCCATCTCCATAATATTCTTTGAAAGGGTTGATCATCCTTATGTATTTTTATGAAACGGTACATCTTTTCTATGTCTGCCATAAATGCAACTTTGTGTTTGCGCCATCGTATTAGTATAGTAGCTAAGTCTTGTTGTAATCGTGGACCTTTATGTAAGTTGTCATTTAGGCTTATTTTTGTGCTCGACTTGCTGCTAGCGTCGAATACACAGCGTAATTTGGTTGTCAGTGCATCTTCTCGTATTACCGGCTGGTGTGGAATGTAATATTTACCTTCATAATTATTTGTTTTGTTTACTTTTATCATATGGCCCATGTTTATGTATTCTTTCATGAACTCATTATATTTTTCTCGTAAGTTTTTGTTTTTCTCAAGTCTTTTTTCTAGTTGTATTAGCCTGGCGGCTGCTTTTTGACGCGTATTCCCGTACTCTAGGGAAGGGTCTTTGAATGGGAGTCTGACCGTGTAGGTCCCATTTTTATTTCTTTGAGTAGTGTCTTTATAAAATTGTTCACACTGTTGGTCTTCTTTATTTAATTGGTGGTTTTCGGTGATGTCTTCTAGTTCCCAGAATTTGTTGAGTTGAATTTCCTCGGCACGAGTAATTAGACTTAATATTTTTATTTTATTGCATGGTTCCGTTGGGCATAACCCGGACAATATCCAGCCGAACTCTGTATTTTGAGTGATAATGCCGTTGTCTATTTTTTCGAACCCTTGCAATAGTATTTTACTATATTCTTCGGCGCCTAAAATTATGTCAACTGGACCTTGTTTGTAATAAGTTGGATCAGCAATTATTTTGTTTTCTAATTTTTGAGGGTCTAGTTGAGTAACGTTTTGTTTAGGCACTGATGAAGTCAGTTTTGGTAATACGATCAGCGATGTTGATAACTTGTATTTACTTGTAAATCTTGGTTGGAGTGTGACGTCTATCATGTAGTTGGAGGTCTTTGGAGTGTTGTCTGCAATACCTTTAATTTCGGCTTTTATCTTTTGTCTCGGGAACCCTAAGAGTTGAGCTACCTCTTCCGTGCATAGTGAGGCTTCCGAGCCTTGATCACATAAAACTCGCAGTAATAATGGTGTGCCGTCGAATGTTTTTATCTGTACTAAGGCTGTGGCTAGAAGTATTGTTTTTTGTGTGTTATGATGTTGCGTAGCTGCATGATTTAACATTTTTTTATTTTGATTTTCTGTCATTTGAGTCTTCTGTTCGTATGTCTTTGATGTACTGGTTTTTGACATTTGGTTGGTATTTTTGGTGATACTATTTTGCCCTTGCTGCTTTGCTGATAAATAATCATTTGAGTTTCTGTGCAACAGTGTAGAATGAGCCTTATTACATATTTCGCATTTTTTATACTTATTGCTGATGCACTCTTTTTTCGTATCGTGCATGAGACATACATAGCACATTTGTTTTTCTTGCACTTTACGAATACGGTCATTGACATGTAATGCCTTAAATGCTTGACAATATTGAATATTATGATCTTTCTGACAGTACCAACAGAGTCCTTTTTTGTCTTGCCAATTTGTTTTTCCTTGCATTTTTGGTGAGTGTGTCGTATTCACATCGTTTGCTATTGTCATAATGGCGCCTGATTCTAAGCTTTTGAATCGTTTTTCTAAGAATTTCATCATTTCTTTGAAATCTTGTAACTTGTTTGGCTCCTGTAATTGGTCTTCATACCTCATGTTGGTGTCTGGGTCCCACTTGCGATTTACTATTCTGGTTAAAATTGGGCTCCATGTAGATATATCGATGTTTTGATTTTTTAACGCTTCTAGGCTCTCGTTTATACAATCATGCATGTTACGTAACATTTTGGCGTTGGGAGTCTGAATTTTGGGCAGGTCTATTAATTTATCAATGAAAGTCTGTGTTATTTTTCTCTCGTCTTTGTATCGGTTTTCTAACAGTGTGAGCGCTGCTTTATAGTTGACCTCGTTTACCGTCAAATGCTTTATCAGCTTTTCCGCGTCACCGCGAACATGTGTTTTTAGGTATTGCATTTTTTCTGTTGTGGAAATAGTGCAGTCTTCGTCAATAATTTTCTTAAATAAATCATAAAACGAGTTCCATGACTCGTAGTTCCCAGCGAATGTCGGGATGATAATTCTGGGTAACTTTGTAGGGTGGTTTCTGCTCGTTTGTACTGTTTTGTCGTTGATTTGCTCTTGTAAATCTTGTATTATTTCTTCGAATCGTTCTTGTGCGTTTGTAAAGCAGTCATTAGTGAAATATTCGTCGTCGAGTGTACTTTGCTCCATTAGCAATTGTATGTGTGTTTCTTCTATGTCTTGAAACAGCTTTTCCAGACTATTCATGAGAGATTGTAGTTGCCACGCAGGTTTTTGTTGGGCCACGGCGGTCATTGCGGTCACAATCTTCTTCTTTAGTTGGTTTAATCTGTATTTTTGTACGAATAGCCTTGGTGAGATAGTTGTGTCTTCCTGTTTTTCGTCGTTTATTTGAATGTCGGTGATGTTTTTAATATGATGTAGCTTGTCTTCACATTCCTTCAAGTGGTCTATGGCTGCATCATAAATGGTCTGTATATGAGTGTCGAAATAATTAAGTGTCAAATATTTGTGAGTCGATAAAATCTCTTGGTCTTTTAGAAGTCTGTGGTTCTGCGATGCTCTTTCATAAACGTTGTTCAATGTTGCTCTTCTGTCTGTTATGTATTTTTGAGTTTTCCTTGATGATGAGTCCTTTTTAATGTTATCCCATGTCCTTTTTAGTTCAACGTAGTCGTTTTCTTGGCTTTTGATGAGCTCGTTGATTTTGAGGATGTCCATTGTCTTCTGATTTCTTCCTTTATCAGTCTTCTTTCTTGAGCGTCCCTAGTCCCTACCCTACTCCTAACACAGCTACTCTATTTGTACTCGCCTCTCCCACACTCTCGGCTCGGTATTTATGCGCCTTCTCAATGATCTGGTGAGATCCGCTTGTGGAAGGCCAGTCACCGAATCGCTACCGACGAGAGATGTCTACAGGATACAGCAAGTACTGCGTCTGTCTGTCCCAGAGTGAAACTAAACTGGTGCGGTTTGAGGACACCAGCCTGCCACTTCTGGAACGTGTCTGTCTGTTCTTTGTCAAACTAACCTAGGGGGGACAGAGAGGGCCGCGAATTTTTAGGTTCAAAATGCTCGAAGGACCAAAATGTACATTCAGTTACCTAAACGTACAGTAAAAGGGGTGACTGTAACCTAACAACAACCCTAGCTGCACCTAACAACCTAGCCCTAACCATATAGCAACAATATATACGTATATATATAGTGAGGGAAGCCTGTTACCATGAGACCTAAGGCAACAAACGGAAGATGGGAAGGAAAAAAGGTGTATTGGATGGGATTTTCTCACTGCCGATCCGCAGCCTCACGGACCGACCAATAACTTAGGCTGGGTAAGACCTGAGCTATCGGTAACCATTTATAGGCGCAGTAACAGTGAGAGGAGTCGATGGTCTCGTCGTACAGAAACAGCGTTGCTTGAAGCGTAGAAAGAGACTTTATTAAAGATTTACACGCTATTTATATTAATATATTTACATGTATGAGTATATTAGTTATATTAATATACTTGTGTGAAACAGCTGATGTAGTCCAATAATTTAGTAACAAATAACTAATATTGACGTCAATTTGGGTTCACCGCGGTCACTGTCCTGCTGCGTCGGCATTTTCACATCCTCGCGTGAACAGTCGTCCTTATACAATTTACAACTCGGATCCGAGAATTTCAACCCCAAACGACTGGAAAATATAACTTTTTAGACAGATATTTTAAATCTACTTCTTTCGCTAAAAACCTGTTTTAAATTTTGTTTTAACTTCGTTGAACCAAAATGGCCGTTGTTTCTATGGTAACGCGGAGCTCCCCGCTTTGATTAAGACCCGAAAATCTGTTTTTGCACATTAAAGGTCAATCGCCATTTTGGTTCAACTTAGATATTGACGTGTATTGTATGCGTCTTAAATTTTTGCGTGTTTGTTTTAATGATATATTACATCACTGCTTATCATCAGGCTTTTTTTTATGGTAGGTAAAACCATCCAATCCCCGCCCTTGGGCGGAGCGGGAGATAGTGTCAGACTCTTACTGACTAAAAATCTACCCCGTTTCTTCTTTGCCTTGGTTCCAGGGCCCTAGTATGAATTTTCATATCTCCCCAGAGCCCCAGATTAGGCTTCTACCCTACTGGGCTCCTACAGTTTACTAACAACTCCTTGAGGTGCGCCGAAACAGTGTGCGCCGTAAACGACTTTGGCTCGATCTGGTCTGTTACCGGACGGACGGACAGCGAGCTACCCATTGCCCGCCGTCCGCAAGCCCACGCCTACGGTGGCTGGAAATCGGGATCGGAATTACGGCGACGGCTGCGGCGTGAGCGTGTGCTCCACCGTGTCCTCCAGGTGGTCCACACAGTGGCGACACCCAGACGTCACCATGAATCTTGTACAGGAACTTCCCGAACTTGCCATGTTCGTTGTAGTACCTGCACCATGCGGAAGGTGATGACGCCGTGAAATCTTTCCAGCCACGCCTCAAAGAGAGGACTTACCGCCTCAATCGTGGCGTGCCCATGCTTATCAACAGGTAGGATGGCAGAAAAGTTTATAATAATCGATGATGGTTAAGAACCGATCGATCGATGATGATCGATTGGTCGATGGTTATCGATGATGGATAATGCTCATTATGTTTCATTAAAATCAGTTAAGAGGCGTATTACAAAAAAACACGAAATTGCAAGTTTTCTACGTTGAAATTTTAGGTTTTATGTTCGTTGTATGAAATAACAATTTCTTTGTTAATATAGTTCGTTTTCTCTACTACAATTACCTCAAAACTGATTTTAGATTAATTATTTAATTATTTAGTAATAAGCTTTCTCCCGATACATGTTTCGGCAAAAATTCACGGAGACATCATTTCTGAGCTCTAATTTTGAGATTCTACTAAATATCAGTCAAAAACAAAAATATTATTAGCTCTCAAATATCCTATACTTCAATCATAACAGGTAATATTTTCGTTATATGCCTTTTATGTAAAGAACAAAAAACTACGTAATTCAATTATCTACCGAAAAGGCTTCAAAACAAGCCCCAATATCTCCAAAGTTCTACATTATTTAGACTTCAAATTTATACCAAAATAATCATCAACATTTGCTTAAACTATAGTATTATTTTTATTTTTTAATCGCTACTATTATTTTTTAATAAAATAAATAATATAATATAATATAATAATATAATATATTTCCACAACTATCACACAACACCGTCTAGTCCCAAGCTAAGCAGAGCTTGTTTTATGGGTACCAGACAGCTGATAAACATACTTTATATTTCACTGCGCCGGTCATCTGCGATTAGCAACGCGCGAGCGCTTGTCGAGGTCGGACCTATGTCAGTTTCTTTCCCGCGCGCTTTCTTTCCGATACTACCGTGACTACCGTCGTGTGCGCCGACTGTCGCGTAGACGCTGCCGCATTGCTATTGTGTGCGTGTGAACTACGAACGCAGTTTTTGATCTTTGTAAATATTTATTTTCGAACGGTATAATATACCGTTATATTGAAGTTATAATAAAGTGTGAACTTTATACTAATTGAAATAATATTTCAATTAGTATAAAGTTCACACTTACTAGTACACCAGAAAGGTAGGTGGGTGGGTGGGTAGGTGGGTAGGTGGTAGTTTACTTTACTAGTATACCAGATAGTGAACTTATTAAAGTTAGACTAGTTAAAGTCATGACTGGTTCTACCAAATTCAAGGACAGCTTTATATATCCAATAAAAATGTCTGCATACTTGCCATATGGACTGGACCAGACTTTCCTGTAAAAACTATAACAATCTACAAAGACGACGAATTTTGGTCGTTAAAAATGTTACCCAAATTAAAAGCTTTTTATGAAAAATGTGTACTGCCAGAAGTTATCGACTCAAGAAAAGATCGATCAATGCCTTTGCGGGAAATATTTTTCTGATGTAAAAATATGATGTCTGACTGTACCAAATAATAAAATAAATAATACATTTTGTTGTTTCATTTATTCGATAAGATTTCAACCATACTATCATAAAATTAAGGCTAGACTGAAAATACACTTAATAAACTAGTTATCAACGATTGCATCACTGCTTACCATCAGGTTGGATCACAGTCGAGCACTAATTTATATGAATTAAAAATAAATATATAAAACTTTAAAAATCTATTTTTGCTATGAATAGTATATCTTACAATCGATTGTTTATCGAATACTGCAGAATATTAAAAATATTTGTTTGAACATATTCTGTCCTAGCTCAGAGGACACCGGTGTCCTCTCACATCCACGCCACTATAGGCCTTAATTCCGATGTTTAGAGTCTACTTTTGTATGAACAAGTTGGGTAGTTGTGGATCGACGTGATATTTAAATTAAAACGACATTTAAAAAAAATATCCATCTTCTAACCTCCTTCTGAATACTTCAATTACGAAAGATCAAGATCGTTTAGCCGCCGTATACACAATATCATAGTGCGAGCGAGACTGCTAGAAGCATGAATGAAAATATCGCTCACGTAGTTCGCCGCCCGCTCGAAGCATAAAATACCTAAATTTGCGTAATGCCGAAATGTGAAAGGGCTCTTAATTCATTTCAAAGTATCATTAAATAATAATAATAATAAAATTTTATTGGTCCATTGCTACAAATTGTTCCTTAATACTTAACTTATAGTACTTATACAGTAACAGGTAAAATTAACATAGGCATTAAGACAGTGGTCCCCAAACTAGGCAGTGCCTGTATCTTGGAGGCCAGAGTTGCGTTACTTACATTTTTCGAAGACATGTTTGCAGTATAATAATATTAAATACAAAATTTTGAAGATGGACATATAACTCATGCAGGCGTAGCAAACAGCCTACCGAGATAATTATGAATAAAATAGAACTAAGATAATACAAAACATAGCAGAAAAAATAAAAATAAAATAATAATAATTCTAAATATTGTGTTACATAGTGTGAGTTTGGTGAGTTGTGGTTTGTCAGTGTGAGTGTGTGTGATGTGTGTGTATGTGTGTGATGGTGTGTGTATGTGTGTAATGGTGTGTGTGTATGTGTGTAAAGGGTGGAAGCTTACAGAGTAGAGGCGCTATATGTAGAAGTGTTTTGGACTTAAAATTTTCTCCGTTTCACTGTATGGTAGGGATAGAAGCCAGTCTTTTAACATTCTTTTACATGAGTGTGTGCTAAGGTCTTTAATGTTACAACTCTTGCTAATGTTGTTGTAGATTAGAGTATGTAAGTAAGAGGGGCATCGTCTAGCCAGAAGACTGTTTGCGTTAGGAAGGGGAACATGAAAGACACGTTTTGAAAGCAGGGTTTGAAGCCTGAAATGACAGCCTGACAATTCTCTCACATTTAACATTGATTCTTCTAAACCCGGATATTATTACTATTATAATGTACTACAACAAACTTAATTAAACAAATATACCTATAATAAAAAATTATCTACTCGTACTAACACTTTTCTCGAAAACAGTTGATAACATTGACGTAAGCAATTATTAAAAATATTCGTATTTACGGAAAAAACGAATGAACTTTTGACCCGAAATTGATTGTTTGTTAAATTAAGTGTAATTTACGCTTATCTACTTTTTTGGAGTAGGTATGGTTAGCTATGTGATTTTTTTATGGTAGGTAAAATCATCAAATGACAAATCCCGCCCTTGGGTGGAGCGGGAGATAGTGTCAGACTCTTACTGACTAAAAACCTGCCCTGCTCCTTCATTGCCTTCGTTCCAGGGCCCCGGGTTTCATTTTCGCATAATCTTTAGCCCCAGTAGGCTCGGCCCTGCTAGGCCCCTACAGTTTACAGACAAGTCCTTGAGGCGTGCGGGAACTGTGCGCGCCGTAAACGACTTGAGCTCGGGCCGGTCTGTTACCGGAAGGACGGACAGCGAGCTACCCATTGCCCGCCGGTATATAGGTACTTAAACAATGTGAACTTTTAGCGGTTGTTTTCCCGCGGCAGAAAGACTTGCCATAAGGAGTAAGTATCTACTTTCGGAGCATAAAAAAAAACTACATCTTTCCAAAAAAAATATAACCGACTTCACTAAAAAAAGGCTTTTTTAGTGGAGTCGATTTTTTTTTTTTTTTTTTTGTAAATAGATTTTTTTACTTTTACTGTATGTTTCGAAAGTACTCCTTATGGCAAGTCATTCTGCTGCGGGAAAACAACAATTAAAATTTCACATGTGACTACTGCTTTTCTTTTTGTTTTGTTCTTGTTTCTCCAGTAACCTTGTTTATTTCAGCATGCTATACACCGTTAAATTTTATTCGTTTTAATCCCGCGGAGGGTCGATTATTAAAATTAAAAAATAAAGTACAATTTTTTAAACTCGAATTAATTTACGCATGTACGAAATTAATTTCATTAAGTAAACGTCAGCTGATCGAGGTCAATGAACTTGATGTGCATGCCCCACTCAAACAAGTCAGAGTGAAGCATCTTCCGGCTCCTTGGTTATCTGACAGTGTTAGAAGCGCGATGTCAAAACGGGGGTAGTTAGTACGCAACGACCAACAACTCCCTACAAGATCATTGACTCGTTTACCTAAAGAAATTAATTTCGTACATGCGTATATTAATTCGAGTTTTAGAAAAAAAAATGTACTTTATATTTTAATTTTATCTTCATAAATCAATTGTGTTTCATGTACCGAATCGATTTTCCACGTGATTAAAACGACCAAAATATAACGGTGTATACTATGGCCAAATAAAATTGGCCAGATCGTTTACCACACTTTCTTTAGACCTTTTATTACCATAGAAATCCTACATAAACGATTTGGCCAATTTTAGTGGGCCATATCATGAAGTGATAAATTTATATGATCTGCATTACATACAGTTCGATTTTGAGCAAATATTTCTGACGCAAAACAAAAATAGTTACAACAGCATCCTAAAACAGTGTATTGGACACGCAAGATATCCAGTGATCTTATGGTGACCACCATGACAACTTTTTTTTCCACAACTATCACACAACACTGTTTAGTCCCAAGCTAAGCAGAGCTTGTGTTATGGGTACCAGACAGCTGATAAACCTACTTAGATAGGGTGACTGGTAATTAGTGACGAAAAAAGTCAGCCAAGTTCAGTACATTTTGACCAGTTAGGCGAACACAAATGTACTGACCAGCAGGTTTTTTTCGCGATTCCAGGTTTGGTCCCATAGTAAAAGTTGTTCGTTATCATGACTACAATCACGTGTTTAAGTATCGTTCACTAATTACCAGTCACCTTATATATTTCTAAATACATACATATCATAGATAAATAACATTTGTCCGGGGTGGGAATCCAACCCACGTCCTCCGGCATAGCAGTCAGGGCCACTAACCACTAGACCAACAGGCCAGTCATGCCTGCAAAATGCCTTGAACACGATCTTGGTCTTGTAAACTTGGTCCGTACGAAAAGAGGATCTACGGATCAACATGTTATATTACCTCGAACCACTAGTACCCTATGTTCCGGGTACGTATGACCTACAGACAATTGTTCTGGGTCTGGGTGTCATGTGTATATTAGTTTACAATACATAAGTAACTCCTAATGCGGGGTAACCTTTTTTTCTAATAATGAGAATAAAATCCTTGCGTTCTTGCGTGGTAGACCCCTTCTCACTTGGATTTCTGATTAGCAATGACCTAAAGAAAGTCCAAGTTAATGACTCGACGACCCAGAACCGAAATGTCTGGCGAAAAATGACGAGGAGAGCCGACGTGAAATGAAAGGGGATAAGGCAAAGAGAGAGAGAGAGAGAGAGAGAATGAGAATAAAATACTTCATCATCTAATCCGTTTAATTTCGAAGACTAAGTAAGAACTTTAGTTTCAGATGGATTCAGGAGAGTTCCACCCTTCGCTACAAACACCCTTCTAAAACATTCCGCCCATTACATTTTTAAAGCTCTTATTATTGCAAAACTTTTGTGTGAATTGAATTTTCTCGTCGACTCTTGAAACTCATTAAAAATGGCTCTGTTCTGTTGTATTAAAGTGAAATATCACCACTATTGTAGGCACGCGGCAAATAAGATGAACTAAACTGGCCGTCGTTGCTATGGTGAGACCCAAAAAACTGTTACTGCGCATTGAAGGTCGATCGCCATTTTAGTTCAACTTATATGCCACGTATTGTAACTATATTTATAAAACATATACCTAAAATAATAAATGCACATCCTGAACATCTAAGCTTACTAAATTTTAAGTTGCTTTTGTACTTTTTTTTTATTTTGGCAAATAAAAAAATATTATAGTTATTATTATCTTTTTTTAGTTGGGAAATCATCCAATGACTTCTCTCGCTATAGGGCGGAGTAGGAGGGCGTGTCAAACTTTTACTGACTAAAACCTTCTTCTACTTTACTCATAGCCTTGCGTTCCAGGACCTCAGCTTTCCATTTCGGAAACGAACCGCAGGCGGCTTTGGCTCTGCTGGGCCCTACGGTTTTGCTAACATCTCTTTCAAGTGCGCGTATATTATTAGAAAGTCTCTGTTTTATTGTAATATATTGAGATGTATCCACATCGTCACTACCTATTTACATTTATACAACACGTAACATATTACTAAAAGCACATTCTGAATTCGTAAAACTAGTCGGTATGAATCGTTTCCGACTGATGTGCCGAAAAGACTGGCGGTATTGCCACTATAATCATTTCAGCCGAAAAACGTCTACTGTTGCACATAAGCCTCCTCCAACTGCCGCCCTCATCCATCGGATTCCCGACACCGACCCTCATCTAGTCAGCAATCCACGTTTAAGATAGAACTACATTGCGCACACGTGGGCCATGTACGGCGATCTGGGCGCGTCGGTCTCCAACTCTCCACACATTTTATATCTGACATAGACTTGTAGAGCTGCATTAGATTCCACAGTACGCGACGCCTCGAGACGTTGTTCTACATACAGACGCCAGCACAACAACCTACCTCAATCTGTCAAGTTTCTTTAATAGATTTTCAACCTTATCACAACAATGGAAGGTTAATGTTCGATTGGTAAAATTTGACAGATTGGGGTAGATTGACGTGCTGACGTCTGTACAAATCAGGAGTGGTCCACGTGTGCGTCGGTCACGTGTGCGTCGGTCTGATATAGTTCTATATCATAAATTAATATTTAGATCAGATTTAAAAAAAATATGATTACAAAAAACAAAAACAAAAAAATCAATCAATTTGTTTAATGGTACACCTACGTATCAATCAATTTATTAGATCACAATCAATTAAGTACTTAATCTATGATACAAGCTATCTCGTATTCTGAATCATGATGATAAAATGAAGACTCACGTTGCATACAAGATAATGATAGAGATTAACCTTGTGTCACCCTGAAGGTCTAGCCCAGCGACATTCAATCAGCGAAAGCATCATGGCAATAGCGATTGTCAAAAATTAAAAATGACATTTTATCGACAAGTGCTGTCAAAATGTCACCGTTAAGGCCCTGATCAACGGGCGAGTAAAACCGCGGACTTTGGCTCGTCGGTAAAGTTCGCCGATGTTTCATTGCAATACGAACGACGAGCCTGGCTCGCGGCTCGTCGTGTTTGCTTCATTTTCTACTCGGCTCGTCGTTCTAAACTGTTTTACTCGCTAGTCGATCAGCATCAACAAGGCGCGAGTAAAAGTGACGTTTTTTTAAAACCGCGGTATTGGCTCGTACGTCGATCACCCACTTTACATGAATTTTTGACAGGATTTTATCGACTGAAGTTCAAAGTCTAGGATCTAAATTTTTTTTACAATATTCATTTATTTATTTATTTATTTATTTATATATTTATTTATTTTTCAGAAAGCTTACAGACTAATAAAATATATAAAATTTATACATAGGTGAGAAAATTGCTAATTACAAGCTTCCACATATATATATCAACATACATCTTGCGTACAAGTAATAACTCCATAGAAATTAAATCTAGTTTTACAATGTAGAATAAGTGTGCCAAATCATAAAAACAACTATTTAATTAGTCATCTAAGGTTTTCTCCAAAATATTCCCTAGTTAAGATCTTTCTTATATTTTGTGCGCTAGTGCAAAACAGATCGATGCCCAGGTGCGATGGCAAGTTATTAAAAGCTATAGCACTGCGTATAGAGAATGCGTTACGCCTGTACTTTGTCGATGTGCATGGTGTCTGTAACAGAGGCCGCATACGTAGGTTGTTCTGAGTGCGAAGAATAATTTTGCTGAGTAATTCAGGACAATCAATAGAGCCGTTTGCTATGTTTGCCAAATAACATATGTCATTAATATTACGTCGTACATTTAACGGTAAGAAATGATATCATTTCAATTTAACATTTTATAGTGATAGTAGATTTCTTGACATATAGTATTAAGTATTATTATGCGATAATTTGAACATTTCATTCCATTGTAATAGCATAACCAAATTGTACTACTTAATCTTGATATTATATAAAAATCCTATTTTCAATATAATTAAAAAAAAAAAAATTCTACCCTGGCTCTTATGTACCGTATACTCAGAAATAAATAAGTTATTTATTATTATTATTTCCTTTATTTATTTCTTGTACATGTTTTTAACATTTTTAAATATTTTCTAAAACAAATATGAAAATCATTTAAAAATAATATAAAAACAGTAGTACGCCGGTGTCGGGAGCAGGGTCCAAGCTACCAGTGGTTAGGGCTCCAGAGACAGGAACCTCCTCACAATGCGAGCCGTATCGAGGAGTACTGCCTTCTGTATCAGGCCCTTGATCCAACCGCGCAACGACTGCTTATTATTATTATTAATAAACAAACCTGACGGCATACAATATTTAACACTACAGTGGACCCCCGGTAATCCGGCAAACATTATGCAGGGCAGTGTCGGACTATCGAATTTGTCGGATTATAGAGCACTGCCTAAGACCCCTATAGTCCGGATTTTTTTACGAAAGAGTACCTTGTAATCCGACAAATTACGAGTTGTGACCTGTTCAAACCTGCGTGATCTATATGTATTAGCAAAGATTGTCAAACATACATGTAATTCTAAGTCATGTCGGATTACAGGGGGCGCCGGATTAGACAGGGGCCGGATTATCGGGGGTCCACTGTATTTTTAATGACGTCATAATTTTAATTTCTGACAAGTTGATTTTAAGATGTCATGGTAGGGGCATGACTTAGTCTTTTACATTCAGGGTAGTCAATTGGCATCTAGCATAGCATAGCATCAGCCTTATAATGTTCCCACTGCTGGAACTCAGGGCCTCCTCTCTAGGATAGGAAATGGGCCGTAATCCACCACGCAGATTCAGTGCAGGTTGGTGGATATTGAACTGGCATCTGCTGAAAAGTAAACATCATCATTTGACTATCACTATTTCTATTGACGTCATAATTAAAATTTTTGACAAGTTGATTTTAAGACGTCATGGTAGGGACAGGACTTAGTCATTTACATTTAGGGTAGTTAATTTAATTGAGATAGTTAATTTAATTAAAAGTTAATTGAACATAATGAATTGAATCCTCTTATTGTAACTATTTATTTTTCAATTTAAGGTGAAGAAGCTAGGGGATTGATTGACTGATATTATGTGGGAAAAAAAACAATAAAGAAACACGTGTATGCAATAATATTAATTTATTTATTACTTAATCGTAATTATTACACAACTTCTTTGACGCAACCGTTTAACAATCATCAGTTATCATACGAAGCTATGCTTGACCTCATCTCCACGAAATCAGGTCACGGCGACACCCAAGAAAATTATTGTAAACAATCGCAAAATAATCTAAATATATCACAGGCTTATCAATACTTAGTTTTAAGTGCACAACCGGAAGTGATACGGCACTCGAGTCTTCCTGTTTTTACCCTTGACAGGTTAAACACGCTTGGCCTCAATCGGAGGTCTTTCTGCCTTTACCAATTCGTAAACAGATGGCTTAGCTGCCTATGGGATTTTTCAAAAGAGCTACCATCGCCCTGCAGGCTATAACGGCACGCTTTGGTCAAGAAAAATCCTCACTCTACCCCCACTCACTCCACCCTAGATTTCCCACCTCTAAAAAAATGGTAATCAGGTGCCTGATAGAAAGTAGTAAAAGACACTCTCAAAGACATGGCAATGATTTGATTAGTTTATAGACACGTTGCAATTTTTTTTGTCAGGAGTTCAAAAGTCAAATGAATTCTGATATCACTGGCACAATTATATTTTAAGTGGAAACACAGTTTAGATGTTTGGTACAAACAATTATGGTTGAAGCACTATCACCGTTTCGCTCAAGATTTTTCCAAAAGATCTGCTACCTCATAAGTTTTCTTTGTACAGCCATCAGCTTTGACCGGACTTACTCGGCCACTGATACTCGTAATCGTCATTTTTTTTACACTTTTCTCAGTGAACAAAATCAGTAGTAATATTCAGTGCAGTTAAACCGGTTTTTAACCAGATACTCCTTCAAAAGCTGATTGAAAACGTATAATCACTCATGCATGTTTGCAGAGAGCTTAATATCTCTTGATTCAGCAGCCTGGGAGCGTCGATAGCCCAGAGATAGTCCAAATGATTGAATTTCTCGTCAGGAACCAAGAACATCTCAGGTTTTGAAGGCAGTCTTTTATAAAGTTCCCTCACATCCTTCTCACTTGACAACAAGTCGTTTTTAGACCAGAATAACTTGATAGGAGCAGTTACCTTACTCAGGTCATATTCTGGAGGCGATCCAGCGCCATAGATCTTCCAATTGTTCAAAAATCCGTAATCAAACTTCTGGAATTTGCCAGAAAGTATTTCTTGCGAGAAATGTACTGCTGTCTTCCAAGAAGTTCCTGTACCCAAGTGTGCGAGGAAAACCGGCAGGAGGGTCTTATTGAACTGCCTTTCGTTAAAACCACACAAGTAGAACACAATGTTCTTGCAGATTAAAGAATCCATATTTTCTCCATTACACGTGCTTGAAATCTTTCCCAGGGCTGAATTTTTTGGTATGAACTCATAAGTACCTTGTAGTCCGTCAATGTATGCTAAGTTGCTAGCTATTGGTGCCATAGACTTTAACGGTGACTTCATATCCGAGAGATACACGACGGGGGCTAAAGCAAATCCAGCTGACAATATATTGTTATATTCAGGCCTCAATGAAAGCATTGCGAACAGAATAGTAGTTCCCATTGAATGTCCAATATAGGTAATCTTAGTATCTGCATCTTTAGTTTCCAAAATGTAGTCTATAACTGCAGGAACATCATACAATGCTACTTCATGCCAAGAGAAGTCCCAATAATCTTCTGAATCCGTTTTGAACCAAACATGATCTTTCGAGTACCTGTTTCCTCTTATGTTGGACATCCACACGTCGTAACCAGCATCAGCTAAAACATATGCAAGTCCTTTTCCTGGGCCATTTATGATCCAATCAGCAGAGCTTGCAAATAAGCCATGTTGTAGCAGAACTGTTTTTGAAGGCACTTGCCTTCCATGTTTCGAGCGAGGAATTCGATGTATGTTGAGAACATAACCTTGAGAGATAACGGTGTGGGTTTCACAAATGTATCCATTTCTTGTGATAATTCCAGGCACTGATAGAACTATATCTGGATTTTCCAGCATCGAAAAAGTATCGACATTGCGACTGTAAGTTGATGAGTCGACGAGGCTTCTCGCAGTCACCTGAATATCATCGATGTAGTTGTTGAAGTTGTCCTGGATCACCTGCTGTGGTTCTTCAATGTAGTTATCGACAGAATTCTTCTTGTTAACTGCATCATTGTAGAAGGTCTTCACATTATTACTTTGTTCTTTGAAGAAGGACTTAAAAGATGGCACGATGGACCACGACTCTGATGCGACCACGGTGACACTTAGGACGAGAAGAATTAAGATGCGCATGTTGGCGAGGTTTGATTGTAACTGTGCGAGAGGCGGAGTAACATCGGTAATATACTAGGAGCACGCGACTGACCCCGGAGATGAGGTTAAAACGTCACAAGATAACACTTTATTGTTTATTATGAAAAAAATGACTGTTATCTAAATTGGATATTCCACTCGAGCTATTATTGCAAGATGGGTTTATTTGCGAAAAATTTTTTAAAGGCCTATCCAGTTGTTGACCACTATAACACCTTGCAGCCGCTCTCGCTTGAGTCGCGCCTAAGCCAGCGTCCAGCCTGGATAAAAAGTATTCTTTGTCCTAATTTAGGTCATGATCCACATGTTTAAGTGGTTGAACGGATTTATTTGGATCTTAGCAAGATCTAAACAATACCGTTCAGCCGCTAAGATGCGAAATAGTAAACAGGCGGATAGATACTTTCACGTCATACTACAAACTACATAGTATAATAAAGGCAACAGTATGTGTGTCATTTAGATCATGTCCCACATAGTATAGATGATTTTTCCCACAGTGTCTCAAGACGAAAGTCTATGACCAGTGCGTGTGGCCAGCGACGACATGTAGCTTAAAGTCACCCAAAGGGCAATGGAAAGGGCCATGCTCAGAGTTTCCTTGCGTGATTGTATCAGAAATGAAGATATCCGCAGGAGAACCAAGGTTGCCGACAAAGCACGAAGAAACGCCAAACGTAAATGGCAATGGGCTGTACACATTGCTCGCAGAACAGCGGGCCTAAAAACGTCACATGAGCAATATTCATCTAGAGCAAAACATATTCCGAATTCCTAGCAGATCATAAGCAATTCTTCTAATGTTAGTAAAATGGTTGCACAAATTAGTCGAATCATACTCAATTCGCTGCATATCAGAATCATATTCCTTGTAAATATTGCCGTATAAAAAAATATGATTCATATTATGATTCTACAAAAGTGGCCTTTTTAGACCTGCTGATGGCCGTTGGGGCTGAAAGGTTCTGGTGTGGCGACCGCGTACCGGAAGACGCAGTGTTAAAAAGGCCTCCTACAAGGTGGACCGATGACCTGGCAAGGGTTGTGGGAATCCGATGGATGCGAGATGCATAGGACCAACATTGTGGTGACACTTGGGGGAGGCCTATGTCCAACAGTGGATGTCTTTCGGCTGAAATGATGAATGAATGATACTTGTTCATCCTGGTAGTTCCTTGGGGTAGTTCTTTCTTTTCAATGGAATGCAGTGACTTCTGTCAATATGCAGAAGTTAGTTTACAATAATGTATTAGTATGGACATGTAGTTTCGTCACCACTTCGGGTGGGTAGGTTTTTAGTCAGTAAGAATCTGACACTACTTCCCGCTCCACCCAAGGGCGGGATTTGTCATTGGATGATTTTACCTACCATAAAAAAAAAAAACACTACTTCGTGTGGAGATAAAAACGATGTTTGCTAGTTACTTCGGGGAATTTTGTGATTGACTCACTGCCATTCCTCGTAGTACTTAATATATTTTTAGGTCAGATGTGGTTTCGATTGAAACCTACTAAAAAACGATGTCTTTGTCAAGACGATTTGGCGGGATTTTATAGTGAATCAATACAGTCTATCATAAATTCAGAGTTAAGTAGGTCATAAAGCCAAAGGACAGAGAATGTTTTTCTCTGTTCTTTGGCTTTCTGACTACTATGCCGGCTAATATCCCCCGGCTTTAGTAGATCTCATTTATAGTGTAGGTAACTGGTAATCAGGTGACCCGCAATCGTAACGAAGACCAAAAATGGGTTAAGAGCATTGACATGAGAGTCCTTCGCGGTCCTTATATCGTCAACGTGAGCATATTTTTCGTTTCATCCAACGCAATGTTTGCTAAAGAAGCAAAGCGAAAAGAGAGACATAACGCCTGAACGATCGGTTGGCATTTGATATTTTCCGTCGCTCACTCAAATATTTGTTCAAGGAAATATGTGTTCTTTTTTTAAACATTAATAGGTACCTAAACAGATTTTAGAAAAAAAAATGTCATTTAGAATCCCGATTTCATGTGCAAGGTTTTCTTATTTTTTTAAACTTATATTTCACCGGTTGCGAAGCAGTTAAGCCCTATGCAGTTCGGTGCAGAACAATCTAGAATTTATTTACTCATCAATCTTGTTACATTGGGCTAACAATAAATAACGATTCATAAATTTAATTTAAGGTAAACTTATATTTATTCAGCTTGCAGCACCAGTAAGGACGTTTAGTGAACCATGTTACAGAATACTAAACATTAGTTTTATTAATGGAACCTCTGACGGACAGATCAACATTTCCTCTAAATCAAGATAAAGATATCAATGTATAGTGTACCTCACGGATATCTATGGTGTACCTACTAACTCGACAGACGTCCTGTCTTATACCCGTATTTTGACTGACCTGTTGGTCTAGTGGTTAGTGGATCTGACTGCTAAGCCGGAGGTCGTGGGTTCGATTCCCACCCAGGACAAATGTTTGTGTGATGAGCACGATCATTTGTTCTGTGTCTGGGTGTAATTTATCTATAATATGTATGTATTTAGAAATATATAAGTATGTTTATCAGTTGTCTAGTACTCATAACACAAACTCTGCTTAGCTTGAGACTAGACGGCGTTGTGTGATAGTTGTGGAATATTATTATATTATTATTTTATAAAGAAGTAATTACTTGTTACTAAGTAATTTCTTATTAAGTAATTACTAGAGTTTTACTTGATTATAAATACGGGTGTTAGAGCTATGAACTGTCAAAGGCGCTATGATTTAATTGTAGTCATAGTTTTCTAAAATATTCAAATTTTTTGCGCTTTTGTTTCTTCCGTTAAAAACCGGTCGTGTAGTTATTGAGTTTATTCATTACAAAAGAAAATACAAACAAACAGAAATACAAATCTTACCTCTTTATAATGTTAGTATAGATAGAAGAGTGTGATAAGACAATATTTAAAACACAGTATATTAGATACCTACTACGTCACACTCTGTTGTCTGCTCACACCCCTACTAATGAGTTAGGGGCGAGGGATGTCTTATATGACGACACGTCATATTTAGACACAACACGACTCGCAAGATAACAAATTACGAACACATGTTATTATTGCCCATTTCTAATTATTAGCAATAAATAGAACATTCACACGAACTCTGTTATAATTAGTTTTGTTAAGATTTATGTGATTTATAATTAGCGTTCGCTGGCAGCGTTTGTCAGCTTATTCATAACTAGCCTCCCCCACGGTTACACTCGCATCTTTGATTACTGCTCCACCTTTATTTATCGTAGCGTGATGTTCTAGTGTTTAGGCAGGTTCATGCTAGAGGACTGAGGACGAGCTGGGCACAAGCTGAGCCTCTCTACTCCCGGTGTCAAGTGTGAACGTACACTCAGTCTCCAGCGATCACTGTCCTCGAACCTGATTCAAAACCTTTTGTGCTCGTCAAAAAGTGACAAGAGGCGGAGCACAATCGAGCACGAACCAAACGTTCGAAGCGCGCTGGTTCTAGGCTTGTAAGGCTACTCCATGGCTTGCGTGTTCCAGTACGCATGTCGCTACTCCAGAAACTTTCAACTCCATCAGCCATTTGTTCTACGAGCAATGTGCCCATGCCCACTGACACATATTGGCGATTTTTTGGGTTATGACGGTATCTTTCAGTTCTTTTGCTCATATTTATTTGGAGAATATCATCAATTATACAGCCCTACAGACGTATAATATGGATACAGTACAACACCATTTCTGTTTCCTCCATGAATAAGGCAGAAGTGAATATTATTCTCAAGTTATGCCATTAAAGGTTCATCCCCATACATCAGTGCCGTGTCAGGGACGGGGCAGGAACGTGTTTCGTCAGGAATCTAAAAAAAATATCGGTGCATACATTGTCTATGAACACTTCCGTGCACGCGCCAGCAACGGAGCGTCAGTGTCATGGCCGACGTCGTGGCGGGCCCATGTTAATAATTTTCCTTAGCAGTTTGTCGACTTCATTGATGGTTGATGAGTTATTAATAGAAACTGTATGCTTATTTAGCGTATTTTACGACTTGTCTAACCCGGAAAACCTATATGGATTGAAAAAGCATAAAAACCAAATATGAAATGAAATCGGACGAAAATTAAAGTGCGAAGGTACGAGTACGTCAAAATTAGACAACACTACACTTCGGCTACCTATATTCGGAAAAGAAAACAGAATGAATTAAGGGCCTCGTCGGCCTCGTCGGCCTGTCCACGGCACTGTCACGTCACTGACGTGTGTGAACAGACAACCCCTGACGGGGGACGTATACCCGGTCTTGGCACGGACATTTTCTTGCCCCTTCCCGTCCGTACATGGTTCTTATGTGTGGGGATAGACCTTAGCTTGTATAACAGAAGAGAAGCCTACGGCCATCAGCGGATACAAACACCTCATCATAATTTACATTTCAGCTGAAAGACACTCTTGGACATAGGCCTCCCCCAGGTGTCCTGTGTATCTCGCATCCATCGGATTCCCGCAACCCTTGCTAGGTTATCGGACTACCTTGTAGGAGGTCTTCCAAAACTGCGTATTCCGGTACGCGGTCGCTATTCCAGAACCTTTCGGCCCCAACGGCCATCCGTTCTGTGAATAATGTGGCCTGCCCATTGCCACTTAAGTTTGGCGATTCTTCGTGCTATGTCAGCAACCTTGGTTCTCCTGCGGATACAAACACCTACATCCAGGAAAATTCCATTAATCCACACCATATACGATCAAACAAGAGCAGTAAATCAAGTAAGATTGGCAGTTTTAATTAATACAACACACGATTAATAAGAACCAATCATCCTTAGATATGAATTAGATAATATAACGTCACTACTGTAAGTATTCCGAGAAGTGATAAACTGAAGTGTACCTCAGTACATCTAACAGTAGTTCCCAATCTTTTTGGCCTAGGACCTTTGGTATTTTTGTTGTTTACAGGAAACATAAAAGTTAGTCTATTTTATTTTCTTTTTCCTTTTATGTATCAGTATATTTCCGAACCCTGAGGTCCTGGGAAGGCGTACGATGAACCGAATCCAACTCGCAGAGGCCCTTTAGATACTTTTAGACCGTGTTTACGGAGACGCGGCGCGTTGCGCGGCGCGTTGGGGGTTGGTCGTACATTGCAGCAGCGGGCTGCATCATCGCTCGAGCGAACACAAACATAAATGGCAATGTACGACGGACCGCCCAACGCGCCGCGTCTCCGTAATCGAGCACTTAATGGAACGTGATGTCAATCGACGACTATCCCTGTACGCGCAATGCTAGTGCATCCAAGGTTCCATATTCATACTGTGTCCAAGGACAACCCCGGTTGGTGAAAACTATTGTGATATATGGAAAACAAAGATGGGCTATGGTTTTTGAAGTCTTAACTTATTATACGTTATAGGTTTTTTTTAAACTAAAACGGTAATTTAAAAAACTAAAAAACCCGACTGCTTTTCTGAGCATTCATGAAAAAGCCCTAAAACAAGAAAGTCGTTGTACCCGATTGCACTTATCTATATAATATTTTAAATACTGGCAGTCGGGGCCCATTCTAGAATTGAGAGCACATACCTATATTACATTGCAGATTACTCCAATCTATTGACTAGACGGCTGACTTTCTAGAATGGGTCCCGACTGCCAGTATTTAAAATATTATATAGATAAGTGCAATCGGGTACAACGACTTTCTTGTTTTAGAGCTTTTTCATGAATGCAGTCGGGTTTTTTAGTTTTTTAAATTACCGTTTTTTATTTTTTTAGTTTTATTTTATTACGATATCACTTTCAAAGTAATTACGAATCTAAAGACACCTCTCAAACTAAAATCCATCGAGCCGTTCAGGTCGCAGAGCGTGCCAAACATTTGAATTTGGCGCTAAAAATCCGCCATTTTGTTTTTTTATTTTATTTTGATATACCCAGTGTCACTCTCACAGTAAATACGAATCTAACTACACCTCTCAAGCTAAAATCCATCGAGCCGTTCAGGCTGCAGAGCGTGCCAAACAATTATACATCCATACATACAACATAACCTTCCTTCTGGCGCAGTCGGGTAAAAAACTTTCCTATAGATAAATACAAATCAAATGTCAAATCTTAAATCTCAAATCTTTATTGCAATCCATAATGTACATGTCAGGTGATTAATAATATAACAATCTTTCTTATCTAAGTAATAATTATGATTGATTTAAGATTGCGTCATTTCACTTGAATAAACTGGTTTTTATTTTCGTGTTGTCTGACAGCTGGATTGCCTCAACCACAGAATACCTCAACATTCACATGCCGGTGAAGTCTGTGTTCGAAGGCTTTTGTTCGAGTTAATCTAAATGAAACTGATACCATACACTAGCTGTCCCCATGGTTTATCCTGCGTCTTTTGTTACTGCTTTTCTCCTTTTGACCGTTGCGTGATGTTTATGTGTGTGTGTGGTTCTTTTTTCAAAAGATCTTCTCAGACATTAATCTGCATGATTCTTACATGATTTGACCATTACATGTTTTAGTTGGACTTTAATGGAGACTGAGTTTGTTTCTTCTCAGGATAGTTAGTTAGGAAACACAGGCCTCATCTAGTTTAAACTGACGGAAACAAAATATAATTTATCACCTACTTCTGTGTATGGAGCTAATTGAAAGGGAGCTGTCCCAGTAATTAAGACGCAATTAGTTCAGGGTACGAACATAAATTACGTAAACGTGTGAATTTGTCACAAATTGGGCGTTAAATCGTGATAATTTAAGATGTAACAAAGGTTTGTCACTAATTCGCCTATTTCGTCTGTAAGGGTATTATGTATATATTCAGCATTAAGAGTGTATCTAGCTTTTTTTAAAGTGGGAAATCATCCAATGACTTCTCCCGCTTTGGGCGGAAGGGGAGGACGTCTTAGACCTTTACTGACTGAAACCCACTCGCCAAAATCCGTCGGCCGTATTGTAAACAGAATATTCAGCAGTTCGAATGTGAAAAAGTAGCAAACATATTATTGCCACTACATACACTAACTTGATTTATGTGATTCTATAATATCAGAAATACCGTAGTCTGTAGAGCTGGGAGGCTTATTCGGCTGCATATAAGATGATTCTTCAGCTGTATGTAAGATCTAGTCTCTCGATTTCGTGATTTATCAGTGAGTGGTATTTCGCTTTTATACACCGTTAAATTTTGGTCTTTTTAATCCCGTGGAGGATCGATTCGGTACATGGTTCATTGGCCTCGCTCAGCTGATTTCGTACATGCGTAAATTAATTCGAGTTAAAAAAGTTTACTTTATTTTTAGCTTTACAAATCGATAGTGTTTCATGTACCGAATCGATCCCCCGCAGGATTAAAACAAACAAAATTTAACGGTGTATAAAAGAAAGTCGTGTTAGTTACACTATTTATAACTCAAGAACGGCTGAACCTATTTGGCTGAAAATTGGTGGGAAGGTACCTTAGAACCAGGAGAAGGATTTAGGATATATTTTTTTTATCCCGTTAAATAAAAAAAAAATATTCCAAAACCTGCTCATTTATTGGTATAGGGTAGAATAGGGTAGGGTAGGGACGTAGAGCGGGAGCGAAGCCACAGGCAATTAGTGTGCCGCTGAGAGTGTCAAAAATGCTGAGGTGGTCACCCATTCAATTCTAGCAGGCTCAGCTTAGAATGTACTTTTATTCTTTTTTACTTTGTGTTTGTAGCAGTTGTGCTGTTTGTCTCGAATAGGTAGATAAAGTAGGTATTTCTATTCTATTCTACATATATGTTTTATGGATAGATTAGTATGAATGTTGTGTTTTTTTTTTTTATGGGTCATTCATTAATTCCCAAGAGGACGCCGGCGTCCGCACACCTATTGTCTTTCTATTGTGTCTCTAAATTACGGTATTCAAAAGGAATCATCCAATGACATCTCCCGCCCTTGGGTGCAGCGGGAGATACTGTCAGACTATTACTGACTAAAAAACCCACCCCGTCCCTTCTCAGCCCTACATACCGGAGCCGGATCTAAGCTTCGACCGTGTTGGGCCCCTACAGTGTGCTGACAACTCCTTGAAGCGCGCGGGAACAGTACGCGCTGTCGACGACTTGGGCTCGGTCCGGACGGTTACTGCTGTACGGTCGGACAACGAGCTACCAATTGCTCGCCGTCCGCAAGCCTGCGCCTACGGTGGCCGGAAATCGGGATCCTCATGTGGTCGGCCTCCTCCTTTACTAGCATTACTGCTTCGCAAGAGGAGGCAACCGCCTGCCACTCTTCCTCGCCATGGCCTGTACCAAAGCCCAGTGCAAGAGATCGCCGCCGCCGATCGCCCCCACAAGGACACGGCGATGCTCTGCCCAAGCGGGGCACACCTCTACCGTGTGCTCCACCGTGTTCTCCGGGCGGTCCACACAGTGGCGACATGGATGTTGGGTGGCAAACCAGCAGCCCACTTGATGTGACGTCATTACCTTTACCTATGAACATTTGTAATAAATGTCTACTTCTTTATAACGATACCTAACTCAGTTAATATCCTCACGTTTTGTTGCTTACGTAGTCCCTAGTTTAGGTAGGTATTATTGTCATGTCCTCTGTTTCATAAGATATTAGTAATTTATGTATGTAGGTCTGTATGTACGAATAAGAATAAGCAATTTTTATTTGTTCAAACATGTATACGCATACAGAACTAAAATACGCATGCATGCAAGATCTTAAATGAGAATGGCTCACGACATGACTGCCATTTTTCATGACGTGCAAATTTAATAGGTAAAGAAAGAAAGAAAAAGAATTTATTTGGTACAGCATAAGGCATGAACACATCAATTAGGTACCTAACACAAAAAAATAATAAATTAACAAAAACAAAAAATAAATAATAATAATTTGTGTGCCTCATGGCTGCACCAAAATAGGTCCAATTCAGCATGAATGCCAGACAACTAGTGCCTGACGCTGGTTTTCAACTGACCTGTTGTTGTGACGCAACGGACGTAAAACCGTTTGGAGTGTGTGTATACTTTGTATAGTACTAAAATAATGTAAAACTACAAAATAAGTTTTTAATAATATAAGAAAAATGTTAAAACATTATTCAACATATTGGTAAAACACTAAATAGGTGTAAGACAGTGTATTTGTTTAATGTGTGAAAATAAATAAATAAAAGACGAATAAAACAATAGCGAAAGAATAAAAAGAGTAATAACGGTAGAATAAAGATATAAAATGTGGGTAGGTAAATCTCGAACGAGTTAGGATGCAATCAGTGTGATCACTGACTACCCCCACACCAGTGCGTTGAATGCAACTGTGCACGACGGAACGATTTTATGAACGAGGTTCCTCACCTTATCAATTATCCTACTGCTAGTTGCAATGAAGGTGCAATAAATATAATTATTTAGAAAAGTTTATGCAGAGTTGTGCACAAAGTATTTTATCGATAAAGGAGGACAACAAGTACGGCAGGTAAGCGCAAATTTAATAATCGGTGTAATATAATCATATAGAATAATGTATTGAGGAACGATGTCATTTAATTTTGTGGTACATTTTCTAATTGTCTATTTGAATTTACAGTAATCTGATAGTTCACCCTGAGGCTCATACACTGCCAAGTTCCCTGTAAAATGGGATCAAGAGGCGCCATCCCGATATTTTATTTATCTGTTTTTTATTAATTGATATTTATGTTATAACGTAAGTATGTGTGTATGGCATATGAAGTGTGAGTGTGTGCGGCATGTGAAGTGTGAGTGTGTGTGGCATGTGAAGTGTGAGTGTGCGTTTATTAGCAGGGGATATGAGCGTGCTTGTGAAATAATGTATATTTAGGTTAATGGGTACGTAATAAAAGCGTGTGATTATGAGTACTTAGTAGCAGTGTAAGTATATGGTAGAAGGTAGCAAATGTATTGTTATTACGTGATGAATGTGAGCAAAGATTCAGTATAGGCATACTCCTTTTGAAGTAGCCACTCTGTTACTGTGGATTTCACTTTATGTAAGTTTAATTTTGAAATGCGTAATTATTTGTCAACTTTATGATATATGTGTGTACATAGTATGTAGAATTGATGTTTTGCGAATGCGGTTTTGTGTTGGGTTCTTGGAAGCAGAAGAAGTAATATGCTGCTATGTATTTTACAGGTCTCGAACGATAGAACGCACTGGTGTCGTAGACAACAGGCTGTAGAAGACGGAACCCGCGCAAGCGGCGCTATCGTGGGCAACTTCCACCATTATGTAACAGTACCTAATTTATTCTGCCTACCTTTAACACTAAACAATGCAAATACCAAGCTCTAAAATAGGTACAATTTATATTATTATGATACCTACCAATGTCGATCACGCGTTTGTTTCTGAGAACTTTATTATCAATCAACTACTTGTGTTCAATATCATTAAGTATAGGTAGGTAAATAATTCTTATTTATTTAATTATTTGAACGATTGGGAATGGGACTTTACCAAAATCAGAAATTAATTCCTTTTGGTTTCAAGATAACATAGGTAGGTATAGTACGCCGCAAATAAATTGAACCATTTGCTATGGTTTTTCGATTGAGACAAATTGAGACCTGAAAATCGAATCACATGGCTCAAAGGACTTCCATCACTTACATCCCAGCTTTGCAAGTCTCTGTCTTCTAAACCATACAGTTAGGTTATTCTACAAACTTGACTTCCAATCTTATCAACAGATTACTCAGTATACTACGAGCTATTAATTGTAATTAATACTTTCTGTTTACTAACAAATTATAATTAGTTACTACACCAAGCCGTAAAGGGCATTATAAATATACAGACAGGTCATTCGTATCTTCATACTTACACATGGGGCGGGCAGAGCTCCGAACAAAGTCTACACCGCATTAAAAATAAAGATAAATGCACAAGAGATAAGTGTTAAATAAAATTTATTTATTAATACAGAACTAATAAAATTCATACAATACAAACAAACTAAACTAAGTAGGTATTTATACTAAACCTAACGCAAAAACAAAAGCACAAAATACTCTCGGGCATCGACGTACTCATCCACATCGCTGTCATCCGTAAACGTGCCCAGAAGACTGGCAGCATGGCCACGTTGAATGACAATGCTAATTCTTTGGGAAAAGGACGAGCCAGCCGACACGCAGTGTCAGTCGGTGTGAAATTTCCTTGAAAAGGATACTTACGCGCACTCAACAAACGCTTGGATCATGGGGTCCACCCATGATCCAAGCGTTTCAACCTCAAACGGGTTAAAACTGTAATTTCCAATAAGGTTATAATGCCGTGTCCTGTGGGGGCGATCGACGGCGGCGATCTCTCGCGCCGGGGCTTAGTTCAGGCCATGCTCCGGAGCGAGGAGGAGTAACAGGCGGTCGCCTCCTTCTGCAAAGCAGTAATGCTAGCAACTGGCACTGTCGCCGCTAGTGAGTACTGCAATACGCACTTGCTGTTCAAGCGCTCTCATTCGCAAACTAGACTACGTCAACATACAATTTACATAAAATAATATTAAAATGCCTTATTGTGCCATTCTGGACTGTAAAAACCATAGTCGGACTAAAAATCTAACTCATGGAGGTGTATCATACCACCGGTAAGTATTATTTTCGAATTTATTTTAATAAAATGAAAAAATAAAATTTCGTCAAACATTGCACAAGATATACAAACAAAAATTGTCCTTAACTTCATGCAAACAAAGTTGATTTTCTTTTCCCGGTTATTGAGCCTTTCTGGAATATTCGCATCTCTACCTATACTTTTGACGCTATCCAAATAGTGCGTGACTTTATCGATAAAATCAATCTAAATGTATTGCATTGCCTTTTTAAAATAAAAGTATTTATGCTTGAGAATATGAGTATTAAAATACAGATAATTATTAAATTAATAAAGTTAATAAAATAAATATTGTAGGATGATATTCGTGATACAATTTTAAATAAATCTAGCTAAAGAGCTTGGAACAACATAGGGCGTTTGAATTATACTCTTTAGTCGTCACCGGCTTCGTCCGATCACACTTTTCGTAACGAATGCATAATAACTTTAATTTCGGAAGTCAATGTCAAAATATGAAGAAACCAAACCGTAAACACCGACTTCCGCAATCAAAGTTATTTTACATTATTTAGTTTTTTTGAAGTCAGTTGTATTTTTTTGTAAAAGAGTTTTTTTTTTGTATTTTCAATATTAAACATACAATGAAAATAAATTACCTTTTTCACTACGTATTTATACTAAGTTCTTATTTGTGAAATTGTAATACTTGTTACAATGTTACACCTATATGTCCGTAGTATTCAACATAAATAACATAACCTAAATTTTAAAAGTGTTCAACTTCTTAGAACGGGCAACTAACTTCATCGTTTAAAAGTGCCCGTTAATATTTCAATTAAATTCTTTGATCAAAATCAAACAATATAAAACAGTGAAAAGATTATTATACAAATATAATAATCTTTTCACTGTTTTATATTGTCTTAAACTCAAATAGCAATGTAATAATAAAACATTGCGAGGTTTTCAGCATTTTTTTTTTCATTTACCCAGTATAAAATGAACAAATACAAACAAAAAGGTATTTGATTTACATGCAAATAAATACCCTTTTTACTACGTTTAGAAATTACCCTACTACATATTAATTTCATTATTTTAATACTATCGCATACGATATTTTTTCGCATTATATTTTGTTTGTTTTCATACTATCGATATTATTGCGATCGAATTAGGGTACGTCACTATTTGAGTAGCGACCAGCCTTTGTGTCAGTGATACGCCATTCAAATACAACCCTTATTTTTATAACGTTACAGTTCATACTGAACAACGCCATCTAGCGACGAGTGGCGGTACTTGGTAGTCCCAGATGTATTTCTTTCTTGTTTTTGTCAATTTGATTTATAGACCGTTGATATTAAAGTTGCATTTCGTATAACATTTTTTTTTGAAATTTGTGTACGCCCAATTTTTGTTTTAGCCAATCGTATCTTCCGGTTTGCAGTAAGAGTAAATCGTAAATGTGTGAGTTTGGCGACACCGGTTCTGGTACAAACATTTTCTCAAGCTACTTCTAGTGTCTTTCTGTGTTCTGTGCTAGCAAAGGAGGAGGCCGACCGCATCAGGCAACGGCGCACACACCGCCGCCGCCGCCGGGATTCCGATCCCGATTTCCGGCCACCGTAGGCGCGGGCTCGCGGACGGCGGGCAATGGGTAGCTCGCTGTCGGTCCGTCCGGTAACAGACCGGTCCGAGCTCAAGTCATTTACGGTGCGCACTGTTCCCGCGCGCCTCAAGGAGTTGTCGGCAAACTGTAGGGGCCCAGCAGGGCCGAAGCCTACTGGGGCCAAAGGTTATGTGAAAATGTCACCCGGGGCCCTGGGACGAAGGCAATGAATGGAACAGGGTAGGTTTTTAATCAGTAAGAATCTGACACTATTTCCCGACCCACCCAAGGGCGGGATTTGTCAATGGATGATTTTACCTACCATAAAAAAAAGGTTACAGTACTTATTTGCGCCGTTTGAGGATCTCAGCGTGGTCTCAGCAGCCGCAGCGGCAGCGTCGGCACATCCCGCTGAACTAGGAACATGGGATGGCGTAAGAGTGTCGACACAGTTAGCATCCCACACCAGAAACCTACCCACCTTCGACGGCACCAACGTCATCCCATCAGGTCCACTCAAACCGGTATGGATCTTTCTTCAAAAGACCATCTCAGACAAATCTGCATGGTTCTCATGTGATTTGACCAATACATATTTACTGTATGAACTTTAAAAGAGACTAACGCCCGAATTTGTTTCGGTGTTTCTTCTCAGGGTAGTTAGCCAGTTAGGAAACACCGGCCTCATCTAGTTTAAACTGACGAAAAAGAAAACTACGTGTAAAAGTGTTTTTTAAAACCTATTTGCAAAATGAATATTATTTATTGTTATTAATTAAGTACTTCCTTAGATATTTATCTGCGTAAATAAAGTACTAAGAGTTATTTATATAAAACTAAGGGTCACACCACACCGAGATGCGAAACGACACTGCGTGTACATAAAACTTTCACATCACCTGCTCGCGAATGTCAAATTATCTAATATATGATAACTTAATATATAATTTGGCATTCGCGCAATCGAATACGTGTTTTCTTTTTTTACTTTGAGCATTGCATAAGCAAAGCTAAGGGCTCTGTCCACGGACGAGTAGCTTCATAAACGTATTCGTATTTATCACAGAACAGAGAATATAGGTAGAAGTGCCCCTACACTGGCTAAGCACGGGAACCAGTGTTGCTAAACTCACACATTTGCATATCAAATTGTCTATTACACTCATAAAAAACAATTATGTGATTGACTACAAATTAGGGAGCCGCCACTTTTACACACAGTTCATTATCTATCATTTTCTACTCTGAAAAGCAGTCGGGTTTTTTAGTTTTTTAAATTATCGTTTTTTTTTTGTTTTTTTTTTTTATTATTGCGATATCACTTTCTCAGTAATTACAAATCTAACGACACCTCGCAAACTAAAATCCATCGAGCCGTTCAGGCCGCAGAGCGTGCCAAAAATTTGAATTTGGCGCCAAAAATCCGTCGTTTTGTTTTTTTTTTTATTTTGATATACCCAGTGTCACTCTCACAGTAAATACGATTCTAACGACACCTCTCAAGCTAAAATCTATCGAGCCGTTCAGGCTGTAGAGCGTGCCAAACAATTATACATACATACATACATACTCTCGAAAAACATAACCCTCCTTCTGGCGCAGTCGGGTAAAAACCAGTTTATTCAAGTGAAATGACGCAATCTTAAATCAATCATAATTATTACTTCGATAAGAAAGATTGTTATATTATTAATCACCTGACATGTACATTATGGATTGCAATAAAGATTTGAGTACATTGCTGCAGCGGGCCGCGTCATCGCTTGCGCAAACACAAACCTAAATGGCAAAGTACGACAGACCGCCCAACGCGCCGCAACTCCGTAATCGAGCACTTAATGGAAAATGATGCCAATCGACGACTATCCCTGTACGCGCAATGCTAGTGCATCTAAGGTTCCATATTCATACTGTGTCCAAGGACAACCCCGGTTGGTCAATCAATCAATCAATCAATCAATCAAATCATTTATTTGCTTGAGTATGGGTAAAACATGAGATGGTGAAATAAAATAGTCGTTCTTCGTCGTAAAACTATTGTGACATATGGAAAACAAAGATGGGCTATGGTTTTTGGAGTCTTAACTTATTATACGTTATAGGTTTTTTTAAAACTAAAACGGTAATTTAAAAAACTAAAAAAAACGGTAATTTAAAAAACTAAAAAACCCGACTGCTTTTCTGAGCATTCATGAAAAAGCCCTAAAACAAGAAAATCTGGCAGTCGGGACCCATTCTAGAATTGAGAGCACATACCTATATTACATTGCAGATTACTCCAATCTATTGACTAGACGGCTGACTTTCTAGAATGGGTCCCGACTGCCAGATTTTCTTGTTTTAGGGCTTTTTCATGAATGCTCAGAAAAGCAATCGGGTTTTTTAGTTTTTTAAATTACCGTTTTTTATTTTTTATTTTTTTAGTTTTATTTTATTACGATATCACTTTCAAAGTAATTACGAATCTAAAGACACCTCTCAAACTAAAATCCATCGAGCCGTTCAGGTCGCAGAGCGTGCCAAACATTTGAATTTGGCGCTAAAAATCCGCCATTTTGTTTTTTTTTTTATTTTGATATACCCAGTGTCACTCTCACAGTAAATACAAATCTAACGACACCTCTCAAGCTAAAATCCATCGAGCCGTTCAGGCTGCAGAGCGTGCCAAACAATTATACATACATACATACATACATACATACATACTTACATACATACATACATACATACTCTCGAAAAACATAACCCTCCTTCTGGCGCAGTCGGGTAAAAAACCCGACTGCTTTTCTGAGCATTCATGAAAAAGCCCTAAAACAAGAAAGTCGTTGTACCCGATTGCACTTATCTATATAATATTTTAAATACTGGCAGTCGGGGCCCATTCTAGAATTGAGAGCACATACCTATATTACATTGCAGATTACTCCAATCTATTGACTAGACGGCTGACTTTCTAGAATGGGTCCCGACTGCCAGTATTTAAAATATTATATTGATAAGTGCAATCGGGTACAACGACTTTCTTGTTTTAGAGCTTTTTCATGAATGCAGTTGGGTTTTTTAGTTTTTTAAATTACCGTTTTTAATTTTTTTAGTTTTATAAATTACCGTTTTTAATTTTTTAAATTTATTTTATTACGATATCACTTTCAAAGTAATTACGAATCTAAAGACACCTCTCAAACTAAAATCCATCGAGCCGTTCAGGTCGCAGAGCGTGCCAAACATTTGAATTTGGCGCTAAAAATCCGCCATTTTGTTTATTTTTTTTTATTTTGATATACCCAGTGTCACTCTCACAGTAAATACGAATCTAACGACACCTCTCAAGCTAAAATCCATAGAGCCGTTCAGGCTGAAGAGCGTGCCAAACAATTATACATCCATACATACAACATAACCTTCCTTCTGGCGCAGTCGGGTAAAAAATTTCCTATAGATAAATACAAATCAAATCTCAAATCTTAAATCTCAAATCTTTATTGCAATCCATAATGTACATGTCAGGTGATTAATAATATAACAATCTTTCTTATCGAAGTAATAATTATGATTGATTTAAGATTGCGTCATTTCACTTGAATAAACTGGTTTTTACCCGACTGCGCCAGAAGGAGGGTTATGTTTTTCGAGAGTATGTATGTATGTATGTATAATTGTTTGGCACGCTCTACAGCCTGAACGGCTCGATAGATTTTAGCTTGAGAGGTGTCATTAGAATCGTATTTACTGTGAGAGTGACACTGGGTATATCAAAATAAAAAAAAAAACAAAACGACGGATTTTTGGCGCCAAATTCAAATTTTTGGCACGCTCTGCGGCCTGAACGGCTCGATGGATTTTAGTTTGCGAGGTGTCGTTAGATTTGTAATTACTGAGAAAGTGATATCGCAATAATAAAAAACAAAAAAAAAACGATAATTTAAAAAACTAAAAAACCCGACTGCTTTTCAGAGTAGAAAATGCCCTAAACAAGAAAGTCGTTGTACCCGATTGCACTTATCTATATAATATTTTAAATACAAGATAAATTGTAGCAGTCGGGACCCATTCTAGAAAGTCAGCTGTCTAGTGAGTAGATTAGAGTAATCTGCAATGTAATATAGGATGGGTCCCGACTGCTACAATTTATCTTGTATTTAAAATATTATATAGTTAAGTGCAATCGGGTACCTACAACGACTTTCTTGTTTAGGGCATTTTCTACTCTGAGAAGCAGTCAGGTTTTTTAGTTTTTTAAATTACCGTTTTTTATTTTCTTCTTTCTTTCTATTCTACGCACTAGGTCCGTGTTGTCTAACAGCTGGTTTGCCTCAACATTCACATGCCGGTGAAGTCTGTGTTCGAAGGCTTTTGTTCGAGTTAATCTAAATGAAACTGATACCATACACTAGCTGTCCCCACAGTTTCACCTGCGTCTTTGGTTACTGCTTTTCTCCTTTTGACCGTTGCGTAATGTTAATGTGTGTGTGGTTCTTTTTTTAAAAGATCTTCTCAGACATTAATCTGCATGATTCTTACATGATTACTGTATGGACTTTAATGGAGACTGAGTTTGTTTCTTCTCAGGATAGTTAGTTAGGAAACACAGGCCTCATCTAGTTTAAACTGACGGAAACAAAATATAATTTATCACCTACTTCTGTGTATGGAGCTAATTGAAAGGGAGCTGTCCCAGTAATTAAGACGCAATTAGTTCAGGGTACGAACATAAATTACGTAATCGTGTGAATTTGTCACAAATTGGGCGTTAAATCGTGATAATTTAAGATGTAACAAAGGTTTGTCACTAATTCGCCTATTTCGTCTGTAAGGGTATTATGTTATATATTCAGCATTAAGAGTGTATCTAGCTTTTTTTAAAGTGAGAAATCCTTCTCCCGCTTTGGGCGGAAGGGGAGGACGTCTCAGACCTTTACTGACTGAAACCCACTCGCCGAAATCCGTCGGCCGTATTGTAAACCGAATATTCAGCAGTTCGAGTGTGAAAAAGTAGCAAACATATTATTGCCACTACATACACTAACTTCATTTATGTGATTCCAAACATGATATCAGAAACACCGTAGTCTGTAGAGCTAGGGAGGCTTATTCGGCTGCATATAAGATGATTCTTCAGCTGTATGTAAGATCTAGTCTCTCGATTTCGTGATTAATCAGTGAGTGGTATTTCGCTTTTATATACCGTTAAATTTTGTTAGTTTTAATCCCGCGGAGGGTCGATTCGGTACATGAAACACTATCGATTTTTAAATATAAAATTAAAAAATAAAGTTCTTTTTTCTAAAAGTCGAGGTAAAAAATAATCTGGTGGTCAGTACATTTATGTTCGCCTAACTGGTCATAGTGTACTGAAATTGAAGATATTTTTCGCGATTTCAGGTTTGGTCCTATAGTAAAAGTTGTTTCTTATCATGACTACAATCATGTGTATAAGTATCGTTCACTAATTACCAGTCACCCTCTATATATAATTATATAGATAAAGACTAGCGGTCCCGACACACGTTGTCCTGTCTGTAAGCTAGATTTTCGTCAGACTAAAGAATTGAGAATCAAAAATAGTCCGAAATAATTAGTGTGCCGCTGAGTGTCAAAAATGCTGAGGTGGTCACCCATCCAGTTCGGGCACGCTCAGCGTAGCCTGTACTTTTATTATTTTTTACTTTGTGTTTGTAACCGTGATGCTGTCCCGAATAAAAGTAGTTATTTCTATTCTATTCTACATAAATGTTTTATGGATAGATTATTATGAATGTTGTTTTTTTTTTTGATGCGTTTAAATCATCCAATGACATCTCCCGCCCTTGGGTGCAGCGGGAGATAGTTTCATACTGTTACTGACTAAAAAATCCACCCTGTCCCTTCTTAGCCCACGGGGCCGGATCTAGGCTTCGACCCTGTTGGGCCCCTACAGTTTGCTGACAACTCCTTGAAGCGCGCGGGAACAGTACGCGCTGTCGGCGACTTGGGCTCGATCCGGACGGTAACTGCTGAACGGTCGGACAGCGAGCTACCCATTGCTCGCCGTCCGCAAGCCTGCGCCTACGGTGGCCGGAAATCGGGATCCTCATGTGGTCGGCCTTCTCCTTTACTAGCATTACTGCTTCGCAAGAGGAGGCAACCGCCTGCCACTCTTCCTCGTTCCGGACCATGGCCTGTACCAAAGCCCAGTGCAAGAGATCGCCGCCGCCGATCGCCCCCACAAGGACACGGCGATGCTCTGCCCAAGCGGGGCACACCTCTACCGTGTGCTCCACCGTGTTCTCCGGGCGGTCCACACAGTGGCGACATGGATGTTGGGTGGCAAACCAGCAGCCCACTTGATGTGACGTCATTACCTTTACCTATGAACATTTGTAATAAATGTCTACTTCTTTATAACGATACCTAACTCAGTCAATATCCTACATTCCAAGTTTTGTTGTTTACGTAGTCCCTAGTTTAGGTAGGTATTATTGTCATGTCCTCTGTTTCATAAGATATTAGTAATTTATGTATGTAGGTCTGTATGTACGAATAAGAATAAGCAATTTTTATTTGCTCAAACATGTATACGCATACAGAACTAAAATACACATGCATTCAAGATCTTAAATAAGAATGGCTCACGACATGACTGCCATTTTTCATGACGTGCAAATTTAATAGGTAAAGAAAGAAAGAAAGAAAAAGAATTTATTTGGTACAGCATAACGCATGAACACATCAATTAGGTAACACAAAAAATAATAAATTAACAAAAACAAAAAAAAAATACCTCATAAAATGCCTCATGGCTGCACCAAAATAGGTCCAGTTCAGCATGAATGCCAGACAACTAGTGCCTGACGCTGGTTTTCAACTGACCTGTTGTTGTGACGCAACGGACGTAAAACCGCGTTTGGAGTGTGTGTATACAATGTATAGTACTAAAATAATATAGACCTACAAAATAGGGTTTTAATAATACCTATAAGAAAAATGTTAACACTAAATAGATGTAAGACAGTGTATTTGTTTAATGTGTGAAAATAAATAAATAAAAGACGAATAAAACAATAGCGAAAGAATAAAAAGAGTAATAACGGTAGAATAAAGATATAAAATGTGGGTAGGTAAATCTCGAACGAGTTAGGATGCAATCAGTGTGATCACTGACTACCGCCACACCAGTGCGTTGAATGTAACTGTGCACGACGGAACGATTTTATGAACGAGGTTCCTCACCTTATCAATTATCCTACTGCTAGTTGGAATGAAGGTGCAATAAATATAATTATACAAAACTATAATAAAAAAGTTTATGCAGAGTTGTGCACAAAGTATTTTATCGTTAAAGGAGGACAACAAGTACGGCAGGTAAGCGCAAATTTAATAATCGGTGTAATATAATCATATACAGGAAAAGTTTTTAACCAGTGCGCAAATTTTGACATAATAAACTTGAATATATTTTAATAAACACGTATTTTTTATTTTGATATGTTTCAATAGTAAAAAATTAAGTTAACGCATACGAGACTTGTTTACTCAGAAATTTATTTTATGGACGTCGCTTGCCAGTCCGTCGACTGGTCGCCCGATTCACGCCGCGCGTCGACCGCTCGCCTGACGCGCCAGCTGGTATCAGAAGTACTCACGCGCGCTCGCTCTATGCGACGGTACCTACTAACGCGGTGCGATTATTGACCCCAGTTTAGCGCTACAATTTTTTAAGTTTAGACTGTGTAAAGTTATTTGTAAACGTAATTACAATTTATCCTTCATACTTTCATGGGCTTAGGACCATCAAAATGCAGAAAATAAATCATAATAAGTAAGAAAGTAGGTAATACGTTTTAATCCATTCAAAACAAAACATTTAGGTATGATAGGTATTTAGACATGATACAATTTAGATTGAAACAATTGCATTTTGGCGTATTTAAAAAATTGTGGTGTGATTTAAAAGGCTCGACGTGGTGCTGGGTCTGGGTCATGGAGTTGTTGTACCGGCTGAAAGTGGTATGGATGGAGTCCGGCTGTATTTAGCAGCTTCCATACTGCGCTTTGGCTAACACCAAAACGTCGTTCTGCGTCGTAGGTACTGGCTCTTGGATTGCGTTCAAAAAAATCGGCTTCGACTGCCAGACCCTTGTGCGTGGCTCGGTGTTCTGAACTGGCCGTGATCAAGCAGCCTTTGGTTAGCTGCTAAAATGGTCCTCTCATTAGGGACCGTAGGATTGAGGATCCCTTGGGCTCGCATACGAGGTACGCTCTCCCTTTCGTATCTTCTTCGTGCTGCTCGTAAATTTTCATTGCTTAACAAATACACTCGCACCATTTCATAATACTCGCGGTGAGTAAAATGAGACATTGTCACTACGCTAGTCTAGTACGCGGCACACGCGCAGGGACGGCGAAGGGCGCGAACGTCCGACCTCCACTTCCGCAAGTGACGTACTGTATGTGCATGCGTTTTGTTTATCAAACGCCGGCGCCGCATGCCCCCGCACCCCCGTCTCGTGCGTGGGCGTGGTCCAGCGGCCGGCGGCCTTCGCGTTTTCATTCATGCTCATTCATAGTATTACTATTAAATTATATCCATGTCTTGCTTATTACAAATTGGGACAAAGTGGAAAAATGAGAAAAAAAAAAGTCATAAACTAAAAATGGAAATGTGTTCTATTGCTTACACTGAGCCACCAAAAAAAATTTACGCAGTGGTTAAAAAATTTTCCTGTAGAATAATGTATTGAGGAACGATGTCATTTAATTTTGTGGTACATTTTCTAATTGTCTATTTGAATTTACAGTAATGTCTGATAGTTCACCCTGAGGCTCATACACTGCCAAGTTCCCTGTAAAATGGAATCAAGAGGCGCCATCCCGATACCGCGCGTTCGTCGCAAGCAAGTCGGCCAGAAACAAAAGGTACGTTGAAAAGCAAACGATTTGAATACTATAAAGATGAAAATAGTGAAGTAATGTGCTGCTATGTATTTTACAGGTCTCGAACGACAGAACGCACTGGTGTCGTAGACAATTTAACGGGCTGTAGGAGACAGAACCCGAGCAAGCGGCGCTATCGTGAGCAACTTCCACCATTATGTAACAGTACCTAATTAATTCTGCCTACCTTTTAACACTAAACAATGCAAATACCAAGCTCTAAAATAGGTACAATTTATATTATTATGATACCTACCAATATCGATCACGCGTTTGTTTCTGAGAACTTTATTATCAATCAACTACTTGTGTTCAATATCATTAAGTATAGGTAGGTAAATAATTCTTATTTATTTAATTATTTGAACGATTGGGAATGGGACTTTACCAAAATCAGAAATTAATTCCTTTTGGTTTCAAGATAACATAGGTAGGTATAGTACGCCGCAAATAAATTGAACCATTTGCTATGGTTTTTCGATTGAGACAGATTGAGACCTGAAAATCGAATCACATGGCTCAAAGGACTTCCATCACTTACATCCCAGCTTTGCAAGTCTCTGTCTTCTAAACCACACAGTTAGGTCATTCTACAAACTTGACTTCCAATCTTATCAACAGATTACTCAGTATACTTACTACGAGCTATTAATTGTAATTAACACTTTCTGTTTACAAACAAATTATAATTAGTTACTAGACCAAGCCGTAAAGGGCATTATAAATATACAGACAGGTCATTCGTATCTTCATACACATGAGGCGGGCAGAGCTCCGAACAAAGTCTACACCGCATTAAAAATAAAGATAAATGCACAGGAGATAAGTGTTAAATAAAATTTATATATTAATACATAACTAATAAAATTTATACAATACAAACAAAATAAACTAAGTAGGTATTTATACTAAACCTAACGCAAAAACAAAAGCACAAAATACTCTCAGGCATCGACGTACTCATCCACATCGCTGTCATCCGTAAACGTGCCCAGAAGACTGGCAGCATGGCCACGTTGAATGACAATGCTAATTCTTTGGGCAAAAGACGAGCCAGCCGACACGCAGTGTCAGTCGGTGTGAAATTTCCTTGAAAAGGATACGCGCACTCAACAAACGCTTGGATCATGGGGTCCACCCATGATCCAAGCGTTTCAACCTCAAACGGGTTAAAACTGTAATTTCCAATAAGGTTATAATGCCGTGTCCTGTGGGGGCGATCGACGGCGGCGATCTCTCGCGCCGGGGCTTAGTTCAGGTCATGCTCCGGAGCGAGGAGGAGTAACAGCCGGTCGCCTCCTTCTGCGAAGCAGCAATGCTAGCAAAGGAGGAGGCCGACCGCACCAGGCAGAGGCAACGGGGCGCTCGCCCCAGCCGCCGCCGGGATTCCGATCAAGATTTCCGGCCACCGTAGGCGCGGGCTCGCGGACGGCAGGCAACGGGTAACTCGCTGTCCGTCCGTCACGTAACAGACCGGTCCGAGCTCAAGTCATTTACGGCGCGCACTGTTCCCGCGCGCCTCAAGGAGTTGTCGGCAAACTGTAGGGGCCCAGCAGGGCCAAAGCCTACTGGGGCATTTTATGTGAAAATGTCACCCGGGGCCCTGGGACGAAGGCAATGAATGGAACAGGGTAGGTTTTTAGTCAGTAAGAGTCTGACACTATTTCCCGCCCCACCTAAGGGCGGGATTTGTCAATGGATGATTTTACCTACCATAAAAAAAAGGTTACAGTACTTATTTGCGCCGTTTGAAGATCTTAGCGTGGTCTCAGCAGCCGCAACGGCAGAGTCGGCACATCCCGCTGAACTAGGAACATGGGATGGCGTAAGAGTGTCGACACAGTTTCCTACCCACCTTCGACGGCACCAACGTCATCCCATCAGGTCCACTCAAACCGGTATGGATCTTTCTTCAAAAGACCAGTTCAGACAAATCTGCATGGTTCTCATGTGATTTGACCAATACATATTTACTGTATGAACTTTAACGCCCGAGTTTGTTTCGGTGTTTCTTCTCAGGGTAGTTAGCTAGTTAGGAAACACCGGCCTCATCTAGTTTAAACTGACGAAAAAGAAAACTACGTGTAAAAGTGTTTTTTAAAACCTATTTGCAAAATGAATATCATTTATTGTTATTAATTAAGTACTTCCTTAGATATTTATCTGCGTAAATAAAGTACTAAAAGTTATTTATATAAAACTAAGGGTCACACCACACCGAGATGCGAAACGAAGCTGCGTGTATATAAAACTTTTCAAATCACCTGCTCGGGAATGTCAAATTATATAATATATGATAACATATTATATAATTTGGCATTCGCGCAATCGAATATGTGTTTTCTTTTTTTACTTTGAGCATTGCATAAGCAAAGCTAAGGGCTCTGTCCACGGACGAGTAGCTTCATAAACGTATTCGTATTTATCACAGAACAGAGAATATAGGTAGAAGTGTCCCTACACTGGCTAAACACGGGAACCAATCTTGCTAAACTCTCACATTTGCATATCTAACTGTCTATTACACTCATAAAAAACAACTATGTGATTGACTAGAAATTAGGTAGCCGCCACTTTTACACACAGTTCATTATCTACCACACGCAAAGAAACACGGGGTGTTTTCGAAATCATAAATTGGTACATTAAAGTTCTCCATTGACACCACTACATGAACACTGTTAAAGTTGAACTAGAAATACTGCTCGGATAATAATTCGGTTTCCGCTACGGGGACCGCCGTACACGGCACTCGCGCATAGTCACGCGACGGGTGCCCGCGCGTTCGCCCACTTAACGCAGCGTTGGCCGTAAGAGGGTGAAAAGGGGAAATTTTGCTTATTATTTTTCTTTAAGCTGATATAGGTACTTGAAAGTTACTGATTTTAAAAACTTCTTTCACAGTATTATAAGGTTACTTAATCACAAAATGTCATAATTTTGCGGCCGCCCTTTTCCATCACACCTTGTTTCTTCTATCACAAGATTGGGTACCTAAATCTAAACAAAATAAAACGAACCGCATAAGGAGATAAAATACGTTTATTTCTTAAAATTTGTCAATAAACCATACGCTGTCATTACAACCGATATCCTTTACATCTCTTGTATGCATGTTCTTATCTTATTCAATATACACAACAATATGTACGTTCGTACGTTCGCTACATACAATCACGAAACAGAAACGTGGTAAAGATTCACTCTTTGAGGCAGCTGCAGCCGGATAAGACCATGTCACATGAATTTTTGGTTTAGTTACGGTAAACACACATGCTGAGCTTGAGATTAGTAATTCCACAGCATATACTGAGTTTTTATTAAGTAGGTAAGACATGAATTTAGCAACAAATGTTTAAGTATAAAAGGTAGTCTTTGAGATTACAGACAGATTGCCACAATCCAGTCCGCCATCTTCTTTTCCGAAGTGAACCTTTCCCATGCCAATATTTCGCGCATACATTGTTTAGACAAGAAATAGTATAGCATTAAATGCCTTATATATATGCCTTATATACTCTAAGTTAAATCTAAAGTCACCAGGACTTGATCGGTTTATGCTAACACTTGAGGCCGGACGTAGTGCCAATCCACAGTGAAGAGCTGATACCGATTACTCAGAATTGGTGATGACGCAGCGATATCGGTGTTTAACTATTTATTTTAAGAATATTATACAGATATCAAAACTTCAAATGCGGATTGAGACTCAATATGGTACTTTTACACAAAGTAAGGTACTGACTACTCAATGAGTTAGTTTGTTTTTTTTTTTCCGTGGGAAATCATCAAATAACTTGTCCCTCTCTGGGTGGAGCTGGAAGGAGTGTCTTTGACTGACTAAAACCCACAATGTTCCTTCAGTTGCCTCTTTATTGCGGCTGCGATAACTCCTTCGAAAAATCCGTAGATGTGGCAGGTATTATCAACCAAAGAAATTCCAGCAGAACTTGTAAAAGCAATATGTTATACAGAAATGGATCAGCTACTACTCCAGTACCACATTAAGCTTGGTCTTTATGTCATTGATAACTGTTCTGCAGTTAAGAGCAGTTTCAAACCGCGCTACACAATGACATGCACAATACGACCAGCCTCAAGCAAACATTTGTTGTTCTAGACATTTAACACATTTGGATAGAGAATTGGGTCGCATTTAAATTGTTGATTTACATTTTAGTGTACTATGTATATTAATTACTTAATTACACAGCATTTTATTTTAGCTGGTGAACAGAGTGCGTGAACATTTAATTACAAGAAGGTATACAATTACTAATTATGAGATTTATTTAACCATAGCCATCTATCCAAATACGTAAATATCTAAAATAATATCATTAATTCAAATTACTATACATGTTTATACATTAAACCCCTATAATTTTGAATTATGCTTACCGCCGTGTAACGGCGATCAAAGTAAAATATATATAATTTAGCTTTAACTTCAATTTTTTTCTTTATATTTAATGCCATTTAGTAGAAGTAAATGGCGTGTCGTTTTTACTAAAAATGTAAAATAATCGAAGTTCGATAAATATTATATCGAAATCGCATCGACTTTCGTAGAATAGTCGATTTGTAAACTATCTAGTGTAGAGAATATTGAAATCGTGAATGTATCGACTCGACCAGTGTCATAGGATTTCGATATATTATTATTAGAAGGGTACGTAAGACAAAATACATATTTGTTCCATAAGAAAGCCTCTTGCCAAATTATTACAATCCACATTTATACGCATATTTAATGCTAAATTATAACTAACTGTAGAATTTTGCTGTTTTTTACACTATCTAGATAATAATAATAATAACATATTACAAACCACTAGTGAATATTACTTTACATATTCAATTACTATATTATTATTTATTTATAATAATTATGTTTATACACCTAAACCGAGGGGAAAGTTATTTGTTTAAGAGAAAAACAAAAGAAATCTTGTTCACTCTAAGCTAGATCACAAGTATTAAAGTAGGTACTTTTGCCGGCTTAAAGAAAATGTCTTTAATTTTTATTATATTTTTAAATGTTTGCGATACACCTATAATACGAAGTATGTATACCTATATATATTTTCAAGTGTAGATATTTGATTAAGCGATGTAGTCAACAGTTCCTTTGTATATTATATGCATTATGTATCTGTACAAGTACATAGATAATATTAGGTAAATCATAGAAACTCGTCCTAATGTATTGGTTACTTACTTAGAGGTGCAACGAGCCTATTCAACATTTGGAAACTCTAATACAGGCATTTATAGCTTACCTATATTTTATATCTAAAAACTGTTTTCTAAGTTATTTTTGTCTAAAAATTCGTGTACGGATGTTATCATCATAGAGGAGTAAATACAGTTTTAAAGTACCTTCAAAATACACAGGAAAGGACGCCTTGAATAATCGATCTATCATTATACATTTCTTAAAATTGATTTTATAATAAACTTCAAAACGTTAATGTATATTTTCCTATACAAAATTTATTTTAATACAATTGTTTTAACTAATAACTTGTGGGCCGTTGCACCCGCGTTTAAATTCGCTATGAGTGTATACGAAATGATTGTTACAACATTCTTCCCTTAAATAGATCGAAGATTGAACAGAATTTCTTCAAATTGTTGTAATTATGTATATGTTTCGATTGAGTACTTCAAACTCTGTGCGTCCCTGTTAAGATAAAGTACAGTGAAGGCATATAAAAAAGGTTTTATATAGATTTTTTACACACACACACACACAATGTATCGACATGGGAGTTGCAAGCTGATTGTATACAGACAAAGAGTAGTAAGTAAATGGAGTGATCACAGACCAACAACTGTACTATCGTCATCCTGGGGTTAGACAAACGAGTTTACATTAGGCTTACACTTTTCTTTTTTTTACCATTCACGTCACTTATCACGTGACTTTTATGTAGATATAGTACACGGTAAATCAGTTGAACCAATTGCTATGGTTACGCGCTGCCCGCCACGACGATTGAGGCTCGAAAATCGGTTATAGTCTTCGTTACACAAGCTAAACCATCATGAAGGTCGATCTTGAATGCGCAGTAACCGATTTTTGTGTCTGTCATTGCCATACATTTTGTACGTAGCTTTTGGCGAGATCGCTAACAGAAAAGTTATATGTCTAAGGCAGCTGTTAGCGAGATAATTACTTTCTTGGTGGCGAGTCTAGAAAAACAGTTACCGAGTCTGCACACTCCATTCGCATCCCACTCCGTGGTAACCGGATTTTTAGCTGATACTAGTGCGTTTATTACCCGATCGACAAAAATGTACCTACAATTTTTTATACACATATATTTTTTTTCCTACGAGTTGAACTCGTAGATTATGCAGTAAATTTTCTTATAATAACCCTGGACTATTGAATATTGATTTGTGAAGAGCGCTCGGGGAACACTGGTAAACACAAGGGCCAACAACAGATCTTTATGTTGTCTGAAGGATATAATTATTCTGTTTCAGTTATATTTCAAAACCATCAAACATTTGACGGCAACTCGATCCCCAAGCTTTATACAAGTAATATTTATACATACATTAAAATATTTCATCAACTTTCACTACTTCCAATGCACTCAACCTTAGATATAAATGCCAGCCCCAGAAATATTCCGTTTTAATCTCGAGATTCTAGGCTTTACAATGCTAACCTTTGCGTATTTGCTGTTTTATAAGTTAGTATAAGTCAGTGTACATTTTTCATATAATATTTAATTTACGAATTATAGACCCTAAGTTTTTACATACACACTTCTTTTCAACATACATATATTTAAGCATGGCAATACTTGAATATTTTCGAAGCTGGCAACCCAGTACTGCGTGTGTAATATACAAAAGAAGAACTCAAGACAAGGATTGTTACTCACGATATTATATCGAGCCGTACTCGAGCAGGCGAGTGAATGCAGCTTCAGCGTTCGTCTGTATGTGAAGATTGATCTCCAGAATCATTGAGCCTTATGTTATATTTCGAGTTCAAGCGCCTGTTTCGACAAAATAATATAGATATTGATTTTAATATTTTACAAGTCTTGTTAGAAGGCTCTTGCAAGTTCTCTTGAAACTGAATTTGACTTCAATGAAGCAGTAGCATCCGCTCCTAAATTCGGGTTTAAACCCGCTTAACACAAATACCGCTTAGATACTTGCAATATGTATACAGCACCCGATTCACAGGGCACGAATGTAGCGTATATATATTTAATATATAGTCAAAATGATATATTTAAACGGCGAAACGTTACCATCGTTACCTCACTCCTTATTCCTTCACCTTAAAGCTCGTTCGCGTCTTACTGAACAGAAGTTTATAACTTAAAGAGTAGAACTTAACACTCGACACTAATATTAAACTGTCTTATCAACACTCAATTGTTCATAGTTCCGTATCACTATTATTGCTACGATATCTTGTGCGTCGACCAATCAGGGAAGCAAGCTAACTTACCAAGCTATTTCTCGTTTATTTAAAAGAAAGCAAACAGAGATTTCTAATTTAACTGTCATTTATTACGAATCACGGTTCTCGTAGACCAAGTACACATTATATTGCACCAAAGTTCTATTAAATCAAAATCGAATGAGAAGCTAGTGAATCACTGTATCGGTGTGGAGAGGAGCTCCGGGGGGGGGGGGGGTCGACGCACGCGTGACGTCACTCAGCGGCGGGCGCGGCGCGCGGGCGGCGGCCGCCGTCAATACGCGCGCCGCTCCTCCAACTCCGACATCTGGAAAGTACGCTATACTCAGTATCACTTTATATTGTTCAACTGAACAATTTAGTTTCAGCACTCCAGCTAGATTTAACTGTACAAATAAAGTAAGTGTGTAACTAAACTACTAGCTACTGCTACAGTTATACCATTATCAGGATAGGATGGTTCAGGTGACAATTGTCAGATTTACACAATCACATCACCATCTCATCTTGAAGATGTTTTAGTCCTGCTGGCATCGTGGCCTGCTACATTCCGGAGCCCTCGGTAGTGCTACGTACGTTGTTGTGCCTGGCGCGCTTGACGGGCGGGTGCGGCGCGTCGCTGTCGGAGATGACGAGCTCGCCGCCCAGCTCGCCGCCCGCGCCGCCGCCGTAGCCGCTGCTGCAACAGTCACACGACATTCTATTAACATTACGCACGAAAAATCTTCACTTCACAAAACGTTGTCTAGTGAAACCTGAAGCCCAGAAGCTTAGCGGCCGTAGCAAAGCCTTATGGCCTCATGGATCATTCTCGCTGGCACTGGGACACGTCAAGGGAACACGCGGGACACGCTGACGAGACACGCGGTACAAGACTGGGTGGCGTCGCTTGACCTCCAACTGCATACAACCAACTCATAGAGGACTCCTTCTGGTGCCCGCATGGTATCGGAAGAGGTAATTACACTCTTTAACCATCGCCACATTGATGAGACACTGTACCCTTTCGACAGCACGAGTCGACCAGTTAATGTACCTACCCCATTAGCGCGACGTTAGACCGTCAAGCGGCTCAATAGAGACATGCTCATAACAGCTGCTGACGTCACGACGTCACCAGTTATGTTAATTCCTATAAGATCTTGCCCGATCTAGGCAGGATGATGTCAATTTGTGACCCAAGCAATGAATGGAACAAGGTAGGTTTTTAGTCAGTAAAAGTCTGACACTATCTCCCGCCCCACTCAAAGGTGGGATTTGTAATTTGATGATTTTACCTACCATAAAATAAACCATGTTAGGGTGGTTGATATGAGGTAAAAATACCACATACTTTTCCCTAAAAGACAAGGAACTGTGAAAACAAATGATCCTCTCACATGGTATACGCGCCATCGTAAAGCGAAAACACATCACATCACGAGGACCTCGGGCTAAGTAGCAATCGCACAGACGGTCAGGTCTGTGAGGTCAAAAGCTGTGTTTCTGCTGCCGACAGCGCATAGATAAATGACGTATGCAGACCCCTCTTTGTCTTAATGCTGCTCCCCCTTGCACCACTGCGTGCATGCTTCCTCCATACCTCCTACATACTTGGCTAACCTCTGTTACCTGTCGGGAACAATGACCAGTCACGTTGGTCACTCAGTGATCAACGTTTGGGCCTAGAAATAAGGTGTATTGGAGACGTACCCGTAGTAAGGCTCGTGCTGGTGTATGACGACGCTGGCGGGCACGTCCTCCTCCTGGATGGACACCAGGTTGCCGCCTGTTGTGCCCACCACGTACTTCTCTGGAACAACCAAAAACATTAACTTAGTATCATTCTATATTTCATACTATATTGTACCTTTGTACTCTTCCATTTTTGAATTTTTAAGTGTTTGTGTGTATATAAATAAATTATTTATTTAATAAATATGTATAACAGAATCTTTCTAAAAAATTCTTTACCGATTGTTATAGCTTGGATTTCAGAAATTGTTTCATAATAATAATAAATATATTTGTTTTCTTTTCGGCAGTTTGTTATAAATTTTTGCATGCCATATTTTGCAGTTTCATCCGCAAAGGACGCAATGGTGTCGTTTTCTCTGTATAGGATTACCAGTATAGGGTAGGACCTAACACACTTCCTTGAGGTACCCTAGCTTTTTTTAGTTTTTAACTCGGAATATTGATACCCTTGCCTTATTATAAAATATTCTATTAGTCAAATACTACACCAGAATATCTGCAAATACTTCTTAAGATAGTTGCGAGGCCCTGCAACTGAGCTTGACCATTAGGCCCGCATGCCTTACTTTGTCAAAAGCTTGTGCGACATCTCAAAGTACGGTACCTTTACTAATTGAAGCCTTTTTTTATCGATAATGTTTGTGTACATTCCGAAACCAAATTAATGAGAATTTTTTTTTCTTTTATTATTAGCTTTAACTGTTTCAATAATCGTTTTTCAAATAATTTCGATAAGCAATAAGGGAATAGATTTATATGATGACGCTGCATGGGCTGGTTTCCCAGGTTCGCAATAATTATTAGTCAATAATAAATAATCAGCTATCTTCTATGAATCAGGTATAGGTTTAAAATGAACGCAGTATTCATAATTTTTGTCAGCTTTTCTATGGCATTGCGCGGAAAGTGTTTCTGAATTTCCCTTGTTCTGAGATCCTAAACCAGTTACTTTTTCGAGATAATGCTGTTTTGAGTTTCTATCATACGAGTAACTTCTTTAGGAGACACAGTGTCAAGAGCGAATAGGTTACTTCTAGGCGAGAGTGCTCCATCGTTGGGTCACATCGTCGTTTACCATCAGGTGACATAATGGTCAAGCGCAAGTCTCAATAATATTTTTTTTTAACTTGTCAATCTGTGTTTAACAGTGGGATGATCCCAAAATGTTAGTGCTATCTTAGTAAATTCACTAGGAATACAATAAAATACATCCACGTCTTATGAATGATGATGTGGTTTACCTTCTCTCTCGCCGCCGGCCCCGTTGGTGACGACGGTGATCTGGTGTCCGGCCATCACCAGCGCGCCGCCCGCCGAGCTGTACGCCAGCCCGTGGCCTACACAAAAAATGTTTTGATTACAATAGTGTTTAATAACATTTACACTATTGACACTTGGTCTTTGACTAGTATCCAAAAGTTCAAACTCAAGGTTTGCTGGCGTGCTATGGAGCGCAGCATACTATGTATTAAAATAACAGTCCACGTTCGAAACACTACACAGCGCTCCAAAACGCAAATCATTGATGTGGCTCAAAAGGCTGCACAACTTAAATGTGACTGGACAGGACATGTCTGCCCGATGTCTAACGAGCTATGGGCACGTAAGATACAGAATTGGTGCCCGGATATAGCGACTCGCCGCCGCGGCAGACCACGAAAGAGATGGCCGGACAACTTGGTTGTCTTTCTTAAGAATTGAAATAAGCGAGGAACCGTGATCGTTGGAAAGAATGGAGGGGGGCCTTTGTCCAGCAGTGGGACATTACGGGCTAGCTATAATAGTAGTATCATTGATTTAACTTTGCTTTTATGAAGAATTAGCTCAATCCACACAGAAAATACCATGGATATGTGGCGGTAATGGCATTAGCGCCCAGGCTTTACAAAGCTTGTGATCGTTATTACCAGAGATCAGAATAGGTAGAGTATAATTATATATTATGCATACCGTAAAATTGTAAAAACCATCTGAATATAATCTTTCTTGCGAGATTGCAAACAGTCGAAAGATTGTGAACCGTAACATACTGCTTACAATTTAACGCATTATTTTTCAGCAGATTATAATCCATCGAAGTGGAACCGTCAAATTGTGAAATGGCTTAGATTGTAGGTAAATTGGTTTCGTGTTAATATTAGCTAAGTAAGTAATGAACAGTTACCGGGAGAGCCGGGAGCACTCTGGCTGACGCCGCTGCGCTGCGGGAACAGATACTGCGTCGACTGGCTGTTGTTGCTGCTCAGCCGCTGCTGGCTCGACTGCAAATTAAACTATAATTATATCATTCTGTTACTATTTCAAGTTTCTGCACCACCCTAAGGTCGACTGGTAAATGCCATACATTGTTATGTGCATGAAGTCTGTATAAATAAATAAATTAGTTTACTGGTCTGACAATTTACTAAAAAATATAGTATATCACCATCATTTCTTTCTTTATTTCTATCACATAAAAGACAGTCTCCTAAGGGTGTTTTAATATCGTGCGGATTTCCGCATGCGTAATCTCCGCAAAAGTCAGTTTGATACAAGTATTTATTGTAATGCGGGCAATACGCACGAGGGACGCTTTTTTTTGCCTTTTGAAATTTTCTGCAAGCGGCGCAAATCCGCAGGCGTGATGGAATCTGTATTATATAAAATACACCCTTACTTAGCTCAGGAGACAGGGTGCCACTTATATTGTAGTCCATTGAAGAATTGATTATTAGTTATTTTTGTCTATTTTTTTTTTATTTCAGCCTGACTTCCGACTTCCACTGCTGGACGGCTGCTTCGCCTTTGTCCTTCCCAGCGCGGATGCAGTTAAGTTACTTTTTTATATGGAACAAAGCAGCGCTGCAGCCGCGCTACCCTCGCGCGGCACTTTGTGGCTCATTTGAAAGCGCTTTTATGTCGAATTCGGAGTTGAAATAAAGTAAGTATAAGATCTGACCTCTCTGTGCGTGGGCTCGGGCTCCTCGGGCGGGAACAGCTCGGGCGTGGGCTCGCGCGACAGCTCCTCGGGCGTCACCAGCCCCGACACGCCCACCTGCGACGGCGACGTGGGCGCGCTCCTGCAACACCAGCGGGCTCAGTCTACACGGGCCGAGTGCGAGCGCGTATCGAGGTGCGAGCTGGCGCGCGGCAAGGGGACGGATATCGTGGGAACCTTGGACTAAGCTTACACGGCCAACTAAATTGTTGCTGGGAGATTTAACAAGCCATTTTTGAGAGTTGAGGTGATGAAATTATTCGCGTAAAGTTCCCAATTAGGTTCGAATTTCAAGTTGTAGGCGTGGGGGTCAGCAAATCAAATATGGTGGCTCTCTTTATGTGGGAAAGTCATCCAATACCATCTCCCGCCCTTGGATGAAGCGAGAGATAGTGTCAGACTTTTACTGACTAAAAACCCACTCCTGTCCCTCCATACCAGGGCCGTTTCTTCCTTTCAGTAGCAGACCCTTGGCCCCAGTAGGCTACGACCCTGCTGGGCCCCTTCGGTTTGCTGACATCTTGAGGCACGCGTGGAACAATACGCACAGTCGACGACTTGGGCTCGATCCGAACGGTCACCAGACTGTCTGACAGCGAGCTACCCATACAAAAAATGGTGACTAGTGTCTGACAGCAATACAAGCACAATTCGCATGTTTAGTTGCCCGTGTAAACTCATAAGATATGACCTTCTAAGCACTGGTTTAAACACTGACATCGAAATTTACAGAAAAAATATCTAAATGTGAGTATTCAGAGGCCCCACCACGACCTCTTAAGGCGATCCATTTGACGACCTAAACTGAACTGTTAAAGGGATGGAGATATATATTTTTTTATTGACATAAACTAGTGCTTGACTGCGATCCCACCTAATGGTAAGGTGATGCAATCGTTGATGGTGAGGCGCACTAGTTTATAAACCGTTAAATTTTAGTCGTTTTAATCCCGCGGAGGGTCGATTCGGTACATGAAACACTATCGATTTGTAAAGAGAATATTAAAAAATAAAATACCTTCTTTTCTTAAACTCGAATTAATATATGTATGTAGGAAATTAATATCTTTAAGTAAACAAGTCAATGGCCTATTAAGTAGTTGTCGGTCATTGCGTACTAACTACCTACAGTTCATTGGCCTTTCTCACCTGACGTTTATATAAAGAAATTAATTTCGTACATGCGTAAATGAATTCGAGTTTAAATAAAAGTACTTTATTTGTTAATTTTCTATTTATAACAAATCGATAGTGTTCCATGGTACCGAATCGACCCTCCGCGGGGTTAAAACGAACCAAATTTAACGGTGTATAGGGTGTATAGCCCCATTCCTCTTTCTCACTCACACATTTCACACTTTTACGTCGTGGTAAGGCCCCTTGTCAACCAGGTATACATCAGAGGCAATATTTTACTTAATTTAGGATAAGAAAGGTTATATGAAGACAGGGAATGAAATTTCAGTGCAATACAGGGCAAACCAAAAGGAGAAGACAACACCAGAGAGCTCCTCGACACAACGCCAGTTTACCAAACAATATCTTCGAGAAACAATAGGCTATTTGACAGTATGAAAAATAACTTCATATTTATTGCCATCCACATAGATTATGGGTTTTATAAGCGATTTGTACAAAAAATAATGGACTATTAGAAAAAAAATGCGAAATAAACTTTATTTTATTATACCCAGCGCCATGTTTTTGAAAACGGTCGCTATTGGCTGAATGAAAACATCACAAGTCTATAAATATGACCGCCATCGACTGCTATTCCTTTGAGTGTCTATGAGTTACTGGCGTATGACGTTTACGAATACAATTTGACGCGTTTTGTCAAATATGGAATTTTGGCGGCTTATTTGAATAATAGTCGCTGTAGAATGAATACCTCATATGTGAAAAATTTACTTTTTATTTAGGAACAGAAAACCCCTTATGCCATTTCTCTGGCATAATATAGTTAACGAAGGCATTGGTTAATAACATAAATAAATCCTTTTTATCATTCAAAACATGAGGCAAAAGCACATAAATATTTTAAACATGAACAAAAATAACCATTTATTTCGTTACCTGTGAAGTTTGGATTTCTGGACATACGAGGCATTCTACAGCAATGATATATGCAATTTTTCATATTAATATTTTAAAGAACTTTTTCTAGACTCTATAAACAACATAATAATATGAAATCAATTCCAAAAACCAGTCAAATAGCCTATTCCGGCGGTTACCTCTCAGGCTGCCCCTCATTGAGGGTAATATTCGTGATTGATTTAAAAGTCTGATTCTGCTTAAAACTAAGCACGTTCCGGGTCGGACGTGGTTATGTTTTTTTCTTGACCTTCGATCTGGCAACGACTTTACTCGCAAAGCACCTGCCGAGAGGAAGGGAGATGGAAGAAGGAATGGAATATTCTTAAAAGCTAAATGTGAGAGGAAAGGAGGGAGTGAGGAGGAAGATAACATACTTGTCCAATTAATTTACGTACCAGGGAAACAGTGTGGGAAAGAGTATTTCAGCAGTCATCTTACCAATGACTTGTAAAGCTTGGAAGGTCGAAGCCCTGCTAGGCTAATTAACAGCTAAATAAATGCCTTCAATTTTTGCTGTGTTTTTAATAGTATGTGCAATTTAGTACCATCTTCTCTATACAACATTATTTTTAGTATATGTGAAACCTGAATATGGTTTGTTCAGAATCGGTAACTGAATCGATTCCAATCATTTTAACACCATGTTATATTTTTTTATAGTGTCAAGTTGGATACCAACGACATTAAGTACAAAACAGGTCATAGCGGGCATAAGACCCAACGTACAACTGGGTACGGGAGCAAAATAACCCCTTAATTGCCCGGATGGCCCGGTGATCATGTATTTGTGCAGACAATCAGGTAACATAACAAATGAACAAGCTTATAACTTTGTGAGTTTTCATGACACAGTTCTGAAATTAATTACATAGATTCTTTACATAAAAATACTAGATACGTATTTCAGGATTCTCATATAGTAAAACTAATGTTGTTTAAGCGGCGATGTAAGCGATTATGAAAAATTAACAAATTAAAGGCAATCTTTCCGTAACAGCAATGAAATGATAACTTGGTACGCCGTGATCCTAGACATATCCTGAGCTTTACTTTCCTACTACCGTGCTATCGAAATAAAAATCAAGCTAGTCCGATATGTCCGACAAACTCGCGTTTATACCGCTAGGGTCGTAAATCCACGACAATACTCCATCTCGTCAGCTCTTCTGTCACCTATGGGGATCGAAGAGCTATACGAGATGGATTACCCAGTCTCAAACACGCGACCCTGGCGAATAGGACACGAAACACTCGTCGGAACAATCCGACGCAAACGTTTCTTATGCCTGGTTTACACGTGGGCCCAGCTTCGGCCAAACGCCATTGTATAAACGGGGTTTCCCCGATTACACAATGGCTACACAATAGCGATTAGCCGACGCTGGGCCAACGTGTAAACCAGGCATTAGAGGGTTCAATATCTCACTTGTGGCAAAGATTGAGAATTTAGCGCCATTTTCTTACGACGTTTTAAAAATGAATGCCATACTCAGCTGCAGCCCATCATATTTCAGATTCAACATACCAGCTTGACTGAAGTCTTTTCCAAGAGTTCGCATCATACCTGGAGGAGAGTCCGAAGGGCGCGCGGAACTGCACGCCGCGCGGGCGTCGCGGACGGAAGGCGAGCTCGATGAGCTTGCCCTCGCTCTGCGGGTCGATGCGCCAGAAGCTGCCTTTGCCGGGCTCCTCCTGGCTGCGGGGGACCTTGATGAAGTATCTGGAAAGCGAGGATACATAATGTTAGTAACTCCTGTTCACGTCGTATTCCTCATTACCAAGGGTCCTGAAGGCCGCATCTGTGTCGGTCCTTGGTGTCATGAAGTGCGACGTGGAATTGGGAGTCCAGTGTAGAGTGGACCTGATCTGCCCATCTTTTTAGGCTGCTGCCACTTGGTTGTTTACCATCAACCATGCAAGTACGATGAGCTGTTCAAGGTTGTGGCCATTTGCTAAGGAACAATCCGTAACTGAAGTTAGTGATTTCTTGATTCTAAGGCCTCATTAAGGACAAGATTCTTCGCATACCAGCAGTAGTTTTAGGGATAGTGGACAGCTTCTATTGTAACTCGATATCCAAACAAAAAATTCTTATACATTTCTAAAACCATTGGATAATTTCTGACCTCACAAATCGAACACATGTGACAACATGTCTTCGATTTTTTAGTTCTAGAACATGCCGGTTTCTTCACAATGTTTTCCTTTATCGAATTGTCGTGGTGATGAAATAAATTACTCAAAGAAATCGACTGGTCCCTCTCTAATCTGAAAATTAGCATTTTTTTGTTTCTGTTTTAAGCTTAAGAAAAACTAGCTGGCATAATAAAAATATTTTAGTATTAGGATTCTTATACCTTATTCATAGTTATAGTCATTAATAACAAAGTTATCCATAAAATAAACTTCAGATCGCTTTCCTGTAAAGTAAGCTTCTTCATCTCCGATAGTTTACCTAGGGATAGTCGAAATCCGCCTTGCTGGGTTTGAACCCTTGACTAACAACTTGTAAGTCCGCGTATCTGTACAGTATACATGACTTACCGATTGAGCGACAAATTGTGACGAATCGAATTCTGCCAGCCCTTATCGGCCGTGCGGTAGTAGGGGTAGTGCTTCGTGATGTAGCTGTAGATGCCGCTGAGCGTGAGCTGCTTGTCGGGCGCGGAGGCCACGGCCTGCACGATGAGCTGCGCGTAGCTGTACGGCGGCTTGGCGTCGTCGCGCGGCTCCCGCGCCTCGCGCTCGCGCACGTCGCGCGTGCTGCCGTAGCCGGAGTCGGAGTTCGAGGAGGATGCCTTGAACGACAGTTTCTAGATTTTACCAATTAATAAAGCTCATTGGACACTTGTTGCAATACTAAAGGGAAAAAAAGCGTGGCTGTCCCCGTCAAACCTGGCATCGCACTGTGTTGGCAGATGCGTCGAGCCATGGAATGACGTGGAGTGAGGGGTAGTGTGAAGTTCAAGACCGTTAATGATGGAGGATTACAAAACTACTACCAGTTGACCGCCAGTGCAGCGGGAGCCGCGATCGAGAAATGTGCTTTAATTTATTACATATAAATCTGCATTCACTATATGTGAAAACTTGTAATTGGTCATAAGCTTTATTATAATAAGTTAACATATACATTTATTAGCTGTTAGCTTTCGAAATAAAAATGAAATAAAATAAATAAATAAAATATTCTGCAGAAGCCATGGGCCAGCCACCGCGGCGGCCGCGGATGAAAACCGCTTCATTAGTCTTAGCCGTACTGTTCTGTTCTACCACTCATCATTGTCGGCCTATCTGTTCTACTAGATATCTAGCTATACTTACAGCAGTCCCATTAGAGTTGGGCCGCGCATGGTCAGCTAAGGCCGCGTAGTGCGCGACCAGTCCAAGATCGGCGTGTCTTCGGCCGGAGGAGCCGGCGCCCCGCGGCGACGTCGGACAACTGTTTGCTGCGCTTATTGTGCCTGGAACAGTACACATTATCTATGTTAGTTATCCGATTGATCATTCGTCTTTCTCTTGAAAGTATGAGAGAAGTTTGGGAAGGCTGATGTTTGGCCAGTGTTGGAATAGTCAAGAGCCAGCAGATCGGGAGTCAACATTTAAATAAATAAATGGTTTATTTGTACAGAAAAACCACAACACAGAACATAGCATAGAGAAACAGTAGGTTGTACAGATCAGTCAAAATTGTTGTCGAATTCCCGAGCTCCTAAACTAGGTACGCAGATCTGTATCTTAGGAGTCGGAAATGAAAACATGAATCTGAACTCTCTTAAAGTGTATAAACAGAAGGGCTTAATACAAAAAAAAAAAACTAGTGCCCCAGAAAAAACCGCACGTCCTTACCAGTACGTCATTTCTACTTATGAAGTCAAGACTGTCTCTAATTCTCTATTTTTTTTCTTTGGCTTGTGTTATATCAGGCATCTAATGCGTGTCTAACATATCCAGTTTTGCTATAATTGCAATAAACATATTTACGCTAGATTTCTCAACTACCATTTACAATAGCCTTAAATATCGATCCAATCTTGGTATGAAAAGTATGTTGCCCTGCATTACCGGCAGGCGATGGCGAATCTTTGCATGGGAACTGCAGAACGGTATTAACTGTAATAGGCCACAGGCACGAGGCTACGATTGTCACTGTCCGTGCTGGTGGTAATGCGGAAACTGTAAGCGATGCCGGGCTACGTCGCTGTCAATGGTGGTGGTGATGCGGAGCTGCCTTTCACCCCGCCCCCGCTCTTCTCCACTAGCGACTGGAACTGTCGCTGCAGCACAACAAACTAGAACCGACGTGTTACCTGTAGGCGAAGGTGCCGGGCTACGTCCGTCATTGTCCGTGGGGATGGTGATGCGAAGCGGCGGCATCTGCGCGGAACTGCCTCCCGCCCCGCCCCCGCTCTCCTCCACCAGCGACTGGAACTCCAGCCGTATGTTCGTGGAAGGGAAGCGCAGTGTGCATCTGGAGAAACGGAGATAAAATCGTATAAGTAAATTATTGTTACTGTTCACCACTAGATGTACGACGATGCGTTACCGGTACCTACGTGGTAGATTCACCTATACTTTCGCACAAAAAATTTTGGGAACACATTCATTTTGTGTATAACTAATAAATGAAATTCTCAGCCAGAGAATGTGTAAGACAGGTGTAAGATATTCTTGCAAAAGTTATTTCCAAAACCCAAATCTTAGTTTAAGCTCGCCTTTGTATTGGTATGATTTTTGTGTATAATACAGAATAAACCAACGAAGTTTTTTAAAACGAACAATGTCACTTGTTCCCTACAAGTTAATAATAGTCAAAAAATATATCATTAAGATTTAAGTCCTGTTATTCAAGTGGTTTTAAGTATACGAAAACCACTCCTCTTCCAAAACCATCGCATTAATAATTTCCTCAAGTAACATTATTCGTCGTAACTTGGACATCTGCCGAGTAAAAAAGCAGTAAAGGAATAAAATTAAAATAGCACTATTCAAATAGGAGTTTTAAGAATCAATATTTGGCGCCCAATATGGGACCTAGTAGACCCAGTTGGGCGCCAATAATGTTATGTTGGGCGCCAACATAGTCATGTCGCACCGCCCACATAATTGACTACACTAATGATCTAGAACTATGTTTAAAGCAGTAGGTATAGGACAGTTGGGACAGGCCGGTGTACCGCTTATTGGCGCCCGCAGTGCAGTAAATTCAATAAGCGGACAGACGCTCCTGACAAAGTACTAGGTACTAATGAACCGTTGCCATGGTGACGCTCTGAATGCACTTTAGCTGAACGCTAGGGGAGTTTGTTATGTCTGGTGCACAGACACTTTTAATTTGCACAGAAAATGTGAAAGCTTGCTATGATGAAAGCGGTATCGGTAGACAATACGTTTTGAAAATGAAGTCAGCCTCATAAATAATTTGACTTGGTCATATTGCATTGTAAAGCGACACTAATTTTTTTGCTTTTACTATCCAAATCATAAAAGACTAAAGCAGTGCTTATTACAACATGAAGCATCTGTTAATGAAGACAATTATCAATGTTTCCATGAACAAGATCCAATCAATTTCAGTACACATGCACACACCTACTCTTTACATCCTACATGACAATACTCCCACACATACAGAGTACCATTCCCATCCAGATCAATGCATCCGCTTACAACTCACGCCTGAATGTAGCACGGAGAAATGTCGACATAGCTGCTTGCTCCAATTTGTTTGCACTATGAATTCAGCACCGCATAGTACTACAGATTCGACCCCGCAGTTCTACTTCAGAACCTATTTTAGATATCTCTCACCTTCACGTTTAGAACCTCCGCCGAACATGCATAAGTTAGCCGCTCAAATGTTAGAAGCGTCATAAATAGAAATAGATTGACCGAAATTTTGCTCTACAATATAGTCTTTTAAGACCCAATTTAGAATATACTAATTTAGGGGATGGAAAACCAAAGATCGATTCATTTATTTATTCCGTTAAGCACAATGTTGCATCTTAGCTCGAAATGTTTTTAATTATTAAGTTGATATTCAGTGCTATATAAATATAGATTAAGGTAACCAAAATATTGAGCCAAAACCTAAGACACATTCAAAGGAAAGTTTCCAGGAGAAAACGAATTGGACTATAACAGCCTCCACGACAAATACGTGGAAAGGGGGCTTGAACAGGCGCCTATTATGGGACCTCGGCATGTAAACCGAGGCATCCATCTACGTTTAGGTCCATATAAATAAATCTGCCACCATTAACATCCGCCGCAGCTATAACGCCTACTGCCGTTCCCATACTCTGCATTCTCGCATCCTAAAGTACTCTATATTGCGCGTGTCGCGAATAGCTACCAACCTTTCCGTTATTAAAATATTTTTATTCATGAATGCTTCTTTTTGCAATATGATTTCTCGAAGTAACACGTACACGATTCTACATATTTAATTGATATTTTTAGAATGCTTAATTTTTTTCGAGTCATCTTTTATGGTTGTGGAATGGCCTGTAAACTTTGTATAAAAGCCACGAATCTCCCAAAAATATCATAGCCGACAGTCTTGTTGCTAAGTTCTGAGCAAGTTATAGGACCTCACGTAGAAGCACTAACTAGGTCATAAAACCGATGTGGATGATAAAATAACTTTTTATGTTGAACAGTTGTTTCGTGAGGACAATAAAAATACCAGACTAAGGTATACGACTCATTATTTTGGATAGTTATGGTATTTTTGAAATGGTAAGGTTTTATCGTTATTTTAGTGGTCTGGTTCTGAGTAAGACAGCCTTCACTTTCCGAGGGTCAAAGTCGCTTGAACAAGGCGTTTAGTTTAGTACATGGGGGAACTTCTCGGCGATAAATCCATTTGACTAGTCCCAGCAGGGAAGGCAATACAGAATACATCAAATTCCTCTGCAATCATTTCCGTTTCGGACAGGATTTCAATATATTGCACCTGTTTGGTTAGATTAGGTACTTTAGTCTCTGTCAATCTGGCATAGTAAACATGAAACACACATAGATAATCTTGATTTATCCTCACAATCAAACATTTAGTGTAAAAATCCAATGAAAATCATTGTCCTACAGACAACGGACTGTTAAGTCCAATCTACACGGTACGAAGACAAATAATATTCACATAGCTCCCTAATTTCAAATTCTCCACAGCTCCAATTCCAGAAATGTTTCTGAATATACATACAGCGATCTACATCGCAATTCCTCGGTGCTATTTCATATTAATTTAATTCAAAATCCCTATGCTGGATTAATTTCCTAGAACCCGTAGCTAGATACACACCGATATTTTAGTAAGTTCAATCGTGTACAACGATATTTCGAGTTAGATTGGACGGTTCTCATCTAACTTGTAGTTCACGAGATAGACAGTTGCAATCTCTGCTAGGAGATTGGACTGATAAAGAGAAATCGTTCGAGGGAAGTTGATGGTTTATTTTATAGTGTTTGAAGTTTATATTTCTAGGGTTACGTGTACCTCTAGTAGGTGTGCTAACTAAAAGAATGCTACTACGTGTACTACCTATGTGCATGTGTTTAATTATGGTTGTATATGTTTAATTGCATGTTAAATTATTTTATAGAATCTAGCTGTTTTGTGTGTACTTATTTTCCTATTCGGAACTCGTACACACGAATGTCTAGATCCCTATTTTTCCAACTCTCCTTTATGCTCCATTATCCTGTATGCTGAAAGAGATTTCTATATAAATAAGCAACAACTTTGCACATATATTTTTTTGCTTTTTCCTTCTTGTCGTTATATAATTTGTGTAGATGAATAGTTAAATTATTCTTAACACAAAGAAGGTAAAGTCTATACTCTTTCCTGATAATTCACGACAGTGGCCTAATGTTTATAGCTTTCAATATTTCACCTCAGAGAATACCAAATCAAACGTGGTGCTCTATAAACTCAGCGCACACAAATACCAATTACAAACAAACTTTCATATCTAAATAATGCATACATTTATTCCGTACTCCACACAAACAACGCGAACAACTAAATCTAAATGTATTCAAAGCATAACAATCCCTGACCCCGTGTTAAAGTTGAGCGCTAAACAAAACAAATACTACTTCGTAACGTTACGTCACGGTAACACGGTATGCGGTTGCCTACGTTACGCGGAAAAGTTATTGAATTCGTTTGTATAAAATAAAATAATGGAAATTTGTATACGAGCCTAACGAAATTTGGAAAACCGTTTTGGGAACACATTCATTATGCTTACAGCTAAGGTGTGGAATGCCCTCCGGGAGTCTGTTTCCTAATAGCCGCTTAAGTCAAGAGTGAATAGGTAAGCGTGTTACATCTTTGGCCTCATCACTGTTAGGGTTTAGAGTTGGATAGCGTGGAAACCAAAGTAAAGACCGTGTTAAGGATTTCAATAATAACTGTTTATTATCCTTTTCTTATAGGAAGGTGTGTTTCAGTAATATTACGTGAGACGTGTGCTCCTAAGCAAGGCTAGTGGGATACAGTAACAGTAACCAAATTAGGGATTTCAGTCAAGTGGTGACAGGTGACTCAGAACAATTAAATACAATATTTATTGGTTAGAAAGAGAAAGACTACAGTGTTGAAGTAGGATGGATTTGTTTTTGTTATACTCCAACAATCTCCGCTTACCATCAGGTGAGATAGTGGCCAAACACACCCAAAGCAAATTAAAAAAACAAACATTTATTTCAGGTCTATGTTCCCTAAAAACATTGACAGATACGGTTTTAACCCTACTGGAAGGCGGCCTTGTTTTGTTTGTTTTTGTGAACCAAGCAATCAATAGAATTTGCCCGTGTCAGCGAATTTAATACCTTTCGGTTCGTAAACAAACATAAATGTTTAAAACACTGCCATCTGTTATAAATTTCCTTCAAGTTGTGTTCGATGGTCAACAGAGGGCGCTAGTATGAACGATTGTAACAATTTACGCATTTTGTTTATCTATGGGGCAGTTATCAAATTCTTTGTATTCAAAACAAACGCAAAAGTAATCGCAATTTTCTTGAACGATGAAAACTCGCCCACGATGGCCTATTGTGTGAACGCAACAAGGAAAACTGTTTGTTTACATTACATTACATTAATTTATGTTTAGATAAGGCTCTAAGAATCTTTTAAGGTTATTGGTATATTATTTACTGTACACAAGTGAGGGGAAGAGTACCTACGAATCATGTCAGGTATGGTCTGATGCTACTTAAACTAATGCGTCATTTGATAGTTGTTTTGAAGCTAAGAACTGTTTTTTTTATGTGAAAATAATCCAATGGTTCCCTCGCTCTAGGGTGGAGTGGGAGGACCTGTTAGATTATACTGACTAAAACCACACCTATATTCCTTCGTTGCCTGCTGTTCCAGGGCCCCGGGTTTCCCTTTCAGAAATCAGAAGGCCCCAGAAGGCATCGGCCCTGCTGGGCCGTTACGGTTTCGCTGACATGTCTTTGAGGCGCGCAGGGAACACTACGCCCTGTCAACTACTCGAGCTAGTTCCAGATGGCGAGCTATCCACCGCCCTGCAAACCTAAAGCTAAAGACTGTAAGATACATAGAAAATAATCTACTTATCCCTGTTCTAACTATGCTGAGGTCGGTTTCCATCCTAACCAGAAACAGCTGACCACCAATATTTTACGCAGAGGGCATGCCTGTTAGAGCTCCATAGCCCAGTTACTGGAACGCCAAAAAGATTGGTAGGACTGGTCGGTAGACCTGCATTTTCTGGAGGTATGTGATATAGGCATTGCCATTTTTGTTTTTTTAACATTTCCATTGAACAAAAAGTCCATTGATGGCTTTCTTAAGAGAAAACGAATACAAACAACATTATGTAACCAAATATAGGTAAAAAAATATAGTTGTCGACAATCAAATAAGTTAGAAGGAAGAACCATTAGAGGATAAAGTGCGACCACGATGGGCGATTATGTGCACGCCAAATGCCAATGTTTACAACAAGTGACGTCATTGCGTAAATAGACAGGTTTGCAGCAAAACAAGATATTTACCTCATTGGAATATGCAACTAGCGTTGTATAATAACTAACACGTTACTGATAAAAGCTGTTTTTCTCATGCTATTAGCTTGAAAGGTAAACAAACATCAACAAGAGTGGGTTTATCTATCTACCGACAGCGGTTTCACCTGTGTGACAGTAGAAAATTATCTCAAAGGAATCTACTACCGTGACAAAAATTAGGTTCTCTCTGCCATTAGACAACATAATTTTTAGTATAGGTACTGAATAGATTCCAATAATTTTTACATCATGTTATATTTTTCTCCAAACATTTTTTTTTTTTAATATCGCAAGTTGCTCACCACTGACACTAAGCACAGCATAGGTCACGGCAGGTTATATTGGGCATTAGGCGCCAGCACACCGCTAGGTGCAGACGCAAAACTACCCCTAAGTCGCCCGGAGGGCCCGGTAACCATATAATTGCGCGGAGAACCAGGTGACATTACAAGCTAATAACTTTGTGACTTTTCATGTTACAGTTATGAAATTTTGCACAAAGATTCTTTACATAAAAATACTAAACACGTGTTTCGAACTTAACAATACTAATACTAATGTTGTAGTCTTATGTGCTATTCCAGGATATGGTCTACCCGTGTACCAAGTTACATCGAAATCCGTTCAGCCATTCCAGCGTGAAGAAGTAACAAACAGTCACAAACCCTTTAACCTAAGTTACAATATTAATGGTACTACTAGCTGCTGATAACTGGTAGTACAAAATTATCCCAAAAGAACTTACTACCGGTATGAAAAGTACTTATCACATATCTAGTACCAAGTTTCTTCGAAATCCGTTCAGCACATCAAGCGAGAAGAACAAATACATACTAGTTGTGTGACTAACAGATAAGTACTGTAACTGGAAATAGCAACGTGTCGTTCAGTGAATGGGCAACCACTGGTATTCACAAAAGCAGAACTCGGCTTTATGAATTGTATGATGAAAGGGTTCTTGTTAATACTGCTGAATTTAGTTTATATGTGCGAAATTATTCAAAAATATTCAAAAAAATTTGTTCTGTAGCGAAATCGCGTTACTTGAGTTCCAAAATTAAAAACAGTAATAATATAATTAAAACTACGTGGAATGTCATAAATAGTGAAACTGGCAGGTCTACAAGACAATCTAATGACTATAAACTTGTAATTGATGACAATGTGATCACATCGGACTCACAGGTTGCCGCGGCTTTTGAGAACTTCTTTTCAGAGATTCCCATATCAACAACAAAATCTCTGAACTCATCACCCAGTGCTGCAGAGGCTCTGCTTAAAGAAAATGTTAAAGTTTGTGATTCTGATTTTAATTTCGAACATGTGACTTGTGTAGATATCATTAAGACATTTAACTCCTTAAATGTAAAAAAGACTGCAGATTTATGGGGTAATTCTGTGGACGTTGTGAAGTCTATAATCCACATTGTAGCTCCTTCTTTAGCTTTTATTTTTAATAGTTGTATCGATCGCGGTGAGTTTCCTGACTTGATGAAGAATAGTAAAGTAATACCATTGTTCAAAACGGGTAGTACATCGGACCCCACGAATTACAGACCCATTTCAGTTCTACCCACTTTTAGTAAAATATTTGAAAAACTTATTTTAGAGCAATTACAAAGATTTTTTAACAGACATAAATTGTTACATACCAAACAGTTTGGTTTTACAAGGGGTCGTTCAACAACCGATGCTGGTGTTGAACTTTTAGGACATATTTATGATGCATGGGAAGACAAATGCGATGCCTTCGGCATTTTTTGCGATTTGTCTAAGGCCTTCGATTGCGTTCTCCATGACACATTAATCAGGAAACTACACCATTACGGAATCCGGAATTCCTCCCTGGATCTTCTTACATCATATCTGAGTGAAAGGATTCAGAGAGTTGACGTAAACGGAAGAAGATCTCCAGGATCTGTAGTTAGAATGGGTGTCCCCCAGGGCTCAATTCTTGGACCATTTTTGTTTCTAATTTACATAAACGACTTACCTTACTTGATAAAAGATAATCATAATATAGTGTTGTTCGCAGACGACACATCACTTTTATTTAAACTTAAACGTCAGCAGCCGGTAACTGATGATATAAATCTAGCTCTTTCAAAAATAGTACACTGGTTCAATGTAAATAACCTACTGCTTAATGAAAAAAAAACAAAATGTATTAAGTTTACCATGCCTAATGTTAGGCAAGTGGAAAGTAGTGTGCTAATCAAAGATAAAGAGTTGAGTCCTGAAGATAGTACAGTGTTCTTAGGCATAACTTTAGATGCTAAGCTTCAATGGGGCCCACATATAGACAAATTATCGAAGAAACTTAGCTCCGCAGCATACGCTGTTAGACAAATTAGAAATTTAACCGATGTAGAGACAGCCCGTCTAGTTTATTTTAGCTACTTCCATAGTGTCATGTCGTACGGTATTCTACTGTGGGGAAATGCCGCCGATATCCAGACAATTTTTATTTTGCAGAAAAGGGCTATTCGTTCGATTTATAAATTAAGTCCTAGATACTCCCTCAGAGATAAATTTAAAGATATCAATATAATGACCGTACCTTCGCAGTATATTTACGAGAATATTTTGTATGCCCACAAAAATAAAAACATGTTTAAGAAATACAGTGATATTCATAATTTTAATACTAGGAATAAACATAAATTTGTAGTTCCTGCTACCAGGCTCAAAAAAATAGGGGGCTCATTTAGATGCCAATGTATACACTTCTATAATAAACTTCCTAGTCATATTCAACAACTAAGCCTAAATAAATTCAAATCATTTGTAAAGCGAAAACTTTGCGAAAAGGCTTTTTACACTGTAAAGGACTACGTTGAGGATGAAAAGGCTTGGGATTGACCTGCTCCAGTACGCTCTGCAATTCTTTTGTTTTTTTCTTTTGTGAAATTATTTTCATTTTTATTATTATTATATATTTTTTTTTATCGTTTGATATTTATGTTCATCTTTTACAATTTGACATTGTAGATTATTTTAATTTTACAATTAGATGTATATATATATAAATATATTGTTTTAAATAATGTTTGACATAAATACTTTGCTAAGTATTACATTTTGTAAACTATATTTTTTTTTTTTCTTTTAATATTGTGAACGTGAGGACAATGTGGATTAGTTTTTATTATTATTATTTTTTCTCTTCTCTTCTCTCTTTTCAGTAATTTTTAGCATAATTATGTCTGGCAATTTGAGTATTTTCTGCGGCCTACCCAAATGTCCTTTCCTTGGTATTGTTCGTCAAATCGTTGAGCTCCTTAGTGTCCTGAGTTGAGCTTTGCGAATACTGACAAATGCTTGCACTGACTGGACAGGTCCACTCAAATCTGTATGGTTCTTTCTTCAAAAGGCCATTTCAGACAAATCGGCATGGTCCTCATGTGATTTGACCAATACATATTTACTGTATGGACTTTAAAAGAGACTTTGACCCCTGAGTTTGTTTCGGTGTTTCTTCTCAGGGTAGTCAGCTAGGAAACACCGGCCTCATCTAGTGATAAAAATGACAAAAAAAAATTTTGACGTGTAAAAGTGTTTTTAAAAACCTACTTACAAAATAAATATCATTTATCATTTATCATTTATCATTTACTGAGATTTTTGATCGTAAATCTCTTAAAGACCTAGCCTTTTACTCATATTGTCTTCGTTGTCTACAATACCATGTGCTAATATAAAAGGACAGAAGTTTAACAAAAATAACACCTAAACCAAATACTTCCAAGTTCTTAAGATCTCAAATAATTAACACTTTCTCGCTTAATGTACCAAATTCCTCTAAAAAAAATATAAACCCATTTCAAAGTAGCAAGTCCTGTTTACTAGCAACAAAGTGCAGCGCCCCATTTCGATATTTACTGGCGCCATAACGTCGTTTCGTAGATAAACACTACGTATCGATTTTATAGCCAGCAACCCCCGGGCTGCGCTGTGCAGGGTGCATGCTCCCCGCTTCGAGGAAACGCCTGATCGCCATTTCATATGGACTGCAATGAAAATTATTCCAATAACTGATTCTTTGAACAGATAGAGGCGATGTGTTTTTAATGCTTCCGTGAAAATTTAATGAAAAACAGGTAAATGAGGTCAGTTTTTTTTGAGGTGGAATATCATCAATGCCTTCTCCCAGTCTAGGGGGAGTGTAAAACTTTTACTAACTAAAACCACCTCTGTGCCCTTCAGTTGCCCTTTGCGTTCTAGGACCGAGGTTTTCTTTTGAGTACCCCGTGGTCCTAGGGAACTCGATCTGGCTATGTTTAAAGACTTTACTATTTCGATCAACAATGCTCAATATCTTCTTTATGTGAGATTCAGGATCTAGGTATAGAGATTTTGGAGACATCGCGATTATACATTTACCAAATACATAGTATGTTGGTAAATGTATAATCGCGATGATGTGAGTCAAAAAGCTGCCCAACTTAACGGGACTAGAAAGAACTACTCTGCTTCATGCATGACGAATTGTAGGCCCCAAAACCACAGGATTACGAAGGAGATGGCGGAAAAAACCGGATGACTTCCTTAAGAATTGAGAAAATGAAGCGAAAATTCGTGATCGTGTGAAAGCCTTTACCCAGCTAAAATGACGAAGGACATAGTTTAGACAACATACTTATCCTCAGATGTCAAATCTCCCTGACCTTTCCTACTTTTTTTTTGCGCATAAGTATATCCAAACTTATAATCTTCAGACTGTTGAGACTGAGGCCTCCTCTCTTCTATTGCTTCTTCTCACTGCTTAACTTTCAGGATCGACACTGCTATCATTATTTAAACTGTCAAGCCCCAAGCGGACACCGGTGTCCGCATACCTATTGTCTTTCTATTGTGTCTCTAATTACGGTATTCAAAGGTTAACCACCAGCTTCTTCTAGGGTATAGACATTCACTAAGAACGGATTTTTCGAGACCCCAACCATAAGTGGTAAAAGGGGGGTTGGAAATTTGTGTGGAGAAACAGAAGCCAGTAATCTATAAGCATATTCTTTAAACCGGATACAAAACAAATTCATCCAATCACAGCGGCTGATAGGATGTCCCCAACACGTAAACATATGAACAAACAATAAAAGATATCGACATATGAATTCGCGGCACTTAAGCAACTGATAAACAAGTTCTTATCAGGCAGTGACAACAACGTGTACGGGTTTTTGGCGTTACCGTAATGTAAACACTGGCGACAAACGTGTAAGGCTGCCTGCCCACAGGAGCGGAGCGAGGCTGCGGAGCGGAGAAACAGAGAAATATTAACCAATAGGATTGCACAAAATCTCCGCTCCTCTTCAGAGGACAGAGAATACGAACTAGTTTAAAAATTCATATAAAATCGAAAAGCGGAGCGGGGAAGCAGAGAGGGGAACCAAACTCCCGCCGTCGGGAGCTCGAAATGACTCGTCGCATATTCGCAGCCTAGCTCCGCTCTGGTGGACAGACACAGTGCGTAACTTCGCTCCACATTACTCCTTTGCTCCGCTCCGCAGCCTCATTCCGCTGGACAGCCAGCCTAAGGGTGTGTTTCAAATTCACGGTCCGCTGCTCTCCTATCCGCGCAACGCAGCGTCAGTGAAAACGCACCCTTAAGAGGATGGAGATGAATAAGGATCGCGCTTATTACACAAAGTGCTTAGAAGGGAAGCACTTAGCTCCCAGTAGTTTCTAAGCAAAGTGTCTACAAATTTTTTTATGGAGGGCGAGGTTGTTATATTGAAGAAAATTGCGCCAAGAAATAAAAAATATCACATGGTTGATATCCCACCCAAACGCACAAAACGATTTGGGAACACAGTCATTGTGCGTAGAGCTAAGGAATGGAACTCCCTGCCGGAGTCTGTGTTTCCTGATAAATACAATCTAGGGGTTTTTAAGTCAAGAGTGAATATGCTTCTAAGCAAGCATGCTCCATCGTCGCTTTGTATATGGTGCATTAATAATAAAATAAAAAACCGGTCAAGTGCGAGTCGGACTCGCGCACGAATGCCATTGACTAGGTAAACAACAGTATCGAGCAAAAATAGGCAAAAAATAAAATGGTGTTTTTTATATGGGAGCCCCCTTAAATATTTATTTTATTTTAATTTTATTATTTATTATTAAAGTAAAAATACAACTAAGTATTTTGGGAATATTTCAAGTGCCTACCGGTTGCCAATACTGTAATCGAGCAAAAAAGAGCAAAAAAAAAAACGCGTTTGTTGTATGGGAGCCCCCCCCCTAAATATTTATTTTATTATATTTTTAGTCTTTGTTGTTATAGCGGCAACAGAAATACATAATTTGTCAAAATTTCAACTGTCTAGCTATCGCGGTTCTTGAGATACACAGCCTGGCGACCGACAGACGGATTAACGGATAGACATCGAAGTCTTAGGAACCCTAAAAAAGATTATGACCTAAAGAATCTAACCTATTTGCGTAAACCCAAGTGCTAAATATACCCAAAACTGTTGACATAACGAGAGTCTACACACCAAGAGGGACCGTTTATGAACATAACACGTCCAAAACGGATCCTTATCACACAGATACAAAGCGTTACTGATACTATTGTCAACTCCTTATCGGTACAATAACATTGGCGCCGGCGTATCCAAGTGCGCGTACAATTTGCACATAATATTTCATTGAATACATCACGTATTCGATAAATAAGAGTTGGAGATAGAGCTTGTATTATAAAAGCTGGATTTTTTAATTTTTAATTTTATTTTGAGCCTATACTTTCCCAATGCTGGGCAAAGGCCTCCCCCAACTTCTTCCATTATATTCTTTTCTCGAGCCACCTCGAACCAGCCCTTGCGGCAGGCGTCAAGGATATATTGCCACCACTTCACAAGTCTGCCTCGACGCTTTCAGATTTTTAAAATCAGAATGGCAAAATAACCATAAAAGGGGGAAATGCTAGCGGTAGTCAATATAAGACCGCCACCGGGAGTTTGCTGAGGCTAAGGGTCGCTTTTTGCAAAGAAGGTCGGCCCCGGTATGATAGGCAATGGAGAAACGGTTTTTAGTCAATAAGAGTCTGACACTATTTCCCGCTCCTTTCAAGGCTGATGGTAGGTAAAATCATCTAATGACAAATCCTGTCATTGGATGATTTCACCTACCATAAAAAAAATATGGCGGGCAAGTATGAGCGGACTCGCGCTTCGAGAGTTTCGTACAAACTTACCTATGTAAACAGTTCAATTCCCGAATCGAATGTCGAAGATTTTTTCGAATTACAAAAAAAGTTTTTTTTTTGTGATGTAACTACAAAACAGTTTTCTTTTTCCTACACTTGTGCTATGAGACCTTACTTCATACCAAATTTCAGGATTCTATGTCAACGGAGACACGGAGAGTGCCCTATAGCTTTTGATTTCCTGTAGCGAGTGGCAAAATATGCGACTAAAAAGAGCACAAATGGCCTTATCTTTAGATTGCGTTGAAATAAAGATTTTTACTGTTGCTTGATTTTGGTACCTGAGTACTCGATATTTCAGCTTTATAGTTACCTCCACGTGTTCTTGAGAAAAAGTTCATGACAGACAAATAGACGGACAGACAGACAGCCGGACAGCAAAGTTATCCTATAAGGGTTCCTTTTTTGCCGATATTGGTTAGAAACTTTAAAACAACATTTATTTTAGTCCACGGGTTAGCGAGCAAAACATGGGGGAGCATCGATTTGACATGTCTTGACCCTAAAAAGCCGTATGGGTTCTACTAAACATCGACCTACCCTTTCAAAACCTACCCACGCCACTATTTGAGGGGTAAATAACAATCATTGCACAGCAGGTGTACAATTCGTTCCAGTTTATGTGACAATAGGTTCAATTTCAAATAATTTAATTAAGTACTGTGTTAAAGAATAAACTAAAAATTTAGATGCATCAAGGAAAGGCTCAGTCAAAATTAATATTAGAACCTACTACAGCAAAATTCAAGAAGCATGAAGTAAAAGTATTGTTATTATCTAGTACGCAAAATGCGTATTTTTCTACTAAAGCGCGTGCTTTAGTCGTGGAGTTGCGGATACCAGCCCGAAATACAATACAATACAAAAGTATTTCTACTCGCAATTAAACTGCGTGGTCCGCTCATTAGAGGCCTTTTCAATCCAAATACCTACCAATAAAGTATACACTTTGGTCGTTTTAATCCCGTGGAGGGTCAATTCGGTATATGAAACACTATCGATTAATAAAGATAAAATTAAAAATAAAGTTTTTTTTTAAACTCGAATTAATTTACGCATGTACGAAATTGATTTATTTAAGTAAATGTCAGCTAATCGAGGCCAATGAACTGTAGGTAGTTAGTACGCAACGACCGATAACTCCATACACGGTCATTGACTCGTTTACCTAAAGAAATTAATTTCGTACGTATGCGTATATTCATTCGAGTTTTTGAAAAAAAGTACTTTATTTTTTAAGTTTTTCTTTACAAATCGATAATATTTCATGTACCGTATCGAACCTCCGCGGGATTAAAACGACAAAAATTTAACGGTGTATAATAAATAAATAAAATAATAATCTCGAAACATGCACGTGATCAAAAACCTTAACAACCATAAAAACAAATGATAGGAAAGAAATAACAAAAATATACAAAGAAAAACTACCACCCAATCAAGTTACGTATACTCTTGTCCAAAAATGGAGAGAGCTAAATGTTTACCAGACAGTAGAGAAATAACAAATAAACAAAAGCCGGTAACGTGTTTGTCGCAGCGCCGCCGCCGGCCGCGAGAAATCAATAGTCACACGCTTGTTTACAACTCGGTAAGAACCCACGCACATGTGCGATTATCGCTGCGACTGAGTTCCCGCAGCCGTAATTAGACACGCTAAGGCTATTTTAAGGGCTAGTGTGCCATGAGATTTTTTTTTGGCAGAAGATGGTCAAGAGCAAGACATTGTATAATGCTGTAGCCTTAGCTGTAGCTACATTATAGTGAATAAAAATTCTAAATCTTTTAATTTCATACTGGCCTACATGGGCATTTGTATAACGACGGAAGTTACCAGTGGTTCCAAATTGGTCGTTTCCTATAGAGAAGAACCGGCAAGAAACTCCTTGGTTACATACTCTTTTAAAAAAATACTATTTTTTCAATTTTTCCATACAATATTAATAGATATGTGAGGACAGTGTCAACACTGTCCTCCTCCAGGGATGATTCGGCGAATATTCGCATTATAGCGACAAATGCAGAACCAAGCAGTGGTGACCGAGTGGTAACGGCCCTGACTAACGAGTTCAAACCCAGCCAAGCGCAATACTTTGTGTAATTTATTTCATCACCACTGCTCTCAAAACGGTGAAGGAAAATTCGAAAACATGTGACATCCATCAACCCGTACTGGGCCCGCGTGGTGGAGTACGGCCATTTCCTATCTTAGAGAGGAGGTCTGAGTCCTGATGCTGATGAGGCTGATGCTATGCTAACGACAAATATGGGCGAGTAGTTCGCCGAATAGCGAAATATTATGGCGAACACGAATGCTTGTCGCGTGCGTAGAAATGCGATTGATCGCCAACCACTAATGTAGACAACATCGCGTATACCCGAGTACGATGGTTTTTATTCCAACAATGAGACACGAATATTCGCGGAATAACGTAGGCACAGCATTAAAAGTAAAATAGAAGAGGAAGTTAAACAAAACGAACGCCTTCAGGTAACTCTCAGCTTTGCATAGAAATTCATATTGATATTCAGCGTGGATCACCAACCTTATTTCTATCTAGCTTCCTATAGTGGATTCGCTTGCGCGAAAGTAAAGAATATATAGCCTATGTCAATTTAAACCAGGCATAATAGACGAGGACAAAAAGGCTGCCAAATGTGCTACAAAACATTGGGCGGGTCACGGCAGCCGCATGCACGTGTCGCCACGAGGTGGGTTCCTATAGAAAGAAAGCACCTTCGAGACCGGCCAAGAAAGAGTTGGCGATATGATCTAGATGAGTACCACGAAGAATAGTCTGAGACAGCGCGAGGCACAATATCTGTAAGGACCTGAGGGGAGGTCCTTGCCATTGCATCCTCCTTGTGAAAGAATTCGAAAAATCGACCCAGTAGAGTTTGAGTTTATTCATTACGAATACAAATCTTTATCTTATATAAAGTATACAACTATAGATTATATTACAGATTACAACAACCAAACACTCATCTTTATTTTTAAGCAAAAAAAAAACTATTAATCTGCCAAGTTGTCGAACTAATAATTTACTATCTGAAACATTGATAGAAGAAGTAGCATTAACAACCAATAAAATTGATAAGTCGAAAACTTATATAACATTTTCATCCATTTGACCCACGTCAAAACTAACCTTTTTATAGCCACAGACAGAACGTCATAATTACTACCCACTTCTACAACAACAAAACAAACTATGAAGCTTAAAATCTATATAAGTTTAGAACCACCTACAATTCTGCCTTTAAATATACCAAAAGTTATATCATACGTACGTAACAAGGCCTAACTAACCCAATACGTCTCAGTCAGAATTCCCGACGATTCAACAATAACTTTTGTAATACCTCATATTGTAAGGAACGGATTTTGGGTTCAGCGAAATTGTTGGACCAAACCTTTTTGAACGTAAAGACAACATTGCAGACGAGGCAGAAAGAGCTTTCTAAAAGCTTCGACAGGATAAAGGAATCAAGAATAAAATAGAACTATTTTCATCGTGTCTATGTCGTGGCCAGATCATAGAAATAGATCACTTCAGTTAGTTAAAGTTTAATGATATATCAATCCTCGTTTAGCCTACTTTCTTTAGACCTTTTATTGCTATAGAAATCCTACATCAATGATATGGTCAAAAGAGGACTGATATATCATCAAATGTTAGCGTTTAAACGATCTGGCCAATTTTACTTGGCCATATAATGAAGTGATCAATTTCTATGATCTGGCCACGACATCTATAATTTTAATCCCAGTAATGTTTGCGTTTTAAATCAATGAACAAAAACAAATAAAACGGCATGTCTACCACAAAGTACAGCACATAAAATTAACTGCCGTAAAACGCAATGCAGCAGTAACACAGTAAGTTAGAACACAACAACCCGGCCGCTACAGCACGAAACTGCTTAACCCATTTCCCTTGACTGACCTACAATGACAGCTGCTTCTGACACTGCCGACGTATACTTGGAACAACTTATCTTCCGCCAGCCAACAGTTGTGACATAAATAGAGCCGAACTTATCCGAAGCCCGCATGCCACCAGCATCCCCTGTCATCGCCAACAAGTTGCCAAACGTTTATAATAAGCACGGCAGTAGCTCAAAATTGAAGGAGTTCGCAGTCGGAACACGTTCGCAACCAACAGGTCAACATAATTACACATGTGAAGAAAATTAAACTTTATACCTGACTTCATAAGGTAGATGTTTGCTTGGACAGCTAACAGACAAAGTATCGATCGCCAATTTCCCAGCATAACAGGCGTCCTTCACCCCGTGCCCTTTCAGTATAAACCGGCTGAATTACAAAACAGTGTTCGAAGTAAGGAAATGTGACGTGCCGAATACAATGTTAACAGGTTGGGTTATAGAATATTTTTTTCGTCAATCGGGCAAATGTCTGGCGAAAATAGATGGGGAGTTTTGGGTGGCAGTCTGGGTCAAACGAACTGTAGGAGCATGTCCGTCAATATGTCGATGTATTGCAGGAAACATAATAGAATAAAATTTATTGTACACCAGAACAGTTACACAACTTTATACACGAACTTAAATTTATGTGTACAATGGCGGTCATATCGCTATCTCGACAGCGATATCTGCCAGTCAACCTTTGGGTGCACTGAAAAAAATAAAAAGGGGTTAGGTAGCGATGTACTATTAGTAAAAATGGGTAAATAACACGTTTAAAAAAGAAAACGGAAAAGCTAATTAATGAAATAAGAAATAAAATTGGGAAGATAGAATAAGGAAAGAAAATGGTCTAGTTAGCGATTGGGCTTGTTTTACTAGGAACGGTAACGCGTTGCACAATCGCACAGCTTGAACCGTGAACGATACGGCGTAAAATTTTGTAGAAACCGAGGTCGAACATCAAGTCCCGAAATCTCCGATGATGTCAGGTATCTAGTAGGTATATGGATCATGATGGGTCTTAAAACAGATGTTTAAGATTTTAGGAATAAACAGAATATAGCAACTATAAAATATACCTAGGCATTTCGGCGAATGCGGATCGGCAATCACTTGAGTTAATGGAATTCAAAGCAAATATAATAATTTTAATAATATATTTTTTTTTTATTTATAACATAAATCTCAAACAAACTTTTTGAAGTCGCAAAAGCCTATCTAGATCCACATTAGTAAGAACTGAGCACCTGGTATCTGCATAGTCAAGAATGGAAAGGATCAGGATTAGGCAAAGGCAGAAATAAAATATTGAAATGAGCAGGATCAAAGAAAGAAAACGTTTTGTTTTATTGAACAGGTTGCTAAGCTAAACGAAAAAAGTTACTCGTTCTTTGTACCATTTCTATATTTAGTATCTACACGTGTATAAATCAAATCAACTTTTTTTAACATTTCAATAGCCTTTTGGTCCTGAACACTCCTCGGGTACGCTTTTTGATGTTGTTTATGGGTGACAGTACATCCCGGAGTTAAGTATGCCTTTTGGCAAAGACTTCCTCTAATAACTTCCATTGCTTTAAACTGTCCTTTGCAATCCTTCTCCAGTTTGGATCTGCTATGAGTTGAAGTGCGTCCTCCCATCTCTATTTCTAAGCTACCATTCTGTCAGGCCTTTTCATTCAGTTCTGAAGTATATAAATATCTACCCTCAATGTTCAATGGACTGGTGTTCCTACTGCCTAACATTAACTTTTCTCTCTACAGATACTCTTGATCCTTTTTATATTTTGCCTGGTATATAATTAAGTATCAAGTAGGTGCGGTATCTAAGAGAGGCAGTACACGTCGTGTTGACATTAATCCTCATGTTGCCAGGGGAATTAGGACAGGAGACGCGTATTTTCCTCATCCTCAATTTAATAAAGTAAGGAAAACCTTGAAGGTTTGCAAATTCATCACGATTGTGGGTTTTTATAGATACTTTTCTGATATACGATAAAATCTTAGAGAGAGAAAGACCTTTCTTCTAGAAAAAATATTTCAGAACTTATTTATATTCCGGATGTCTATAACTTATTCACTCTTGACGTAGTTACTCAAGCCTCAAGCGGACAACGGTGTCCGCACACCGGCCCGTCTTTCTATTGTGTCTCTAATTACGGTATTCAAAGGGTATGCAAGAATGAGTAGGTTACTTGTAGGCAAGCGTGCTCCATCGCCATCGGTCAAACGCGAGTTGTTGATTTTTTGAAGGAGTTAGCGTAGTTCTCGCAAAAAGGGCAAGTCAAGTAACACTGTGCGGTATAGTGAGTGAAATCCTGACAATTTCCAAGCAATTCAATCTCCCGATTCACTCAGACCGGTAGTAGTACATAATTTAATGAATGATCTCCATAGTAAAAAAAGTGGTGAGGCGCAAGCCTATCAATAAAAAAGTCTCTACATAAATCCAAGCTATGACTTCAGAAGCAATATCCATAAATCTTAATGTCATCATCTTCCTGACTATGTTCCGTGTTATTTGGGGCCAGCTTAACACATTTTTTTCTTCCATTCTGTCCTGTCTTTGGTCATACTATCATTAACTCACTGTTCTTTCATATTACTCTTCACATAGTCCATACATCTTTTTTTTTGGGCTCCCACCCACTGTCCGTCCGTCTTCCGTCCGTCCGTCCGTTCTACTTGTGTATACACCGTTAAATTTTCATCGTTTAAATCCCGTGGACGGTCGATTCGGTACATGAATCACTATCGATTTGTAAAGATAAAATAAAAAATAAAGTACTTGTTTTTCTAAAACTCGAATTAATATACGCATGCACGAAATTAATTTCCTTGAAGACCTTGTAGGTAGTTGTCGGTCGTCATAACTCTTTTAGTAACATGCGTTTCATCCCTCGTCTTAACATGACACATATCAAGGAAAGCAGTTCCAGTGACCCGTCGCCATGTCCTTAAATCTTCATGAGTTCCCAAAAACAAACAATGATCAGCTTAATCCCAGAAGTACCTATCCACCCATATCTTTCGGTCCTTCACTCAAGCACAATACCCCCATTAATGAAGAGAAAAGAGACGGTTGCTCCTGCAAGTCTTAATAGAATCAATAATCCGGAGCGTGTTTTTTAAATTACAATTAAAAATATTAAAGGAATCGAGATATTTAAAGACCGTACATAAGGAAAAAGATCTGAAAGCTTCTTCCAATTGTGTATCAAACGTGGGTGTTGAAACGTCTCCTTACTTTCGTTACACGTGTCATCAGAAATGAATATAGATGAAAAAAATTAATGAGCTACTGCTTTATCAGCCATTCAATTAAACAGCTAGGTAAATGACTTAGATATAGTACATTATCATACAAGTTGAGTAAGTTTCTCATTGCGACCGAGGCGGAATTCGCCCGAGCCGTAAGCGAGGGTATTATGGAGCCAAGTGCTGCAGTAACTTTCCACGTGTATCAAACGACGTCATACGGACAGCTAGTTGAATGACACTGTTTATTGAAGATCAGGCAGTTAAAGGAATAGTTAATGAAGTTGGTTTACTGTAACAGATGTTCTATTTTAGAAAGCGGGGTTGATCTTGAATGCGAGTGTAAATTCATGTATTCATTGTTCCTGTGTGCGTAAGCTATTTACTATGAGACAAAGCGTTTACGCACTCAGAAAAAAGTG